>PIJX01000015.1:0-745415 GCA_002927005.1 Aspergillus pseudoterreus | reverse complement strand
CCGGCGGCTCGGCCACTGGTGGTGGTTCCAGCTCTGGCACTGCCGCGGCGACCAGCGCCACTCCCAGCGTGTTCGACGGCGCGGCGTCCTCTCTCTCGCGCTCTTCCATGGGCGCTGCAACGGTCTTTGGATTCATTGCCGCGATGCTGCAGCTGTAAGGAGCTGTGGCAGCGGGCTTGAATTAGACCGTCTTGCGCTTTTGCTTTGCGTTTGCTTCTTTCCTGGCATGGGGGCTTCCGCTTTTTCTTGTAGTTTTTATTTCACTCCTTTCCCCCGGAAGTACATATGAACATGAATGTCGAATGCAGCGGCTCGCTGCGCAGTTTGGATTTGATGCTCTACGATGGAATTATTTGTTATGGTCGGTTTACACACGCTGGAAGGATTCGCTTGGACGATAGACGTGGTGCGCCATAGCTTGTCGCGTCTGGAATAATAATAATAAATCACTCACATTACCATGTCCAATTGACCTGCGTAAAGACCCACACAAACGCCAGGAAGACTCCGAGGCATCCATCATAGCACGTTAGTTACATAACCGGTCGTCATCATTAAGTGTCAGACTACATTCCTCGCCCCCCTTGCAGAGCTTGCAGCCGATAAGATAGGGTTCGCACGGCATCCGCGACGGGGCGATGCTGCGCCGCGGCATGCTGGAAGACCCTCATAATCGGCGGACTGGCAGACGCACGCGACGGCGCACGCTCCGCAGACAACGCTCCCGGGACAAACTCCTCGATCACACCCCACCATCCCCGCCCGGCACGGACGTCGCCCTCGGGATGTCGCGCCCCGCCAGCGGAGCCCAAAGATCCCGAGGAATGCCGCTCGAGCACGCCCGCAATCGAATCGAGATGGTCCTCCAGTCGCGCCAGGTCGGCGCCCAGCGCGTCGGCCTTGGACTGCATGCGCGCCGTCAGCTGCTCGAGGTACTGCTCGCGGCGGCGCATCTGCGTGGACAGCCGGGAGTCCTGCGCGACGGCGTGGCCGTCACCGGCGGGGGCGGGGGGCAGTGACGACGAGGTTATCGACGGCGGCGCGGATGTCGGCACGCAGCGAGTCGAACTTGCGGGTCGCCGCGCGCGTGGCCTGCCAGCAGCCGTCGAATTCGAGGTCCAGCTCGTGGTGGGGGACGGCAGGAGCGCGGTGGTGGAGGTCGGTTTGGAGGTCGCGGAGGCGGGATTCGCTGTGTTTGAGTGCGTGGGCGAGGGGCTGCATTTCCTGGAGGGCGGCGTTGAGCAGGGATTCGAGCTGCGTTTGCGCGGAGAGGACGGGGTTGTGGCGTGGCGATGCGGGTTTGCTGTGCATGGCGTCGTGCGCAGACGGTACGGGCGGGATGCAGCTGGCTGGGTAGAGGGTAGAGAGGGCGTCGATGGCGCAGAGGGTCTGGTACTGTTGGACCAGTTCGGGGAGGACGAGGAGGTGTGCGATCGCGGCGAGGAGGACGAGATTAATCAAGGTGCGGACGGACCTTTCGGCGAGGTTGGAGAGCGGGAGAGTACTAGGAGTGGGCTTGGGTTGGTCGTCGGACTCGGGCGTCTTTGGTGTAGGCCGTTTCTGTGTCGCGGGAGCTCTGGGCTTTTGCGAGGTGGGCTCGCGCGATGTGTGTCGCTTCCTGACTGTGGGACTCACCCAGGAGGCTTCGGAGATGGGGGCTTCGTAGATAGAGGGCATAATGAGCTCGGGGCCGGACAAGGAGGAGGCGGAGGTTGTCATGGAATCTGTGGCCGTACTTCGTTTGCGATCGGGGCTTGATCGGGATGATCGTGGGCGCTCATCTTTCGGGATGTATGAGGACGCGACAACCCAAGAGTCGCCCAGGACGGGACGATCCCCAGAGCGAGGGGCAGCTGTGGACATGGTATTGGATCAAGGGCGGTGGCACAAGAGAGGGACCGGACTCTGCATTGAGGATGTCGCACGTAGACGACACGAGGGGAGACATACATAGAAGGGATGTTTGGAGTCCTTCAAGTATGGCGGGGAGATCACGGGAACGTTAAGCCCGATCGGGCCGATCATCACGGGACAACCATCGATCTAAATCATTTTTTGATGCTCTGCTCCGAGTCCGCCTCATCCGCGCGATCCTCCATTCTCACGCCATGCGCCGACTGAACCCTTCGCTCTTTCGATACCCGCCCTTCGCCCGAACCTGTCGATCTTCTCGCACTCCGCCTTTTCCCAGATTGCGGCGACAATGGCTGTCGTCAACCCCGTCGCGTCCCTGTTCCTGCTCTGAACCGCACCCTGAACAACCACCGACATCCTCCTCCACCCCGACCACCGATTATCGAACCCTCGGAACGGCCCAGGATCTGTTCACCACCTCCGTCTACAGCCCGGGGTCGCCGCTCTTCCTCCCCAATGGCACCCATGTCATCAACAAACTCATTACCTTTCTCCGCACGCAATATCTCCAGTACGGGTTCCGCGAGGTCCTCACGCCCACGATCTATAAACGCTCGCTATGGGAGGTATCAGGGCACTGGCAGAACTACAAGGATGACATGTATGAGGTGCGCGGTCGTGGCGCCATGGGCGAGACGGACGGAGAAGCGGGCGAGGACGAGTCGTACGGACTCAAGCCAATGAACTGCCCGGGCCATTGCCTCCTGTTCAAGTCGCAGAACCATTCCTACCGCGAGCTCCCCATCCGGTACGCTGATTTCAGCCCGCTGCACCGCAACGAGGTGTCTGGGTCGTTGAGCGGGCTCACCCGCGTGCGCCGCTTCCACCAGGACGACGGCCACATCTTCTGCCGACCGCAGCAGATCAAAGGGGAAATCGCATCGGCGTTAGGGTTTGTAGACATGGTTATGACGACGTTTGGTCTGGGACCGTATCGGCTGGTGCTGTCGACCCGTCCGGAGAAGGACTTTATCGGGAGTCTGGCGCTGTGGGACAGCGCAGAGGCCCAGCTGCGCGAGGCGCTGGACAGTACGGGACGAGAGTGGGCGATGAACGAGGGCGACGGGGCGTTCTACGGGCCCAAGATCGACATTCAGCTACAGGACCAGACGGGGAAATACCACCAACTGTCGACGATCCAGCTGGACATGAACCTGCCGCAGCGGTTCGGGCTGGAGTATCAGGTGGCCGAAGGGGAAGAGGACTACAACCCGGCGACTCCAGGACGCGCAACGCCCGTGCTGGTTCACCGGGCCAACTTTGGGTCGCTGGAGCGGTTTCTGGCGTTGTTGATCGAACAATACGCCGGTCGCTGGCCGTTCTGGCTTTCCCCTCGCCAGGGAATCATCCTGACAGTGAACCAGGACGAGGCGGTGGTGCAACAGGCGCAGGAAGCGGCCGGGATGATCTCGGGGTTTCGCGCCCTCCGGCCGGGCGATGGGACCCCCACGCCGTTGTCGTCGGTGGATTCAACGTTTCTGATCGATGTGGATACCAGCAGTACCACTCTGGGGAAGAAGATCCAGCGGGCCAAGCAGATGAAGTACAACCTGATCTTCATCCTGGGGCCCAAAGACGTGGCGCAATCGCGCATCACGATGGACGTGACGGGACAGCTGCAGAGCGCCGTAGCGGGACATGCGACGAAGACGCAGGAGATTCTGACACGCCGGGTGGGGGAGGCAGCGCTGCAGAAACCACGGGCGATTGGACTGGCGGTGGACGGGGTGCACGGGCTGCTGCAAGAGCTGGCGTCGGGATTTGTGTAGATTGATAGATACCGGTAGATAGCACCAAGTGGAGAGGAAGTATCGCCGAAGTTCCCCCTAGGGCCCCATGTGGCGGGCACTTTTAAGCTTAATCTGGCGCTGTTATAGATGGAGCTCTTCCTCAAAGCAGTATTCGCCACCGATGAATGGGCCGCGTCCATGGGCCTGATAGGTGAGGATCCAGAAGAAGCTTCGTTCTACGCCCCACGATGGGCTCTTTTCTGCGGATGACTATGAATCGAGTAATCCAGTGTCCCCCCCCCCCCCCCCCTTCCTTCTCCTTCCCCTTCTCCTCTCTTCTCTACTACTGTCTCCTCGTCAGTCTTCCTTTTCTTTCCACCCCCCATGGCGGCGTCGCGCTTCTCTTCGGCCGTCTTCCGTCTCCTCCTCGCTTCCTCTCTCTCTGTGTCTCCCTCTCCCTCTCCCTGTCCCCGTCCCTGTTCCCCCGCCTACTCCCCGGTATGGCCGATGTCCCCCTGAAGACGAATCTTCCGCGAAAAAGCGCCTTCTCATGTGAGGCTTGTCGCAAGCGCAAGGTGGGTTTTTTCCCTACTTCCCCTCGTCTTCATGTGGCCGCATTCGGATGCTTTCCGAGATAAGGGTTGGGTCGAAAAATAGAATTTCCACGTGGAAAAAGCATCCGAGATCGATCGGGCGATCGGGAGGCTGACCTCGTGCAGGTCAAATGCAACGGAGCCAGTCCGTCGTGCTCACGCTGTGCGGCGCGTGGTGAGACCTGCGTCTATAGCCTGTGAGTCTTGTCTAACCGTCTTCTCTTGCGTCTGCCGATCCGATCTAACCGGAACCGCTGCGGAATCCCAGGGCTCCAACGCTTTCCTACACAAAACAGTTAGAAGCCCGCGTCGCTCAGCTCGAAGCCGCCCTGTCGAATCTGCGAAACCAGTCTTCGTCCTCCGACGTATATCCCCGCCACGATGCCTCTCCCGCCTCCACCCGGGAGTCCAGCTCCAAGAGTCCCGGCGGACGGAGTCGCGTGAAGGAGGAGGACGAGAACAAGGCCAATCTGTCGAATTTCGAGGGCTTGAATGTCGAACATGATGGTCGCATATCCTTCCACGGGCCGACCAGTCTGTTCCAGCTCCCTAGTGGTGCATTGACCGAAGCCTCTTCCACTTCGCATCTGGGCATGCAGTTGGAGACTCGGAAAGAACGGCTCATCAACAATGCGTGGCGTGAACGCGCCTACGAACAGATGGCCACGATGCCGGAACCCTTTCAGTATTTGCTGGACTCGCACTGGTGCTGGATCCAACCTTTGTTCAACTTTGTTTATCGACCGGCGTTTACACGTGTGTTCTCTTCGACCGTCCCCTCAGCTCTATACGTACTGACAATCATAGGCGACATGAAAATCAGCGGCCCTTACTATTCCGATGCCCTTCTCCACGCTATCCTCGCCCACTCGGTCCGATGGTGCAAGTCGGAGCCTCGGATCGGCCCGATCCTGGAGCAGTTCGATGGCGGTGCCGACTTCTCCCATCGCGCCGTGACCGGTCTTTACGACTCGCTAAAAGTGGGCCACGTCGACATCCCCACGATCCAAACGCTCCTGTTGCTCAGTGCGAAAGAATGTGGCCGCGGCAACCGCACGCAGGCGTGGTTATATAGTGGAATGGCGTTCCGACTGCTTGATGACCTGGGCATCTCGATCGATAGTCGCACATACTCCGACTCGGCTCATCTGAACGATGAAGACATTGAGGTCCGGAACCGGCTGTTTTGGAGCTGCTATTTCTGGGACAAGCTGGTGTCGCTGTACTTTGGTCGCTCGCCAACTATGCAGCACTCCTGCGTGAGTCCCCCGAGAACCATCCTCGACGACACGGCAGAGGTCGAGATTTGGACCCCCCACGGCGTCGACTTCCCTGAAGGTACCCATTATCCGCCAAGTCAGGCTCATTCGACTTCATGCTTTATGAAGACGTGCGGTCTGGCGGAGATCCTCAACCAGATTTTAATCCATATCTACGACCCTATCCGACAGGTGTCGGAGGCAGAGTTCCATGACTGCGTCCGCGAACAGGCCCAGAACCTGGAAGGGTGGTGGGAGGAGTTACCGCCGTATCTGAAGATGATACCCACCGATCTTCCTCCGTATTCCCCTCCAGGTCATATTGTCATCTTAAAGTATGTTGTGCGATACGTTTCTGGTGATTGTCTTTCTAACGCAATTGCAGTTGCCTATACCATACCGTCAACATCCTCCTCCATCGCCCCATCCTCTGCTCCAAGAAGAACCGCGAGTCATACGAGAAAAGCCATCTCGTCCAGTGTATGACGTCTGCCACCGCCATCCTCTCTATCTTCGACCTGTACCGTCGCACGTTTGGCGACAGCCATGTAGTGCTCTCCGTGGCCTACGGTATCTACACCGCGGCCTCGATCTTCCTCCTTGAGATCCAGGCGTTGAAATACGCCGCGGCGGGGACTCTCGACAAGCTCAAGTTCTGCATCTACGCTCTGGAGCGGGTCAAAGTGTCCAGCCCAGGTACGACGACGCACCCTATCTACACCCATCTACAACCAACTAACACGGCGTCTAGTGATCAACACTGCCCTCAATCTCATCTACCAAGAAGTCCAAAGACTTCAAATTGACATTCACGTCGTTCTCCCCCCTCCCCAACCACAACCACAACCGTCCTCCTCCCGACCAAGCCAATCTCCTTCCCGTGCCCAACACCTCAACCCGACCTCCCGCCACGACTCCCCCGCCTCACATCACCCGCAGCATCAGCCACCCCGGACCACGGATCCGTCTCTAACGGGCGTTCATCCGGCCCCATCCGTTCTGCCGGGTTACGCCTACCCGTCCATGGCAGACTTCAATCCCCCGCCGCCGCCGCCGAACGTCTCGCATATGCCGCCCACACATCTGCTGGGCGGGATGCCGCATGCAGTGATGACCTTGGAAAACCAGGGGTCGTACGAGATCACTCCGGAGGTGTATGAGGCATTTTCATACGCGGAGCCGATTTCCACGAACATGACGCCTGCCTTTGATCCGGGCATGGGGTAGCGATAGTCTATAAATTATATATACCACAGGGTTTAGGCATGACAGGGCATCGTTTAGCGAGGGTATATAGTCATTCCATAATATAAAAACATGTCAAACATCTAACATCGATAGTACCGGGTACTAGTAACCGTCCTGTGGTTTGAAGCCTTTCTATCCAACCAACCCCCCCCCCATCAAGCAACCTAAAACATGGCCGCGACAGCCAGAGCCGCCGCTGCCCCAATCGGCGCGGCGGTAATCAGCGGCTGTGCCGCGGGCAGCGCAGCAGCCGCATCAGGGGTCTTGGTCGCCGCGGGGGCTGTGAACGAGTCCACGCCGCCGGTGACCTCCAACGCATAGAACGTCACGGACTCGGTGGGGATGTTCTTAGTTGAGGACGAGGTTGAGGTCGAGTACGCGGTGGCGTCCCACGAGCCAGTGGCAGCGAAGCTGAAGGAGCAGCTGGCCGACACGGAGTACGAGGAGAAAGCGCAGTTGATGTCGCGGGTGGCGGTGACGGCATCCGTGGCGGTGGTGCCGGAGGTGTAGACGCCGGTGAAACTGAAGGTCGACTCGCCCTGGATCATGGTCCAGGGGGTCGCGATCTGGCAGTCGGACTTGGGGGCGCCGTCGAGACACTTGATGTGGTAGGTGGTGGCCAGGGCGTTGATGCCGGCGACGCTGGCGGCGGTGCTGTCGTAGCGGGGGATTCTGACGGTGAAGACGTCAGCGCCGAAGAAGCCGATGGTCGTTGTTTTGGCGTCATCCGCGGAGACTGCGGTTGCGGCGGAGAGGACGCCGACGAGGAGCGCGAAGAGCTGCATTCTGGTGTCGACGTGTAGGTCGTTTTGTATGTAGCTTGCAGAACAGGATGTGGAAGGAAATCAAGATGGAAGAGGTGCGATGTCAGCGGGAGACGCTCCTTAAGAGCTCACATCTCGTGAATCATCCGGCCCTGGCTAGAGGCGCAGTCCTCGAGCTACTGCTAGCGAAGGTGGGCATCACGGACGGCTGATTGGACCCTGACGCAGCAAGAAATTGCAGCCAGGCGAAGCGAGATGTTGCCTTGTTGGGGGCCAATACTAGTCCTCAAAGTTGCGCCGCATGTCTTAGTCCGGGCATGGAGTTCATGCTAGAAGCAGCCTAGTAGCACCCTTTAGCGCGTTGCTAGTTTAGAGCGCGGAATATCGGCAACGGGCCAGACCAGGACTGCACCGACGGGTGTTCTGTCGCTGACAGAAGGATCGGAGCCGCTGGAAATCGTGCATGACACTAATGGAACAGCCTGTCTGTGACTGGAGGTGGTCGGTTCATGCCATTGACATGACTCAGACCAAGGAGTGGGGTTCATTGAGCTCATCAGACGTTGTGGATAGCGAACCGGAGGCAGAGGATGAATGGCAACCCCGTTTCACGAATCGTCCACGCATCACGCGTAGTAAACGCACTTAAGTCAAGCTACCCGCCCTCGTCTTTCCGTCCGGTCCACGGGGAGACGCCGTCAGAATCGGCGATTCTGTCGCCCAGGGGCCAGACGACACCGTTGCCCGCCAGCGGAGATACCACGGCCCCTCGAACAGCTCGCCCATATACTCGATGGGCACGCCTTTGGTCTCGGGCATCCACACGCCGAGGATCACCAGCCCCAGCACACACACGATCGACCAGAACAGATACGCGCCCCAGACATGCAGCGAGACGAACATATTCGGCGTGACCCGCACGACCGCAAACTGGAAGAACCAATGCAACGACATGCTCACTGCGTAACTGACATTGCGCACGCGCGTGGGGAAGATCTCAGCGCCGTACAGATACGGAATCGTGCACAGACCAACCGACCAGCCCACGGCGTACACAAACACCGACGCGATGGCGGCATCGCTCGCCGACCGATTCGCACTACTGCCCGGCTGGAGCCCCATGTATGCGCCCATGTAGATGTGCGCTGCTAGCTGGAGGGCGAGACCGATCAGCGCGCAGCGCCGCCGTCCCACGACATCGATCAGCCCCCAGGTAAACGCCATGGTGAAGACCAGCTTCACGACGCCGTACGCGCCGGACGAGATCAGAGACTGCCGCGTCCCCGAGATGCCCGCATACTCGAAGATGGTGGCGATGTAGTACGTGATGCCGTTGCCGCCAGTCCACTGTCCGATCGTCTGCATTACCATCAACAACCAGAAGCGCTGGCGGTAGTTGGCGTTCGTCTGCGTCTCCTTGAACGCCGTCCAATGCGATACGGACACGAGGTCTGCGGCGCGCGCGCGCACCTGCGCGTCGATCGTCGTGAACTCGTCGTCCACGGCCGGGTCGCACGGGTCTTTACCGCGCAGGCGGGCGAGAATCGCGCGTCCCTCGGCGTGGCGCTGTTGCGAGACGAGGTACCGCGGTGTTTCGGGAGCGATGTACGAGGCGCAAAAGGCGATTCCCACGGGGATGAGCGGGATGGCTTGCACCAGGCGGTACTGTGTGCGGGTAGGCGCCATGTGCGCGCTGGCGGCGTAGTTGATGAAGAAGCCTGTCGCATAGTGAGTGAGGGACCCTGCGTTGCCAGAAGAAGACTCGGCATACCTAAGGTCAGCACGGCAAGTAATACCACCATGTACATGCTGACCACGAGGCCGCGGGTTTTTGCGGGGGCTAGGGATGCATGTCAGCAGAGGGGTTTCACACTGGTAGCAAACAAGGGATGCACGCACCGATCTCGGACAGATACAGTGGGGTGACCACAGTGAGGGAACCAGCCCCCAGACCTCCCCAGATTCGAGAAAAAAGCAGTAAACCGTAGTTGCCGGAAGAAAAGATCTGGATTGAGAGACCAGACGCCCAGACCAGACAGGCCAGACGCCATGATCGTATGCGGCCCAGGCGGTCGTTCAGGTCCAGGGCGCACAGCGCGCCAAACGCCGCCCCCAAGACATTGAACGAGGTGATATTGGCGGTGCGATTGGCCAGACCGGTCTCATCATGTGTCCAGTTGGAGGCGAGTAGATTAAAGTCGGATTTGAAGGAGTCGAGCTTGACGCTGGCGCTGAAGCCGCCCTCGTCGTAACCTGCGGAGAGTTAGACGACCAACACCGAATACGATGGATAGGAACGGCATGACATACCTTTCGGAATGCTCCCGCAGGCGATGATGGCGATGAGCAGGGCATAGAATGGATGGGTGGACCAGCGCGAGGGCTCCATCGCCCCTCGCGGAGACCTCCGTCGTGGGATCCAGGATGGCGCCAACGCCAATGGAGGTCGGGGCTAAAACGACAGCACTCTGAAAGCAGCAAAGTCGGATGGAGATCCGGGGAAGCGAGTGGGTATGAGAGAGATGAACGGTTGAGCGATTATGCGTGAGGAAGAAAGAGATTTTGTCGTCGGTGTGTTTGTCTCGGCCATCGTCCGTGATGACTAAATCTATACGCCTTACATATATAGTTTCTGATAGTATACTGTACTTCTCACATGCTGCATCTATATCTTCATCTTCATCTTCGTCTATCTGCATCATGTCGCCATGACCCCCCTTCTCTCCGTCGTATGTACTCTAACCTCTCCCTCGGAGCCCGCTGACATCCGCAGTCCAGGCCACTCTACCGTGCCTGCGGTCTCCCCAGACTCTATAGCACACGGAGACTCTCGTTGAAAAGCAGACTCCCTCCACACACATGGGACACTCATATGCACGTCGTCGAACCACGGCGCTTCCCTATCGCCGCCGAAGCGGTCTATCAGCCCTCAGCACACCCGCTCGACGAGGCTCTTGCCTTTGAATCATCCCTGGGGATCAACAACATCGTTCTCATCCAGCCGTCCGTCTATGGCACCGACAACTCATGTCTCCTCGACGCCCTGAGGCGCATCGGGCCTGTTCGTGGACGAGGTGTAGTCGTTATCGACCCTACTGCCATCTCTTCTGATACCCTCACCACCTGGCACGCCCTCGGTGTTCGTGGCGTTCGTGTGAACCTCAAGTCTGTCGGGAAGGTGCTCAGCGAGCGAGACCTGGCAGAAACTCTCCTCCAACACGCCAAAGTCATCCAATCGCTCGGCTGGATGATCCAGGTGTACCTCCCGCTCAAGATGATGCCCATGCTGGGGCGCATCGTGCCCCGACTGCATGGGACGACTGTCTGCGTCGACCATTTCGGAAGCCCCGATCTCCCCGCGTCTGGCCCTGCAACCCCGCCGCTGGACCCCTACTCCCTCCCGGGATTCGCCTCGTTGATGGCGCTGCTACGCACAGGATCTACATATGTGAAAATCTCCGCACCGTATCGACTCAGCCCGGATGGCGGGCTGCGCGACCTGGAGACGATGATCCGCGAATTTCTGCGCCACGCGCCGCACCGGGTGGTCTACGCGACGGACTGGCCGCATACAAGGTTTGCGGGCGCGGACATCACGCCCTTCACGGAGCTGTGTCTGCGACTGTGTGCTCATGACCCAGCCCTGGTCGAGCGAGTGTTCCGACGGAATGCAGAGGACATGATGGACGGACGATCCTGATGCTTTGGACAAGCGAGACGATTTTACGAGTCATGACAGACAGCAATCTAATGAGATAGTGCTTATTTTATTGAATGTTACTTGTCTGGATCATCCGGCTCCCTTTCGGCCTACTCCGACATTGTATAGACTCGGTCAGATTCCGAGGGACTCGGTGGGTTGCCGAGTCGTCGGCAAAGGTGGAGACAAGAGTGTTCAAGGCTCGATGAACCGTTCCATTGTGTTTCAGATCCGCGGTTCGTGGAGTTCGATATATACCCTGGGGATCTGTTCTAGCGTGTTCTTCACCTGGATGGGAGACGACGGGATTCCCGCAGCGTAATATGTGGACAGATGGATACAAATTCGCCAAAGAGTCAGTCACCAGTCACAATCGCACCGCATTCGCGCAGGGCCAGGATTCCCAGGACTTGTTTGTGCAACTCAGTCAGGGCAAATCCGATTGAACCAAGACAAAGGACCTGTGGCAATCATACCTGATCAATCATACTACTGACGATGCATCGTGAAGTCGACAGCCCAAAAAA
Organism: Aspergillus pseudoterreus; assembly: GCA_002927005.1. NCBI lineage: Eukaryota > Fungi > Ascomycota > Eurotiomycetes > Eurotiales > Aspergillaceae > Aspergillus > Aspergillus pseudoterreus. Next base: position 733,680 of record PIJX01000015.1, on the reverse strand, counting down.
CACCCAAAGCCAACGACGCCACGCAACAATGGGAATATCCTCGCTCCCTGAGACGATTCACGACGGAACATGTCAGGAAACAAATCACCCCATGGGCTCATCCACGGCCAGTGAGGGCGACACACGTGGCTGCCGGGGGTGGGCAAGCAAAAGCAACCGCCATCCCTAAACAACCCGTCCTGCATGATATCATGGGCAGCAACAAAGGGCCGACGAAAGAACGGGATTAGTGCCGGGAACCCAGGGGGTTGGGCTCCGTTAGACTCCCTCCTAACTCAATCACTACCTGACCGCACTCTACTTCTCCCCCCCCGTCTGTCCCTAGATCTGACTCCAACCAACTGCCAACTGCCACCCCAGGAATAACCACCGAAGACGAAACCCCCTTTCGCGAGTCGACTCATACCATACCGGATTCAGAGTTCCACGAGAATTCATTCCCCACATGGACCGACCCGATCGTCACTAAGGATCCCGTAGCGCGAGTTGAACGAGGACCACACAGGAATGGAAACCGACGCACCACAAGCACCATCACAGCCAAAGAGCAAACTCGAGATTGCGCTCTTTCTCGCCGCCAGTAAAGGCTACGACTCCGTTGTCAACCAAATCATCAACACCCCCAGTGTCGACATCGACTGCCGCGACGAGGACGGCCGCAGCGCACTCTCCTGGGCCGCCGAAGCCGGCCATGACAAGGTCCTCGCCCTTCTGCTGGCCACCGGCCTGGTCGACGTAAACGCCCAAGACACCAAACTGGGCCAATCGCCCCTATGCTGGGCCGCAAAGAACGGTCACGACAGCATCGTCGGCCAGCTCCTCGCCCACCCGGACGTCGACCCCAACCTCCCCGACGCCGAGGGTCACACGCCGCTATACTGGGCGCTGGAGAAGAACAGTCTAGAGTCGGCGCTGCTGCTGCTACGCGTCAATGCCGACCCATCCGTCAAGGATGCGCGCGGGCGCACGCCGCTGCTGCGCGCTGCCGAACGCGGTCACGAGAAACTCGTCGTGATGCTGCTGCGCTCGGGACGCGTCCAGGTAGACGACGGCGACGAGGCCGGGCTGACGCCGCTGTGGTACGCCGCGCGTAACGGCCATCTGCCGGTCGTGAAGCAGCTCATCCGCCATGGGGCGAAAGTCGACGCGCAGCCGCCCGCGGACGACAACGACGAACAGACGGCAAAAAAACGCGGCCCGCGCGGCACGCCGCTGTACCAGGCCGGGCGCATGGGCCATGTTGAGGTCGTCAAGTACCTCTTGCGCAAGGGCGCGGACATCAACTTGCCGTGCGGCGAGTACGGCTGGCCGCTGTTGTATGCGCTGGTCGTCTGCGACCGCACCCAGCGCGGCATCCGCATGCTGCAGGTACTGCTGCAGAAGGGCGCCAACATCAACGTGCGCAATCCCGACGGCCTGACGAGTCTGCATGTGGCGGCGCGCGACGGCGACGTCGGTCTGACGGGCTTTCTGCTGCAGGCGGGCGCGCAGGTGGGCGTGGCGGCACACGACGGCATGACGCCGCTGCATTACGCCGTGCGCAACGAGCACGAGAAGGTCGTCGAGATTTTACTGCGGGTCGGGGCGGAACCCGAGGACCAGGACGAGCAGGGCGATACGCCGCTGCATTTTGCCGTCACGGCCGGGCTGCGGAAGATCGTGGCGATGCTGGTGGACACCGACATGGATGTCAATGTGACGAACAACTCGGGCGAGACGGCGCTGCACAAAGCGACGGAGGAGGGCCGGCGGAAGATGGTCGACTTTCTGATCCAGCGGGGCGCGGACGTCAACATCCCGGACGACTTTGGGCGCACGGCCCTGCACAAGGCCATCACCGCCCGGAACAACGTCATGCGATTGCTGGTCAACAAGGGCGCCGATGTATTTGCAAAGGACATGTTCGGACAGACGGCGCTGCACGTCGCCGCCCGCGCCGGCTTGATGGGCGACGTGCACTTCCTGCTGGGCCATGGCGCTCGCGCCGACGCCAAAGACAACAAGGGACGCACACCGCGCGACCTCGCAGCCGAAGGCGGCCATGCCGATTGCGAGGAGCTGCTGCTGAACTCGATGAGCTTGGTGGTCCCGGAGGAGTCGTCGTCCTCATCGTCAACGTCCGAGTCGACCCCCGAGGCGTCGACGCCCGAGGACCCGATCCTGGAGGAGATCGTGGATGTATCCGAGGAGCAGATCCCGCAGGAGCCACTTGAATGACGAGTGCAAACAGCGAGGATGGTGATTCTGTACAGTTGATAATGTAAACACCCGGACATAGAGACTCGACTTGGATAATCGCATTTTCAATGAGCGATCGACCATGATGCTAAATGACATATATTCCACTATTCACTACTCACTATCCACAATCCACCATCCTCCACACGCACCTTCGCATAACTACCCGCCTCTCTCTTCACACCTACTCATGGGTATTGGCATTCATAGGGACGAGATCTTCGCCGTGCAGCTTCGCATGCGTGCTGCAGATATGCTCGCCCACCTGCATAGTTACACCTCGTCAGCGCCGCCGCAACCACAGCCAGCACAAAGGCCACTTACAATCTTGTGGCAGCACGTCACCGTGCTCCCGTTGGGACACTCTCTCTTTTCGTTGAACTCGGGGTTTTCCTTGCCTGCGCACCGCGCCGTCAGCAATCTCATCCCTACTACCGGTCCGAACACTCACAGCCCATGCCGATATAGTTCACTTTGGAGCCGTCCTGCGGCTTGTACCCATGCTCGCAGCAGTAGGGCTTCTGCATCGGGTGCGAGTCGCCGCGGCCCAGGTCGCAGAGGTATCGGCCCTCCACGGCGGTCAGCGAGACCGCGGAGGCTAGGACGAGGAGAGCGGTTCTGAGCTGCATGTTGCTTTGTTTTTTTCTTGTGTTGCGGGGGTTAAGAGCGAAGGAAGTGGTTTGGTCGTGCGAGAAAATGTAGGAAGACGAGGGTGGTGAACGGCCCCTGGAGGGGTTGCGAAGGGGCGTGGACAGGAATGCGACTGGCTCTAGGGATGGAGTTTGGAGGTGTTATGCAGGTACGAAGTTGGAGCTTCTGTGTCTTTGTCGATGCCCCTTGCGTGGAAACATGCGTCGGTCAGTTCTCTAGTTTCAATCTACAATTCTTCTTGGTAATGGGGTAACGCGCATTCATTTGTTATCTACCTTCTAAACAATACAAGCGCGTTAAAGCCTAATGCAGTGAACACCTACTGTAGCGAGATCTCCATCGGCCTCGTAAGCTCAAACTCAGTCGATCGGAATGCGGACATACGCGACTCGGCCTTCTGGCCCAGCACCTTGACAGCCTGGACCTTGACGCCGGCGGCGCTGCGGCCAAACGAGCCCTTCACGAAGAGCTTGCCGCGACGGTACTCGAACTTGATCTCCGCGGTACCCTTCTGCTCCAAGGAATCGCCGTCATCCAGGTACAGACTGCCGGAGGCGGTTCCATCGAGGCCAGGGGCGATGATCAGCTCGAAGCTCTTGTTGCGCAGCTCCGTCGTGGTCATCGCGCCGGACGACCGGACGGGGATGATGTTGCCTCCGCGGACGTGCAGCGGGATATGCGTCACGTCGATGTTCTCGAGGGTCTTCTTGGCCCCGTGGCCACGCACAGGCGCGCCCGTGTACCAGTCGTAGAAAATGTCGTCGGGGAAGTACGCGTCCACAGAGGTGCTGCCCTCGGTGAGGACGGGGCTAACAAGGATGGCGTCACCGTAGAAGAACTGCACGTCGTTGGCGAAGGTGTTCTCGTCCTCGGGGTACAGATAGAACATCGGCTGGAGGAACGGCTCGCCGGTCTGCGTCTGCTTTTGGAACGCGGTGTAAATGTAGTCGAGGAGCTTGTAGCGGATCTCAATGGCCTTGCGGGCGGAATCAGCAACCGTCGGCCACTGGTAGAACTCCTGGCTTGTGCTGCCGATTTCGTTGTGGTTGCGATAGAAGGTGTAGAATGCGCCCAGGGCGGCCCAGCGGGCGCAGAGCTCCTCGGTCGTGTTGCCACCAAAGCCGCACACATCAGCACCGACCATGGGAACCTGGAACATGGAAGCGAAGGCAACGATCTGGGAGATCGAGATACGGTATTGATCCCACTGGCTGAGGTTGTCGCCGAGCCTGGAGTTTGTTAGCGACTTATGCATGGCCTGCACAGGGAAGGGTCTTACCAGTGTCCAACATGGGCTCCTGCACCAGCAAAGGTGCTACGGGTGATAATTAAAGGCCTCACATCAGGACGACGGTTCAACATGGCGCCCCGGGAAGCAGAGCTCATCACTGAAGACGTTAGCGACGCTTGAGCCAAGGTCGAGTATTGACTTACTTGTTCCATAGAGATTGTGGGTATCATACTCGGCGTATCCTTCGCCCGCGTGAATGATATCGGTGTTGATGGTCTTGTTGCTGATGGATCCGGCAGCGTTCTGAATCTTGTACGGAGGGTCCACCAGATTGCGGCCAGGGAGTCCGACCTTCGCACCTTTAGGACCTCCAGCCCGTTTCACAGCACGCTTGGAGGATGGGGGCTGGAAGCTGTCAGGGAATCCAGGCAAGGGGCGCGGGTTACTGGGGCGGACAGCTGGAGGTGCCGGGGGAAGATCGTTGTCGATTGCGTATTGCTCGGGGTCCGCGCAAGGCCAGGTACAGAAGTTGGCAGCCTCGTTCATGTCAATCCAAAGACCATCAATATCAACACCGTCATCGGCACTGAAAAAAGCGCTGAATTCGCTATTCCAGTATTCCTGGATGTCGGGGTGGAACCAGTCGGGATAAACGGTCACACCAGGCCACACGGCGCCTGCAATTTGTGTCAGCGGAGTCTTCTCATAAGGCGATGCAATATATTACCTTTGTAAAGGCTTCCGTTCTGCTGCTGGAGGAAGATGCCCTGGTCAACGCCCCGCTCATAGGCCTCGTTGTCTGGAAAATTCGTTAGCATCCACGCTCGGTATCTTGTAAATAACGCTATAATTTACGTACCGACGGCGCTCACAGCGGGGTCAACCATGACAATATACTTCTGGTCATGCTTGTGCAGATAATCCACAAGCTCACGCATCTTGGGGAGAGGGAATCGCTCAGGATCGAGAGTGAAGACTTTCCGGGCATTCATATAGTCGATATCGGTCCACATGGTTTCGAGGGGAATTCCCGCCTTGCTGTAGTTGTACACCACCTCAGCAACCTGATAAACATCACGGTAGCCATATCGGCATTGATGTAACTGGACAGGTTAGCGGAACTTCCATATCGGAGTATCAGGTATGAGAGGGACATACTCCGAAAGACCAATAGCTCTGCATAGCAGGGAGGCCAACGATCTTCGAGTATTCCTTGCTGGTCTCCTTGGGAGTGGAGCCAGTGAAGAAGTAGAAGTCGAACACGCCTCCCAGAGTGTTGTACTCGAGATATTGCTGTCCATCCTCGGTCTTGTCGATGCGAATATCCATACCGTTGGAGTTCAGCAGGAACACGCCATGAGTGCCCGACTCGCCACGGTGGTCATAATAAACAGGATGCGCACCATACAGATTGCTGTTCTGAGGCACGCCGTAGGAATCTCGGTTCCAGATGGTGCGGGTGTAGTTGGTGGTGGGCAGACGGAGAGAGTCAGTATGCTCTCCCAGGCCATACAGATAGGGCTCCTCAGGGAGCCAGGTGCGAAGGTTCAGATACTGAGACTGAAAGATCAAGTTTGACGCAGACGTGTCAAACAACACTTCATCATCTCTGGTCACGGTGAAAGAGAAAGGTTCCTCTTCGTAGGTGAACTTGAGGGCGGAATGTGGCCGGGCGCCTTTGCGGCCTTCCACACGCGGAACGACAGATTCGGGAACCTGGTAGACTTGTTCGTTGGCATCATATATCATTACATGGAGACGCTCATCTGGACGTTCTTCGTCAGTTTCCACCTAGCTAGCCGCATTCAATGGAAAGACCTACCGGTTTGATATTCGACGAGAAGCTTCAGGTCCTTGAGGTCTATGCCGTAGGTGTTGCAGGGTTTGCCAGCGAGGGACAAATCGGCAGTCAACGAATTGACACCTTCGCGCACATTGGAAACCTTGTACCCCGGACACGGTTCGGTATTATTGGAGCGGGACCCAATAACGGCCGCTCCCGCAAGAGGAGCAAGCAACAAAAGAGAGCCCAACATACTGAAGGAGTATGTATAGAGCGAGGAGTAATGTCAGGGATTGGACAGACTTCTGAACTCTGAGGGCGGATGATCAACATGTATTTATATGTGAGGCAACGATGACCGAGGGAATAGAGCTACTCCGACGCATTCCCAGGGTATCGAAGCGAGCACCTGGTGACGCACGATGGTACGACGGTATGACCGAGCTCCGCTGCGTCAGATGAAGTGAACCCCATACTTGAGGCATAGCACCGGAAATTGGGTCTGGGCATTCGTATGGGGCGAACATTGGTCGACTTGGCCCTGGGGCGATGGGCCATGCTCCGCCGTCTGTCTTATGCGAGGGAAGCCGGTTACACTAGAAGAAGCATACATAATTCTGAGCTCAGATCGGAAGATGGCGTCGGGACGAGAGCTTGGAGTGGGGGAGTTCAGGGTCCGCCCAGGGTATGATGTCGGTCAAATATCGGGCAATCTGCCAGTCCCGTTGGCTCTTCCAAGACTTGGGGCGCGGATCTTCCCCTCATTCAGAATTGGAATGCGGACTAGGTGGTGGCGGCTGCAGTTCCAAGCCACAGACCGGTCTAGCTGGAAGTAAGGAGTCAGACTCATGGAAGAGGAGACGGGGTCTGGAGAAGACAAGAAGAAAGGGGATGCCGAGTTGAGTTGAGTCGGAAGTCGGTTCGGATGCCCCGTAGACACCTCAGGAGCCAGACCCCGTTTCGGCTTAGCTCTTCCCCGGACCCAAGGTATTGCCGATGTTCCTGAACCGGAATAGTTAGGTAGGTGGAAGTACGTACCTAGGTATCTAGGGGAAGAACGAAGAGATTTGATTCATCTTTCATCTCTACCCAACAAGACGAACCAAACTCCCGTTCACCTGCAACTGCACGACGACTCATCTTGCATGTCACCGTCTTAGCAGCCTGTCACTCATGCAGCCCCTTGTCCGACCGTCGATCATCCGGTTAGCTGGGAGATCCCTACAATCTTGTCTTGACGTGATTATAAATAGTACTCTGGAGTAAGGAGTACACAGACGTCTCTTCCGATATTGAAGCGTCCGTCCGGCCTCTCTATGATCTCAACTGTCAAATGCGTGGCTGTTTTAGGTAAAGGTAACCTGGCCTGTGATAGAGCCCAACCAGACCGTCAGGCTGACCTAGGTGATCTACTAGGAAATCATCGTCTTCAATCAATGTAATTCTACCGGAGTATCTATAGTTCTCAACGGTCATGCATCTCTAGCCAAATCATCACAAGCATTACGTGGAACGTCATGGATCAACAAACACCGGTCATCAAGAAAATGCCGAGACCATTAAACAAAGGAAAATCGCAAAGAGGTATCAAAGGTAAGCAATCACCTTGCAATGCGTTGAGCATCACTGCAGGGTGATCTTAGATCTTCTGACCGGCAGAAGCAGCCTTCACATCCTCTTCGGAGCTCATGATTTGCACCTTGATGGCGCCCGTCCGGGGGTTGGAAGCGGTCTCAAAGGCCTTGAGTGCATCCTCCAGCAGGTAACGGTGGGTCACCAGACTCTTCAAGCTGATCACTCCGTTCTTCACCAGCCGGATGGCCCGGGGCCAGGTGTTGCAGTAACGGTACTGGTACTGGAGGTCGATTTCCTGGGTGCTCAGGCGCATGAAAGGAATGTTCATCTCGTTCTTACCCACGCCAATGACGAACACCTTTCCACCGAACTTGACACTCCAGATGGCGGAGGCGACACTGCTCTCGACACCGGTGCACTCGAGCGCCAGCTTGGGCCGCAGAGCGTCCGGGCCGGCGCCTTGACCGTCGTTGAACACGTTGACGATGCCCTCGGCATTCTGCTCCGCGGAGAGGTTGGTCTGGACCTTGTACGTGCGCACATCGGGGACCAGAGACTTGGCGAACGCCAGACGGCCCTCGTCGATATCAGTGATGACGATCGGGGTGGCACCCGCGGCGCGTGCGCTGAGCAGAGTGATCAGACCGATGGGACCAGCGCCGGTGATGAGGGTGGGGTCACCCAGGCGGAGACCGCTGCGCTCAATGGCCGCCAGCGACACACTGAGGGGTTCCAACAAGGCTCCGTCTTCATAGCTCATGTCACCGATCTTGTGGCACCAAATGGCGGGGTGGTTGACGTAGCGGCGCAACAAGCCGTCAACCGGGGGGGTGGAAAGGAAGGCGACTCTTTCGCAGCCGTTGTAGCGGCCCGTCAGACAAGGTTCGCAGGCGTTGCAGATGATGTTGGGCTCGATCGCGACACGGTCGCCGGGCTTCAGGTGGGTGACATCGGGGGCGACCGCAAGGACTCGACCCGCAGACTCGTGGCCCAGAATATGGTCGCCGGTCACAATCATGGGGCCGATACAGCCATCGTGCCAGAAGTGGACGTCGGATCTGCCGGGGCACCAGTGATTAGTCCCACTCGCAACAACCCAACAGGAATCTTTGGGGAAATGAGCTCATACCCGCAAATTCCAGTGCTGCGAACCTCCACCGTCACCTCCCCGGCCTTCAATCCCTGGCCACTCTTGATCTCCTCGACGGAGGGTTTCGATTCAGCAACCCAGAGGTCATGCTTGGTGTTGGTGTAGACACCAATGTTGGGCTTCTCGAGGACAATTGCGTTAGTCATGGTGGTCGGGTGTCAGGAGAGGATATCCGGACAGAGCTGTCAGGTGGTCACGAGGAGGGAAAAAGGAGGAGAGAAGCAGAAGGAGTGGGAGGAATGAAGGAAGATGCTGGGATCCCACGCGCTTTATACTTGCGTCGCAAACTCGCCGCTCCACGCCGCAAATCCGGGCCGACTGGATTTGTCAAGAATCCAATGACAAATGAGGGTTGATCCAGAGAATCGTTGACGAAGTGTCCTACCAAATAATAAAAACGACAATAATGGAAAATTATTACCATTATCGTTATTGATCCATACCGAATGCTCCTGCGGGACACTCGACGGGTGGGACCCCCGAATGGCCATTTATCCGGCGGGCATGAATGACTGCCCCGCGCTCTCTCCCCGCTTGATCCCGCCCTTTCTCTGCAGCTGGTGGGATCGCCTGGCGGCAGAATTCTTCCAGCTGGTCAGGAGGGTTACATCAGAGTCCGGAAGAATCAAAGTCAGATACCCCTACAGGCCTGAACGAAGGGTGATCTCACTAGGCACCTGACCCGGATAGTGTTCTACGGAAGAAGTCGAGGCCATGTTGAGGATGTCTTCCGTCGGAGATGAGGCCGAACAGATATGCTATGCATAACCCACTATCAACATGGACCGACCCAGGCCCGATATATACTCTTGTCTTCCCGTCTGCGTGGCGACAGATCGGACCTTCTGCTCGGTTAATTAGCAGTCTGCTTATGCCCGTTTACTCAGCTTTTTACCCTTTCATTCAGATTTTTATTCCCGGAACCCACAGTCTACCCGCTCTTGTCCATTGTTGGTCCCTCGCCCAGAGTGGCAATTCTCCGGTGGGTTTGCCGCTCGTCTTTGGTGGAGAATCCTCCCCATCTACGATTCCACCATTAGTGCCGGTCTGATCGGAGCGTCCCTCGCCGGCCTTTGTGATCCTTCTCGCAATTCAGTTTCGTCAGTGGTGATCCCGTGTACCTGGTTAATCGTCGAGCGCATCGAGCAGTTTATTTACTTGAGGGCCATAGAACATACAACGCAAAGCGAGAATATGGAGTCAGGACTATTAACCATAACCTTCAGATAGGAACGGAGCAGGAGAAGTCGTGAAGACTAAGGCAAAGTGTAGGTTGTCTTTCCTACCAGGATACAGACTGCTCTCGTGGATGTTTAAGGTTCATTGAAGGAAAGGAGATTTAAATAAAAGGTGAGAAGGAGTCTTGTCCTCAATGATTCTATACAATCCTATCTAAACAACATATCATGACAGAACAACCCTTGATCATGACAGTTGAGTATCAGGATACCTACCTGGCATTATCACACCCTTGAGCATACAAGATTGGCCAGGATCCTGGTAATCTCGATCGGTGGGCCTGTCTTATGGTCGACATCGTGCGTGCCAGAGTCTAAAATCATTCTAAAAAGTAGCTTATTTTATCGTCGACTCGTCCTTGAAATTAATGTCTCAGCTATTGTAATTGCTCTTAGCTTGGTTGATCAGGCCTAGTCCAAGCGAAGAAGCTTGTTCTCTAGTTCCGACTTTATCCCGATTTGATATCAACCGCACTTGCATAAGTATCCTGGTGTATATTACGCGTTCGGCTAAGAAAGGTCCCTATTCAGACCTACAGAAACCCGTGCTGGATCTGCTATCAGTCCCATTAATGATTGGTCTAGAGATCAATGGATGCTGGTGCTAGAAAAATTCAGATGAGCTGCAAATATATATCATGATGGAAACACCTCTTGGGACATGTATATATCCATGTCAATGGCCGACCTATGAGGCCCGGAACATCGGATTTTACGACACATCTATCCAGTTTTATCCAGCAGTATTGTATGGACAACCTGAAAGATTCTCTTGCTTTGACTTAGAATCGTGCTCAACTATAGCTGGTTGCTTGATGTATACTGGGTAGAGATTCTAAATGGGGAACTGCCCGAGAAAGGGCTTCGAGGCTGGCAAGCATGAATGTTAGGATATAGTTTACCTTGCACCTTCCTGAACAGATTAGCTGGTATGAGCCTTTGTGGTCTGAAACGGACGTATCGATCGATTAAAAGTAGAGATTCTAACATGGTAAACACAGAAGGTCTCTGTAGGGTTCTGGTTAGGGCCCCTATAGTATCGTAATGGAAGGATCGTATTGCAGAGAGACAAGAGATATCAAGCCATAGTAAGACGGAACCAGGGCCACTCGATCAGAGGAATTTATTATGAAACGTGAAGATTCCCTATAGTAGAGATCATGAAGATGTACCTGAACGGGATACACAACAGAGCGACACGTGAGCGCTAGACCTAATCCAGTGATTGCCGGAGCAAGTTGCCGACTGATTCCAAGATGCAATATTTGACTGATGTGTCCCAGGTATTTTTCGACTGATTTTGGCTTTCGGATTACTTGATAAACAATGAGTCGATTTATATTGAATTGGCTTGGTCAAGGTCTGGTAAGAAACTGGCCCGATCCGCAAAACAAAACCCGGATGTCGAGCGCTCACGTGACACACGGATTTCCCTGAACTTCCCGAGCGTCAAATCTCAGATTCTCGGTCCTGCAATTGCGCGACGATCTAGCATCTCTGGCCCTTGACCAACCCGCCATTGGACTCCGTTGTCCTCCACCCGACCTTTCAGTGTCATTCTCTCCCTCGCCTACCTGTTTCTTCACTCAAGTGGCCTTCAAGATGCCCGCTACGGCGTCCCGTGCCGTCCTTCGGCAATCGCAGTTCCTCGTCCGGAGAACCGCTGTCAGGCACGCCTCCTCCACCTCCGAGGCTGCCTCCAAGGCCAGTGAGACTGCCTCTTCGGCCGCCTCCAAGGCCTCTGAGGGTCTCTCCAAGGTCACCTCCTCCGCGGGTCCCGCCATCGCCGGTGCCGCTCAGAACGCCGGTGCCGCCCTGCGGAAGATTGGTGGAAGAACCGGAAAAGTCATCGCCTTTGTTGATTGTAAGATGATGGCCCCTGCTTGATGCCCAACCCTCCACGACCTACTCGCTTCGACAAGAAGCGAGCTGCTACTTCAAGCAATTGAAGTTCCCCGGAACCCCCTGGTCACCCTGTCCAACGCTCCTACGTTGATGTCTTGAGGGTGTCGGCTGACAGTTTGCGATGATGAAATCTAGCCATGATACCCCCTACTGTCTACTACACCAAGGTCGGCATCGAGCTCGGAAAGTTGGTCTTCCGTGGCCAGAACATGACCCCCCCGTAAGCGCTTCCCTCTCTCCGGCGAACGACCTCCCCACTAATGCTTCCTTCCAGGAACCTGGCCACCTTCCAGTCCTACTTCCAGCCCCTGATCAACGGTCTCCGTAACCCCGCCGCCCTCAAGAACGTCAACGTCGTCTCTCCCTCCAACATCGTCGCTCGCGTCCGCAACGCCAACAAGAAGGAGATCGCTCTGGCCGGTGTCACCCTTGCGGAGGTTATTGGTTTCTTCACCGTCGGCGAGATGATTGGCCGCATGAACATCGTGGGCTACCGGGGCCACGCTGAGCACCACCACTAGATCTACCGCCTGCGAGCATGTCAACCCTGTCCTTTACCTTTCCTTTGTTGCGTGTTGTACTGTATGATAGACGATGGAATATAACTGTTGTCTGAGGTAAAATGTGATATTGGGACGGATGATATCTGCGCACCAGTTTATGCCTGGGCTATCACCTCGACTGTTGGAATGTTGCGAATGATGTTGAATAGAAGTTGCCATTAGAAGCACAGAATGGTTTTTTGAACAAGTGGAGGATCAATTAGTAGCACTCCAAGAATCCTGTAGCAGCCCTTCTCCATAGTAGCCAATTGGAAACATTGAAATAGACTATTGCACACTATTGCATGAGTACAGAATGTAGGTAGTCAGTATGTATTTTGTTGTACTTCGGAGGAAACCAGGAGAAACCGTCTTCCGCAACGCTGATTGGCCCGTGCGGGAAAGAATTTCTGCAACGGACATGCACTTTTTTCCCTCCAAAACCAACAACGCCCACAACCACCCTTGTCCACGCGAAGGCTCTCACTCACCGGTCTTTATCCGCAAGCGCAAATTCCTGTTGCTGTGCGCGATGGACGCCTTCAAACTCCTGACTCGGTCGACAAACCTGAAACCCGGCCGTGCGGCGGCGACGTCTTCAGCGCAAACCTCGCGGCTCCCGTCGACAGGCAAGGCAGCCAACCCGCAGCTCTTTCACAACTCCGAGGCGGACCGGCTCCTAGAGGAAAAGAAGAAACATGGTCAGAAGAGGAAGAGAAGCCACGGGGCGGACGATGCGGGCTCTGAGGATGAGGATGCGGCGGACTTGGACTTTTTCGGCTCGGCGAAGCGCGCCTCCAGCGGCGGTGCTGTCGCGGGGAAACGACACCAGGAGGAGCAAGCCGCGGCCGACAAGGATGGCGACTCGGGCTCCGAAGACGGAAGCGAGATGGATGAGGTGCAGCGTCGGACGGTTTTGAATGCGCATAAGATCAAAGTGACCGATCTACGCGATCTGGATCAGATCCAGTCGACGAACGCGCAAACACTGCAGACGGAGGAACCCAAGAAGAAAAAGAAGAAGAAGGCCAAGGTGCAGCAGGAGGAACCGAAGACTTTGACGAAGAAGGAGCAGAAGAAAGCCCGGCGTCTATTCCCGCAGCCCCTCGTCTCGTTCAAGGAGCTCCGCACGAAATATAAGATCTCCCGCCGGCTCGCGGAAAACATCGCAGAACAAGGATTTACGGTGCCGACGGAGGTGCAGCTGGGAACGCTCCCTCTGCAGCTGGGAGACTCCAGCGTCCAGCAGGCGTCGAAACCGGGGGAGACGGTGGAGCCGGATCTGCTGGTTGTCGCTCCCACAGGCAGTGGCAAGACGCTGTCGTTCTTGATCCCCGTCATCAACAAGATTGTGCGCCATCACCACGAGCAGCCGGATGAACGGGGCATCTTCGCCGTCGTTGTCGCGCCCACCAAGGAACTTGCGAGTCAGATTGTCAATGAGGGCCGTAAACTCGTTCAGGGGACTGGGGTGAAGATCACATTGATGAAGAAAGGCATGCAGGTTGTGGAGCGCGACGGCGACGGGGACAGTGATGAGAAGGATGTTTTGGACGAAGACAGTGCGGAATCAGGTTCGGACTCCGAGGACGACGATCAGACAAGCGACAAGAAGACGAAAGGCAAGGCCCCTGTGACGAAGAGCGACATCCTCGTGACAACTCCGTTACTTCTCGTCAACGCGCTGTCTGCAAATCGATCCAAGCCCCTGGCCGCTTTGCCGCTGGTGAGAAATATCGTTCTCGATGAAGCCGACGTTCTCCTGGACCCGCTATTCCGCGAACAGACTCTCGATATCTGGCGCTCTTGTACACACCCCGAGCTCCGGGCCAGTCTCTGGTCAGCGACCATGGGGTCGAACGTCGAGGATCTGGCCAAAACGACCATCCAAGAGCGCAAGGACCTGTCCGGCACGACGAAGTCGTACCCGTTGATCCGCCTTGTCGTTGGCCTGAAGGATTCCGCCATCCCCAACATCCAACACAAGCTCGTGTATGCTGCCACGGAGCAGGGTAAGCTTCTTGGACTCCGACAACTGCTCCACCCCACAGCGCGCACCGCAACGGACGTCCACCTTCGGCCCCCGTTCTTGATCTTCACCCAGACCATCCCCCGAGCCGTCGCGCTCCACTCCGAATTACTTTACGATATCCCGCCAGAGGCCGGTGGCTCCTCACGCATCGCCGTGCTCCACTCCGAGCTCTCTGACAGCCAGCGGTCCGAGATCATGAAAGGGTTCCGCAAGGGCGAGATCTGGATTCTGGTGACGACGGATCTGTTAGCACGTGGTGTCGACTTCCGGGGCATCAACGGGGTCGTCAACTACGATATCCCCAACTCAGCGGCCGTCTACGTTCATCGTGTTGGTCGGACCGGCCGTGCGGGTCGTGAAGGCGGCGTGGCGGTGACATACTACACGAAAGAGGACATCCCGTACGTGAAAAGCATTGCCAACATTATCGACGTCAGCGAGAAACTCCGGGGAACAGGCGGAGAGAAATCCGTGCAGAAGTGGCTGTTGGATTCTCTGCCCGACCTGAGCAAGAAGGACAAGAAGGAGCTCAAGAAGCACGGCGTCAAGGCCCGCCAGTCCAACCTCAAGAGCATCAAAGACAACAAGGAGTTCCGGCAGGCCAAGATCAGCACGAAGAGTGGCTACGAGCGCCGGATGGAGAACAAGAAGAAGGGCGCCATCGCTGCGAGCCGCAACAGAAAATCCCAGCCGCAGGCTGCCTCAACGGGGGCAGACAGCGGCGACGATAGCTGGAGCGGGCTGGAGGATTAAACACGGGTTTACATCGCTCACCGTACCATGTACATAGAGTCCCGCTACGAAGGAAAAGCATAAACAATCTTACGACAAGATCCTCAAGACGTATTGTTATTACTCCCGCTCGATTCCTGCGGCTGAGCCGGCTCTTCAACCAAAACCCGCTTCAAATTTACAGGCGCAAACGCATTGTCCAGTTTCCCCTGCTGCCCCAACACACCTTCTAGCTCGTCGCCGCTCCGATCGAAATACACCGCCCACGCGCCATCGTCTTCCTCGACGGCGACAAACCCGCGCTTCTGCTCCAGCGTAACCGTCTTCTCCTCGTCCGCCCAGTCCCACGGCCCGACCACATGCGCCACGCTCTGCGACCGGTTCCCGTACTTGAGCTCGTGCGTATCCTTGTCCGCGTAGATCCAGTTCAGCATCGGCGGGTCATCCGATATCGTGGTTACGAGGCCGAGCCCGCGCTTGAGGTGTTTCGTCTCCTCGAGCTCGGGGTAGTCGATGTAGAATGCCTGCGCTGTGTGGGAAGGAGTCTTGCGGTTGGAGGGGTGGGGGTGATCCAGATAGACCTGGGGCTGGTCAGTAGTTGACAGAGGGCGAATATGATAATGCAACGCTGCTCACCTTACTATCTCTTAATACAACTCGCTTCCCGTGCAAGGCTGCGTCGTCTTCTGTTTCGCCGCGGGAGCTGGCGTCGATGTGGAATTTGGCCATGCGCCGCTCGTCGTCTTTGCGCTGGTTGGCTTTGCGCTGTTCGCTCACCCCCAGCGAGGTGCCTGTTACCGTGGGGATGGCGGTGATTGCGAGGAGACCGATCACCATGGTTGGAGTTGGGGAATCTGAGATATAATCCGGTGTAGATGCGAGGAACTGTGCAGCTGGATCGAACATGAGGCGAATGCGGTGTTGTTGCTGGACCCGCTGATAAGGAACCGTTAAGGTATGGCGTCATAGGGCAGATGCACGTGAGCTGCTCTGTATACTACTTTGTATACACCATCTGCTTCACTACAAGTATCTACAGCATTACAGGACCAGTGAAGATCACGTATATGCTTGATTTCTCTTTGATGCTCTCTCTCTCTCCATACAGCGTCGCCTATGTCATGTCAGGTTGATGGTGGGTTAACTAAACCATACCGACCGCCACAGCTAATACCACTCAACCATCTCACAAGGCAAATCTGAAATCGATCCTGTGGCGAATACATGAGCTTGCCAATGCCTAAAGCACTTTGGACCGCTGCTTACCTCTTATTAGTCAAAACAGGATTCTCGCGCAAATACGTCTCCCGCTGTTCGCTTGTCAACGCATCCCATTTCGCGGCGTTTCGTCTGAGCCACACTGCATCAGCAAGATTCCAACATGCAAGATCTGAGTTGCTTACTGGTTACAAAGATCATAGTAAAGCTTCGCTGCAACAAAGAGACATATGCTGACCACCGCCAACGCGATCAACACCTTGTTTCCATGTTTATAGTAGGGGGCATCTTTCGCTTGGTATACCTGCTCCCGTTAGCATTGCATCCAACGAACAGAAACAGACAGGAAGATAGCCCACATTTGCGCCCGCAATGCTGCTAAGCTGCACGGACATGTTATACAGCGCCGACGCAACAGTCCGCGTCCGCACCGATCCCGCATTGCGCGAGGTCAAAGCCACCACGACGGGGTGAATGCTCGGCCCCCCAACAAGAAGCGAGAGAATGGCCCATCGCGGCCAGGGCATGCTCCTCTCGGGAAAGACCTCCAGCGCAATCAGCAGGACCAGATTCCACACTTCGACCGAGGCGCCGCAGAGCAAGCGCTGGCCAGTGCGCTCCGCAACCCACGTAATCCCGATCATCGTGATGATGGCCAGGACGGCGGCCGGGATGGTCAGGAGGCTCGTCTGGAAGGTCGAAAAGCCCTGCGACCGCAGCTGGAGGGTGAGGTAGTTGGTGGAGGGCGTGGTGGGGATCATCCAGACGAGGCCGAGCATGTAGATCGGCCACATGTGGTAGTCCTTGAGCGACTCCCAGAGCAGCTTGGGGGTGACGGCCTGGCGGTTGTGCATGCTTCCCTTGCTGGGGTCGTCGCGGATAACGCGATTCACGATGATCTTTTCCTCGTGCTCGGTGAACCAGCCGTCTTTGCCGCGGAAGCCACCCTTGGTCTGGACTGGCGAGGCGGGCATCCAGAAGGCGGCGATGATGCCGATCACGCCGGTGATGAGGCCTTCGTACGCGAAGAGATAGCGCCAGGATCCGCCGCCGGTGGAGTCTTTGATGTGGAGGAAGCCGAATGCCAGGAATGCGCCGATGATGCCTGTTATTGTGAGGGAGATCCAGAAGCAGGCTAGGCGCTTGGGGAGTTCCTTGGACTTGTAGAAGAAGGAGAGAAAGAGGATCGTGTCGGGGATACTGGAGGCTGTCAGTTTAGATCAAAGCATTGGGCACGTATACATATTGCTACTTACAAACCACCCTCCAGAAGGCCTAGCAGCGCACGACAGGCAAAATACGACCCCCTATTCTTCAGAAACGCCTGACAGGCTGCGACCAAGCTCCAAGCGACCATCTGAAGAGGGATCCAGCGATCGGGTCCGACGCGCTTGGACATCAACTGGGATGGCAGCTCCGCCAGCAGGAAGCACACGAGGAAGATGGTCTGACCCAGATTGTAGTCATTACTTGTCATCTTCAAGTCTTGCAGGAGGGTGCTCGCCAGCGCCTGTGATATGTTCCCCCGATCAAGCTGCAGTGCAAAAAAGGTCACGCAGGCAAAAGTGCAGACTCGCGCGTCAATCTTAAAGGGCGCTATTAGACGCCGATGTCTAGTATCCACGGGAGTATCCTACCTTTCGGACGATCTTCTGCTCCTCCTTCTCTGTCCATTCAAATTCCGGGTCCCAGCGGTGGATGCCCTCATAGCTGTCAATTGGACGGTAGAAGCGGTAGTCCTCTGTTGCCTCAAAGGTACTGTATCCTCCATAGTTGCGCTTCTGTCGTTCAGGGTCAGTAGCACCCAGGATGCTGCCGCTGGGTGAAGTGCCCGTTTCGCTAGCAGAAACCTGCACAGACTTGGATTCGTCCACGGTCATGGTCCCGGGGGAAAAGGAAGAAGGGATACCTCGGATATTCAAGGAGGTCTGTATACACAAGAAGCCCCCATGTCTGTGATTGTGGTGACTATATAGCACTATAGTACTCCTATGTCGTGACCGAGCGGAGTAATGGGATCATGGATAGAGAACCTGTCGGACCTGTATCTCCTCACCGGACGGCGTACTTGGCTGGTGCTCTAACTAGTAGCTAGCTTTGTTTACGATATAGAACGTCATATCGAACCAATGCTATCTGTGTATAAAGAAGAAACCGCCATTGGGTTGTGATGGAAGTGTCTGTCCATGCGGGTTGCATCACCCGGGAGGCTTTATACGCCATCCTCGCGTCAGGACTAAGTACCTAGTAGGTATTGCGCGTCTCACGCGCAATTGGACGGTAAATGAGTCTATGTATGGGACTGAAGGCCTTCGTTGAATGAGAAGTAGACCGAAGCTTGACTAAATCGTCCGGGATAGTCTGGTTGAAAGGCATGGCATCTAACGAGATATTCCAACGAATAAATCAAATCCCAAATCCACTGACCAGACGGGCCTAATCACATAGGATTACTATAAGCAATGATCTGGATTACCGTCCGGATTCCCCCACCAAGTCGGGAACGGACGTTCTGTGCCACTTGCACCGAGCACGGCAAAAGACAAAATAAACACGATAAGCTGCGATCCACCATCGAGTGCAGCCCCAATAAGATAATTATAGTCGTTGTAGATCTTCGGCATCCGACGTCGGAGCCAAACCTGAGAAAACACGCCGACAGCAATCGAAGACCAGATCCACGACGTATTTCCAAAGTACATCTGCCCAGCATATGATGTGATAATCGCCGTGTTCAGCGGCCATTGTCGAATCCGCGGAAATACCTTTATCAGACCCCAATGCAGAAACGGGAGGGCAAGGCCGATGACTAGACCCAGGGGCACGATCACGTATCGGCCGTTGACACCGTATACTTCCTTTGCGAGCGACCATGTGACGGCTTGTGAGTTGAGGGATTGCACGGTTGATCCGCTCCAGACATTGTTCCCGATGGGATCGAGAAGGATTTCGCGCTGGTTGGTGACGATTGTGGTCATCACGACATAGTTCAGCGCTGCACCAAGGAGAGTTCCGTACACCTGGGTGGCGAACATAATGCGATGCGGCACTTTGGTGTACTGGCCGACCTTGAGCCAGTTTGACAGGTTGACGGATAGAAGAATGACTTGGTGGGACCAGCTGGCGAAGTAGAGACCGGCAAGAGGTCGACCGGGGTGGAGGGCACCGGCGACCATCTTGGAGAGTTGGTTGGTTGCAATACCAGTCCCGTAAAGACCATAGAGGACGCAGGAGAATGGGCTGATAAAAGCTCCCAGAAGCAGAGCGATGATGTAGCCCCATACTGGCAGCGTCGTTTGCCCCTTGATGTTCACGATCAACCCGGCGAGGAAAGCTAGGGCGAACAGAACCAGATACCACCAGAGTGGCACTTCCTTGTATTTCAACATGCCCTGATAATGGCGGTCCGGCTGGGCTCTACTCCTGACCTGCTTCCATGCGAGGACCATGTCCTTGCCGTAGAAAATGGCAACGTGGGTGATCAATGCGCCAATCGCCAGATTCTGCGTCAGATAGCCCCAGACGGTGCTGGAGGTAAGATAGGGCAGACCGACGTCTTTGAGTTTGGAAAAGTCGACCGTGCCTTTGCTGTTCACAATGGACGTCGCGGAGAACTTTTCTCCACTACTCAAGAAGAGAGCCGTCGACATGAAGGGGAACTTTTTCGCATCCCACGCGTTGCCGTAGAACAGCCCGAGCGTGACGACATACCAGATAACATACCCAATCCACGTGTTGACCTGCTGTTTGAATGGTAAGGAGAGATATGTGCTCTGGATGTATTGCCAGTCCAAGGAAAAGTTCAATAATCCCATTCCCTCATTGGACGAGGCTCCTCCAAATATCGTGGTGAACACGGTCCGAATATGTTTCGGTGCCTTCATCGAGGCCAGACAGAAGATGGAGATGCCTCCAAACCAGGTCACCATGTACGCGGGAAAGAGCTCCCACACTGCCGCAAACGCAAGAGCCCAACCGAACTTGAGAAGGCGAGACTTGTTGGATTTGGGATCAAAGTGTAGATTCTGATAGAGCACCACTTGAGGCAGCGTCGACCAGTAGACCATTTCGGCCGGATAGACGATGAGCGGCCGGAGTAAGCCGGCCAGGACAAATCCACACAATGAGATCGAGAAGGTAGACAGGACGGCGGTTGTTGCATTCACGCCGATGTTGTAGAATAGTCTTTCGACAGCGTAAACCTCTACGCCCGACAAGCCGTTGTTGCCGGATGATGCGATCAAAGCTGCGACGACATGCTCTTTGATGCCGAAGTGCTGGCCGAAATTGAGAAAGCGGAGGGTAGTTTGAAGCCATTTCCATTTGAACTTCTCTGGACGAGGCGTGATCATAGCCCACGTTTTTCCAAAAAGAAACACCAGAACTGGAAGCTGTCTGGTTAACATGTATAACGTTAAAGCATGATGGGCATGGATTTCTCACGTTGTATGAAGACCGCAGAAACCTGGACTTGGTACGGCTTGAAGACATAGAGCATGGTAATGACACTCGAAAGGGCCGTGAAGATGGAGCCCAGGACAATAGAGCGAAAGGTCAAGGCTGGATCGCCGTCATCTCGATCTGAGATGATGAAGTTGGAGACATCAACACCTTCAAGGTGTTAGAATATGCAAGAGATGTCCGAGCAAAAGGCTGGCTCACCATTTCGCACAACAGGATGCCCCTTGACATATTGCACACCGTCATGGGACTGGGATCTCAAGGCATCCGGTTCGTCTATTTCAGTCTTCTCATATCTGGGTGTTGCTATCGGCTCTTCCGTCACCGTGCTTGCTTTAACACCCGACGCCGTCTTCGATGGCTGTCCTTCGACTTGATGCGGCATCTTGCGACCGGAGTATCGAGGATTCGCACGCTAAAAATTAAATGTCTTTGGTAGCGACGCAGGAGTGCGAATCTGGAGAGGAACTGAGCGGGTTGATATGGGCCGGAGGGTGATATATGGACCTTTGCGACACGATCGAGTCCTTGGGTCAAGACAGCTCCGGTCGAGCGAGGTGCATCCAACGTTACACTGGCCATCATCAACTAGCTACCCACATGATGCGATAGCCCGGCTTAATGGCGGCACAAGCATGGTTGGTTTTAGGGCGATGATAGCGTGGTTTGCCATGCATGGACCCAGATCGTGTACTCCGAAGTACTCAAGTGGTTTTTTCTAGAAAAATTGAGACGTTCTGAGGAATTATTGTGCAGGTCGTGAGATAGACCATGGCCTGCATATCGTATCTATCGTGCAGCGGCCAGTGATGATCCTTGGCGATTGCTTGTCCCCTCAGCATCTTATCGCGCATAACCATGTAACCTTGTCGGGAGAAGCCGTCTTGTATTTTTCGGCGGTTGTCCGAGTGGGCTCCTCTAATAATGCCATTTTCAACACGGATGGCGTTATACCGCGAACAAACTCGGATAGCCGAGCTCAATCTTATGGTGGGAGAACGTGCATCTAGATTAGGCTGGATTTGCACGATCGAGCGGAGGTTTCGCCATATCGTATTACAGAAAGCAACAAGAAGGACATGAGAACAATGTCTAAGCAGTCCCCTTCTCTTCGTCCGCGTTTGGCTCAATCGTCTTGTCCTCTTTACGAATATCTTTCATGCCCATGCCCCAGGCAACAAAGAAAATCAACGCAGTCGAGCCGGCTGCCAAATAAAACGTGTTATCCACACTCTTCGCGTACGCGGCCAAAATCTTTGCTAGTTTCGCCGGATCGCCATCAGCAGCCTGCACAACACCAGACGGAGAGGCCCCGGCTGCAATCACAGCGGCCACATCGATGTCTGGGTGCTTCTTTAGGGCGCTCGACAAGCTGTTGGTGAGAATAGTCTGGGCAATGGCTAGGTAGATCGAACCGCCGAACGTCTGGCTGAAAGATATCATGGCCATAGCGATGGGGATCATGGCAGGGGCGATGGTGTTCTGAACGGCGATAATGCTGGTTTGCGTCCCGAGGCCGCGGCCGACACCGAGGAGGATCTGATACCCTACCCATTTCGCTGTGGAGGTGCTGGGCGACAGCGTCGACAGAAGACCGTTGGCGATGGACATGAGAATGGAGCTGGCAAGTATAAATGGGAGATAGTAACCCAGCCGACCGACTGTTCCATGGGTTAGACAGAGTGGCGTCAAGGAGCGAGAAGGGATACGCACTGCCTATCCCACCTATCACGGCAAATACGAGCTGGCCGAGGATATTCGGTAGAGTATACACCCCACTCAGCATTGGCGTGGCCTGCTTCACGGTCTGGAAATAGATGGGAAGATAGTAAGACGTCATCTGAAGACAGCCGAAGAAGAGCATCATCGCCATACAGGACGACCAAACAGGGAGGAGCTTGACGACCGAAAAGGGGATCATTGCATTGTCGCCCTGGCGCCATTCCCAGATGACAAACAGGATGATCATTGCCCCGGCACCACAGAAGAGGCCAATGATCACTGAGCTATTCCATGCGTACTGTCGGCCCCCCTCGTCCAGCGCGAAGAAGAACTGGATCGCTGCTGGCGCAAAGAGCACGAACCCAAAGAGATCGAGCTTTGTCCTGATGATTTCCAACACCGACAGAGTCCGTGGTTTGACCGTGGAGGGAATTTCGACAATCCATAGCAAGACAGCGACGACGGCGCCGATTGGGAGGTTGATATAGAAACCTGGATAATTTTTGTCGATTCAGCTTTGTTGACCTGCTAGTCATCCGGGTGTTGACAGACATACACCATCGCCAAGTGACATACGAAGTGAACGCTCCACCCAGGAGCGGTCCACAAACGATCCCCATCTGAGATATGCCCATCATAATGCCGAAATACTTGGGTCGTTGTTGTAAGGGGACGGCCGCCGAGGCGATGGTAAGACCGCCATTGAGGAGGCCAGAGCTCCCTATCCCAGCAACAGCTCTCCCCACGATAAGCATTTTGGACGAGACAGCCACACCACAGAGAAGCGAACCGAACTCGAAGACTCCGAAGTAGGCGAGAAAGGTGTACTGACAAGCTATGTATTAGCGAAACGATCTTGCCGAGTCACTCCCGGACGAGTATGGCACCTTTGGTTTGAAATTGGAATACACCTTCCCAGCTAGTGGAAGGAGAGCAGCACTTTGCTCGGAGTCAGAAACTATAAACAGGGGACAGAACACGGTCTGCCAGCTTACCATGATAGTTGGTATGCACTTCCATACCAACCCACATCTCCCAGCGAGTGAAACTGGCTAGTGATTTCTGGAACGGCCTGAGAGACCGATCAGCTTGTGTTTATCGACGTTTACCAGCTCCTCTGCTGGGAACATACCGTCGAAACAATCGCAATGTCGAGCATAATCAAAAAGAAACACAGGACTAATGATGCCATGAGGGAATATCGCTTCATTCCGGAGATATACTCGCTCTCATCTGTGGTGTCGGGTGCATCCTGGCCGCCGGAAACATCTTGCGTATTCACGTCGTCCTGTTCCCTCTCTTGGTGAACGGGTGGTTTTTCATCTCTCGCTGTTCCATTATCTTCTAAAGAGGTACTGGACTGTGACGAGGTCACATTTCGATCGTTGGATATTGAGGGCTCCTTAGAGCTTTGTTCATTGTCGTTGGATGCGGAGGATTCTGAGACCCTCCGCGGGGGGATAGTGACAGGTACGTCTGGCATAAATCGCAGTCAGGCGGGAATCTTGCAGATGATGTTAGTATACTAGAGTGGTCTGTCCTTCTGTGACTATGGTCAATGCGAACGGCTGGTGACATGGCAACATGGCTACCCCTTTCTGGTATGATGGGCCGGTTTCACTTATAAGATAGGTAAATGAAGAGTGCTGACGGCTTGAGCTCCGGATCGGTCTGACGAGAGCCCGAACTCCGTGGGTGCTGTTGATCCTTGTATCTCTTAGTGTCTAGGAATCATGTAGCTGGTCTTTTGGGACAGTCGGCCTCGGCATCAAAGTAGCACGTTTTGAACAGGTAACGAGGTATAGAATGCCCCAGTGAGACGATATGTTTAGACTCGGAGGACGCTTCCAAGTCGAGGGGTATCCACTACCTGATTCATCGGACTAGGCACTCGACCATCCATCGTAGCATGTAATTTTAGGACTTGTGGAGTTGGAAGTCCGGTGGAAGAGGGGCTTCAGAGAGGGAGAGAAAGAGAGAAATACGAGCTGGACGGGGATCGGTGCATAGGAACACCGAATCCCGTTCAACATCAGCTGCAATCACAGGACATAATATTCATGTAATAGCAGTACTGAAATTTTCCTCAGACCTCTTTCACATTCTTCGATCTTTTCCGCCGGTGCTGACGGAAGAATCACTTTCGCTCCTCGATATGTTCCGCCATTTCACCTTCAGCGGCCTCGATCTTCTCACGAACCTCATCCAAGTCTCCCACGACAACCTCATCACCGAAGATACGACCGATTTCCTCCAGCGACTTGCCCTTTGTTTCGGGGAAGAAGAAGAACACAGTCACTGCACCAACAAGGTTCGTGCAGATGAACAGCGCGTAGTATTTGTATTCCACTTCGGCGAATGCGATGGGCG
Source organism: Aspergillus pseudoterreus (assembly GCA_002927005.1). Taxonomy (NCBI): domain Eukaryota; kingdom Fungi; phylum Ascomycota; class Eurotiomycetes; order Eurotiales; family Aspergillaceae; genus Aspergillus; species Aspergillus pseudoterreus. The sequence goes on along the minus strand of PIJX01000015.1, from coordinate 708,832 downwards.
AGATTTGATTGAAGATGATATTGATCAGCACGTTGCACACGATGGCGATGGAGGAACCACGGGCGCGGATCGCCATGCTCATGATCTCGGGAACATAAATATAGTGGATGCTGTTATATCCAAGCGAGTAACTAAGAAATCTGTGAGCGGAGTCCATGAACAGAAGCAAGCACCATCTGCAGGGAGATGACCGTCCACTCGTCCGGAAGGATCACACCTGTCAGTCTGTATCCAGTTTGATCACTTACATCATGGAGAAGCAGAAGATAAAGGCAATGGTGAAGCCTTTGGCTACTGTGTTATCTGTGTGGTTGAACCCCCCGGAGAGACCCATGACCAGCGCCATGTCCATCGCCATGATTATACCAGTGATCCAAAGGGTCTTTCTACGACCCCATGAATCGACATAGTACAGACACACGAGGTTTGCAAGTGGACCAACGAGTCCATAGATACTGGCCAGCTGTCAGTAAAGTCGAAGTCAACAAGAGAGGGTGCATTTCCGTACCCTGCGAGCAATGTGACATTGTGTCCAACCATTCCAAGCCCCTTGTACAGGTCCGTCTGGTAATAGTTGATCACGTTGATACCCGATAGTTGAGTGAACGCCTGGACAAGGACTGCGAGGATAAGGCGCTTGCGATGGCTGGGCCGTGTAAACAGTTCTCCCCATCCAGCCACATGTTGACTCTTCTCGAAACGCAACTGCTCACGCATCTGATAGAACTCTGCTTGGATAAAAGCATCGTCTTGACCTTTCTGCCCGTTCAGGCGCCGGATCACCGCAAGAGCCTCATCATCACGTTCTTTCTCAAGAAGCCAACGAGGAGAGTATGGAAGCCAGAAAATTCCCGCTAGGACAATAAGAGCTGGCAGGCACTCTAGATGTAGAGGTCAGGGTAAATCCTGCCTTATAGGGACCGGGGTGTCTTACGAAACGCCAGCTGGAAACGCCATTGGAATTCGCCCGTCGCGTAGGAACAGCCAAACCCAACCCACTAAGTAAGTTTAGCACTCCTGATCATTCATGATAATAAGCAAATAGACAGGGAAGGCAAGGATCAACGTACGTTAGCCACTGCGAATCCAACGCCGACGAACTGCGCGTGCAATCCAGCGATCAGACCTCTTTTATGTGATGGGGCAATCTCCGAGTTGTAGATGGGGATGGTCATATCTAGGCCACATTAGAATACATATGCCATGTATGAAAGTAAGTAACGAACTCATAATTCCAACTGCGAAACCACCAACGATGCGTCCAGCTATGAGCATGCCGACATGGACTGCAGCGGCTTGGATGATACCACCAAGCAAGGCAATGACCGCGCCAATAGCAATAGTTTTCCTACGTCCTATGAAGTGTTAGCTGATATTCGGTCCATGTAGTAAATCAGACAGCTGTACTTACCCAAGAAGTCTGCACTCCATCCTGCAAAGAAGACGCCGAACACCGAGCCGGCTCCGAATGTACTGACCACCGCACCCTTGATACTCGCTGTTGTGCGGGGTCAGATCACATACACATGCCAAGATGCCCAACAATAGAAGCAAGATAACAGGGAGCTCACGGTCAAATGGAGCAAAGTACTCCAGAAAGGTAGGCTGCGTTATGACTGTAGAAACAATACCCGAATCGATACCATACAACAAGGAGCCAACCTAGAGGCATGGAAGGGGACGATGAGCAGCAGTCCCGGCACTAAATAACTGTATGTCTCTACTTACCGCGGCAAAGAGTCCACAGCCCCATGTGTAGGCGTTGATGCTCCTGTGGTTCGAGGTGGTCATGATGGGAGGGATATGCCGAGTTCAACGTGAACACAAGAGGGCATAGTTGACACCCTTGCATCCTGGACGACTTTGCTATATAACAAGTTTTCACTGCTTCTCATCCAAATCAGCCTGATTCCTTAGACTCAGACCCTGCATGAAAGCCGAGACAAAGACCAGTATACCAACGCCCCGTGGGGAAGATCCAAGAACTGAGGGCAGGCTAAACCCCCAAACGGGCTAGATATTCGACGCCTCCCAGACACTCACCAAACTGCCGGATACATCTTTAGTCGATTTAGCGAATCCGTCGTACAGACTGCTACCGATGGCGGATATGCTCCGACACAAACCCCCACGCTGGCGCGATCCCTCGGCCTTGGCATGGGAAAGAGAGGGGGATATCCGGGATAAAGAACCGACATATACTATCTTTGGGACATCGAAGAGACTGCCAAAGGATCGTAGGATATATCCGGGCGCCTAAATTGCTCGGATTGCTGGATGTAGTAGTCGGCGTGTTCCGACACTGACTACCTATCCCGACAAGAAGCTCCACGAGGCTGTATAAAGCGTCGAGGTCGACTCCGTAGGTAGCCGGCACTCCTGCAACTCAGTCACCGAGCCAAGTGAAAGTACCATGGTGAAGTTCTCTCACGGCTGCTGGCATCCAGCGCCAGATACTCTTCTTGACTGGGCAGTTGAGACTGTCAAAGCCGAGACCCGCGGAGACAGCCTTCATTTTGTGACTGTGAGATATTCCTGAGACATGCAAATGTCAAAAAGCTAACGATGGTGTTAGTCATCTAAACCGATCAACTTTCGAGGCGATACGTTGAACAACCCGACGTTGACGCATTCCCTCAGTTCGCCCATTGACAACGTTTTGCATCTGTCATCTACCCACTGGACAAAGCAAAAGAGCGTGACCCAAGGGCCGCACTTTGAACTGTTTCCAGAAGGAAAAGTGAACCGTGCAACCAACGTTGAAACAACCAAGTCCCCCGACAGCTTGAAGCTCCAGACTGGCGTTATCTCTGCGACGGTGGACACAAGACCAAAATCCTTTGATATTAGCTTCAGTGCGCATGAGAAGCTTCTCACAAGGCTAGGCTGGCGTTCAGTTGGCTATATCAAGCAAGGAACCACTGCCCTGCATCCTCGCGCCAATTATCCCGATCCCAATAAGGGTCAAAGATGGGTGACATATCAATTGCAACTTGGAGTCGGCGTAAAAGTCTATGGACTTGGTGAGCGATTCGGACCTTTCATCAAGAATGGCCAGGTAGATACCCTTCCCAATTAGTATTTTTAGAATCATCTGCTGATGGGATTCTCCTTAGAGCGTCGAGATTTGGAATGAGGACGGCGGCACTGGCTCCGAACTCACTTACAAGAACATCCCCTTCTTCATCACCTCCGCTGGATATGGCGTGTTCATTCCCACTTCGAATTTCATTTCGCTCGAAATCCAGTCGGAACGGACAACCCGAGTCAATATCTCTGTACCAGGAGAGTCACTCGCCATGTACCTGATTTACGGACCGGACCCTAAGTCGATTGTCGAAAGATACACCACAATCACCGGAAAGCCAGCGCTCCCGCCTGCATGGACGTTCGGACTCTGGCTCAGTACCAGTTTCACAACGGAATATGACGAAGGCACTGTCATCTCTTTCCTTGACGGAATGAAGGAGAGAGACATCCCGGTCAGCGTGTTCCATTTTGATTGCTTCTGGATGCCGGCGTTCAAGTGGTGTGATTATGAGTTCGACAAGGACTATTTCCCAGACGCAAAGGGGCAATTGGCTAGAATCAAGGATCGCGGAATTCATGTGAGTGTGCCCCTATAATTATCGATTGAGTGTTGACTCTGTGGAAGCTAATGTGTAATGCGCTCCAATCACATAGATCTGCGTCTGGATCAATCCATACATCGCCCAGGAGAGCGGAATCTTCGACGAAGCTGCCGACAAAGGGTACTTCATCAAGAAGTCCGACGGAAGTGTGTGGCAGTATGACTTCTGGGTATGTCCCGGTGCTGAGTCTCAAAGTCCTCACTGAGGCTAACCAAATATTTATCCAGCAACCCGGAATGGGGTTCGTCGACTTCACCAACCCTGACGCCTGCAAGTGGTACCAGGGAAAACTGCAGGCCCTTGTCGACATGGGAGTAGATTCCTTCAAGGTAACACGCCCTTTTTGTGACAGTATCCCAGCCTCTTCTAATCGATCTCCTTGTAGACCGACTTCGGCGAGCGTATTCCCACGGGCGATGTTGTCTATCACGACGGATCCAGCCCCGAGAAAATGCACAACTACTACGCTTTCCTTTATAATAAGGTCACGTTTGAGGTCCTTGCGAAGAACTTCGGCGAGCACAAGGCCGCCCTTTTCGCACGCTCCGCCACCGCAGGGTGCCAGCGCTTCCCCGTACACTGGGGCGGCGACCCATACAGCACCTTCGAGGCGATGGCGGAGACCCTGCGTGGTGGCCTGAGCCTTGCACTGTCCGGCTTTGGCTACTGGGCCCATGATATCGGCGGGTTCGAAGGCAAACCCGACCCCGGCTTATTCAAGAGATGGATTGCTTTCGGACTACTCTCCAGTCATTCCAGATTACACGGCAGTGGCAGCTTCCGGGTGAGTCCTTGGTCTGGTCGGTGCAACGCTCGACTCTGTGCATAGACTAACAATGACAACCAGGTTCCTTGGCTGATTGACGAGATTGGCGAGGCTGACAAGGTCCTGAAACATTTCGTTCAGCTCAAACACTCTCTCATGCCGTATCTCTACTCCAGTGCCATTCAAACGCATCAAACTGGCGTGCCTATGCTGCGCGCTTTGTTCCTGGAATACCCCGAGGATCCGATGGCTTGGTATCAAGACACGGAGTACTTTCTCGGCGACAGCATCTTTGTTGCTCCGATCTTCAATACCGAGGAGAGAGTGCAATATTATCTCCCCAAGGGAGACTGGTATGGCATCATTGACCAGAAAATGCGGACGGGAGGCGGCTATATCACCGAAGAGCATGACTATTTCTCCTTGCCGATCCTATTAAGACCTGGGGCATCGGTTGTCCAGAGCAAGAACACAATCAATGACAGCGTGGTATATGACTGGGGCAAGGATGTGAGACTGTTGGTGAACTGGGTGGAGGGAATGCGGACAACAGCGAAGATCGCAGACCATGAGAGCCCCTGTGGGTTCAAGGCTGTCCTTGATATCAGCAGTGAAGGCGGCGAGCTCAAAGTTGAAGTTGTCGAGGGCAAGCTACTAGGCTCGATGGATATTGTGGTAGTCAACAAGTCGATTGATGCTGCCACTAGTGGGCTCGAACTCGTCGACAGCAGCACTCTGCGCGCACACGAGGGCTTCACCGGCGCCTCCTTCCGGGTTATTTAACATAATGGTCAATTAAAGCCAGTTCGAATATGCTAGAAGGAATTCCGCTTTGTTATGTTGATGTTTTGTTGACATTTGTAGAGGTCTCAATGTCCATAACGTCATAGGTCGTAGGGCACGTGAGCAGGGAGGAGAAATGCGAGCGTAGCTCTCGACTTCTCCTCTCCAACTACTCACTCACCAAGTGGCTCTTACGTCGCGGATCAAAGATTGCGAATATCCGATACATCTATATGGCTTTTAATATCTTGATGCGTGACTATTCTTATGTCCACAAAGCATATTCTACTCGCCTGCCAATGGCCTATACTCTAACGATGAGCAGTATAGTAATTCAACTCTATTTCTATGCATGCGCTTCTATCATCGTTCGTGTATCGTGGATTCTCGTGACATCGTGGATCATGATCGGACGCAATCAATGATATGTCCTAGGGTCGCTAGAGCTTCTCGCTCCATCCCCAGACCGACCACCAGCATCGAACAGCGAGCGCACCCCCGTCCGCCGTCTCCCAATCATCGTACCCGATCTCCTCTCCCTCATCGACAACCGCGAGGCCCAATTTCCCCATCCGGTCCCGCAGTTCTTGCACTTGCGGCAAATACGCATCCCGGAGAGGCATCTCAAGCACGACCCGTGCATCAAGACCCCGGCTCAGCCAGTGCGTGATGGTATCGACCAGCCATTTCGGATGATTGGGTGAGTAAAGCGGGTCGGCTGCGAGGATCACGTCGTACTGTCCCGCCGGTGTGGGGAGGGGAGTAGGTGCCACAGACCAGTCCAGGACTCCCGTCGTCACCGTCGCGCCAGTCTTCTTCATGAGTTCTACGTTCAAAGCTGTGTTGTGAGATAGGTTCGGCACGATATCCGGCAGATCTGTGAGGTGGATCGAGGCGGAGGAGCCGCGGATGGCTGCGAAGGACAGGCCGACAAGGCCTGTGCCTGCGCCCAACTCCAGGGCACGAAGCGTCCGGTCGACCTTGGGTGTGGTGGATGTGGAGGGCACAAGTTGCGGGGTGGAATCAAGGAGAGAGTGGAGGCGCCGAGAGAGGAGGTACGAAGAGACCCAGGTTTTCATTCCCAGGTTGTCGGCCGTCAAGGATGGCTCGTGGAGTGTCAAGGTAAGTTCTTCGCCCCATGGGCTTGGGATTGCAAAGACGCGGGACATAGCCGGCATTGCTATTTGAAGAATCACACGAATGTCAGACTGCGTGGACTAGGAGAGGCCACAGCCACCATGCAGGAACCTCTTGACTTACCGGATCGGCCTGAACGTTCGCTCAATCGGGCTGCGGCGGCGTCCCATACAGCTTCTCGAAGCTCATCGGTTTCCAGCCACGACAGAGAACTCGAGATGAACGATGTCAGATAACGAGTGACCCCCGCCGGTTGAACGGCGGGCCTTTTCACCGCTTCCTGGGCATTGGAGCTGAAACTCCGCGGTTTGATGGCCAGAAGGTCAAGAGCTCGTAGAATATCAGTCCCGGATGGTTTGGTATGGACCTGGGGGAGGTCGAGGACTGCGAATCTGCTTATCAGTTCCCCTATCGCGCAAACCAGTCAGGGGAGGCAGTTTGAGCGGGCATACCGTGGAGAGGCTCGTCGGGATCGGCGCTGATCATGTTGTAGGAGACGTGTGGTGTAGATTATATTCACCGTAGGGAAGTCGGTGCTAACTACGCAGGGGAAAGAAGTCCTCAACCCGCTCATATAGGCGTCTGAGCCGTGGCAAAACGACTATGGGGCTTTCCGATGCCGACGCAGAAAAAAAGTCGTGATCGCCCAAAAAGGAAAGGCCGGGACTGCGGCGTTCCGCGGAACGGATCCACTGCGGCCCAAACCAAGAGTCAGGAAGGCAAAACGGATTATGCATCTAGATCTCGTCCGTTATATTCGAGAATCAGCAGAAATCGCAGATCGCACAAGGGAACAAAGATAAAACATCCGCTTCATGAAAACCCCCTAAACACCCGGACTCCGATCCTAGTCTTATCCATGCACCTTGAATATATACATCAAAGCCTCGAAACAATGACCCAACCCACTCATTCCAACGTCGATTTGAACCCTTGATACGCCTGTTCGATATCGAAAGCCAACTCCCGAGCCTGTTCTTCGCTGAGTTCCTCCGTCGCACGCATTTGATTTAATGCAATCAACCACTGGATGATTTTGCCCCGGTTTTCAAAGTCCCCGTCGGTAACCTTATTCACCGACTGGATCACCTCCGACAGTAGCGGATGGAGGGCATCCTTCGACACCATGTTCAATTTCAGCGCGTCCAGGAAAGTAATAAAGTTCTCCGTCGCAGCCAGGATGAGACTGCCCGAGGCACCACCCGTAGGGCCTGATGTCGCGGGGCCCATCTTAGCAGAGGGTGTGCCATGCGTAGCCTGTTCAACGGTGGCAGGAAGTCCGATCCGAAGGCGTTCCGTAGCCCGAGGGCATTCCAACTAAACAAGCAAAACAGTTAACATATGCATATAGACAGACGAGGGAAAGACGCTCACCCCCCAGGTACGCTTGAAGGTTTCCAAGTCAACGAATTCGCGCGCGACGCTGTCATCACCAAGACTGGACTTGTACTGTTTCAATAACCGGGTACACGTTTCGGTGTACTCTGCTTCGGTAACAACATCTTTGATATAAGCCTTCTCGAGACCATCCAAAGTCACAATAATGCTGTATATCTCGGCCAGAGACTCATAAAGGTCGCGATCCGCGGAGCTGGAGGCTAGCTTGACTTCCTGGTACAGTTAGCCAATAGCCCCGCAAACGCCCCGCCAGACACCGCAACATACCTCATCGAGATTGATGGATGCCGACCGAGCAGGATTAGGTGTATAGCTGTAGGGCGTCGGCGCATAGGCCAGGGGGCGCTGCGCATACATGGTGATTCATGGAGACGTTGATAGATGGGGGGTTGATCTCCGGCTTATCTACTCCGCAGCAGAAACGGAGGCGGTCGCCCGTTTAGGAACACTCATCTCACCGCCTTTTTTCTGCCCCGACATGTTTTAATTTTTTTTTTCTTGTTCCTGCATCCAATATCTCTCATCTCCATTCCCCGATATCCCCCCCCCTACTCTCCCCGTTCATATCCTGCCTCCGTGTTTGGGTAGGAATTTCAATTCAGAATGGCGGGAGCTCAAAAGAAGTCCACCAAGAAGTTCGAGAAGAAGCACTTGAAAGACGTTCTTGAGCGCAGAAAGGCGGTTGCGAAAATCAAGCAGCGCAACCACCTTAAGGAGAAGCGCAAAGCAGACAATGCCAGAGGGCGAGGAGAAAACCCTGACGGCAGCGAAGATGAGGACGAATCCGCCGATAAGGGAAAGAAGAAGAATGCCTTCGCCGGAATGAACGTCGACGACTTTTTCGCTGGAGGCTTCGATATTGCCGATGCCGACGCCGACCAGGTCAAGAAGGCCCGCAAGAAGGACGTCACCCCTAAGACCGGAAAGCGCAAGCGCTCTGAGCAGCAGAAGGATGAAGAGGATGAGTCCGCCGCATCGAGCGGTGAGGAGGAGGAAGCCGCCGCCGCCCAGAGTGACAGCGAATCCGGCTCCGAAGCCAGCGCCGACGCCTTCGAGGAACATAAGGACCAGCTCGAGTCGTTGAAAGAGAAAGATCCCGAATTCTACAAGTACCTGAAAGAGAACGATGCCGAGCTGCTGGACTTCGGAGACCACGGAGACTTGACGGAAGTGCTCGAGCTGAGCGAAGATGAGGAGGAAGGCCCCGCAAAGAAGAAGAAAAAGAAGGCCGTTGAGGCAGAAGAGGAAGAAGAGGTGGTGGATAACACACTCACCATCGACATGGTGAAGAAATGGCAGAAGCTGATGGAGGAGCAACACTCGATTCGTGCGATGCGCCAGACCGTTCTTGCTTTCCGTTCCGCGGCCTACCTTGATGAAGTTGATGGCCAGGAGCAGAAGTACTCCATCTCGGACCCCGACGTCTATCATCAGGTTCTTGTCACAGCACTTGGCACCGTGCCCAAGGCTCTGTCACACCATCTCCCCATCAAGGAGACCGCTGCTGGCAAGGTTAAGGTGTCTTTGGATTCGAAGAAATTCAAGACCCTTACTCCTCTCATCAAGTCGCATACCTCCTCCGTCCACCAATTGCTCACGAATCTCTCCGATGCCCAGACCCTGAAGTTGACTCTCTCCTCCGTCGAGCCCATGCTTCCGTATCTCCTGCAGTTCAGGAAGCTCCTCAAGGCCCTGATCAAGACCGTGGTCGGTATCTGGGCCGATGTCTCCACCACCGAGGCTACCCGGATCACTGGTTTCCTCCTCTTACGGCGTCTGATGGTCATGGGAGATGCCGGCATCAAGGAGACTGTCCTCAAGACTTCCTACGAAGGAGTCGTCAAGGGCAGCCGTAACACGACGGTGCACACGCTGCCCGGCGTGAACCTCATGAAGAACTCCGCCGCCGAGCTCTGGGGCATCGACCAGAACGTCTCGTACACGACAGGATTCAACTTCATCCGCCAACTGGCCATCCACCTCCGCAGCAGCATCACGAACACCTCCAAAGAATCCTACAAGACCATCTACAATTGGCAGTACGTGCACTCGCTCGACTTCTGGTCGCGTGTGCTCTCCCAGCACTGCGATGGGCTCGCCGAAGCTAAAGCCGGTAAAGAGTCCGCCATGCGCCCTCTGATCTACCCCGTCGTGCAGATCACCACCGGCGCCATGCGCCTCATCCCCACCGCGCAGTACTTCCCTCTCCGCTTCCAACTCACCCGCTCCCTCCTCCGTCTCTCCCGCGCCACCGGCACCTACATCCCGCTCGCGCCCGCGCTCATTGAAGTCCTCAACCTGGCCGAGATGCGCAAGCCCCCGAAATCCAGCACGCTCAAGCAGCTCGATTTCACCACCGCCATCCGCGCCCCCAAGTCCTACCTCCGCACCCGCGTCTACCAAGACGGCGTCGGCGAGCAGGTCGCCGAGCTTCTCTCCGAGTTCTTCGTCCTCTGGACCAAGCACATCGCCTTCCCCGAGCTCTCCGTGCCCATCGTCGTCTCGCTGAAACGCTGGCTCAAGCAGGCCAGCTCGCGCAGCGGCGGAAACAAGAACTCCAAAGTCAACCAGATGATCCTTCTTCTCGTCCAGAAGGTCGAAGCCAACGCCCGTTGGATCGAGGAGCGCCGCGCCAACGTCTCGTACACCCCGCGTAACCGTGCCGAGGTCGAGACCTTCCTGAAGGATGTGGATTGGGCGGCGACGCCTCTCGGGGCGTTTGTCAAGTCTCAGCGCAAGCTGCGCGAAGAGAAGGCAAAGATTCTGGAAGAGGGTCGCCGGGAAGAGGAGAGACGCAGAGCGGCTGAGAAGGACGCGGATAAGGATATGCTGATGGATGATGCGGCTAGTGAGAGTGGAAGTGATGACGAGGACGATGAGGATGTCGTTTCTTCCGATGAAGGTGAGAATGAGGAAGAGGAAGTGGAGGATGAAGATGTGATGGAATTCGAAGAAGAGGACTAGATCGGTTCTCTATGTTTAGTCTCTGGCAGGTTTCAGTTCTATATTCCACCTGTAGTTATCGGGGTGTTCTCATATGTTTGATATCAATATAAAAGTTGAAGACTATTTACCGATCAGAACAAACTTTGGCTGGCATTCTGGGAACTAAAACGACAAAACTTCTATGTATGAACGACAAAGCAAACATGAACACACAATCACTCGAAAAGCACGGGTAAGGTTATATGCTTTCTCTAGAGATGCATCAACACCTCAGACAGTTCCAACAGGCATCTTATCCACCCCCAAAGCACGCGACTGCTCGCGTCGCAAGGCTGCATCTTCCTCCTCAGCCCAGGCAAGGGACTCGTTCGGGAGCATCACGGCCTGATCAATAGCCACAGGGAGGCCTCTGTGACGGCCTCGCAAAGCGACCGCAGCAAGGATGAGCTTGCTGATCGTGTGCCATACACCACAGAAGGACGCATTCGTGCCCGGATAACCAACGCTGACTCCGACACAGCCGTAGGCGGAGACAACTTCAAAGATGATGTTGAAGGTCGAATAGCCCACTGGGTCCTTGCTGTAGTTGGGGCCCTCGGCAATGGCGATGAAAAGAACTGCGAGGGCAATCCACCAGATGTCGTGGCTGAGCTGGGATCGGAGCTGCTGATGGACAAAGTAGCTGCGGGATGACTCCGTCGTCATCACGTCTTGTCTGCCGAGGAGATGGTGCCGGACAAGGCTCATGAAGACGCTGGGGGTCTTCTGGGACCCCTCTGGCGGGTCGTCATGCGTGTAGATCCCCAGAGAGCGTTCTTCGTACACGTTGGTGTTTCTCATCGTCACCAGGACTGGATATGCGGAGACGTACATCATGAGGACATATAGAACAAGAAGACCTTGGCGAAGATCGGCAATAGTCACGACGTAGAAACCACCAGCACGAACGGCGAGTGCTTGGAATAGTCCATCCAGGACCCGATAACCTGGGGGTAGTTTTTCAATGTCTTTGTTCCCAATGGCCAGTAGTTCAAACATGGCCCAGTCAAGGCCGTTCAAGACTATGATAGTACCAAGCAAGTACCAAGTGTGACGTGCCGGGAAGAGGTTGGTGTACACTCGTCTGGGATGATCCAAGATAAAATCTAACGTTACCGCCCACGGCTTCCAGGAAGCCTCGCGCGGGAGCAAACGTCGCATGGTCCATATAATGAGCCTCAGAAAACAAGGATACAGTGTGTTTCCTGCAAGAATGAGAATCCCCATGGTAATAATTGGATACGTACTGTACATGGATTAGCATGATCAATTGGACGCAATTCAGAGATAGATCATACCTCGTCTGCAGCGCAGTCATGTTATCGTCCAGAAGAGACATGCCGCTGTTCACGAAGGCAGAGACCGCGAAAAAGGCACCGGTCCAGAATGGTGATAGTCCATTCCTGCGGGGGATATCAGGATGGTTCACCTCCAGCCACGTTCCCATCCCAACAATGCCGAGAACAAGGAACAGAGCCCAGTAAAGGAAGACAACGATCGACAGGAATGAGATAGCTCTATACTCAACCCCGCCAAGCCTTTCTCGCTCTTCCACCGTCAGGCCATGGAACTGGGAGTTTCTGGCAACAGAGCCTTTGGACGCAAAATACTTCTGGGTTCCACGTAACACGCTCTTCAACGGCGGCAGATCCTCCTCCTCTTCTTCGACCACAGGCAGGTGTGGCGTGACATTACTCGGATGGTTATTCAAGTCCAACCGAGCCCCCACGCCAGCGTTGTGGAACAGGTGGTGGTGATTACGGTGGCGATGAGAACGCACATGGCTGAGGGTGATCTGGTCATCGTCGGTCCATCGGATTTGATCATCATCTGCTGTGTTTGTCGATAGTTCGATGGCATCGCCATCGACCGTCTCAGAGACCTTGGCGCTTCCCTTGGAGACCGGGCGTCCAATTTGGTCAACCCCCCAATCGGGACTTGGTGCATCTGTTCTTCGATGAGACGACAGGTCAAGAATTCGAATATGTCGATAAATTCTGTTCTGCGCCCATTCGTGCGAGATCCCTTTGAACTTGGTCTCAAAGGCCTTCCTTCTCACGAGGAGCACAGTGATTGAAATAGGGATTGCATGCCCCACGATAAGAAGAGTGAGCAAGATGGCTTGTTGGAAAGTGTTCAAAATTGATAGATCAACCTAAGAGGACTATCAGCATCTATTCACACCAGCATTTGACTTACAGAGAGAGAGAGAGAGTTGGCTTACAGTGTTGAGTCCAGCCCCAGTTATTGCACTGACGCACATGAAAAGAGAGTCCCAGAAAGAGACGCTACGGAAGGGGTTTGTGGTGCCCCAGAAGATCAGGCTGCATGCCAGTGATACAAAAATGAAATAGGCATAGTGAAGGGTGATGAAGTTGAGTGGTGGGAGCAAACGAATAATGCTCCGGGCCAAAGGCCGGAACCAAGCTCGGGCTATATAAAAGTTAGGTCAGTAAGCTCAACCTCCATGACCTCAACGATGGGGTTCGAAGTCAATTGACCAAGGATACATGAGATAGAGAATTAAGAAACGTGTAAAGCATAGGGATGAGTAGTGATATGGTGGAGAACTCACAAATCATTTCCCTGCTCGACCAAATGGACGCAGCTTAGGGTCGAGCAAAGAAGACTTCTAGCAACGTCAATGACGAGCCAGGAGTCGCAAGCCGTTCGGAAGTTACCAGGCACTGGGGGTCGTAAAAGCTGAGGCGATATGGAGTTCGTTGAGGATGTTTTATCCTACGGCGGGGCGCACACCGCTACCCACAAGGATTTTGAAAGAAATGGAATAAAAAGGTCTTCTTTAGTCGGGTCCGATAACACATTGTTCGATTGTTTGGAGTGTTGAGAAGGAAGCTGGAGCCTGGTGGTTGGAACGCAAGGCGTGTGTTTTCTGAAAGATAGTAATGCCCAAAGAGGGAGAATGTTGCGGTGTGACGGTTGAAGCAATCGATAAGACGCGCAGATGGGTTAGAAGTCTTCTTCTCGTGTTGGATTGAGAGAAAGACGGGTTATCACGGGCGAAGGCGTGTGTTATTCCATTTCAACAGCTTTATCCAAGTAAACAGTGATGAGTAGTATAGGTGAAGGTGATTGTAGAGAGCAAGAAGCAGTTCAATTGAAATTCAAATTCGAAAAAAAGGCAAGCTCGGCACGTGGAGTCCATTCCCAGAGCGGTAAGGGCCCGCGATCGACGGCCGGCTTGGCTTATCTTAACCTGTTTCTATCGACGGTAGGGCTGGACCATACTTTTCCAAGGTACACGATATGTCAATTCATACATCGTCTCTCACCTCCTTCTCCCGCACCCAATGCCCGCTTTTCCCGCCCTTCTTCTCCAGCAGCTGTACTCCCCCAATCACCATCCCCTTGTCAACGGCTTTCAGCATGTCGTAAACCGTCAACGCAGCCCCCATGGTCGCCGTCATCGCCTCCATTTCCACCCCCGTGCGCCCCAGACAGCTCACCGTTGCCAAAACATGCATGGCACCATGTTTCATAGCACCACTGATCTTCCCCGCTGATGCAGGGTCGACTAACTGGACATCCACCTCGACGCCAGTGATCCCAATGCCAGGGTGACACAGCGGGATGATGTCCGGGGTCTTTTTGGCCGCCATGATACCGGCAATGCGTGCTACACTGAACACATCTCCTTTGCGTGTTCCTCGGCCTTCCCGGAGCAGCTCCCACGGACGATCATTCGAGAAGTGCACGTAGCAAGCTGCCGTTGCCGACCGTTCTGTCACCGGCTTCTGACTGATTTTCGTCATGTGGACGTTTTGCGACGGCGTCAAATGCGGTAGGTCCGTGTCGGATTCTGTAGGGAGAGACACGCTACGCATGCCTTCAGTTTTATCTGGTTGAGAGGTGCCGCGATGCTCATCATGGTAAAGTCGCACTTGCGACGCCACAGGTGCACCAGAGCTCAGAATGTGAGACGGTATAGCTTTCCAGGGACTTGTTCTGGGCATTATAGCAAATGACCTATGCGAATGGTTGGCACCAGAAGCCCTCACATGTACATTATCTATCTCATCCATCAGCATCGGTCCGAATAAAAGCCATCAGCTCGTAGATACAGTCGGACCAGTAACTAACTAGTTCACGGCCACAGGTAAGGTATCTCAAGAATCAAACACCAATGAAAACAATGATGCACATCCGAATACATCCATAAATGCATACAGCCGTAAGTCATGACATGCAAGAGCCATATATTCAATGATCAAAGAGGAGTTTGTGCCTACCCACCGATAAGTATCATAGGCCTATTCTTCATATTCTTTAGTTCGCCCATGCCGGCATGCTTGGCCTTCTTCCGTTTCACCGCCATCCCGATGATGTCGAGGAGCTCTCGCTCTCTCTGGTTGACCAACGCAGACTCATCCTGGGTATGAGCCCCGGTGAGAGCTGTGTCCAAAAACCGCAGTTCCTTCATTGTTTCCTCATCAATGGGCTGACCATTGTTCTCCTTCCGAATGATATCGCGGAGAGACACCTCTGCATTCCCAAATAAACAGACTTTCAAGTTTCCGTCAGAAGTGATGCGAAGGCGGTTGCAAGTACCGCAGAAGTTATGCGTCATGCTAGTGATAAACCCGACTCGGCCCTTGAAGCCAGGAACACGATAGGTCTTGCTCGTGTCATTCTTGTGGTCGGTAACTTTTTCGAGCGACGGGTATTTCTCCCGAATAATGGCCAGCATTTCTTGGTAAGACACCATCTTCCCCTGGTTCCACTTGTTGCCGTCGAAGGGCATATATTCGATGAAGCGCACCTCTATGGGGCTGTCACGCCCCATTTCAACAAAGGGGAGGATCTCCCGATCATTTACTCCACGCATCACAACGCAGTTGATCTTCAGCTTAATGCCAGCTCCCATCTTGTTCAGTTCCAGGACTTTATCGATGCTTTTCAACACTGCGTCCAGGCCCTTCCTCCGCGTCATGATTTGGAACTGGAAGGGGTCCAATGTGTCCAGACTGAGGTTTATTCCAGTCAGTCCCGCCTCGACCATGGGTTCCAGCTTGCGGTGGAGAGAAATCCCATTTGTCGTCAAGCATAGCTCCTGCAACCCATGACGCCGCAGCTCACCAATCGACTGCATCAGCGGTACTATGTCTTTCCGCACTGTCGGTTCCCCGCCTGTCAGGCGGATCTTCGTGACCCCTTGCGAGACGAACAGCGAGGACAGATAGACGATCTCGGGCGAGGTGAGGAGACGGGCGGGTGGCGACAGCTCTACCCCTTCCTCCGGCATGCAGTATACGCATCGGAGATTACATCGTTCAGTGACGCTTATCCGCAAGTAGTCATGCTGGCGATTAAAAGTGTCGGTTAAGAATTCAGAGAAGGGCTTCGCGGACCGTAGCGCAGACCATCGTGAGGACTCGGGTTTAGGGGAGGGGGTTGACGCTGGAGGAGTGAAGGACGCGGAAGTGTTGAGATCGCCACATGCTTTCGATGCTGAATTGGCGGGATTCGTGCTATAGGATCGAAGGCATTGTGTTAATGTCTTATTGTTGGTCGGAGTCCGGCAGACACGTCTGCGGGGAAATCCAGCTAATGACCGCAGGGGCACGGTGCCCCGTTTGGGAATTAAGAACTCAGTCATCATGAGCAGGGGAATCTGCTTTGGAATGACGAGCATGAGGTTAGTTTCGGCATCCCAGACAACCTTGGGGTTATATATGTAAGAGAAATAGGCTTGTGGGGGGATAATAGTGAAAGCTCGTGATAAGAGCGGGGATGATTCTCCGCGGATACGGAGGACGCCGTCTGGCGGTGACTAACACGGTGATAGTGTCACGTGGACGTGTTCTCGATAGAACTTCCTTATTGGGAATAGTACATATTCTATACTATAAAAAAAAACCACTGCTCCGTATAGTATGTTTAAGGAGCATTATGTCCTCCAATGGGTTCCTTTCACCTATAGAATAGTTGTGGCTTTTATCGCATTCAAGTGGCTTCGTGGGAGAAGGTTAAATGTTGTAGAAACGCTTGGTAGTTTGATTGGATGGACACTACTTCGTATGTCTATCCTGGCGTAGGGAGCATTTTTTGGACTCTCTTCACCAGACTCTGTTCAAACTGTTCCACCCCATTGCTCTGCTCCCGCAGCGTGCCGCCTTTCAAGACATACACGGTGCGCCTTCTGCTCTGACTTTCGTCTTTTTCTTCATCTACCCCTTCAAAGTCTTCATCTAACTGATGGTCCAGATCGCGCTTCCCTTCTATGACTGAGCGCATGAGGAATCGGTCGTGCGATACCAGCAGGATGGCTCCGTTGAAAGACGACAGCGCAGATGCAAGTGCCGTGACGGTATGGAAGTCCAGATGTGTGGTAATTTCATCCAGCACCAGCAGATGCGGAGAATTCCAAATCACCTTCGCCAGCGCGAGGCGTACCTGAGGAGTTTCGATGTGTCAGCTTATGTCAAACAGAGGCGCATGATGCATGCTACTCACTAGTTGGCCGCCGGAGAGTCGGGAGACAGGGACGTCAGAGACTACTCGCCCCTGGAGTCCTAATGTTGCCAGCAGTCCTCTAAGTTCCCCTTCGGTAAGGGTGCCATCGACGACTTTCGACATCACCCCCAGTGCAGTTAAACTGGAGTCGCTCTGGCCTAGTTCCTGTAGTTCTTCAATTGAATGCTGCGCATAGTAACCCAGCTTCAGCCTGGAATGATTCGCGACCTTGCCCTTAGTCGGCAGGGCACCTCCAACCAGCACACGAACTAGGGTCGATTTTCCAGCGCCATTGAGACCCATGATACCCACTCGATCGCCCATATGGACAACAAGGTCAATTGCATTCAAGATCGGGGTGTCAGTGGGTTTGTATTTGAACGTCACTCCTTCTAGAGAAATCAGAGGACCCGGAAACCGCAGCTCAGTGGCATCAGGCAGGGCCATTGTCGCGCCCTTCTCATCCGTGGGCACTTCAATTTCAGCGCGTGCACTCAAGTGCCAGCCTGCAAGGTCACGGTTAAGTTTGAACCGGCCTCCGTTAGCGTTGACTTGAATTCCCATCCGGTTGTCGAGTTTCTTTTGCCGCGACTTGGCCATCCGCAGTTTGTTCTCATCGTTGGTCTTCTTTCCGGTCTTGACAGCTTCGCGAACGGTGGCTTCCATGTGTGCAGTTTGTCGCTCTTGGGCTTCCTTCATGCGACCCCAGTACAGCTTCTGTTCTTCAAAATCCTTCTCGTATGCGGACAAGTTTCCTCTAAAGTAGGTGAGCTTTTCATCGCGGAGTATTACGATCTCTTCGCAGACGGCGTTGATGAAATCTCTGTCGTGCGAAACCAGGATAACGGTGGTCGATGAGGTGTCGCGTAATTGTTGGAGGTAATTCTCCAACCATACCACTCCCAGAAGGTCCAGGAAGTTCGTGGGCTCGTCCAGGATCATAATGTCTGGGTTCTGAATCAATACGCTGGCCAACATGCATCGCATCCGCCAGCCACCCGACATGGTCAGGAATGGTCTGTCGAAGGCACTTTCGCTAAAGCCCAAGCCGATGAGGATTTGGCGGGCTTGTTGTTCGATATCAACAAGTTTCATCTGACTACCATGAGAATAATGCTCATCACGCCGCGGGCCGTGGTACTTACAGCCTCGAACTGTGACTGCAGATCGTGGAGTGTCTCCACCGCAGCTTGTGTATCCTCTTTGATAGCGTCGGCGTCGATAGATTCTTTTTGCTGGCCCAATCTGAAGTGGTAAGAGTCAAGAGACAAAATGCTTATGGTCCAAAGGAAACGCACAGTTCAAGGGAAGCTTGATGCTTGGCCTCCACGATCTTGAGGTCTTTCCGTGCTTGTAGTCCTCTAGTACCACTCTTGAGACTGGCACTCTTCTGTGCCAAAAAGAGCTGCTTTTCTGTTCGCTCATGGCGTATTCTGCGGATAGCGAGAACCGGTTCTAGGGGATCCTCTGTCTCGAAACTTTTGGATAGGACTTGAGCCCGTGCCCATCAGCATGTTGTAGAGGTCATCAAGAATAAAAAGCATACCATTCATTTGCCGAATGACCTCATTTCTGTGTTTGTCACTACTCATGACATACTGAAGAACGGTTTTATTCTGGACTTCCACGGTGCCCGTGTCCAATTCTTCTTGGCCAGTGGTATCCGTCTGCTGCAGAATCGCAATGCGAGTGGAATGCGGTATACCAGGAACCTGCTTGTCGGCCATTGCCCGCAACAGAGCTGATCTGGGTTAGCATGGGTTTACCCACACTGGTCGATACCACTGGCGGTGCTGCCAATACTATCATGAAGCATCCCAATTACTTACTTGATTTTCCCGTACCATTGCGACCTATCAACCCGTAGTGTACTCCCCCTTTGAGACGCAAATGGGCATCGGAAATGAGTTCCTTGGTATCCGGCTTGGCTTTTGACTTCCCTTTGGATTTTAGCCTAGAGGAGTCGTCTGAGGTAGTTTCGCGCGCGGCCGCAACTGCAATGGTAAGCCCTTCGACATCGATCTGAGACGGCGCGTTAGTCAACAATCGAAGGCCTATCTGTGGTTTAGATCTAGTACCTCCTGGGATGGTCGATCATCAAGGAGGTGAAACCTC
Source organism: Aspergillus pseudoterreus (assembly GCA_002927005.1). Taxonomy (NCBI): domain Eukaryota; kingdom Fungi; phylum Ascomycota; class Eurotiomycetes; order Eurotiales; family Aspergillaceae; genus Aspergillus; species Aspergillus pseudoterreus. Next base: position 689,542 of record PIJX01000015.1, on the reverse strand, counting down.
GTCTGTCTGCAAGTCGCAATGATGGATGGCTTCATGGTATGTGCAGATTACCGGGCTATCGATACTTCCGGGCAGCCGTACTATTTTGGGTAGAAGAAGTATATGAAATGAACAGGGCCTCATCTGCGTTGAATGGCGCAGTAAACGCAGGGTCTTTCTATATAAATATGGAGCACACAGCTGTGTCCCTGTTGGAGGACCGGGCACTTGTTTGGGAAGATGTCCCCACCACACAACCAGTAAACAAACCAGAGCATATGACTGATTTGCGTAAATCTACCTCGGCGATGATGAGCCACCGCAAAATGCCCCTGGCGTCTGCCATGACAGGTTGTGAATAGGCGAGTTGGATGGAGCCATCGGGGTCCGGAAACGGCTTAGCGGGGCTTCATAGGGATGGGAACCCATTTAACCGCATCTCGTTACTCATTCTTCATTACTATTCACAAAGCTCTTCTGCGCTTTGATGGAAGCTGGTCGTCGGATGACACATCGATGACTCACAGTGGGCATGGACCCTTCGCTAATCGCGGGTTTATCCGTGCTCGTTTATGAGGTGACCAGACCCTTGAACGAGTCTTTCTTGGCACGATATATCCATTCAGGCGTGGCCAGTGGCGCATCGTAGCCTGAGTATCAACTAAACTTCAGATTACATCGCTGGCCTCTCTAACGGGTAGCTTGACTTCCTCGTTGAGTAAAGTGTGTACCATTCCATGGTTCCCCAGACGAAGCTCTGGGTGGCGGTTGGAGTCCACCACTTAAGGCTCAAACCCCAGCCATAATCCAACGAGATCCAAGAGGTTTGGAGTAGCATGCCACCGGCCAGTCAAAAGGGCTGTCAACGTCAAGCGGACACCATGATGACCTCACCCATTGACCCCGTGGATGAAGAAGCCTATATAACGTCCAGATGGCCCGATATCCATCCTAATTCCGTCGCCACTACTAAATCCAACATATCTAATCCAAGCACATGTGAACAAAGAATCTACCATATACTCTCACCATGTCCTCCCAAACGAACCCCGGAAACTTTGCCAACCGCCCTCAGGAGGAGGTTGAGAATATTGCCCGCAAGGGTGGTCAGAGCAGTCATCAGGGTGGTTTCGCCAGCATGGACCCTGACAAACAGGTGTGCTCTTTTGCCTGAGACCACGATGCACCAGCATGGGGACTAACCTTATCCAGCGTGATATCTCATCCCAGGGCGGCAAAGCTTCCAGTGGAAGCTTTGACACCGGCGAGACTGGCGGAAGCCCTTCCGAGCGTCGCGCGTCGTCGAAATACGCTTTTACTCATGATGAATTGAGTCACCCTGATGAGTAGTGATGTTTATCTATCGTGTTGTAGGATGCTGTCGTATATGTGTATGCTACGTTCATTATGTAATATGAAAATTGGTTTTGTCCTGCTACATACTGTTGAGTATATTTATGAATTAAACAACTCGCCGATTCGGCTCAAGACATGACAGATGCTCTTACAGTTGAACTAGGATTATATTGGACGACGCCATGGTCTTTTGTTAACCCTGCACATATCGTGAGCCACTGTTAATGTGCTATGGGTCATCGTGGGGGACAGGCCTTGATATGGAAACGTCATCCAGATGGTGCAGTCCCGATGCTCATCAGTTCCAATTACGGCCATGAGATATGTGACACCAGCGTCTTACAATAGACGACTTGTGAAACACAGAACTATAATAGGAAAACAAAAGACTTGAACATGATGGTGAGAATACGAAGCAGCGTGGCTGTGCATGGATGTCTATAAACATACTCATTAGTGATGATTGAGTTAGGCTGCTAAATTGTCTATACGTCTACTAAAAATAGGGCCATGTCTAGTGCTTTGATTTGCGTAGACTCTGCATGCTTACTCTGAATTATTGGCTGAAGATACGGTGTGCAAGTAAGACCAGGTGATAGCAGATATCCTATGTGTATACTTCGCATACGATCCGCAAACTCAATTGCTCAAAAGGCTTCTGTGTTGTTACATGGCAGCAAAGGAAACCTCTACTACTTTGAGTATATCGTCCGTGGCGGCGAGGCGCATTCAGTGCATACGTAACTCTCTAGCAAGAACGCCTACCTATGGTAAGCACACGAACTCGATCTTTGCATATTCGTGTCTAGACCGGAAAATTTCTATGCCGAACCTCCTGTATATCAGTCTAGACTATACCCGCTCCGGGTACCCAGTCCCATGGGTGCAATTCGGCATACGCACCCTCCGATGTTATCTGATCGGACGATCTAGACCGGCGAGGCCCTGGTGGCTCGGTTTTGTCTTCTTCTCCTGGAGTATCTCCGAGTGTCTGGTTGCCTCAATCTGAGGCTGAGCCATCGTTAGCGAGTCTACCACCTGGATGGTCATGTGGGCCCAACACGAACGGTGAATCTAGCCTTACACTCAAACATGCGTGAATCTCTAGTCGGTGGCTTACGTGGTTCTTGTGGTTGTTCTCCGTGCAGGCACTGGCAGCCGATGGTGGCGGCATGGGCTCATAAGAGGGTAGCGTGTTGTTTGTCGATGGCCGCTCACCGACAATCAGGAGATGCTGTTGCACATAAGATTACAAGTCTGACTATATATATCAACACAGGGTACAATGTGATGATATGATGATTGAGGTTGTAGAGGCACATGCACCATACAGTACACTGTAACTGGGTAAACATTTAGCAAAGTAATATATTATCACCTCTAGATTCAAGCTGTTATGAACAACAATGGCCACGGCGGCTCCGGCTCTTCTCCGGAGCGCCCTAACTATCGTTGCAGCAAGAAGGGGAGAGATCAACTGTACCGACAGGCAAGACCCAATCGGCGGCGGGAAAGATGAACAAATGACTTAGTTCTGAGACAAGAGTTGTTAGAGGAAGGCAAAAAGTCCAAGACCACACGATGCACCCATGGAAGATGGGAGGCTCGATGCTGCATGAGTGGCTGTGCCGTTCGACGAGAGCGCTGAGCCGGCGCCAAGCTTTGCTTGCGGTTATCCCATAGTGCGCCCTCGACCCACCACTCTCCACTCCATCCAGTGGGAGAGCGTGGATGGGAAAGAGAGAAGTGGATAGGTTTCTCAGGAGTCGAGAATCAGTTCATCGGGGGGGGCGGCGCCTATTGTATTCTAGAACGGCCGGAGGGAAGGTTTTCCTAGTGAGAACCAGGGGGTTGGAGGCCAACTGGACACATATCATCTGGATAGGAGTGGAGGGCCTATTGGATTCATCTTTTGCGGAGCTGAAATAATGGTATGTGATACTACCCATACATAAATCATGGTGAATGGTCAATGGACGGCGAAGCATTCTTGCCACTGAGTGGACACCAAATGTTTTGGTTGTTATTATGATGATAGTGGTGGTTGTCGCCAGGGCATTATTATTATTATGCCCTCCTATTCGGCCTGCTTAGTCACAGACACACATTCTGATTGGTCTTATCGACGCCATTGACATCACCGGGCGACCGACGGCCGTCCAAGGAAATTCCAATCCTGAGTGGCAGAGGAGAAGTTGACTTGAAACGGCAAAGTGTCACAGGAGGCAAAAATCCTGGCCGGGCAGTAAGGTAGTCTGTATTATGATTCCTCCTACTGGATCAATTTTCTCGTTGGTTTGATTAAGGTGGGCTCCCATCAAGGGGGCGGCTCGGCATAACTCCTGTTTTGGGTAGTGCAGGGTCGTATTTTCTGCACAGTACTCAGGATACAATAGGAAGAAGTTCGGCTGGGGAAATGAAGAATAAAAATAAAAATAAAACAACATGAAAAAAAAAAAAAATAAAATCAAAGCTCTGAAGAACACAGAGCCGAGACTAGATCTTTCACCATTGACGATCTTCCGGATGGTTAACTAAGTCCAGGAGACAGGAAACTGCGAAAGGGAAAGTCGTAGGGCCAGCCCTAAGACCTTCCCTTCTTGGAAACCAGGGCTGCGGCGGCAGCCAATCGGCGGGGCTTAGTCAGCGGAGGACGCGCAAGCCGAAGAGTTACCTGGATTTCTATTCCTGGCGTGGGGAAAGCAGAAAGGTTCCCCTGGACTCACCCTACCGCAGTAGTGGAGATTCCATCCCATCCATCCATTCCTCCCTCTCCTTTCCCTCTTATCCCCCCTCCTCTCGGTGTTCCTCCAACTCTCTCATCTACTCCTCTGTCCAGACCTCTCTTTCTTCCACGTCGATCTCCCACTCTGGTTTGTTTCTCAACCAAACCATCCGTATCCTTGGTTGATTTCATTATCTTCCATTCTTCTTCATTTCAACCTCCTCTCGGTGTCCTTTTCCGATCATCTCTCTTCCTTTTTAGATTCATCCTTCCCGCTCCTCGCCGTCCGCTCCCCCTACTACTCTCGACCTCCGTCTTTCCATCTCATCCGGATCCGACCGATATTACCACCCCATCGACGGTCGGATATCGTCTGAATCTCTTCTGCTCTCTTCTCAACATCCCTCTCCCCCACTTGAGGAACACCTCCACACAGCGATCATAACATGGCTGCCTTGACGGAACAGCCGCCTGTGGCTCCCTCCACATTCGACCAGGATATCGACTCCTTCCTCAACCTCGATCAACTCACCTATACGTCCGCAGAGCCATCTCGCTCGAAAACTACTCTGACCTCCCAGCCGGCCATTCAGAACCCCGAGTTTGTTGCCAACAACCAGTCTCCTGTCATTTTCCAGGGTCCAAGTCATCAATATGACGAGCATAAGCAGCAGACTGGTCTTCCCCCGGGCGCCCTGGCTCAAGCCATGACCTTCAATCAGATGAACGGTATGGGGTTCGGCGGTGCAAGCCCCGGTTATCCGATGAATGGCGACATGATGCCGAACCCGCCGATGAAGCGGGAAGACTCTCTTGATTTCAACTCTTTGCCCACTCGGAACCCGTCTGACATGGACCTAGAGTCCGACAGCATGAGTGCAGTGCCCGGCTACTACTTCTCTCCCAACCCCAACAACAAGAATCAGTTCGTCGACCCCAACGCCCTGGGAGGCCAGGAGGTCATCCCCATGGGCCCTTCGACCCAGGTCGGTCGCATGTACCCCGGAATGCATCAGCAGCAGGCTGCGATGGCTCGGGCTGCCCAACAGCAGAAACACCATGAAATGATCCGCCAACAGCAAATGCAGCAACAACATCAGCAGCAGCAGCAGCAGCAGCAGCAGCAACAACAACGCCGGATGGATGAGCATATGCAACAAACGGCGCCGTCGATGGACCAGTCTCGTACGCCGAACCCGGTGGTGGATGAGCGGATCTCGCGACTACTGCAACAGATGCGTCAAACCTCAGTTACCTCGCCCGATGAGACCCCCTCTCCATCGGCTCTCCCGCAAATGACCAAGGCGAAGAAGGACGAACAGGAGATGGATGAGGATGAACGACTGTTGGCCAGTGAGGAAGGAAAGAAGCTCAGCAGCAAGGAGCGCCGTCAGCTCCGCAACAAGGTGTCTGCTCGTGCTTTCCGCTCGCGCAGAAAGGGTATGTTCACCACGAGTTTTCATACCACCACGCACTAACTCTACGTCTAGAATACATTGGACAGCTTGAGAGCGAAGTTGCCGCCAAGACCAATGAAGCCCACGAGTTGCGCCTTCAGAACCGTGCCCTCTTCGAGGAGAATGCTCGTCTTACCGACCTGGCTCGCATGCTTCTCTCATCTCCCCACTTCTCTCAGTTTCTTGACGAGATGAACGCGAATGGGATCCCCTTCAACAACCCAACCCAGCCGGCTCAACCGCAAGCTCAGCCGTCGCAGCCCCAGCCCCAGCCCCAGCAGCACCCCGTAATGTCGCAGCCGCCCATGCAGTCCACCATCCCCAAGGAGGCGACCCCTGCCCATCCTACCCAAGACTTCACCACGTCCCAGACCCCCCACGTCGGTATGGTCATGGTTCCTCAGCAGACCATGGACGTTTCTGCTATGAGCCTCAACAGTGGGTGGAACTCGGGTATCGACATGAACTACGCGAACGCATCCGTCTTTGCCGTTTTGGAAGTCCCTGAACCCCCGGCCATCGACACCGAATATCTGTCTGGAAAGGGCTCTGGTCTCGCGTCTTACCTCCCCCAGCCGGCTAGTGCCAAAGATGAAGCGCCCGTCTTGGAGCCATTGCCCGTCGCAGAGCGTTCTACTGGCTCGGACATTGGAGTTGAAGACCCGGAATATGAAATCGATGAATCTGATCCCGCCTTCGCCCTCTTCAAGGACTCTCCGACCGCAGCTCCTGTTGATGCACCGATTATCTCCTCTTTCGATGGTCTTCGTTCCGACAAGCCTGCGCCAGTCTACGAACTGATCGTGGAGAACGAGTCCAGGGCAGCGGAGCGTCAGTTGGCTCACTTCTGTCACGACATGGAAGCTGCCTTCCAGCGTGTTTCCTTGGTGACCTCTCATTTTTTGTGATTCCCCATATGCACTTGAGCCGTTGAGATTAATCTTTGCCCTGTATTTTTTTTGCCCCGCCTCATCCTTTGCGGCAGTCCGAGTACCGATCTACTGGACGTGCCTTTCTTTTGTAGACTTCTACGGTTTCCTTTGTTCATGATCGTGTGACTATATATGGCGTCTAAGCCGTTTGACTCGGCTGTCTTTTTCTCTATCTACTTTTTTTTCCCCTATCTTGCTATCTGGTGTTTATCGGGTTTGAAATGGCAGCCTGGATGGATTGGATTGGATTCTGGAATTCGGATACCTGTGGCTTGGTTCTTTGAAGAACCCATATTAGGAAGAGATTCAATATGAAAAGTCTTGAAACATTGATTTACTGCCGGCGCTTTGGTAGATGTAATTTTTCTCGATGATGGAGGATGTGTCATCTGGAGGTTAGTCTCCTCGAGCTCACGACGGCGGCTCCTTTCCCGACTGAGATCGCCTCCCCAACTTCCTGCTCCACTTCGCCGCAACTGCGATCCTCACTCAGTACTATTTTGTCTGGCAATGAGTCTGCTTTAACGTCTTTCTCTCTCTCCCTTTCCAGCTGTAGACTCTCATTCTTCAGCAAGTTGGCTTCCCTTCGTCAGTCGCGAGGGCTGTTCACGAGAGCCTTTCGCGGGACCCTCGCCCCATCGACAACCCGCACTCCGATTTTTCTGCCCACCTCCCTCTCACGACTTTATTCCTCCATCAAACCTCCTGTCTCTAAGCCGAGATCGCCTTCTTCAGACAGTTCCGAATCCAAGCAAACGAAGCGCAAATACCGATCCCCTCCGAAACAATACTCGCGCGTTCGGCGGCCTCCGTTGCCGAAACAAGACTTCGATCCATTTTTCGAGCCGGGAACCTATATTCTACGAGCCCCCAAACTCAGGCACCGACAGGCAAGAAACTACATCCTTTATAGTCCAAGCGCCCATAAGAAGCTCACTGGGTTCAATTTTCTCCCCACGCCGCCCACCGGAAACCATCCCATGAAGTTCTACTTCCAGGTGGTGACGACGCCCACCGCCGACACCCCCGGCACGTCTGTCCTTCTCTACTTTCCCGATAAGCGGTATTTCTTCGGCCAAATTTCTGAAGGAACTCAGCGAGCATGCACCGAGCGTGGCGTCCGGCTGTCCTACCTCACCGACGTCTTTCTGACGGGCCGGATGGAATGGGCTAATACGGGCGGGCTCATCGGCGTGATTCTCACGCAGGCGGATACCCTCGCCAATTCTACTGCAGCCATCGAGACGGCCGCGCGCGAGAAGCAGGCCCGCCGACAGAACAACGCTAAGGATGGATCTACCCAGCCGCAGAAGTTGGAGCATGGCATTCCCTACGCTGTGGAAGATGGTCAGGCGGTCGCCCAGCGGGGCAAGCTGACGATCCACGGACCGCGGAACCTGGCACATACGCTGGCAACGGCGCGGCGATTCGTCTTCCGGAAAGGGATGCCCTTATACACGAAGGAGTACGACTCGGAGACCATGGCAAGGACGATGCCGGGGACCGAGGACCCGTTCGAGAACCCTACGTGGTCGGACAGTAACATCAAGGTATGGGCTATGCCGATTCGCCCGGCAACATCACTCCCGCCGAAAACCGCGTCGCGTCAGCCCAGCCCGCAGAGTCCGCGGAAGAGGAGTTTGGATGAATATGAGGAGCGGAATGTTCCGTTGGACCCGATGGACGAGCACACCAAGAACCAGATCATGAGGCAGACCGTTATCACCGACATGTTTAACTCTACGTGGAGGATGGATGCATTGGTTGAAACCCCCCTTGCCGAAGTGAAGATGCCTGCAGTGATGTTTGTGCGCAACCCTGAGACTAAGGACCTCGATCGATACACGGGACCTCTTCCGGGTAGCGGCGAGCCTCTCCCTGATATTAAGGTGCTTGTTCGCCAGCCGTGGCCTGGAGCGACGGTGGAGAAACTCCCTCCCACGACGTGGTGCGACGAGGCTGTCTCGTATATCGTGCGAAACCACGACATCAGAGGGAAATTCCGCCCGGACGTCGCGAAGAATTTAAATGTGACTCCTGGGCCCGACTATGCGAAACTAGCGAGAGGCGAGAGCGTCTTGTCCAAGGACAATCAGACCATCACACCGGACATGGTCCTGGGTCCCACGCGGCTCGGGAAAGGACTTGCGATTATCGATCTGCCTACACCGGAGTACGTGGACGGGCTGGTTAACCGGTCAGAATGGAATTCACCCTCCGTGACGACGAATCTGGAAGCCTTTCTCTGGATCCTAGGCCCTGGAGTGGGTGACCACCCCCGTCTGCGCGAGTTTGTTGCCAAGATGTTCCACTGCAAGCATACCGTATCAAGCTCCGACTATTCCCCGAACTACCTGTCGTTGGCAAGTGTTGCAGGGTCATCTGTGCGCATGGCGCAGTTGCGGAAAGAGAACTTCCCCGTGCCAGTTCACGACAATGTGACGATCCCCCAGCCTGGAACTCCCACGGCGGGAACAGAGATTGCAAAAATCCCATCTTTCGAACCCGTCGAACCAGGTCTTATCATCGACATGGAGCCCAAGTTCGTCCTGAATCGTTCGGAAGTCATGCCATTGTTCAATACGTCGAAAATCGCGAACAAGATGCCCCGGGCTGTTGACCAACGAATGCGCACAATTCAGAAGCGAATCAAGAAGTCCGAGTTCCAGCAAAAACTGGAGGACTACCGCAAGGGCCTCCCCGGCGCTGATGTAGAGATCATCGCTCTTGGCACCGGATCGTCCTCTCCATCCAAATACCGGAACGTATCCAGCACTCTCCTGCACGTGCCTGGCTACGGCTACTACCTCCTTGACTGTGGAGAGAACACGCTGGGCCAGCTGAAGCGTGTCTTCGAGCCCGAGCAACTCCGAGAGGTCCTCCAGAACCTTCGCATGATCTGGATTAGCCATCTGCACGCAGACCACCACTTGGGTACGGCGTCTTTGATTCGGGCCTGGTTCCATGAGAACTACCCCGACGGCGTCCCCCACACGACCGCCGTGGAGACTGACATGGCCAAGATCCTGAACGAGAAGCGTCTCTTTGTCGTGTCTGAAGAAATGATGGTCGGCTGGCTTGAGGAGTATGCTGGCGTGGAGAACTACGGATTTGGCAGGCTGATCCCTCTCAGCGCCAACCCAGACCTAACCAACGGCGTCTACCGCACTGAGCTTCTTTACCGTCACTGCCGTGCTGATGGCTCCTACCCAGGTAGCGAGTCCGACGAAAAGCCCCAAATCACATCCCTCCGCCTCGACGATGACACCTCCCCCCTCACCCCGCTCCTCCGTAAAGCCACGGGTCTCTCCAACCTCCTCGCGACGAAGGTCTCACACTGTCGCGGCGCTATGGCCGTCTCGCTCGTCTTCCCAGACGGCTTCAAAATCTCTTTCTCGGGCGACTGCCGTCCATCTCCAATCTTTGCGGCCGTCGGCCACGGCTCGACTGTGCTCATTCACGAAGCCACCTTCCAGGATAACATGCAAATGTCCGCCATTGCAAAGAAGCACTCCACCGTCGCCGAGGCTCTTGAAATTGGCCGCCGAATGGAAGCCCGCTCCATCCTGCTCACCCATTTTAGCCAACGCTACCAGAAGGTCGCCCACCTAGACAAACAGGACGCGTCCGTCGCCGCCAAACTCGACCGTCAGGTCGTCACTGATCAGCCTCCAGTCTCCAACGATGTTCCTGACATCCCAGACAATGAACCCGGCGATGCAGCCCCGGAACTCCAGGGGCCTGTGGACTCCGCGCCCGATGCCGAACACCAGCTGCCGGTGAAGGCGCCCGTTGTCGCTGCCTTCGACTACATGCGCGTCCGTGTCGGTGATATGCCGCTTGCGCAGGCATATGCGCCCGCCGTCGGAAAGCTGATCGATATCTTCGAGCGGGCTTCCGCCCAGGAAACCGAGAAGGCAAAGCTGGAGCTCGAAAAGCAGATGGCGGTCAAGGCGGAAGCGAAGAAGTCCAAGAAGAAGTTGAAGCAGGAGAAATTGGCGGCTGAGTCTGGTAAAGCTGCCAAGCCGGCTCAGCCTGCCGATTCCACGAAACCCGCTGGGTCGGAATCTGCTGTGGCCGCCGAGGCGCCAGCGGATGCGAACAAAGAGCTGAGCAAGTCCGTCTGGAGCGCCAGCGAAAGCGAAAGCGGTTGGGATACCAGCGGCAGTGACAGTGAAGATGCAGCACGGTCTAATGAAAAGAAGCAGTGAAGCGAAACAAGTGGGTTCGGATGATCCCCCTTATATACTATCCATACGCATTGTACATTCATATACTCCATGCTCTCGTACTTTGGGTAGATACAAAGATAATGTTCTATTGTGGTCGCGACTCCTGTACACCACTATTAAGATATTGGTCTTCGCTATACATGTGAACATCCAAGGCGTTTCTTTTCTTCACAAAAAGCTCAGATAAACCAGTTCTCTCCTTTCTGCCGGTCTTTATCTCTCTTTTTTTTTCTAGCGCATTATAAACCAGATATTAGGGTTGGAATGGCACGGAGATGTTCAAAACAAGACGTGCTCTAAAATCCCGCAGGGATTTTCTCCTTGTTGTCCTTACCGTAGAGACCCTGTCCAAGGTTCTGTACACACTCGTCCCGCCAGCTCTTGGGCGTAAGCTTATCTACAATCTCCTTGAAGGCGTCCAGCGTGCAGAAAGTGTCGTCGCCCGGCAGGTGGTTCTCCGGTCTTGTGGCGCAGCCCGGGATCCGAACGGGGTGGTCGTTGTACCGGATGCGGACATAGTGGCTCTGCAGTTTCTGTCTCGAGGAGTCGGGGAGGGACGATAAGGGGGCACGGGCAGTTTCAGACGGAGGCAGAGGCAGAGCAGGAGTAGGCGAGGACGACGAGTCCTTCAACACGGAGAGGATGCCATCCTTCTTCTCAGTGGAGTGGTGCGTAAGTTCGCCGAGGATGGCACCGGCTTCCTCACGCAGAGTCTTGTGCTCCGCTTTGGAGAACAGCTCGATTGCAATAGACGACGTGAAGGGCGGCCAGCGGTGGTCAAAAGCGCCGAGACTGCCCAGAATCGCGGCGAGGGTGGTATCATGACATCCGCTGAGAGCGAACTTGATCGCCTTACCGTTTTGGAGCGAGCCCGATGCCGAGGACTCGCTGCGCCAGCCGCCGTCCACGGCGTGGCTAACCATGCGGTCGACCACGTCGCCCATGAGCGCGCCGATGCCGAGCTTGCGGTACTCGTTGCTCTCCGTGTAGCCGGCGAACCATTCGTCGACGGCGATCTGGTTCAGATATTCGCGCGCGCGCTGGTCGTAGAATTCCGCTGGGAGGCGTGTGGCCGGGCCATGGGCGTCGGTGGCATTAATGGTGTCTGCGATACCTGAGAGTCGGGGGTGGGAGTCCACGGCGACCCGCGGGGACGCCTCGGGCATCCATTTTGAGAGGAGGCGATTGAGGTAGCTCATCTGTTCCGATTCGTTCCCTGTGGTTGAAGCGCAAAACGTCTTCGATAAGCCTCGGTTTCCTGGTTGGATGTGTAGTCGCAGTGTATGCCTTGAGCTACTCGCGAAGTGTCACGTACATCGTTGTGCAGCCCGGTCTGCGAAGAGCCGGGCAAGCTGTCTAAAACGACGGCAATTGCCTTCATTCGGGAAGAGAGTCTCTTCAGAAACGGAGCGTCCGACGATCACGGGTGGAGGAAAGTCCTGGGTGCGTGCGCTGGGGGGGTACATGCCCCAGAAGGTTTGCTGGAGTGACTCGAGGGCTCGAGGGATGGGCGTTGCACGCAGATACATGTCCTCAGTGTCGGACTTGATCTTCGGCATGAAGCCGAGTTGGTCAACGTAGAGGTGGCGGAGGCGCTGGCCAAGAGCATATGTCGTTTCTCGTCCTCGGTCGGTCAATTCGCCGTGTTGACTAAATGGAAATCGAAGCTGTCAGCCGCTTTGTTGGAGGGGGCGAGTGGGATTCAACTTGCCAGATACCCTCTATCTCGCCCGTGGCACCAATCGCCACGACGGACTCGTCCTTGTTGCCGAATGCCTCCATTTTGCGCCGCCATTGGAAGCCGTTCCATGCGGATACGTCCTGGTTGCTTGCGGCCATTTGGACCATCTGACGCGCAACATTGCAGTACGGCCAATCTTCACCACACAGGAACCGACTATCAGTCACGATATACTTGGGGTTATGCGGGGGTCATATTGGGTCGTTACATGGAACTAGGCCTGCCTGTAGGGTATTAGCTTTCATGCAGATGACGGATCGGCGAGGGCGATGCATACATTCTGAAACCGCGATGAGACGGGGGTCCGTTCACCTAAAGTAGAAGTTAAAATCTGAGCCCATTGAGCTTATACGCAGACCATATGAGCTTACCATGGCGAAGAAACTGTCAATTCGTTATTAGCTGGGACTCATGGACCGAGGCTCTATGACATCGGAGAACGTACCACTTGGACCAATTGAAGCTTCAATTCCCGCGGATAGAGCTGGGAGAGCTCCTCCTGGGAGTAGGGTTCACGGGGCTTCAGGGAGGTCATGGATAGGAGTGGAATCGAGCTGGGGTTGAGGTATGAAGAGAGAACAAGAAGAATGAATATGAATCAGACTGTCGGAGGAAGCATGACGCCAGCGGACGGTTGGCGCCGCGCAGCCAATTGCCGGCTACAGAATGGGTCACATGCACATACACTCCACCCCCACGCGAAGACCCGATGACATAAGCAGTGTATATCAGGTAAGTACACCATCACTGCCCATAACTTCTCTCTTCTCCCATCTATCTTAACACTTGTACGTCCAAAGGTCCCTCTCATCGGTTATCCTTTTGGTTCTGGAATGATGTAATTCGTCTTTGAAGGCCATGATGACCATGTTACTACTCCTAAGTGGGGGTCACTGCTCCTATACATCGGGTTCAAGGAAGAGACCAGTGTGAAACATCCCATAAAGGCAATTCAAAATCACCTGGAAACCGCCAGAAGATATACAGCAGATACATACTTGATCAAAGGCCTCATGGCCTTACTCTCAAAAGAGATTGGCCCCTAATATTAGGGCGTAAGCCCCGCAGTCCTCGTATCTTACGCCGAACACGAAGACCAAGTTTCATCCTCGGAATGGCCTCTTCCTTTCTGCATAAAACCCTTTTCCAGCATGCTGAGGCCAGTGATTTGAAGTGTCATATCAGACAAATCAGAGGCCTGATTTCCAACCCAGCGCGCGCTCTTCTTTTCAATTACACGTGGAAGTACATGCGGTTGCCAAGTATACAGTCGGGACAAAGGCAGTCAATCCAAACAAAAAAGGGGCAACAAGAACCAGACGCCCTCTCATAATGCGGCTGATCCATATTGAAGACGGTGGCCATCAGATGTCCATGACAGAGGTCAACCGAGAGGTCCCCAAGTATGCCATTCTCTCCCACACATGGGGCGCAGAAGAAATCACAATCGACGACATGCGGAACGGCCGCAGAACAGATAGTGGCGGGTATCGGAAAAACCAAGAGTGTTGCGCAACCGCCGCTAGAAACAACTACCAATATCTCTGGGTGGATACATGCTGCATTGACAAAACCAGCAGCGCAGAGCTATCCGAAGCGATCAACTCCATGTACCGTTGGTACGAAGAAGCGGATGTCTGTTACGCCTATCTTTCCGATGTCCCATCCGTCAATTTTACTGGCAGCAGATGGTTTACGCGGGGATGGACACTCCAAGAGCTCATTGCTCCGAAAGAAGTAATATTCTTCGACAAGGAGTGGAACGTCTTGGGAACTAGGGACAGCCTCCAGCTTGAAATTCTAGAGCGCACCAATATTCCTCTGGGGATTCTTGACGGGTCCCAAAGTCTTGAAACGATGAGCATCGCTCAACGCATGTCTTGGGCCTCGGAACGACAATCAACCAGGATCGAGGACACCGCCTATTGTCTGATGGGAATCTTTGGAATAAACATGCCATTACTCTACGGTGAGGGGGATAAAGCCTTCATCAGATTACAAGAAGAGATCATGAACGTCTCCGATGACCATACTATCTTTGCCTGGAAGGATAGCAGTGGTGATGAAAATGACGGTGGGCTTTTGGCTAGCTCTCCGGCAGCCTTTAGGGAGTCAAGTGACATCGTTGTTAGACCCAGGGCCTCAAGCTCAACAAAGACGCCATGGCGGCTAGACAATAAGGGGCTTCATTTAGAGCTTTATACGATGGCAGTGGGTCCAAATGGCTTAGTCCTCGCTGTTCTTCCTTGCACGGAGGTTGGAATGGAGGATGATTGGATGGGAATCTATCTCAGAGACAAAACCCTCACTATGGATCATTTCGAGAGGGTTGGCAAAGATGAGCTGGTCCCTATTGATCTCAGGCTATTTCGACCAGCCCAATATCCTTTGCGAATGCTATGTGTCCAGCGTCAGCGTCTTGCGCCCGCGAGAAGAAAGACCCTCAGCAGGAGAAACAAACCAGAGGCTCCACCAACTGGTTCACAAACCACTGAGCTGGATCTTTATAGCTTACCTGATGGTTCTCCAATAGAACAGCTGCCAATCTCGTCTCAACCCGATGGGGGACGCTCAGTGCTCTCTTGCGCAGCTATGGAAGGGAATATACAACGGGCATGGTCCCTGTTGTCTCAGCCTAGAGTTCGGGCTGATCAGCCAGATGATCATGGCCGAACACCCTTGTCATATGCTGCGGAGGGAGGGCATATTGACCTGGTCTGGTTGCTTCTGACCCGGAGTGATGTGAACCCGTTCTCAGCAGATGTTTATGGCATCACACCTGTGCTTTACGCCGCCCGGAACGGGCATCACAAAGTAGTGGAAGTACTTCTTGCTCGAAAGACCAGCCAGAATGACATATACGATAATCGCAGACGAACCCTACTGTCCTATGCAGCGGAGGGCGGCCACGAGACCACAGTCCATATGCTTATTTCCAGAAGTGATTTCGACCCCGATCTCGATGATATGGATGGCCGGACACCAATATCCTGGGCATCACAGCGTGGCCATGGTACAATTGTCGCACTTCTGGCTGAGCATGGTGCCGACATCAATGCCACTGACGTACATGGGAAGACGCCGATATGGCATGCTGTTGCGAGTGGGCAAACAGAAATAATGCACAAACTCATTGATCTGGGTGCCCACATAAATGGAGGCAATCCATTTTCGCTACCAGCAGTGATCAAGGACACCAGAGAAGAGATAATATGCACATTAGCTCCGCGCAGTGTCTCTTTCCACGCAAACGACGAGTCTGGGAGCGGTGTTCTGGTCTGGGCGGCAGAGAACCAGTATCAGATGCTTCTCGACATGTTGCTGGCTAGTGTTGCGGACATCGACCAGCCAGACAAACATGGAAGGACTATACTATCATGGAGTCTGGAAAACGAAGCGATAGATGTCTTCAGTAAGATTGTCGCTTATGGTGTCAACCTAAACGCGGTCTGCATGTGCCGGCTCGGACAGGAGGATCCAAACTCCGCACCTCGACAATCCCCTCTGTCTTGGGCTGCTGAAACACACCTCTATGAGATATTCAGAATGCTAGTCACACATGGGGCGGACGTGAACCTACCAGGGACTTTTTTGCCCGGTATTACAACTCCGCTACACTGGGCTGTACAGGCAATAAACAAAGACCTCTTCAAATTCCTCCTTGACCACGGTGCTGATATGTATGCACGGGATATATATGGATGCGCGATGCCGATCAAGGTCGCTTTAGAAGAGGATTTCGAGGATTTCGTCCGCATACTCCTCGACCACGGCGCCGACCCCAACTTTTGCGACGAAGACGGCGATACACCTTTATACGCCGCTGCATATCGAAAAGGCAAGTATGCCATGCAACTTCTTCTTGAGCGCGGTGCAGATCCCAACATACGGGACAGAAGCTCGGATCCTTTGGTATATTACGCGGCAAAGCAGGAGCTGTGCGACATCATGTCTCTGTTAATCTCGCATGGAGCAGACATTAACCAGTGTAATCGACGTGGAGATTCACCCCTCGCGGCAGCTATTGAAAACGACGATAGACAGATGGCTAAGCTCTTACTCGCGCACGGTGCCAACCCAAATACAGCGGATTCTGATGGGACGACACCGTTGATCGACGCTGTACGGAATGGCCGTCATGCTTGCGTTGCTCTATTGCTCAAGCATGGGGCTGATGCAAATGTCCGCGACGGCTACGGCACACCCGCGGTTGTGGAAGCCATGTTTGACGAAAAGATAGTCAGGCTCCTGATTGCGTATGGAGCTGATCCACACGCGCAGGATGAGGACGGAAGATCCGCATCGAAGTATGCGTAGGGGTGGTCCAAGTCAAATCATCGAGAATTCGTGATGAAATTCTTTTCTTTCTAAATCCAATCATGTCGTACAGACAGCTTCCGGAATTGAAATGCTTAAAATGGACTCTGATAGTTGCGGAAGACACCAAGAGGTTGCGCACATTGGAGGATCCTCTGCAAGAGAGTAGGATAATCCCATCCAATGGCTGCAGCTGATAAAGCAGTCAGACTCGCCTGGTCCTCACGCCCAGGCCGACCCGGGCCCGTCATATTCTAGATAGAGGTTGTTAATTTCCTGACCCAAGCCCCTGTATAGCCTAGCTTACCGGCTTCATATTGATATCGAAAAGAGCAAAGCGCGACCCCGGCTCAAATCGTCGCGCATCCACTCGAATCGGCGCCGTAGCCCCTATAACCTCGGCTACTCGCGCACACTGCCTCAAGAGCTCAGTAAAGGAAGCGTCGCCCATCTCGACCGGGCTAACTGTCCGAGAATTCGCCGTCACAGCCACGACTCCATTGTAAGGCGCGATGCCGTCGGCGTGGTTGAACCGCACGACCGGCGGCATGCTCCAGTATTCAGGCCGATCCGGAGACGGCGGCATGACTGTTACCGTCGCCTCCTCGCCACTGAGAAACTCTTCCACCATGACGGTGGGCGACTCGCGAAACAGAGCCTCGAGGTGTTGCTGCAAGTCTGTCGCGCTGTGACAGACCTTGACGCCGTGGCTTCCGCGGCCGCGGATCGGCTTGCCCACGACGGGATATTGATCGATAGAGCGAATGACGCTGTCGACGTCGTCGGAGCTTGTGATAATCCACGAGAGCGGCAGCGTGAAGCCGCCCATTTGGCCCAGCTTTCCATTGAGGTAGGCCTTGTCATCGAAATTTTCGACGAGGCCCGGTGGCTGTCCCACGACATACAATCTGGCTGCCAATGCATTGAGCGTGTCAGATGCTTGCAGGGGATGAGAATTAAAGAGGATGGTGTTCGCCCACAGATGCGTGGCTCCTTTCTGCACCGCACGCTGGATGCCTTCGGCGGTGTCGGGAAAACACCAGCCTTCATGGTCCCTGTCCGAGGGATGAGCTTCCGGGGTGATTACAGTCACACCCTTGGCCCGTAGGTTGTAGGCAATATCAGCTCCAGAGTCCTGGTAGCCTTTGACAATGGTAAGTAATTGAGATTGACATCACCAGGATACTGTGGTGGAACTCACCGCCAGGCTTGCGCGGTTTACGAACACCGTTGATGACGGGGGGGTCGATGTCCTGGAATAGAACAGCTACAGTCGGATATTGTTTAGAGCTGGTGCTGTAACAACGTGTTTCCAACGCTCGTGGGATGTTGCGGCTGCACTGAGCTATACGGGTACGCGCGGCTTCGGGGAACATGGTTATGTTGTCTCTGTTGGGAACGCGCACAAGCCAAGTAATTTTAGATAATCATGTATTTCGAGAGTCCTGTGCATGACAATCTAGAGCTGACAGGATTTGGGATGGACCGAGACAACAGAGAAGATAGGATGGTTGGTGTAGATCAAGAGGAGCTGGCCTTTGCACAGTGGAGCAACTGGTAGGAATGTTTTCGGCACATCTCCGATGACCGAAGACCGATGCCCCGATGCCCCTCGTTGTCGCCTCTACGGAGTACGGTGTATACTATCGTTGCCTTATGTAGTCGGCCATTATTATGTTTAATTCTGGACCTGGAAAATGCGTATGATTTGTGTGAGCCCAACTCTGTTAGCTATCATATTGTATTTAACACCCAGGGGAGATTGTATTCATCAACTGGGAATATAGAGAATGTAGCACAGTATGAGAAACAGCATGTAGAATACCAACAACGCAAACTGTTGGGACATTCTAATCTCAAGATCATTCACAGAAATGCTTAGGTTAGCGTCGGAGTGGCCTACAACCCATTCGTCTTGTTGGTCGTTAGTCTGTGGACGCCATACCACCATGGCACGGCTGCTGGACACCTCGTCTTCCTTCCAGTCATGTACCAAGCAGCTACCAAAAAGAGCTTGGAGATGCTTCACTGGTACAGCTAGGCTTAGGCTCTGGAAGGAACGCATTATCGACAAGCTGTTCTCGTAGTCGGCAAGTTCTTCCGCTAATGTTTTGGAGACATTGCGAGACTTGGAAGGCTTGAGCACTAGTTCATCCAATCCATCATCAATTGGATATTTCGGGTACATTACCCATATTCCTGGTGGCGGAGTGAGCGAAGCCATATTGTTGCATATTGACTAGTTTCATAGTCCCAAAGAGCATGAATGGGCATTATATATCTCCGCAAACAAAGCATTGTGGAGTGCCTTTGTCACCGTAAATATTGCGGGAGTTTCCGTGCCATCTGTAGGAACTCTCCAACTCTGTTTCACTTAATGGCAATTCTCTTTTCTGGTTCGTATGATGAAAAAGCAAGACGAAGTGCCGATAAGCGATACGAAGCGGAGATGATCGCCATTATTGATGGGGGAAGAGCAACAGTCGCCCTGACAAAGAAATGCCAAGCCTGCTCTTCGGGTTCCCGGTCTTCCTGGCTAAACCGCACCACATCCCCAACCACCATCAAGAATCATCTCAGGAGCAGATATCGACTTCCTCAGGAATTCCCCTCGCTCCTCTCGACCTTCTGGTGGCGCGCAGAGACACATTCCTCCCTTGCCGTGCTCGCCTGTCTCTCCTCCCAGGATTCCCCGCAATCCCCTGCGCCGGTGATCGATCCCACCTACCAGGGAGTAGCCGTGTATACTACCTCATGTGTATGACATATCTCAGCGACCCTGCTGTAACTGTGTGATATCTTTCTTTCGAGCTGGTTCATTGCGTCCGCCATGGGTCACAGCGGCTGCTGAGTGCACTTGACTGGTTTTGTTTTGTGCTGCAGGCTTCAACAGCCCCCTCTTGTGTAATAGAGTCTTGTTCAAATTGCGTGATCGATCAAACGGCCGTGTTACACGAGTACGGTGGCTCATTGTGAATTCCTGTATAGAAGTGATCTGGTGTTCTCGGCGTCAGAGGCTCTTCACAAAACTGGGATCTTTCTCGCAGCCACTTTCAATCCTCCTTTTCTTCCTCACCACTCTCTTTACCTCGATCGTTGTGCTTTCCTACGACAGCGACAGTTGACAGCATGGAGGTAAGATCTCAATTCTTTGCATTTAATACTATCCATGACACTACTGCTGCCGTTGGACTGGCGGTTCCCTGGTCCTGGGAGACCTTGGACCAAGCCATACGCCCTTGATCATACCAATCCATCTAAACCCCCCTGGAAAACAAGAAACAGCTAACGTTGTTCTTGCACGTGCAGTCGCCCACTCAGCCTGCCCAGGCGAAGCCGGGTGAGGTGTCTACCACCAAACCGCAGGACCCTAAACCCCGTCTTCTCCTGATGGGACTTCGTCGGTATGGTGTCCAAACTCTGGGGTCCAATCACGAAGACAGTTCTGACTTGAACAGGAGCGGCAAGTCCTCCATCGCTAGCGTGGTCTTCCACAAGATGCCTCCCAACGAAACTCTTTTCCTGGAGTCGACCACTCGTATCCAGAAAGATTCCATCCAGTAAGCCTCGTATGATACTCATACCTGACTTGTTCTAACGGAATGAATGCAGCTCTTTCATGGACTTCCAGGTCTGGGACTTCCCGGGTCAGCTGGAGTACACGGAGCCGTCGTTTGACCTGGAGGCCATTTTTGGCAGCCTCGGGGCCCTCGTCTGGGTCATTGACGCGCAGGATGACTATCTGGACTCGGTCGCCCGTCTGAACCGTACCATCCTGACCGTCCAGCAGTGGTACCCAAACATCAACATTGAAGTCTTCATCCACAAGGTTGACGGGCTGTCGGACGAGTACCGCACCGACACTTTCCAGGATATCGTCCAGCTGATCTCGGATGAGTTGAGCGATAACGGATACGAGAATGCCCCGGTCCACTACTACCTCACTTCCATCTACGACTACTCGGTCTTTGAGGCGTTCAGCAAGGTGATTCAGAAGCTCATCCCCAATCTGTCGACTCTGGAAAACCTCATCAACACTCTCGCCAACAACTGCGGCTTCGAGAAGACCTATCTCTTTGACGTGCTCAGCAAGATCTACATTGCATCCGACACTCGTCCGGTCGACATGTCCTGCTACGAGATGTGCTCGGATTACATCGACGTCATCGTGGACATCTCCGAATTGTATTCGTGGGACCACCCGGACCGCAAGCCCAAGGGGGACCAGAACCAGGAGGCTGAGAGCCACGTTGTCCTGCACGACGAGACCATGATCCACCTGATGGAGATGAACAAGTCTGTCCATCCGTCTTGATTCTGCCACTATAAACTGCTGACACTCGTTCCAGATACCTGTGCCTGGTCTCTGTCATCAGGAACCCCGAAGCCAAAGAGAAGAAGGGCCTCATCGACATGAATTGCCGTACTTTTCAGGAATCTCTCAACGAGGTCTTCTCGCGGAGCTGGGAACAAGAGGCGGAAGCGGAACAGGGCCCAGAGCAGGGTAGCCTGGAGGGTGCGGTGCAGGAACCAGACAACTGAAAGTGCAAAGCTGCCCGCCGTCGCTGCGTCTCCGTGTCTCTCTGAAGAGTAACACTCGACGTCTCGGTTTTTTTCTACGACAGAACGTTTACGACATAGGATGGGATGGATCGATTGGACCAGCATACATTCACCTTGGTAATCCTGTCTGATTGGGGCACTGGCAAACCACCTACCGTTATACTGTAGCTTGGGATGGCGCTTTGGGAGTACAGAGGAACATGGATGTTGGTCTGTAGGATCATAAATCCAACCCTAGGTATCTTGAATCAATTCAATTCAGAATGAATGACTTAGTTGCCGGTCATCTTGACGTTGAGGCATTCAGGCAGCAAAAGTCATAAGACCCACTTCTTTTTCCCGCTAATTTTTTTTTTCTTTTTGCCGAACTACAAAAGGCGCGCGTTTCTTCCTTTTCTTCAACTCTTTTCTCTTCCAGTTTTCAACTCCAGCTTTGTCGAATATTCTGCTGCTGGCCAGCAACACAAGCTTAATGCAGCTTGGGAATGCACTCTAGACTCGGCAGTTCAGGAATCTTCCTCTTCTTGACTGTACTAACTTATGGTGAGTGGTGACATTTTCTCCAGCACCCCCATCTCGATGATGAAAATTTTTTCCTACATTCGCAGTTTCCACGCTAGCCGTCGTTTGAACCCATTCTAGACGTGCTCTGTGCGCAATACTTCCTTGGATGTCTGAGAGATTTCTCACTGTTGTTGTTTATGCACTCATTGCTGGTTGGCTGTTGCTAACTTGGATCAGACTCTAGGCGTTTACCAGGGTCTTTATGATCAGGGATGATCAGGGATAATACTGTTGGAAAGCTGCGTATACGACAAGCAGACGTCCGTCGGGCATACGGAGACGACACCTTGGGAGTTACTGGAAATAATAGGGCATATAGAAACATGTTGATTCTCTTTGACGTACTCCTCCTCAAGTGACGATGGTTGACGCCTGGTATGGCAGAACCGTATGATGCGATCGCGTAAAAATAGTAAAGCGACGAGATTCAGAGATTTATTTGAAACTCCCAGACGACGGTTGGACTACCGTGTCACACCATCCACGGACGGAGATCGGCACTTTCACCATCCTAGGTAACTACCTAGGTAGCTACGTACCTTGAACATAAAGTCCCCTCCCCTCCCGGCAACAGACAACACTCACCCCTTCACCCCCATCGCAATGCCTGAATTGCGCCAAAGACAAGCACCCTCCAGCACGGAGCCCCCCAAGTCCTCCCGCGCAGAGCCCCGATCAACATCCCGACACGATCGCCGCAATGAAGCCCGCGGCATCAGCGTCCTCGACATCCTGCGTGTGCTGGTCACACTGGTCGTCGCCTCCTGCGGCCTGTCGTATTACATGACCTCGTCAGAGTCGCTACTCTGGGGTTACCGACCGTGGTTTACGCGGTGGCCGGTGCTGTCTCGTTACCTGGTGCGATCATCCCATTCCGCAGCAGACAGACCATCGTTCGACCCAGCTAACCAACAATCCACACAAACAGCAAGGCCCTCTCCTCCTCACCCCCGACCAGCTCGCCGTCTACAACGGCGCCGATCCCGCCCTCCCGATCTACCTCGCCGTCAACGGCTCCATCTTCGACGTCTCCGCCAACCCGCTCGTCTACGGCCCGGGCGGCCACTACAGCTTCTTCACGGGCAAGGATGCCACCCGCGCCTTTGTCACCGGCTGCTTCCAGGAGGACCTGACGCCCGACCTGCGCGGCGTCGAGGAAATGTTCATCCCCATCGATGATCCCGACGAGCTCAAGACCCTGAGCAGCGGCGAGATGAAGATCCGCCGTGAGCAGGACCGTCGGCTGGCCGCCGCGCGCGTGCGCCAGCAGGTCCAGCACTGGGAGAACTTCTTCCGCAACCATAAGAAGTACTTTGAGGTTGGCAAGGTTGTCGGCGCGGAGCCCGAGACCGGGGAGCCGCGGGAGCTCTGCCAGGCTGCGAAGCAGCAGCGGCCGAAGCGGAAGGATATGAAGCGTGCGGCGGCGAAGGCGGGACATCCTTGAACTGCATATCAAAATGTGTTTCGTTTTGTAGTACTACGTGTGTTTATACCAGCAGGCCTACGTTCGTTCATTGCAATAGCACCATCTCGTTTCATGTCATTTACGTGGCACGTTCAGTAGCGCGACCAGTTCATTCACTTTTGAAATTGATTGATCGAACCACTATACATCATTCGCCCAGCCCAACTTCCGAACTTGAGAGATATCATTCGTAGCAAGAGGAAAACCGCGAGAAAGAACTAATGCGAGGAGATTTACTCGGCGGTAACGGCACGGGCTGCAAACCATCAGTTAGCGTCGATTTCTCTCATCAACTGCGCGGGGAGGAGGCGTACTGTAGATGTTCATCTTGGAGTGGCCGACAACCTTCTTGATCTGGCCCTTCTCCTCGAGGTCAGCAAGAGCCTTGCGGGCCAAGCTGCCGTTGATCTTCAGACGGTCGACGAGGGTGGCGACGGTGATCAGGCGGTAGGACTGGACATCCTTGTTGAGACGCTCGGCAGTCTGCTTCTCAAGGACGACGGCGTGCTGGGCCTTGTCCTTAACTGTTCAAGAGTCAGTCACGCTATTCCGTACATCTCCCATCTTCCGTGCTTCATGTCCAACACAACGTCCCCCGCGCACAGCCTCAAGCAACTGAAAGAAATTTTCGCCGTGTCTGATCGGAGCGAGGGGGGTCGTTGGCTGATAACATCGTCGGATACGAGGTGGTGGTTTGCATACCCTTTCCCTTGGACCACTTCTTGCGTGCGGGGGCCTGCGTGGAATAATTAGTTAAGTCTGTTCGTTTTATCGTCGTCGTCTGCGATGCGGGAGGCTCGCCGGTACTCACCATCTTGTCTGTCTGATGTGGTTGTTTGACGGATGAGAGCTGCGCAACGAACAACCGGCAAGGAAGAGGCGAGTCCAAGTGCGAAATTCGAGTGGGGAGCGATTGCGCATCACGTGAGGCCGAGCCCTAAGCCCTGGTTGTTGGCGTGCTCGGTTAGCAGGCTACAGAAGGAAGGGTTGTGATTGGTCGGTGAGAACTATACTGTGTTGCCTCAGGCAGCACTCACGATACATCGTAATGTTGGACTTTATCGTGAGATTATCTGCGTATAGATTCTAGACATCAACTGTTCGTATCATAATGCTCTCACATCATCGACCAACTGCCATCCCGTGACTTCCACTCGGCACCCTGCTGTTGATATTATGTACCACTTGAAACCGCAGAGCACCATCATCTCCCTCAAGATACCCAAGCACGTAATCCTCAGTAGATCCAATCCAGAACATCGACTCAGCCTCCTGGCCCGGTAATACCCAACGCGCATCATACCGCCCAGATTCATTCCGTGCAACAGGAACCCGCACAATGGACGGAACGCTATACGGAGACCAATGCCGCACGGCTGCTCCCGCGTTACTCACCGTCGTGATGAGCATTTCCGTCTTCGACGGATGCCATACCACCTGCCGAACGGCAGCCTCGTGGACCAGGGCCGAAACAAGCATGGCAGTCGGCTCTAGCTCCCATACCCAAACGATGTTCGGCCGCGTCTGGTCGACCGTCGCCATGAGAGCTGCATCTGCGCTAAACGCAAGAGTAGACACACCGCGTGGGAGAGTAGTCGTCTCAGCTATCGTGCTGAACGCGGATGAGCCCGATGACTCGGCATATTCCAAGACGCCGTCCGCGGAGATGCGGCGCTCGCACCAGATGCGCGGAGAATGTTGGTCGATGTCGAAGACGTGTGATAGCGAGGTTGAACAGGAAAACTAGGCACGTTAGCTTATATACCGGAGTTGGCAGTTTGACGCAAGTGGTATTTACTGTTTTCGTGCGGAGGATCTCAACGGTCCCATCAACCTTTCCAACTACCAGAAACTCCGACGCACCGCTTTGTGCAGAGACGGGGCTCCATTCTATCCCCCGCACGCCTAAATCGAGGGAAAGGTCTGACCCAGGAAGGCCGGTGTACGTGCGGAAGAGCTGTCCATCGGCAGTGAAAATCAACACTTTCGTGCCTGCGCTTACTGCCTCCCAGACAGCCACCCATCGCCCATCAGGGCTCCATTTGAGTCCTTGAGCGTCGACCGTTGGCAGCACTGCTCGGTTGATTAGTTCGTAGGTTCGGAAGTCGTGAATCGTCAGAAGATCGGAAGCGTCGGGTTTAAGGAGCACGGCGAATTGTCGCGTCTTGGGCCGATAGCCAAATCCGTTGGTATGCGCGAATTTGGGACTCTTGATGACCTGGCTGCGCCCGGTGTCCAGGGCATACACGGTGATCCTGGTATTCCATGCGTGAAATACAATGATCTCGTTTTCATCTCCTCCGAAATCAATATTCAAAGCACCGGGTTCGATGCTCTCGATCTCGGCGTGTAGTTGCAGGGGCTTTAACTGCCAAACAAAGATTCGGGCATCGCTGGCATGTAGTAGTCGGCGTGAAGTGGTTCCATCATCAGAAGTCTCTGGAAAAGTGGCATCTTTTGGTCGTGAGAACTTGACGAATCTTGGTGCGTGTTCTTTGGCTTTCCCGATGAGCACGTCTTTGAAGCCAGGAGATGTTGGGTTCAGATGAACAATGATGTCTTTGTTATTCACTTGGGCCGCATATTCTCCGTCCTCGGACAGGAAGATTGGAGAAGACGCTAGAAGTCTTGTTAATGTTGTTTGCTAGGCGAGATATGACCCGTGCGAACTTACTGCCTGGTCCGGAGTCCATTTTGTTGATTTTCCTTCTAGTCCGGAACGAGTTGTTGTCAAAACAATCAATTCCCGAGCTGTCTTGGCAGCGATGCTGCCTCTCACGCAGTGATAACTATCCCTCAAGACCTGAAAGGTTTATAATCATACGCAGTCATAGTTACCTGATCAACACATCAGCTGGCAAGTTCGTCGAATCCCCTTATCGTTGATCTTATCTCCACAGCTCAACGCGCAATTTCTGAAGATTTTCAAATACCAGATGATCGATACCACCGAGAGGGCAATTGCATCCAATCTGACCAAATCCCAATCCCAGAAAGAATTCTCTTTCACCGTCGATAGAAGAATGTTAGAGATGTTGCTCTTCGGCATCATGATCTCTACAAATACCGGATAAGATAAGGCAGAGGAACAATGTTATTCCGTCCCCAGATAAATCGCCATCGCAAAAAAGTCCCGCGGCATTCGAGAGAACTCGAGTCGATTTTCAAGACAACTGTTCTGCACCGTCCCTCAAATCACACCGCCGAATTCACAATAGGGATTTTTCGGTTCATAGCCCCGTGGTTGGGGCGTCATTCTTCCAAAAATCACCGGTCAGGGATCGTGAAAATGGGACTCCAAGAAACAACCCCCACCACTGCTGCAGCGCAGAATGCGCCAGCAGAGTCGACGGCGCCGAAGAAGAAGCTGCTCGGACGGGAGTTCTATAAAAGCATCGGGAGCCCGAAATACATCATCGCGCCTATGGTTGATCGGTCAGAATTTGTATGTCACTCTGAATTGAACTGTCTTGTTCTGTGTAGGCTGACTCTTGAATCTTCAAAGGCATGGCGCATGCTCACCCGATCGTTCATGACTCCCGAAGAGCAGAAGCAGCTTCTTGCATACTCGCCCATGTACCACGCACGCCTGTTTCGTGAGCAGCTCAGCTTCCGCCAGCAACACTTCCATCCCACCCGCGCCGCTGTCGGCAAAGACGACGATGCTCCTTACCTCGACGGCAATCCTGCGATCGACCGGCCGCTTTTCGTTCAATTCTGCGCAAACAACCCGGATGACTTTCTCGAGGCTGCGCAGCACGTCGCGCCGTACTGCGACGCCGTGGATCTGAACCTGGGATGTCCGCAGGGCATCGCAAAGCGCGGCCATTACGGTTCATTCCTGCAGGAAGACTGGGACTTGATCTACAAGCTGATCAATAAGCTACACACGGAGTTACCGATCCCGGTTACGGCCAAGTTCCGCATCCTCGAATCCAAGGAGAAGACGCTGGAGTACGCAAAGATGATCTTGTCGGCGGGAGCAAGCATAATCACCCTCCATGGACGCACGCGCGAACAGAAAGGTCATAACACCGGCGTGGCTGATTGGTCGTATATCCGATACCTTCGCGACAACTTGCCTCCGGAGACGGTCATCTTCGCCAACGGAAACAACCTCAGCCATGACGACTTGGAACGCTGTCTCGAGGCGACCGGCGCGGACGGTGTGATGAGCGCCGAGGGCAATCTCTCCGACCCGGCCATTTTCAGCAAGCCACCTCCAATTGGCAGCGAAGGACGAGACTACTGGCGTGGGCGGAACGGAAAGGGCGGTTATCGGATCGACGCCGTCTTGCGCCGCTATCTCGACATCATATACAAATATGTCCTTGAACAACCCATTCCCGAAAGAAAGCCTCTCTATATGCCTTCAGATCCCGTCGACGAGGAGCCGGAACCTCAGCAGACGAACACTGAGGAGGCGGAACCCGAGGAAGGACCCCCGAAGAAGAAGCAGAAGCGCGATAAAACCAAAGGAAAGAGAGTCAACTCCCCCAGTCTCGGGGTAATGCAGGGTCATCTCTTCCAGCTACTTCGGCCGATGATTGCGACCCACACAAACGTCCGCGACGCTCTCGCGAGGTCCCGTCCAGGCGATATGGCTGCATTCGAGCATGTCTTGGCTCTTGTGGAAAAGGCCATACGAGAAGGACTGAAAGAATACGAGCAGTTTCCCGAACGGTTTGAACCGACACCGAATGCGGAGCTTACCGGTTCGAAGAAGACCATTGCGGAGTATGGAAGACCATGGTGGATCTGTCAACCCCATATCCGTCCACTGCCTGAAGAAGCCTTGGAGCTCGGATCTCTCACCGCGAAGCAGAAGAAGGGCGAGAAGAAGGATCCCAAGGTTGGTGCGCCGCCAGAAAACACAAGCACCCCTGCCAACGAGGCCAGTGCTTCAGAGTCGAATACGGCCTCGGCAACAGCAACGCCTGACCGGTTGGTCAGCGGTTAAGACTTCCCAATCTTCCTTTTGCATAGCGTTTATATCACGAACTTTTGCGCATAGAGATGATAAATTCGAATCGCTAGACTTACGATAGCTCCCAATGTGCATAGAAACCAGAGCTTTCGCGATCACTTTACAATCACATCTGCCACACATCATAATAACAATCTATCCCATCCGTAGTAGCAATTGGTATCTCAAACCCAGAACTCCATAAACACCATACCCACCCAGAGGCACAACACCCCAAACACAAATCAATGCCAACGCTCTAGAAATCCAACGCAAGCTGCGGCGCCATCTTCTCCAGATCCTCAACCTAAAGAGCGTCAGTATCCCTACCAAAAACAATAATCCAACAGGACGACAACGTACCTCCAAAAACCCATCCGCAACCGATGACCCCCCACCACCCTCCGACCGCTCATATGCCGCCCTCGCCAAAGCCTCTCTCACAAAGACATCCACATACTTCGCCACGACCTCGTTCGCATCCTTCGCGATCTTCGTCTTCTCGTTCTGAAAATGATGATGCAACAGCCGCGTCAGCAGCTTCGGCGGGATCGTGGGTTCGCCCAGCGCCACGTCCGTCGTGTGATCCGTCTCGGTGATCTCCGCGAGGATGTAGTCAGGCTCTTGAGAGACGGAGCGCTCGCGGGCCTCGCCTGCATCAGAGCCGGACGATGCGGCCGCCGACTCGGAGCCTGAGTCTCCCGCTGCTGATTGCGGTGAGGCCGCGCGGGGTCTCTGGCGAGAGGCTTTGGGCTGTTGGGTCGTTTTCGAGGACGAGGCTTTCGAGGATGAGGCGGTCGTGGTGGATTTGCGCGGTTTCGTCGCAGGTTTGGTTTTGGAGGAGGATGCGCCGCCGGCTGAGGAGGGGCCCGCGACTGCGGGGGATTGCATGCGAGGAGGATTGAATGGGAGTCGTCTTCTCTTCTGCGGCGGTTGGCGCTCTGGTGGCATGTTGAATGATGGTACTGAATTGCCTAGAGGGGAGTGTTCTGGCGGAAGAGAGTTTTCAAGATGATGGAATGAGTTCGCGGCTTCGCGGACACGAGGCGCGCTGTGACGCGAGGTCAGGTGACCCGTATGTCTACATTCAGGTTCATGATGCGTAGAGAGTATCGATAATGGATAGATTCCTGTTGCAATTCTAGTGATATTGACATGATGTATGCAGCGAAAACATATGGCGAACGGTTGAAACGCCCACGTCTAAGTGGTGGAGGCATTCGCACATCGGGGTCACTCGATCACTCTGACTCGCCCTCCGGACGAACAACGGTAACTTTCAAGTCAAACTCCTCCAGAATCTTGCGCGAAAGCTCCCATTCAACCTTGAATAGCCCCGAGTTAAAACGACAAGACCAAAGTTCACCGATATCAGCCCCCAATTCATCGACCTGCCTCTTCATATCCGCGACAGCAAGTCTGGTGTTCTGAAGGATGACGTCTGGAGGGCTAACCTTCTTTCCATATCCCGGAGAAGTGAAGAGACATATGATCCAATGCCCCTTAGGTCCCTTAGATCCCTTCTTGGTGTCTTTGTCTTGTGGAGGGATGAAGAGTGCGGTGCCCTCGGGTAGTTTGACCTGTCTGGACGTAGTAGACTCGGAGGGGACATCCTTGTACTCGGGCTTGGACTGATATTTCTTGCAGTGCTCATGGTATATCTTGTATGCTGTGGGGTACTGAGAGATCGAGTCATTAAGGAGTTCAAAGACAGGTATCGGATGAATCCAGACCTTTTCCCTGAATGCTTTGGCGATTCCGCCACCCCACGAGCCCTCACAGTTGCATGCATCTAGGTGTCGGTAGCGTCAGTTGTGCCTGCCACAGTGGGAGGGTACGTACGAATCAGTCCTGCTCCATCCGGAGCACTGAACAGGTCTCCCTCGATCTCAGTGATCTTGTTCTGTGCCATGGTGTGGTGTGAGGTTTCACTGATAAGAGACGTTTGAGGATTGAAGTTCGAGAGTTCGTAAACCTGTCAAAAGGCAACCACCGCTAATTAAGGGAAGGTATGTACGTAGTATGTGTCAACGCCGACATGTGCCTGCTAGTTATTGATAAGACCTATGATAATTGGCAATTGCTGCAGACTTAAAGCCACACTTCTCGCGCTTACCAGGCTTGCTATCCACTCCATAGTTGGTCTCTTTTACTATAGAAGAGGTTCTGGTAGAATGAACAAAGACACGAAGAGTAAAGCAAATATAACAAGGACTAGCAAATACAACTCTTCAGGGTAGCCAAATAAAGTAACACTAGTTCGGGTCCTCTGTTGACTGCGATGGTTCGGAGTGACCACGCGAGAGGAAACGGCGAATGCTTCGAGATTTTTTGACAGTCCCTTGGGTCATATCATTCGTGAGGATATCTCTACCACAAGCACCTTTCACGTTGTCAGTAGCAGAAGGCTCTGAATCAAGTGGCCATGAAGAGGTTGTGGCTTCAGAGATAGGCGCACTAGTAGTGCTGCTGGATTTTAATCTGCGGCTCATCGATCGTGAAATTGTTCTGAGGATTCCGGGATCTTCGTCCTCAGAACGGCGTTCAAGACGTGCGGTCTCACTGGACATGGTCGTGCCACTGGTCGCAAGGTTCTCATCGGAGATAGGAGAGTACAACACAATGCCACGATCCGGAGGGATGCACAGGATTTGCTGCAGAGCTGTCTGGATAAGAACTGTGCTTCGCAGGTTGGTAATCGGTGCAATCATATACGGCAAGGCAAAGACTTTCATCAGATAGGACGGCTGTTTTGGATTGCCGAAATGAAGACATGCGCTGTGTTGGATGTTGACCATCATGGAAGTATCAGGCTTCTGGTAGATTCGCGCCAATCGAGAAGCAATGACAGATGCCAGCGAATAATCATCTTTGAGCTGGGACCAATAATGTCAGACTAGGTCTTCGTACTACGTGGAAGCGACTTGTACCTTCGTGCTCACCCTTAGCTCAACCACAACTAAGGAGTTTTCGCTCAAGCGTGTTCTGGGAGACAGTGAGGAGCCCCGTAGGTTGAATGCATTGTCGAAATACTGGCTCTTTGACCTGTACGGTGGCTCCCTTTCGATTTCTTTGTGTGCCAAAGAACTAGATGAAGGATTGGCAGCGAAGTTCGTCGCAAAGTCGGAAGTGATGGCATGAACATCCCCTCCTTCGACGAACACAGCTGGTGTAGCCGGATCAAGTCCCATCTTGTCCCCCTTGAGAGGGGAGTCGGTGACCTGATCGTATTTGGCCATGGCATGGAATGTGAGGGGAGACTCAAGCGTCGGGACCGTCGGTGGGAGTTCTGATGAGGATGTCGACGAAGAGTTGTGTCTCCTCAGCAAAGAGAAGTCGATCTTCTTGCGGGTAGTCATGTTGCTTAAGAAGCTGCAGTACAGTGCTTAGCTTGGTGAAGAGTTCAGAGAGTCGTCGCTCATCAGATGGGAGGAATAATATTGCACGCAAACAGTACACTGCAACGATGGACGTTTGGAAGTGGGAGTTGGGTTCCCCTTGCTCCTTCCTAAGCCTGTGTTACTAGGCCATGCGCAGGCCATCGTCCTCCATGAAATCGACAGGCAGCACAGACAAGAGCGACTACTGAGGGCCGTGAAGTCATGATATAGCTGCGATCAATTGGATAGGTATGCTGAAGGACTGGGGAAACTGGAAGCTGGGAAAAATCACCGAAAGAAATCGTGCCGTCGCCTGTATATACCTCGACACTGCCCATAGTGATTACCCTACGCTTGGTGATTAGACTCCCATCCTTCATGATAATGTCCACGGGTGCTACCTTCAGGATGGTACGCAAGACTATCAAGCCGCTATTGCTCCGAAATGGCTTTTGACTCCAAGGTGGCATGATATCGCGAATTTCTCAGTTGAGGCCGGTGGTTATTCGTTGAATCGCTTCAGACTTCACCACACAAGACGATCTGACCCATGCTTTCAAGACAATTGCCATGAGCGTGCGGTTAAGGAGCATACCGCGAATCAAATGTAGCCATCCTTGAACAGATCCATATACAAGTCATGAAGTATGTTAGTGGTTCAAATGGAGGATCCAACCAGTTGGCGGAACATCTGCTGTGCTTGAAACAGCCAACTGTATTGTCTCTGCGAGACAATGATAGATCGGTATGAACAATGCGCGAAATGGCAAAAAACCATTCACTTGTCACCTAGGTCGAGTATCGCGAATCTCCATTCGTGGTTGGAGACGAAGAATGAGTCTTGGCGGAGATCTCGGCCCAAATGAGCAAAACCATCTGTTGTTGACCTTCCGCGCACCGCGTCTCTCTCCAAACTACAGCCCCCCAAAGTCCACCTCCGAACAGGAACGAAATTGATGAAGCCGATATTATACCAAGATGAATGATGCGACCACGTCTCTGCTCACGGAGCATTTCAGTTACACTCCTTTAGTGAGTATTTTCCCCTCGTCGCGGGACGCTGTACCCCCTCAAACACCGCATTGTCCAGTGGCCTCCAGCTCACCGAATCGAAGTCTCTCATAGACGATGTGATCAACTCAATAAACAACCTGATCTACCAAGCAATCTCGAGTCTCGAATCCGGTCTCCTCTCAACCCCTCCGGAGCGCCTAGGGTTTTCGCATGCCGCCAACGGTTCCACAATTCCCGACACCGACGAGGATGGTAACGTTGTCTACCCAGAGGCGCGGTTGGAGATAGAAAACGGCTTGCATCAGCTAGAGACTCTCCTTGAATCCACGGTCGACAAAGCCTTTGATAAATTTGAGATTGTCGTGCTGCGGAACACCTTCAGGGTGGACGAAGAGTTGCTGGGATGGGTTCGTCTGAAGCATTACGAGGTGCGCATACCTACTGAATGTGGTATTTTACAATGTGTGCCATACTGATATTTGTATACCGAGCAGAATCTCACTTTGCGCCCTCCTCCTGACGCCCCTACCCCCGAGTCGATCCTTGCTCAACGCCGAAAGTTGCAAGAAACGAAGAAACTGAACCGGTTGCTGAAACAGGAATGTGCGCGCAACGACGCGATCATCTCCCAGCTACGATCAATTGTTTCCGCTGTCCACGCTACCGATATGTCGAAACGCGCGACTGCGAAGGAGGAATCCGGAACACCTGCGCCTGAGACCAATGGTCTGGATCTGTCGTTCTTGACATCTAGCCCAGCTGCCCGTCAACTACGAGTCGGCGTTGATGCTGGTTCCAGCGCCAGTCATAGACCCCTCACAACGAACACGACATTTATCTTATCCCAGTTGCCGGCTTTGCAGGCAATCCTGAAGCGACTCCGGCCTCGCTTGGCGACTTTGCAGAAACCCACGGATGAATCAGAGACCCAGCCAAAACGCGACGAGAGAGCGGATTACATTGAAGGCCGGATTCGGCTGCATCTGGAGCGCGCCGGACAGCTGGCGGTCGGCAGCGACGGCAACCCCGTTATTGCCGGTCGCAAAATCGATCTCGCCGAAGCGCAGGCCCTCGAGACCATCACAGGAATGCTTACACAGGAGGACCGGATGTCGGAATAGAGACAAAAGGCAGACCAATCAGCTAACTTTTGTGGATATGGTTATTTACAACAGATCAGAACGCTATACAACTGTCGGAGGTGACTTAGGTGGACCACGAGACGCTCCACGTCTGCTGATCCCGTCGGAACGGAACCACGTCCACCTTGTCCGACTGCAAGATGTTGGGGATCTTCTCGTTCTTCTTCTCGATGGTGATGAACTCCTTCGTCTCCTCGCCGATTCCATAGAACGCGCGACCGAATTTACTCATGAAGCCCTCGATGATCTCGGGGGTGATGTCTTCCTCCTTCAGAACGCCCTTCTCGCAGGCTTGCTCGAACGCGTCGATCACTAACTGGGTGGTGTATGGCTGAGTGAACACTCCCGCGGCGATCTTGTCTCCGCCTCTCTTGGAAGCAGCCGGGTGGGGAGCGCTGTCAGAGCCGAAGAAGAACTTGGGGTTGCCCGAGGCTGCGGTCCGGAGAAGGGCGTCGCGGTCCGCCGGAGTCTTCGCGACGGGCTTGCAGAAGCAGAATGGGTCTCCGGCCCAGTGGTCGATGATGATGGAGAGGTGGTGCGCGGTGATGCTGCAGAGAGTGAGTCAGGGAATATTTTTGCCAGAAGATTCGAATGGAGAGACAAACGTTGCAGCAACGGTAGGACCGCATTTCTTGACGGCTTCGACGGCGGCAGCGGTGGTGCAATGTTCCAGGATGATCCGAAGCTTGGGGAAGCGCTCGTGCAGCTGGAGCAGGGTGGGAAGGAAACGTTCCTCGGCCGACAGAACGGTCACGTCACCCTGAGAAGGCACTTCGCCGTGAAGGTTGAGGACCATGTCCTGGCGCTCCATTTCGGCGAACACGGGGTAGAATTGGGTGTAGTCGACAACGCCCGAGGAGGAGTTGGTGGTCACGCCCGCGGGGTAGCTCTTGACGCCGGTGATGCCCTTCTTCTTCGCTTCGATGATGGTCTCCGGGGTCACCGTCTCGTGGAGGTAGAGGGACATGAGGTAGTTGACGTTGGGTTCAATGGCTTCTAGACGCTTCTTGTACTCGAGGGCGCGGTCGACGGTGGTCACTGGCGGGACCAGATTTGGCTGTTCATGTTGTTAGCGCTTTCAATAGGCTAATTGATCGAGAGTTGGATACCTACCATGACGAAGACCGTGTTCACACCACCCTGTCGGATGGTAGGGGTAACGAGTCCCATCATGTCCCCATCGCGAAGATGGACTGAGCTCGGTAATCAGCGGGTTTAACTCCCAGTAGAAACGGCCGCAGTAGCAGTCATCAAGTAGAACCGTGCATCATGCACAATCCCATACGCACCGTGAAGGTCGGCGGAAGCGGGGAGCTTCACACCGTGCAGTTTGGACAGCGGCATGGCGGGCGTATGGGCAAATCTTCTAGACGCGATTCGAAAGCTTTGGCTGACAGTAGAAATAACAGAGGAAGCGCCGGTCAATCGCCAATGGGTACCAAACATAGCAGGACAGGCGGTCTTGCTGTTTGCGACTGGAAATGCGGCGGCTGCTTTTCCCCGCCAATTTTTTATCTCCGATGTCACGGGATCCGGAGTGGGGTTGTGGCCTTGTAGCCTCAGGCAGGTCTACTACATAGCTCTACTCCAGAGCACACATGAGGCTTCTTTGATCCCACCGTCGTCTCTAACTGAGACGAAATTTCCACATGTTCATCCTTGGCAGGATCCGTGCCTGATGCATGCTGATGATGAAGATTCTCCGGATTGTACTATCTCAGATAACCTATTGGCCATCACTAAGTTTGTATAGCCGCCCGGCTCCTCTGGACTCTTCAGGCCGGCCAAAGAGCTCCGCCTTGACACGATCCCACGCAGGCACAGGTTCGCACGCTCAAAGGGGTATTGATTGCCATCTGCCTCTCGTATGAAATAGAATAACCGCATGCATCTTGCAGGAATTCGGCCTGTTGATTCGCCCGGCAAAGCCTTGACCCCTAGTCTACGCGCCCGGGAAAACAGAACTTTTGTCTTCTCCCATCGCGGTCTCTATTTTGGGACGGTAGTTCTTCAAGGCGAGGACTAGCGCCAGCCATGAGGATACTGCAGCGAATAAGTGTCGCGATGTAGCAGCCAGGCGGCTATCGCATCTCAATCACGCATGCTTTCTGAGTTTGGGTGTGTGAAGACGTGCAGACATTGGATATGCGACATGATGAGGATTTGGGAGACTCTAGAGTCTTCCTGCGATGTCATTGTATATAAATCTGCTGTTCCTGCAAGACTTGCCTTCTCGTCAGCTATTCGCTTCTGTTGTCTTTTCTCCTGACATTCTTTTGTCCTTTCTGTTTCGTCTTTCTTTGCCTATTCTGTCCTTTGTGCATGTCTGTCTTTCTGGTAAAGACTTGGAGCCTGGAGCTTTATTAACTGTTATAATTGTTGAACCACTTTCACCAAAACCTGGGACTACTGGTGCCAGTAGAACCTGTATCTGGCCCTTTTGTTCATGGCATCGTTGCATTATCGAGTTGCTGAGATGGACTCTGGCTCCCTCGCATCTGGCTCCTATCATGCGTCCTGTGCGTCAGACGCACAAGAATCGACCTTTCTGAAGAGAGCCCGTCTGCTGCGTTGGGTTCAAATCGGACTCGCAGTTCTGGTGTTTGCAGCTGCCGTCTCCGCAGTCGGTTGCGAAGCTGTGCCTCTGCAGCATTATCGACGCACATCCGCGTTCGAACATGTCGAGCTGTACCTGTGGCCCTTGAACCTGGATGTCCGACCAACCGTCGCAATCCTGGCCTGCGGGTGCGTGATCGCCGTCCTGACGCTGGCACACTTGATAATCGCTCTCCTTCCTTCGGTCAGTATCCCCTTTCATACTCACTTGATAACTACCCCTTTCACCCCAAGCCTCCAGACTAACAGCCGCAGCCTCACTCCCGCATCAGACGCTCAAACTTCGCAGCGACAGCCACCGCGGCCGCTGGGCTGATCGCCGCCCTGGTGGGAGTGCTATTCGCGATCTACCGACCGGGTTCACACTCTCCGAGTGGCTTCTCCGGCGATGAGACGCTACATTCGTGGACATGCAAGTGGAAGTCCGTCCGTGGGCTGTCGAGCGCGGTCTCTGCGCCGGCGCACTTCGCGCGTGACTGTGCCGTCACGGAAGCGGGATTTGCGCTGCTGTGTGCGCTCATCGGGTTGGAAGTGATACTAGGCGTAGTGGCCGGCGCAGGCATCTGGCTGGAACGGGGTGTATCGCGGCAGCGCGAGGACGAGCGGCTTCAACTGGAGAAGATTGAGACGACGGCGAAGCATTCGGGGAGGTAATTCAGAGCAGTAGGATGCCGGGCATTGGGAATTCGCAAGGGAAGAGCAAGGTCTGTGAAGGGAGACTTAGGATGAGCGCGATGTGTAAATAGCGTGAATCCTGGCGATTCGCTCAATGGAATATTGATCCGTAATCATCAAGAACGGCTGAAGCCGACCCGACGTCGGCCCCGATGCGGTTTCTCCAACTCCACAGCCTCGGCTCTCCACATGCACACCTCTGTTAAATATCCACACCGTATACACACCCATGCGAGACAGGCCTGGATATAGTCGCGCCATTCGAGCACGCTATTGCACACCATCTCCGCCAACATGGGCAAGAAAATCGAGTGCTATATCGATGTCGGTGCGTGACGTCACATGCTTTATTCCTGGACGCTGTGAAGGGGACTGACAAGATGATTGGGACAGTATCACCGTACAGCTACTATGCCTTTACGTACCTACAGAAGAATGCAGCTGCGCTCGCCGATCTCGGGGTTGAGCTGGGGTAAGTCAACTATAACATCATCACCTGAACTAGTACTTACAACCTGATAGGTATATCCCCGTCTTCTTAGGGGGAATCAACGTCGGCAGTGGTACATCCATGCGCAAGAGAACCATATAATAACAGTATATGAAGCTTACATGAACGCAACCAGGCAACAAACCCCCCTGGACGCTGCCCGCCAAAGCCGAGTATTCCAAATACGACGGCAAACGGGCGCAGAAGTTCTTCGGCCACAAGTTCGACATTCCTCCCTGGTTCCCCATCCTCTCTCTTCTAGTCTGTTTCCCCATCCAAGAATACCTATGGGTAGCCGTGCAGCATGACTAACACTATCCAGCCCCAACGCGCCCTCACCTACGTCAAGCAGCGCTACCCCAAGGCCCAATTCGAGACGGCGTTCCTGAAATGCTTCGAGACCATGTGGTACGGCCAGCTGGATATCTCCAAGCCCGAGAACCTTGCAACGGCCCTGAGTGGCGTGTTCCCCGCGGACGAGGTCAAGGAGATCATCGCGGCAGCGTCGAGCCCGAAGATCAAGGCTGACCTCGCGGCCACCACGGAGAAGGCTTTCAAAGAGCTGGGGGCCTTTGGGTGTCCGTGGTTTTGGGTTGTGAATGGCGAGGGCAAGGGGGAGCCGTTCTTTGGTAGTGATCGGTTCCACTTCATGTGGGATTATTTGGACCTGCCGCATGAGAATCTCAAGTTGAAGGCGAAGATTTAGTTTAGTTGTCTTGTATCGAATTTCTTGATTCCCCCAGTGCTGTACTGGTTAGTCCTGAGGGTCTACAAGTTATACGCCTTCTATTCATACTCTGTGGCCAAACAAGTATAGATTCATGCGACTGCATCTACATCTACAGCTTCGACCGCATCTTGGTACTGTCCATGCGCATTCCCTCATCATCCTGCTCCGCTACCTCTAGCACCGGCAGTTCCTTGGGCATGATCCGGCGCGGATTCGACCCAGGAACCACCGCGTACTTGGAGAAGTCTGTAACCCCGCAGTACTTGCGGAGAAAATCTTCGTCCAAAGCGAGGAGCCCATTCACCGTTTCCGCTGGAGTCTTAAGAATCCCCTGGACAGTATCGGAGAAGACAGTCTGTGGAGTCAGTATATTTTCCTGACATGGGAGCAAGCACACTCACAGCTTTTCGTAGGTCCGCCTTGGTCCGAGGACTATTCTTCAGGGTCACCTCCGTCGCAGCCGACTCGGTACTCTACACGAAAGCATTAGTTAAGTACGCGCAAGTGTCTTGCAAACTCACCGTAGCCGGCCACAAGCTCGTAATGGCGATATCCTTATGTCCCTCGCGGACGAAATCCATAGCGAGTCCGCGGGTGAGGACACTCATCGCAACCTTGCCTGTTCTTCTTAGCCGAGAAAATCCTTAGCACGTCCAGGATCGTACGTACCCATCGCATACGCCGTCTTCCCGCGGAAGAAGCGCGAGTAGATTGGCGGCGACACGACCACAATGCGACCCTTCCACCCGTTACGTTCAAACACAGGTAGAGCCGCTTGTACAGTGGCGTACAGGCCCTCCGGGTTCACGCGCTGCATCAGCTGGAACCGCTTGGTAGGCGTGTTGGCGACAGACGACCACCAAATGGCGCCGGAGTTGTAAACGAGGACGTCCAGACGACCGGCGAGGCGGACGGTCTCGGACACCATGTGCTCGACCTGCGCGACATCGCGCACGTCGACCTGGACGCAGAAGGCTGCGCCGCCGGCCTCGGTGATCTCGCGGGCGACGGTGTTGATGGTCGACTTGGAGGAGTTGGGGCCTGGCGGGAAGGGGACGGTGTCCTCGGCGTTGGAGGTGGTTTTTGCGGCGACGACGACTGCGGCTTGTTAGATGGATGGTGGTCAGGGATAGGTTGGGCGCACCCGTGTAGCCGGTCTTTGCGAGATCAATCGCAATCTGTCGGCCTAGGCCTCGCGAAGCGCCGACGACTAGGGCGACTGGTTTGCTTGTGCTCATTTTGTGGATATATCGGTCGGATCGGAGTTGGACTGGATTGCTTTGAGGGAAGGAAATAATAGATGCTTGCTGTCTTTTATAATGGACAGTCCTGCGTCTTCATCCTCAGTTCAGCATTTGATTGTCATTCATTGGCCTTTCAAATTGATGCCGAGCGCGGGTCGGCCCGTCAGCATCTCCCACAACATATCCATACCGACGGATGTGGAGAACTTCATTCACGACCTTTATGTGATTGTATCCCTTATAGAACTGCAAAAACGCTCAGGAGTACTTTGCTTCTCAAGTATTGTATGACCCAATTGTATGTATCAGATCCTAGATGCCATCATGCTGGATCATGGGCCTGGCCATCAAGCATAGTTCCAAACTGTCCAGAGACATTTCCTGAATCCACGGAAACATCACAATGCATCGATAGCATTGACTTAGATTGTTTCAAGGTCGATGGCAACGAAACTAGGCCTGACGATCTACTCGTCCGCCCTCTGCGCAGCAGATTTGCCAACGTCGATAATTTTTTGCAGGTTCCGTAGGATAGCGGTAGGCTCGCAATCTTCAATCGTTGCAGCAGGCCCATCTACACCTTCTTGAGCCATATTGTCAGGACGATGGTCTGACGGCCCGGGGGTGCTGTCCGTGTACGGGAGTTGAGACAACGGGCTTTGGCGTCTCTGGCTTTCGCGAGCTAGAATTTGGAGTACAACCCTACTCTGAGGAAGAACGACTTGCTGGATCTTTGGCCGCCTGAACGGGCCACACGATCGAGGTCCAGTGCAAAGGCTGTCGGAATCTCCACGAGCGCGTTTCTGACATTCTTCCACGGCAGCTGTCAACAGCCGGCTGAACTGCTCCGGAGTTGACATGGTGTTGAATAATTCCATGAGGAACCTTGCAATCGGCCATGTCTTTGACAACGTTTGCAATATTTCCAAGTTTGCGTCTAGCTTGAGTCTGATGGCGTGCAAAAGTGACGGTACTGATGCATTCATCTGATTCTTCAAAGTGACGAAAGAGACGACAACATGACAGATACTAGATAACATTAGCCACAGCCACATACGCGAAGGACATGTATTACGTGAAAGAAGGGGCGTATCGCAGCTCTCCATGGGACTGAAGAGTTTCTAGGATCGAAATAACCGTGGATGCAGCGTTGAATGCAGAGCGTTGAGACTCGCTGGAAGAGTATGGCTCTTGCAGTAGTTGTAACTGGCACACGATTGTGCTGAAGATATTAGCGAGCATCTGGGTTTCTCGCGTTCTGGCCTTACTAGAACTGCGAAAACAAGACCGCCGGTAAGAACGAGTGACGGGCTTGTCGCCAGTGAAGCTCCGCGGGACAGGACACAAGCCACTCATTCAAGCCAAGTTCACACTGGGCGGCCTCAGCGTTTCGGCTGTCGTGCGTTGATCTGGAGGAGAGCTTTAAACACAAGCCCAGATCCATCAACTGACAGAGCTTGACGTATTCAATGAAAAATCGAGCGTGGGTGACATCTACTGGGTACTCGAGTTGAGAATATTCATCGCGCTCAACAAAATCAGCCACCGTCAGTTCTCCGACTGTACAATCGTCCGTATTGATATGAACCGGGCGTCCGAAGGCGGCAGCTACGGACCGGTCCCGAGTATAGAGTGTCCACCAAATTCGTTTGCGGAGACTGCTCTCTGATGGCTCGAGATCGACATATGTTTCACTGCCATTTATCATCGGTGGCTGAACTGGAGATGGCCATAACCGATACCTACCTTTGATGAAGGCCCTCGGCCTGGGCTAAAGCAGTACCCAGCCGACTCCAGTAGAAGATTCCATTCTCAACAAGATCTTGTTCTGTTAGCGCAAGCCTACGACACCACCCGAAGGGCCGTTACTTACCATCGAGTCCATCCCAATATAAGCCTAACAAAATGACAGCCTGGATAACTGCTATGTTGTTCTGCTCGTAGCCGGCATCATAGAGCGCCTTGGCTTTCTTGTAAAACGCGCGTGGAGTGTTTGCGGAGTTACCTGAGGACAAATTATCGGCAAGAAACCTAGAAGCAACCGTAAAAATAGCCTGAAGCAATAGAATCGACGGTTGATTTGCAGGATCGTGGTAGCTTCTCATGAAATCATGGCGATTTACCACGGGTAGTATCGGTGCTACCCGGCTGAAGAAGATCTCAATAAGAGCATCACAGATCTCTCGTCCAGGCAAACCAAAAGCATCCCGACGGTTCAAGATATCTAGCTCTAGTGGATCTAAATGGACAGGATGTGGTGCCGCCAGAGAGTGTGCCATGAATGTAGTTCGACAGATTGAGGGAGGACGGATGGCCGATCGATGCCTTAAGGCTCCCAAAGATTGCCCGCCACACCGCCTTGGCAGAATCATATCGCGCCTCCCGTTGCAGCTTCATCTTCCCTTCTCGCCTCTTAAAATCTCCCGAATCTCTATCTATTCCTGGCAGTATGTCGGCCGATCCTGCGACTATGGACGATCCTATGATTGAGGATGAACAGTACGACTCCGCTGAAGATGAAGACTTTCAGCTCGACGACGCGCAAGACGAAGGCGACATTACATCTTCGGAGGACGAGCAACAACCCGCAAGCAAACGCCGAAAAAGGGTTGCGCAAGACACGGATCTTGAGGCCGCTGCACTAGACTCAGGAGATGAAATTACGATACAAAAAGCGAAATCCAAGAAGCAGAAAAAACAACGCGGAAAGAAGTCAAAGGACAGCGGCGCTGCAGATGAAGATGACGAAGACGACGTTGATTTCGACGATGAGGAAGGCGGCCCAGGAGGGTTTGTTCGGACGCGAGCGATGAAGATGCGAATGTTAGTGACCTTCCTTTCGCGTTTGTTGGATTGGTACTAACTGTGATTGTAAAGGCAGGAGGAACGGAAACCTCTCGCGAAGATTGATGGCGCCACTATCGATGTTGACGAACTATGGGCGAAAATGAATGCCCCAGACACCGATGCCGGACTACTACCATCCCAGATCGAGAAGAAGGATGATCTTCCCAAAGATGAAGAACAAAAGCCTGACGCGCAAGACACCGCTCCGTCATCCGAGAATAAGCCACCGCAGACCAAATACCCGGAAGAGATGATCAAGATCAAGCGCACCTACAAATTTGCCGGGGAGATGATAACCGAGGAGAAAGTCGTACCTAAGGAGTCAGCCGAGGCCAAAATCTTCTTAGCTGAGCAAGATGCCGAAGCTGCGGCAGCTGAGGACACGGAGAAGGCAAAGGTAACTGTGAAACTTCGCAGGCCGCTCCGGAAGGTGTCGCGGTTTGACCCCAATCCGACCGGAAGCATCAAGAAAAGCTGGGAGAAGCAACAAACGACCGACACAGCTGGCCAGGAAGAGAACCTCCGTGGGCCAAAGATCAACACGGTGGAGAAATCGCGACTGGATTGGGCTGCATATGTGGACCAAGCCGGAATCCAGGACGAACTCCGAGTTCACAGCAAGGCCAAGGAAGGCTTCCTTGGTCGGATGGATTTCTTGGACCGTGTTGGTGCCAAGAGAGAAGAGGAGAGGAGGAACGCACGACTGAAAGGGATGTAATTGACTCGTACAGTTACGCATCTATATTAGCAGGTGCCGATATTCTCGATTCGGGTCGAATTTTCAGCCTTGGGCCCTCAGTATTGAGATGGCCGCCCTTCAATGCTGCGACCAGCGAGACCCTAAGCGACATTTGTTTGCTTTCGCTCGACATCCATAAAGGGCCTTGCCATCCACCTATTGACATGCGGATATCTCTGCCTTGCTACCGGGGCATGTTACGAGCAGGGGCGGCCACTGCACCATATTGCAGATCGGAATATACGATTTGCTCGGCCAGGAGCTACTATGATAGGGCCATGGCAATCGGGCGACCGGTATTCCAACCTTGCCCGATTAGCCTGCGGAACTACTGCGCCCATTTCAGCAGAGGTACATCGTGGGCATCAATGATGTATTTACGAATACACTTCTAGAGGCATTTGCGATTGTCTACAAAGTGGACAACACTCCAGTTTATAATGACATTGTCTCAACATATGTACACACAACGGCTCTCATCTTCGTCTTCCTTTTCGTTGGTCTAAGCCGAGCGGATGATCTTGGTTGCCTTGGATCTCTTGAAGTTCCAGGAGGCAGAAGTGTCGTTGTTGCTGGGCTTGGGCACGTACTTGATCCCCGACGAGGGACATTTAGAGTCGGTAACTGAGCGATTCAAAATTAGCTTTCATGCAAGTACATCACAAAAACAAAATCAACTTACGCGATTCGGACGGTTTGAACTGGCCGTCGATCAAATTCCCCTTGACATTGAAAAAGTACCACACCTCGCTCAGCGCACCGTTCTTGCAGCCCAGGTATGGCGTGGAACCACCGTGAAGCTTCGCCAGTGCGGATTCAATCTCGCTCCGCTTGTAGGTCTTGGACGAGTCGGGGGTGATGCCAGCACTGCTAAGGGCCTGCGTGACGTTAGAATCTGACGGGTGGACAGAGATAGATGCTGCATACCTTGTAAGTGTCCAAGCCCTTGAAGAGCTCCACTGCCTTTGCCAGATAGTCTCCGACCTCCTGCTGCGGAGAGTAATCGGTGTAGCAGCTAGGTTTGATAGTGTTGATGCATGCTCCTACGCCCAAGGATTAGTCGGTCACGCCAGTACTCCCAACTTATGATGTGACGCGTTGGACCTACCATGCTTGTTCCACTCATGCTCCCAGAAGCTCTCGTCGTCGCCTTGATAGTCGGGCCAGTAGGTCTTCATATACGACAGCAGGTCATCGCGACCCTGTTCCTGCAGGATCGCCGTGATGTTGGAATACTCGCGCGAGGAATCGCAGAATTGCTGGTACGAGCCGTCGCAGTTGTCGGGCCTGAGGATTTTAGTGAGACTGGACACTCTTTCGGGTGTCAGAAAGAAGCATACCAAAGGCCATGAAGCGTCCAGGAGTCGGAAGGACCCGTCGCAGGGTCATAGTCCCAGAACTGGGTCAACAAGAGCGCGCCTCCTGGGGAGTTGAAGCAACAGGAATCCGACACGGAGGTCGAATTGGTGCAGCTGAAGGGAACATTGGACGGACACGACTGGAGATCAGCCCGACCACCGGCCACCAGGGCTGCGATGGTCGCGGACGATAGGATGGACAGTCGCGGCATTGTAGTAATAGCGAGACGGTTTAGGGATGTTGG
Organism: Aspergillus pseudoterreus; assembly: GCA_002927005.1. Lineage (NCBI taxonomy): Eukaryota > Fungi > Ascomycota > Eurotiomycetes > Eurotiales > Aspergillaceae > Aspergillus > Aspergillus pseudoterreus. The sequence continues at coordinate 644,765 of PIJX01000015.1, read as the reverse complement.
ACGAGGGACAAGACCGGGCGATAGGAGGAGAGATTTATATCCTCACACAGTCGACAGTCCATTGTTGCAGAAGGCGATCTATGCCCGTCATGGCCGACGCCGGTATGATTGTGGACCATGTTTCGAGCTGTGCGACGGATCACCGCACATGTCCTGATAACGGAGCGCTGATTTGATCGCGATACGGACTTAGTGCTGCTCAGGGGAGCCAATCGTCCGTTGAGTCCAGATGCGCCGCGTGAAGATCCCGTCGGACACCAGCGGCACCATCGCCCCGCCGTCTCTTATTGCTTGCTGAGCCGGCCGTCTAGGGTTGCATCGTCGTCCAGATGGGATTGAGATGGTCCTCATCCAGCCACTCATCGTCTCGTGTTCAATATTCAGAAGATATGTAGATCGGAGAACTCCGCAGTCTACCTTCTGGATAATATGCTTGCTCTCCCATGCGCCGATTATTCGATCTGAAACTTGCCTAACAAAGGTGGAGTGTCCGACTACTATCGTTTACCCACCGTCTCAGCACGTTGACTACCCGATTTCTTCTCCCCCAAACAGACCGGATAATATCCTACAGTTCTACACTCTCCTTTTTCACACTATCATCATCGTTAAGATGGAGTCCAGAAGACTCGCCTGATGGATGCCCCGCTCAGGCTAAGACAAACAAGGATGTCATCCAGTTGACATGCATCAGGCCCGATGATTGTGTACATCTCTTATGCAGTGTTCCAGACTCGCTCAAAATTGCCACTGTCACCACCACCAATAGCCGCAAATTCGGATATTGCCAGTGTGCTGATTGTGAGACATGCGGAGCATTCATGGTCATGTATACGAGGTGCTTGCGTCGAGGCTGAATCATGGCCAGTACGAGGCCTCAATTCCCTGCAATCATCCGCGATCCTCAGGGCATGGTCCGTCTGACATGTTATGCTTAAGATCTCACTGCATGATGTGGACTTGGCGACGACATATAAGAGCCAACACGCAGCGTTTTCAATCCATCGCTGTGAACAGGTCTTGTCAGAATGCTGCACAGCGTGTTCATCTTGCTCTGCGGAGTGGCCTCCGCCAACCCGCGTGAGTATACCTGGAGTACATCTCCCATCAACAGTATAAGCTAACGTCTATAGTCATCCCAAGAGACACCACCGAGTCTCCCACTCCCACTCCTACTCCTACTCCTACTGTCACTTCTGAGACTTCTAAATGCTCCTCGTCGACCAGCAGTCAGTGGCTGCATATTTGCAACACGACCCTCTTCTGGCCCACCTCCACGAACTATTTCTATGGCCCAACCGACGGTCCGCAAGCGTCCGTTGTCTCCTGCAATGCAGCCTGGATAGAATACGATTCGCGCTCCCTCGAGCTCCATTCACTGGGTCCGACTTCCACCGCCATCTACTATGAGCCGGGCATCACCAGCGAGGGAGCGTGTACAACATCCACCTTCCCCGAAGGATTGTATGATACCCATACAGGTCCACTCACTACCCTCTGTGACGGAGTGCCGCGGGCTCTGGGGCCTCTCGAGACTATCACAAGATATTATCCCGGCACAGGGCCCTGCAGCACCCTCACCACAACGTACACTGGAACCACCAGTTTCTACTACGAGCCCGACAGTGTGCCCAGCTGCTCGCTCAACACCCAGGAGTGCATTCCTATCTGGCAGTCGTACTCAAGCCTCAGGAGCTCCTGGTACCAGACCATGACAACCTCCACCCCCGGCGACACAAACAGCCCGATTCCCCCCTACGCCTGCCCCTCCACCAGCCGCAACTACACCGAAGCTGACCCCTGCACAAACTGTCACTACGCCCCCGGCACGGCCACTGTCTTCTACTGGCCCGTGTCGACCACCGCCGGCGACTTCTGTCTGCAGAACGGAAGCACCGTCCCCGCTACACCCACCGGCGACGGGCCCGACACCGCCGTCGTCGACGGGAACACCTTCGTCTCGCCCACCATCTACGTCTCCTTCACCTCTATCTACGCCGCCAGCAACCAACGCGCACACCCGGGCGGCTACTGCGGTGGGAACTATGTCGACGCCATCATCTCCGTCGACCCAGCCAGCGTCACCTCCTATCGCTCCCATACTAACGCTAAGTACCCAAAAATAGGCACCCCCTATCCGTTCAACTTTGCCGACTTCCAGCCCCAGACCCTCGGGAACTACACCCAAACGGCCGTCCCGTGGGAGAAGTATGTCGCTGGAAACCAGTGTCCGGTCACCGCTAGCTGCACGATAATCCGTGCCGATTATAGACCATGGATGGAGATCCCCGACGTGATGACCCAGATCGACCCGCGATGGACCCAGTGCCATCGCTCCTGGTATATTCCGCCGGTGAGTATGGTGCCTTTGGGCACGGGACAAGAGTCGCTCCCGACAGATCGGGCGGACGCGGGCGTTGCTGTCGCTGCGTCGGCCGTGCCTGAGTCTGGGGCAGTGGCTCCGACTCCAGAGGCAACTGTGTGGTGATGCATGACTGCGCTGTTATACGCTGATACTGTTATACGTAAGATTGTCAAGTTCCACATAAAAACACCATTTATCGGCATATCACATCCCAATGGAAGCCTACTATAACTGTAGCGCCCTTCGATACTAGTATTATTGTCAACTGCAGTGCTCCAATCTCCCTAGTAAGACATCAGAACCACAGTTCCTCATCATACCAGACTATCCACCGGGTATAACCCAGCATTGTCCATATAGCCGAATACAATACCCCATATCCGACTCATACCTTGACAGAGATCTACTCAATCCCCGTCGATCGACGATCATGAACCCATGGAGTAAACAATAGCATGACTTAGCATGACTCACACCCGATACCGGCTACAACCGTATACAAGCAGCACCAGACCTCATCATCCTTACAAACAACCAACCTACTCAATCACCCTAGTCACATCATCCAAGAACATGGATTCCAATTCCCCCACAAAACCCCCCTTCACAATCCTCCCCGCCACAACCCCCTCCCACATCACCACCGCCCGCACCCTCTTCACCTCCTACGCAGCCTGGCTCGCCCTCGACCTCACCTTCCAAAACTTCTCCACAGAGCTATCCTCCCTGCCAGGCCCCTACGCCGCGCCGCACGGCGCCCTCCTCCTCGCCTACAGCACGACCACGCCCGCCCACCCCCTGGGCTGTGTCGCGGTGCGTCCGCTCCCCAACCACGCCAGCCCCGACGGCGGGAAGAAAGTATGCGAGATGAAGAGGTTGTATGTGCTGCCTGAGGCGCGCGGGATGGGCCTCGGCGGCGCGCTGGTGCGGGAGATTGTGCGCTGCGCGAGGGACTTGGGATATGCCGAGATGAGGCTGGATACGTTGCCGAGTATGGCGGGCGCGATGGCGTTGTATCGGCGCGTCGGGTTTAGGGAGGTAGAGGCGTATTATGAGACGCCTTTGGAGGGGACTGTTTTTCTTGGGTTGGATTTGGCATAGTCATTTAAGAAGGTATGGAGGGATAGAGTTGTTGAGGGGTGGTATGAGTAGAGATGGTTCATTGTGTACCTAGGCTAACAATGGCGTTGTTATGTGCGAGCTTCTTGAGTCTTTCTTCTGATGCACCCGGGCAGAGTGGCCGGACATCAACCATCTGTCTTGTCGGTATAGACAAGCATCTCCAAACTCAGACTGTTGAGCTTGATATTGACTTTGGGCACTCATCGCAGTTGCTCATGCCAAGAGAAGGAGTCATCATTGTAAGGAGATTCAAAAGAGGATGGAATAGAATAGACAACAGAGTGCTAGTCACCTGCACATCACCAGATGACCAGCAAAACGGATACCTACGTTGTCAAGTTGTCAAGTGTTGGTGGTGTTGACGAAGATTTTTTCCCGCGGAACGAATTTAAATGGTGATCTTACCTAAGCACAACCCTAGCCCCGTTGTATAATTACTAACACAATTTTATGCACTTCATCTATTCTTGTTCAACCTCACGGAGTACTCTACCTTTATCCTAGAGCTACTCTATATAACAGACGTATCAACATCATGCAATAGCGAGCGAAATAGGAAAAAGCACTGAACACCCCCCACCGGCAACTCTACTGCGAACCGCCCTAGAAGCCCCATGGAAGAGAGAGAGAGGCCTCCTGAACACCACGTCACTCCGTACGATAGGAAAGTCTGCAGAATATTGGTCACGTTGAGAGGCAGCCACCGCACGCTGATCGAGTAAGCTACGAGTCTGGCACGAGTGCATGTGAGATCACAGACCGCGACGGGTCCGCAGCCACCGCGGTCGATAGCGTCGACTGACACCGCCGCGTCGACTCGAATCAGGAAATGTGATGACGATGATTATCGGCGATAGCTGACTACCGACAGTAATGCGGTCGATCGGTCTGCATCTCCATTGCCATTGTCACTGTGAACGACTGTGCGTCCACATCTATTCCCCTTTTAGTCGCTAGACTACGACTTTGCACGAGTCAGTCGTGCGCCATGTTTGCATCTGATTCGACGGGGTCGCGCCCCCAAAAGCCAAATTACTGGGCGTCGAGCGCCCCCCAACTGCCTCGCCCACGCAGGGTCGTATCGAACGGTCGTAAACGACATGCACTGCTACATAACGCTGGCGGGTTGAGGGATTAGACTTCGCCTGCGACCGGGCGAGGAAGGATTCCGAGTTGTGAAGAATATGCAGGCGAAGGGGGGCTGCGGCGCATACCGCCCGCGATATGCTCCGGCGCGCCGCCCTCTGTAGGAACTAGGAACGGTCTGGGATGCGGTGAGCGAAGCCCGGCGTTCGTCCCGGCATCCTGGGTGACCACCGCCCAAAGCTTCGTCCTGTGCGCTAGAGACGCAAGCACCTGCACCGGGTCGGTCGATCAGGCGTATCCGGTGGAGGAGGGCGGAGGGGCGCCATTGCCCTATCGAGCATTGCGCATGAGAAGCGCGACCTGCAGATGGGAGATCTGATCGGGAGGCTTGCGGGGAGAGGGGAGAGCAGCGGAATGGACTAGAAACCAGGTTGGGGGAGTGGTTTCCGGAGAATGTGCGTCTGTCGGACGAGCGGCGACGCGTCGCTGGGAGGAGCGGCGGCATCGAGGTCGATGACGATGGAATGTGCAGCCATGGGCGTCCGACCCGGTTGGTTGTGTCAGAGGATACGGAAATCTAAATCTGTCAAAGTGCCGACGTGCGTGGTCGGCAACTGCCAGGCGGTGGTGGTGTGTGGTCGGTCTCAGACATTATATGATCGTCCTGTGCGTGTGGGATAGGGAGTACATCTAGAGCTTGGGGGGATGAGCGGCGTTGTGGATGTCGTACCTTGCCCTCTGTCCAGGAATGTGTTGTGGGACAGTTTGTGTTGGTGCGTGCATGCGTGTGTGACATGGAAAAGATATCCGTTTCGGGGGTGGGCTCTGATAGACTGAGAGATCGAAAGGAGGTGTACAGTCAACGAGAGGTTCGTGGACATAGCTTGGATGTCTTGTTCGTTCTGCTGTGCCCGAAATAGCCACACATAAGTTGGTCCGGTATGTGTTGATCGATGGGGAATGACCATGGGCTGCAAACACTGTAGCAATGATCAACCGACTCATGTAGAAAGACAGCACCGCATGATGGTGATCTTGCGGACCCCTGTTGCTGCACAGTGCAGCCTTGGCATCGGGAGGGTTTGCAGCTCGAGCCAGAGCAAACCGGGTTTCTGGGATTCCGAAAAGAGCACCGCCACAGGAGCAGAAGAGGAAGGTACCAGAGAGGTACGCCGTCCGTACAGAGAGATCCCGCTGTGTCCGATCAGAACCGAGATGTCTCACTGGGCTCGACAGCGATTGGACCTCCGGCGTCAACAAGTTTCCCAATACGACTTAGTCGATAGGGCTGGGGAATGCCGAGCCACCAATAGGGTCCGTGCCGTGGGGAGTGGAATCCCGGAGTGGGGCCGGATCGGCATGTGCTACGTTCGAGGTACTTCGAGGTACATCCTGTCCTGTACTTTGTAATAACAATGTCCATCATCTGTCCACTATGCTCAAATGCATGTCTTGTTTGTAGGCCGATCCCCATACGAGACATTGCAGGGCCCTCTATGCCTACAGTCTATGTCAAATCACTCAACTCTGGCAAGTATACGCTTGGACCTCCCCCGCCCCACCCGATATGTCAGAAAGAGTGGACAACCGCTAATGCCACACCAACGGGATTTACACCTGACAGGGAACGGACGGGGTGTTGCTTTTTCCCCGATATTTTTGGATAGAAGACAATAGATGAAGAAGAAACTTGATCGCTAACTAATATTATCTCTTATAGTTTCCGGCGTCTGGCAGATCAATTAGATCAATAACAACTCAGCTCACTCAAGCTCTCCATCGTACAAGGACTCTGCTGTCCGCTTTTGTCCCCCCATACCATGCAATATTATTTTAGCGTAGAAGGAGCAGGCCTCACCAAGAAACTTCAAAGGAAATCGTCGAAAAGGAAAACATTATGCCATGTGCAATGGTAAACGGACCTGCGGATATAAAAGGAAAAGTGACAAAGGAAAAATAGAAAAGAAAAAAAAAATGTTTTACAAAAAACGCCGTGAAGCGCCGACCAGGTCAGCCCGACCCTGCATGTCTGTACCCATCTAAGAACAGAAGGAAATTGGCGGACCAATGCGCCAAGGGTATCATAATCCGATCCACTCAGATATCCGGGATGTTGGCTCCATTACTCATCCCAAGCGTCGACGCTCAGTTCGCGTGCCTCCGGCATGGGATCCTCCAGCTTGGAGCCGTAGATCGGTCGGCCATCGGGCGTAAGCTGACCGCGGAAATCGGGGTCATAATCGGGACTAGTCTCATCCAGGGTCGCGACGTAGCGATTACGACCACCCCGCTTGCTGTGGGTCTTGGTGTAGTGGGCATTGAGGTTGTCACTGCGGGAAAAGGCGCGATGGCAGCCCGGCACCCAGCAGACGTGAGGCTTCTCTTTCGAGTGGCTCTTCATGTGGCGCTTCAGGTGTTCTTGACGCTTGAACCGCCCCTTGCAGCCGGGCTCCTTGCACTTGAACTGAACCTGCTTGATAATGGACGGCAGATTCTCCAGGGACAGGTTCTGGCGCGAGGATTGCTTGCGAATCATCTTTCGCGATGGCTGGCGGTGGGGACGGTGCATGGCGTCCCGGTACACCGGCGACTGCTGGTAGTCATCCATGTAGTCCCCGGCGCCACCGGACAGGCGGCTCATCGGGGTGTCGGTTCCAGAGGCCGTGCCGAGAGAGCATGACCGAACCGGTGTCGTCGGAGTATGCGACTTGAAGGTGTTCATCGAGTTGGGGAAGTCGGTATACGAGGGCGGAGGGGTGACCGGACCGACCTGCGACGGCGCAATCGTCTGGGGAGCAATGGAGTCGGCAGGTGGTGCGATCCAGGGCATCATATGGCCCATGGGCATTGAGCTGGGCACCCGCTCCGGCTGGTGAAAGATGGACCGCGACAGACAGGGGTTGGTTCCCGATTCCGGCAGATAAGGCGCGGGGTGATGGCGGTAACCCCCGCGGGGCATGGTCGCGTAATGATGCATGGCCGGAGGATATGGCAGAGACGAGTTGCCATGGTCATATCCCTTGGGGGCCTCCGGGGGAATCCAGAACTGCTCGACGTTCTCATCATAGCCCGGCAGGAAATCAGTCATGGGCATTCTCTCTTGAGACTCCATCTGGCCGTAAGACAAGCCCATGCTTTCATTCGAGGGCATGCTTGCCAGGCGGAATGGGGCACGCATTGGAGTGGACCCAGAGGTACGCTCGTATCCGTGAGTCGGGTAAGCACCTCCTTCGTGCCAACCAGGGGAGGCCAAGGAGCCCTGGCTGTAAATGCTTGTGGGAGTGGGGGTGGGAGAGTCCAGAGGCGAGAAGCTGGAGCTCATAGAAGGACACTCGTTGGAACCCAGGGAAGAGCAGTCGACCTCAACAGTAAGACGATCGGACATATTACCCTGAGATCTCATATCTTCGCTATCCTCGGGGCGGTCCTTCCGGATAGGAGTGGGACGGTTCGGGCCTGTGGACACTAATCGTTTAGTGTCAGGAACTATGACAAGTGGAACGATTGGAATAGAGGCTGTGATAGACAGGCACTCTGGGAACGGATGAATCGGAAAAAGAAACGTCTAATGAGTGGAGGACAAGATAGTGTGGTATGTGAAGTCCAGAAAGCAGGAGGTAGATTATAGTTGGGTAGAGAATGTGAATAGATGAAGTGGATATGGGAGGGAACGAAAGGACGGGACCTCAATAGAGGACGAGAGGAAGAGAAGATGGAAGGAGAGAATGTATGAAAGAAGACAACGAAGGGAATGAAGGACAGTGGGTGAGGAGGAAGAGAGAATGAGAGAGAGTGGGTGTGGGTAGGGAAAAGAAAAGGAAGTGAGGGTGGGAATGGAGGAGGACCAGCGAGGTGAAATAAACAAATTGGCCGACGCATCTAGCACGGGGCAAGGACGATCACACTTACCGTGAGAGGCCATTAGGCTAGCACTGATGGAGAGGCAGGTCGAGACAAGAGAGGCGAGAGAGAGGCGCGACGCGTGCCTGGGGTGGTCCAAGCAAGGCCAGGAATGTAGACTATCGAGTTCCTCGAGTAACCGGCGGCAAATCCCAGGTCGAGACAGACTGGGGACGTGGCCGGGACTGGAGAAGCAGCGTTTCCCAGGAGGCGCGAATGTCTCTGGCTCAGAGCAGTGGACGAGGCGTCAAAGGTGGCGGAGGAGTCCCTGGGACGCGCTGGATGGGGGGGTCCTTTGTTCGCAATGAGGGAGGGTGGATGGGGATGGAGACCGAAGTGGGAATCGGTCTCAGTTGTAGCTTCGAGAGGGGTGAAGTTATAGGGAAGAGAGGAGCATAGACAGGGCCAGCAAGGGGACTGATAATGGGTCTCCCGTGCAGTTGAGTGAGGACGCAATAATGTCTTAGGACGCTGATTCGAAGATGCACCGGGGATCGTGCCAGAGTAATTAATCGAACGGGGAGATCGCTGGGCGTTTGGTTTCGTCCTTGTCTCTGGCGTGGATATTGTTGGAGTTGGGAGGAGGGGAGAAAGCGGAATTCAGTCGATAGTTAAAGCAGAGGAGGCAGAGAAGAGAGCGACTGCGAGAGATGTATTATAGGTGTTCCTCTTTGGGTTGATGCAATGGGATGCAACGTGAGGATCTACCGGAATAAATAATTGCGCTTTTCTAGAGCCCTCTTTTTTTATTTTTATTTTTATTTTATTTTATTTTTTTGGTTTTATTTCAATCGATTATTTCTTTTTCCGTTTTGGATAAGGGAAAAAAAAGAAATTCGAGGAATAAAAAAAGAACAGTCCAAATAGCAGAAGGTTCCAGGAAAGAATGGATGAGCTTGTTTCTGCTGTCCCCCTCACTTGGTCAACTTCTAGGAGAAATTTATTCTGATTATTGCTGTTTTCTATTACCTTTTCTCTCCGGTGTTTACTTGGTCGTGGGGAATCATTTACCAAGGCCATCTGGGTAAATAATAATAAAATTATTATCTGTATGATTTTTATTAGGTTGTATCTTCATCGAGTGGATCGTCGGGAAAGTGACGAGGATCCAGCCCCAACCTTACCAAACTATACTTACCAGGTACCTGTACCTGTACCTGTACCTAGTACGTACAATAGTAGGAACCCCGAGAGGCACCCCCAGGTAGTACCTGTCTGTCCATGACTCTAGGCCCCAGTGGAGAACCCCCAGCCCATCTGCCCCTCCTCGCCATTCATGGGCCATTTTGAAATTCCTGGGAGACAACACCAGCCAGATTACCCAACATCGAATTCAAACATGAACCAGTCAAGCAAAAGCATGTATGAAACTTGGAGGGTGGGAAAATCCAGACAAAAGAAAATCCATAGGTTAAAATTAATTATGGAACGAAGAACCGCAGAAAAAGGAAAAAGCACAACGCCATGGAATGCTCCAACGTCAGTGTTCCATCTCCGAGTCTTGCAGGTACCTGGGACTAAGCCGTTCTAGGAGTCGACCGTACATGGTAGTACATAGTACATAGTACAGAGGACCAGGAGGGGAAGAAAGCCCAACCTTACCCAGCGATCATCAGTCAATGGGGTGGGGGAGATCATCCTTCGTCATCCCAGATTCTCGGGATCTTTCCCCCGGCATCTTCGCGCTCTCGGACTGGTTGGGGGTGGATTGGGACCTATCGAAGGTAAAACAACCCGTCTATTCCTCTGATCCTCTGTCCGCAGGTATGGCCACCATCAGCGAATAGCATAGTTCGACGCTTAGATAGCAAGATAGTGCTTGTCCGGGTCTCTGGACCCTGAAGGATCGGCATTGCTGGTGAGTCTCCTCCAACCGTAAGAGACCCGAGCGTTGGGCTATCGATATTGAATCGCCTTGCCGGCCTTGTTCCTATTGAGCCCCTTCTGGTCAAAAAGAGATAGCCAACCAAATCCTTGTAGTTCGTCCTCGTAACGTTAATCGTCATGTTAGTCATGAAGCACTGACCCCGTAGTCGAGGCAGATGGACATAACACATCAAGGTATGATCCAGGCCGATCATTCTACGAAGAACGCAACGACGTAGCCACACATGCCAGACCTCTCCCATCCACATACATACAGTCGGAGATCTTGGCGTCCTGGGCGCTGGACGGTTACATTGGCCGAGGTCTATTTCCCAGAGATGATCCCGAGATAACGAACCACCACCACGCCACCCAGCATCATCCAGGATCGTCTTCTGGGGCCAGACGCCACCACCTGAATCCCGGCCAACGCCATTGGCACTGTTTTTTGCTTTTGTCTCTTCCGTTCGTAAGCGGAACCCGAACGGAGCCACGAGATGTAATTATCACCCACTATTCGATAGGAAGGGATTTATCGCAGCAGTGTGGACTGGGACCATTAACGGTTTTAAGGCGGTTCCACATCCAGAAATCCCGCATGAGCAAAGGGATTTCGGAGAGTTTGTGGATAGTCCGTAAATAATGCCATTAGAGTAGTCCAACGGCTTTGGAAAATCAGGATCAAATCTATAATCATGAGGAAGGATCAAGATTGATCGATAATAGAAGGCATCTATATCGGATATACACCCGCCTACGGTCCCATGGGTTCCTCGCGGGGCCGAACCGAGAAGGTCCCAATGGACCATGGCTCACTCCGACCATCCAACAAATCCATTGTTTTCGAGTGGTTCCTGGTCTGTGCGGACGCTCGCAAGTTATGTATGTATGGATGGATGTACTTGTACATAGTAAGTAAAAGGATCTACACAGCCTACAGGCATCCATCCGTCCTGGAATGAACGGTCCCCATCCCCACCGGCCGATCATCGATCAAATCATTTCCCAGCGTAAAAATGAAACCATGAGACGATAATTCATGTAGATTCCCAATCACATCCAGACAATGTTTCGTATGGACGAAAGACTGAAAAAATAATAAATAAATAAAAAGGCGAGACAATGACGAACAATCCAACGTCTGTGTCTCTTTTAGTGAGACTCTTAGAGACTTGAACCGGTTAGTGCAGGACAAATCGAGTATAGTCGCCTTATCAGCTCGAGCTAACCCAACCAGGGATAGTGCACTATCCTCCATCGAGGCGGATCGCGGATCAGACGCACATCATCCACCCCAAGACGCTTTGTCAGCGAATCCTGCTTCGCTTCCTGCAAGTTCGTTTTCTTCGCCCAGCAAGCAGCTCAGCAGCCACTCTGATCTTTCCCTCCCAGGAACGCTCCGACGCGGTCGGGCCTATTGAAAGACCTTCTCGTGGAATGTGGAGAGGCGCTGAAATGAACCTTCAACCAATGTCCCGTCGAGTCCGCCACCGGCTCGTCACGGAAGTCCTGACTGGCTTCACCCACCCACTCACTTTCCCCTATGGGGCGCTCCGTACACATTTTGTGCATACGGAGTACACACAATGGCCTGCCTAGACTACTTGCAACGGTCGCTCCGTGAGCGGGGAGGATTCATGTCTCAGTCTGAGTCCCGTCTCTCCATTCCCGACGACAATCGGGGTCTGGGCGGTCTTCTGACCTGTCACCCATTTGTCGTGTAATAAAGCTTCCCGTGGGAGACAAATCAATCGGATTCATTGGACCGTCCCTGAAATATGCCCTGTCTCGAATCCCACTAGGAACGATCTCACTCCCCCACAGCATGGACTGAACATTCCATCCAGAGGATGGTGCGGTTTAGAGTTGCTGCAGCCACCAATCCACCAAAATGCTCCCATCCTACCTCATCATTGCGAGTGCATCAAGCACGCTCGTCTTCTCCACCCATTCAATACAACGCAACCGCAGATTGAAGTAGTCAACTTACAAACCAAAAGGACACCCAATTGCTCTCGTGTACTTCCGTACGTAGCGATTGCCTATTACGAACCATGTGACCGGCGGTCATGCTGATCATCGCCGCAATGTCACGTTCGCGTTTGGGGAATCTCTCTCTCTCTCTCTCAAGGTCCTGAATATGCATGGAGCTCCCAGAATGTCCTAGCGGAAGTCGCACCGCGTCTGAGGCACATTTTGCGGTGAATACGGAGGGTCAAGTCTCTCAAGCACTTGCCCAGGCCTGTAGACTGTCTGTCGGTGATGGGCTGGCGCTGTCTCCCACGGAGAAGAACCCGTCTCCGCTTCCTGGTAGTCGACGATGTGAGCCCTGCGGAGCCATTAAGCCCTATATGGCAATAGCACAGGACACCAGTGACACCAGTCGGGATTGGCTCTGTCAGCGTGGATCAGTCCATTCTACTTTTCACCAATGAAAACAAAGGACGACGGATCGCCCGGACATCGACTACAACTAGCCCGTATCATTCGGTGATTTTGACAGCTCGTCTTTAGCCGGTGTTTACAGATCGGCGTCTCCAGTGGCGTCCCCACAATCAACGATATCGTACGGTGCGGTCGTTGTTCGGTACGCTAAACAAGCGCTGACTCGGGACCCGCAAGCCCGCTCCCTATAGTGTGTCGTCGGTACCATGGAAAGGGAGCGGTCGAGCGCATGGGCCCAAGAGTATCCTGACCGTCAACAGCTCTTGTCCGTACTCGTTAATCAATGGGACCGGACTACGCAGTGTGGACACATCAACTCCTCATCGGCCGACGGATACAAGTAGGCCCGCTACTCCGGACCAGACCGTCAAGCGGGGCGACGGATCGAACAGCTCTCTGAAACGAATCGAGTTACGTGGCAGAGAGAACTACTACTCCGAATACTACTGTCCCAAAGGGTTATGGGTAACTAGTTGGGGCTGTAGATGCCTGCGCCACAGCCTAGAAAGGGAAATGAAGGCTATCGATCTTGCGCCACACTCCAGTGCTGCGCCTCAAGTGACGTATCAACCCCGGGGCACAGTTTCCAGAATTGTTCTTGTATGCGTATCATGGCCGCGGGCTGCAGAACACGATTACTTGCTATCTTCCTTTTCTCTTCCTAGTCTGATTGGCCCTGGAGCTTCTACGTGACGCGTGCCCTTCAAGGGACTTCTCGATAGTTCTAATATCGATTTCCCACCAAAATGGGCGCTGACCTCCATTTTGTCCAGGCGGAAGCCAAGCTTGCTGCTGAGATTAACTAATATGGAATCGAAACCCGGTCACTTCCGTATCTCGGTCCTGTTAATCAGCCGCACGTCTTGGTGACTGCCTGCTCTCCACCCTGAAAGTCCCGCCCAAACTATGCGAGTCAGGTTAACATCATACAATTCTTCAGCCACAATGCACCAATTCCAAATTATCTTAACTCAGGACATAAGCCCAGCCAAGAGCTGAAGTTACTCGGTTCTGAATGACTAAGATCTCTTCGCCGACTCCGTACTAGTATACTGACCAAACCCCGGATCGTCATTCGAACTTAGTTTGCTCCTCGTTTTCCTGGGAATAGAAGCCCAGCAGAAAATCTGACAGGGCTTTCTTGCGCTCCAGACCAATTCCAAGTTCTCTAGCATGGGCCGCCAATTGGCTTCTTTGCCTGCCTTGCTTGGACATAATGATCATCAAGCCTTCGTTTCTAGAAGGTTACCATCAGCCAATGAAGGGATCTCCTTCGCCAGTCTCCTTCAGTTTACCAGGTACAATGCCGCCGGATCCCTGTAGCACGGGCCTAGGTACGGTAAGGAGAGGAGACCGGACATTTGGAGTAGCCTGGAATCCTGGAGTTCCTGCAGCTGCGCACTAGGCTATCTCCACTTGACCAGGGCCTGCTGTGGCACAAGCTGTGCGGGCCCTGGTCCAAATCAATATATTGAATCCAAAAATGGAAGAGACCTCGCCTCATCAATGCTTCCATCTAGTGCCACACCAGAATTCTTTTAACCTCCACACACTCAGCCTCTTCAATATATATCGGCTTCCTACAATACCCACTGGTCTCCTTTACTCCGGACGGGATCAGAATAGCGCAATATTCATCAACGTGTGCATATGGATACATGGAAACGGCCGTATGAGGAGGCCATACTCGGATACTGACCGAGGGCCAGGCAGTTTCCTCAGCCGTACGAGTGCCACCTACGTTGCTCGACCCCCTTCGCCCGTCGAGAAGCTATCATGGTACCTGCAGCTATCTCCCTCGACCGATATTGACTTCGTCCCACATAAATTAACACCACATGGCGATGAATGAGGAACGCTAATCCGGCACGGAGCCTCCTTTGTTTGATCATGGTGGCGATCAACGCCCTAACGATGATAATGCCCAAGCGCTCACATAGTGATCCGATCGAAAGATGTCGCGTGGCCATCCTATAGTCGAAAAGCCACCAGATCTGTCGTCGGCGTGGCTCAAGCTGATTTCCCTTTTGGGCAATAAGAATATGGTCTGGCCATCCCCTGAGGATGAGTCTCCTGGTATGCTGCCTAACGCTGATTACGATCTTCAGCCTTCGGAGATTTCGTCCCATGGAAAGAGATCAATATAAGTTGGTTATTTTTTTCTGCATTGACTCCATTAACTGGAGTGCAGGTCGTTATTAGGACCCGGCAAAGGGCTGTTCCAGCACATCCAGCATAACCACTCGCTAACCAAGCAAAGCTGGTTTAAGTGTTCGACGTAAGCTTCCAACGGATTCAAAGTAACAGCTGTTGGAGTAAAACCTTGCCACCGTCACTGCAGGTACGAATGTTAGACCGGGGATATCTCGGAAGGTTTCGAAGCCGGCGAATCCGTGAAGGAACTCATCGGGCTTGGGGATTAGCTTTTCGCTCTTTTCGGCAATCCGTTGATCTACGTATATCAGGTTGTGCTACCGGACATCCACTTCGAGCTATACCATGATCAGCACGAACTACAGTACTGGGATACTGGGACCTGACTCTCCTGCAATACAGGGTACTCCCTGTCTCACTCATCGTGGCCACTCCCGTGCTTCGCTGTATGCTTGTTTCATCACGATCGATGCAGGGCACAGCCTATAGTTATCACCTGCGTCGTCCTTGCTCGAGCGGCCAGCAGAAACGAATCGAGACGCCGTGAATCCAACACACCTGCAGCCGCCCCTTGCATCCTGTTTCTTGGCCTTCTCCAATGGCAAATCTTGGACAATGCTTCGCCCCGCCACCAGAGGCACACAAAGCAATAACGTCGATTTGAGTTGCATTGCATTACAGTCAAGTCGCATCCTCCCAAGCCTATCCGGGCAAAGCAGGTTTGGCCTCAGCCATGGTGGCCGTTGATCATCGTTCTACCGTCTCTCCCACCCACACTCACGCTCGTGCGCGACCACCGCATATCCTTCCTCTCTCGCCCGCTAGTCTAAGTTCCAGGAGATTATTTCCTGCAACATCTCGACAGCGTTCAAGGGGGGCTCCTTACGCCTTGCGCCTTGGGCCTTGGGTCCCAATGGCCCTACGTCATTTTATTGACCGTCTGCCCCGGCCCTATCCTCTGACTAACAATGCACAGCCCAATAATCAGATGTCGCTGACGTTCCATCATGCATACCTCCCGTGCAGCGTGGTAGGAAGTCCTCAATCTCCGCAAATAGCCCATACGATTTCTGGGTTGTCCTCACTTCCACCAGCAATAGAGACCAAACACATACTCTCCGAGAACTCATGAGGCAGTTCGTCCTATGACCCCAAAGGAGAAGTGAACCGCCTGCGCTGCACTTCCTTGGAACCAACTGAAACCCAGAGCAAAACACACAGACCCTCAGTAAAGTTCCATAGTCGGGGCCATTGGAATGTACATCGTCCCCCGAACGAACCACCGTCCACCGGTCCGTCACACACGCATGCCTTCGAAACTCGCCTCATTTTCAACCGTCCTCAGTCCGACCGGCCTCGGCTCTTCCCCAACACATCCCCACACCCGCAGCCATGTAAATGCGGCCCTGACTTGAACCCAGGCAGCCAAAACACCCTCCACCGCCGCCCCGCTGGGGCTGATTGGGCTGTGCTACGAAACCACCCATCCAATATAGTTCGATTATGTCGCACATAAGTGCGGCCGGTGGAGGCCATGTAGATCACGGTCTGATCATGATCGGCTGGTCTGGTCCCGCCGCCGTCTGGGGCCGGCGGTCCATCCCTCCTTCCACTCTGGATGATCTCCTTCTAGCCGTGAGACTAATGAGAAACGCTCCGAGGTCGCAGATGTTCGTGTGTAGTCACTTGTCGTCGACCTGCCCTCTTTGGCGGTGGGGATGATCATCAGGGCGAAGTACGTATGCCAAATGGTCCGATGACCGTTGCGATGTGGTGGTGGCGATGGTTGTGTGGGTAAGCTGCTACTACGCTGTCTGTGGCGGGGGGGTTTGGGCATTCGCGATTCCCATGGGTGGGCTTTGTTTTGTTGATGTTGAGGGTTGGGGTTGGGGTCCGCTTCTGCAGTTTGGCTGGGAAGTGTTTCCCAGCGGGTTTGGGTGGTGGGAAATCTTCTGACAATTGCATTCCAGCCGGCTTGAGGTCTCTCTGAGTGTTGGTTCTTCTCGGGGTACGGAGAATTTCGTCTGGCTATCCACAGATACTCATGTCAAGCCTACTGACGGCAATGTAGGAGACCCTTCGAGCTTGTATCCATAATATACGGTTATACGTTTTGTCGTCATGTAGTCCAGTCGATGTTCTCTGTTTCCAGACGAAGAGCGTTTATATGTCTTCAGTCAGTCAATAGAACTAGTCCCCAACTGTCTCGAATATAGACTAGCCGCTCTTCCTAAAAGACCTTGTCGTCCATCGAAGAGAAGTTGAACCATTCGATATCGAGTTGTCTTGTCGAGATGATGGTGTCGAGTCCCTTCTGGTCCAGATCAATCCTCGCTTTCTGAGAGCGACACAAAAGCAATGCAATATCTGCCAGGTCTTGCCGTGCTCTTGACGATAATCCTCTTTTGTATATATCTTTGTGTTCGTTGATTGGTTCTTCCTTCTACTATCCAGCCAAAGCGAGATGATGGCACCGATAGATATATTTCGGGAGGCTGGACTTACCTACAAAGATAGCCCTTCTCGTCTCCTCTCCTTTCATCAAACATCCACGATAGTACTACGTAGCCTCTTCATCTTCTACTCTTCATCTACCAGCCTGCAATGCCCGCTATCCAGCCGCTACCCATTACCACGCATGAGACGTGAGCTGTGACCAGTGATAACCAGCCAAAACACCCATGATCTCGCAATTGGATGCCGAGCGTGAAGAGCCTCACAGTTTTAGTACATATAGACATGGTTAATCAAGTATTGGAGTAACATACCACTACCAAAGACTACATCTACAATCAGTACTACTGCGGGTCGAAACATAACGAAGATTCATCTCCCATAGAACTGCAAAGCCAGAAAATGTCAAAGGGACACCTGTACAAAATGGTATCAAGTCTGCACCTTGCTCCCTCCCCCCGATATCAAACCGTTCCCAAGTGTTACAATCGCCAAAACATCACGAGGTAAAACAAGACATTCAAGCCACGCGTGAATAAAAGAACGCCGCCCTGTTTTATCACAAATTCCAGGCCCCTATACAGTATCCAAAGTGATATAGAAGAAAAATCACAAAAGTGCCAGTGGCCTGGGCGACCAGATCCGACTGCTCCGCACCAAGGCATGGCTAAGATCGAAGGGTAAAAGCGGTAATAGGTCAATAGAATCAAAGCAAAGAGCACCATCGTCGCTTGTACAAAGACGAAATGAATGTCAACTATACTGACTGAAGTGGTCATTTGCCCATGCCATTTTGCATCATGTTCTGCTGCTGTTGCTGCTGCAAGACTTGCGCTTGCACGGCAGCGACCTGGTTCGCTCGTTGTTGCTGTGCGGCCTCACGCTCTCGGCGGATAATATCGCTCACCCAGGCCTTAGCGTTCCGTTCGAGCCCAGCATGGTATTGCTGCAAAAGGTGCGGTGGGTACTGCCCCGGGGGCCCGTACTGGGGCATCAACTTGGACGCCATTTCTTGCCTCAACCGCAGCAAGCGCTGTTGGTACATGTTATTGTAGCGCTGCGCCATAGCACCTTGTGCCATGCTTACTCCCTGCATGTTCTGCGGTGGATGTCCGCTGTTGGCTTGGGCGGCTGCCATCATCATCTGCTGTTGGGGGTTCATCTGCGGACTACCCTGGTGTACATGAGCCTGTTGGCCCTGGGACTGTTGCTGTTGCTGCTGCTGCTGCTGCTGCTGCTGCTGTTGTTGCTGGACCATCTGCAACTGCGCGAGCTGCGCACGCATCATCTGGCTTTGATAGGCCTGTTGATTCGGTATCTTTGGCTGTTGCTGGTTCTGCTGTTGCGCTTGCATCATGTGCTGTGGGTGCGACTGGATATTCTGCTGTGCATGAGCATTCGCTTGCAACTGAGCGTACTGTTGCGGAGTAAGCTGGCCATGGCCGAGGTGTCCCTGCTGCGCCAGGAGTTGCTGTCTTTGCTGCATCAACATTTGTTGCTGCTGCTGAGGGGTGAGGCCCATGCCGCCAGCCATCTGTGGAGTTCCCATCATAGCTTGATTCATCACTGGTGTAGGAGCCATCGTTGACCGACCTGGGCTGGCGTGGCTCATACGTTGGGTGGGGGTCACGTTGCGCATTATTGGCGTGGCATGAGACATCGCGGGCGTTCCCTGGGTCATCTGCGGCGTTCCATGACGGCTCGGGCCTTGTTGGCTGCGTGATGCCGCCATCGGATGGCTCATAAGGTTGGGGTGGGCGTGCTGTAGCGCTGATGGAGGCCTCTGAGGGCTTCCAGCACCCTGCATAGAAGACGTCATGCTCATGGGAACACCGGCTTGTGTTCCCATAGCATTGCCGACCAGAGGAGACGAGGTATTATGCGGGGTCTGATTGCGGACCACAGGCGATGACTGTGGTGCCTGACTGACTCCATTCGCCTGGGCCATGACATGTCGATTCTGTTGCTGCGCCGCCAGCTGCGCTTGGGCTTGTTGCTGCGCAGCAAGGTGCTGCCTTCGTGCTTCATCCTTGGCGTGCTCTTCTGCCTGTCGCTGTTCCAGGGCCCGTCGTCTTTCTCTCTCCTGCTCCTGTTGCTGCCTCTTGGCCAGCTCCTGTTTGAGCTTGATCTCATGTTCTCGTTTGGCCTTCTCTTCATGTTGCATTCGAATGTTTTCGAGGGTCTTGAATCTCGAGAAACGAGGCTCGAAGGGAGCGCCTCCACCAGTATCATCCACTGCTGCAGCCTTAGGCCCTCCGGCGCCTCCAGGCCCGTTCGGCTCGAGTCTTTCGTCCATAATAAGCATGAACCGCTCCTCTTCGGCGGCCAATGCTTCGTCGGCAGCAAGTTCTGCCACCGTGCGCTTCCTTCTCTTCGGCGATGGTGGAGGGTCCATATGAAGAGGGCTTTCCATGTGCTTGAGAAGGTCTTGTGCAGCATCGAAGCTGTCGACCGGATCCAGGAAGAGGGGTGGTGCGAGGGCTCGCGTCAGTCGTGATTCACATTCAGGCAAATCCGCGGGTTCAACCATCATTTTCTGCTTCTTGGCAACATGTCCTCGTTCGAGTTGAGTGTTAGAGCCCCCGGGCGACGGAGGGGCCATGGAAGTACCCTGCGTACGAGAAGTCGAGTTTGCAGGCGATGTTCTCGCAGGTGTGGTTGCAAGCAACGTGAGTTCCGCTTGCAGTGAACGGGGAGTAGGATGGAGGACAGTCGTAAAAACCCGCGGTTTCGAAGGAGCTTCCTTGTGTTGAGAGGATCCAGAATCGCCTTGATCCTTGGCGCCGGCGGATTGCTCGCCGTTGGGAGCATCCGCCTGATTCCCAGCTGTAGCATTCGTGTCGTCTTTCTCGGAGGTCAGCTGATTCTGTTTAGGATACGGGACATAGGCAGATGGTGTTATGTGTTCGTTATAGTTGTGAATCGAGAAGGGGGTGTTGTTTTCATTGGACGAATGTGCTGTCGTCTTTCGCGCCTGCGCGGACACAGACTTGTGGTCAATCACCCGTACGATGAGACAGCCTAGACTCCTCAATGAGTTAAAATATTCCAGAGCTAGATACTATGAGAACAGACCTTCATAGAATCGGATGTTGGCGCGCAAGAGCTCTTCTATTATCTCGTGAGGCACAGTGCCGGCGCGAAGATGTTCGATGACAACCTTCATTTCGGAGTTATACGGAAAACTCCCATCTTGTTGTTCGAAGCGGAAATGTGTGGGGTGAAGGTGGAGGACAAGCGATGGAGGACATTTGGAGTATTTCTTGAGGATGTAATTTGTCGTTTT
Organism: Aspergillus pseudoterreus; assembly: GCA_002927005.1. NCBI lineage: Eukaryota > Fungi > Ascomycota > Eurotiomycetes > Eurotiales > Aspergillaceae > Aspergillus > Aspergillus pseudoterreus. Next base: position 624,087 of record PIJX01000015.1, on the reverse strand, counting down.
CACTTTCGGATCATCCCAGGAGTCAGTAAACAGGGTTGAGGTTCAGGTCACTTGGCGATCGCAGGGGAGCTCACCATAGGGTTCAGCGCATTGTTTGCTGGAGCGCTGGCCCAAATCCGTGGATGTGGTCCGCGACTGCAGCTTTTGTAACCGGCCAGCAGCCTCCCCTGGCTTCGGCGCATCCCTCTTCGGACGATTCAGGGGACCCTTCGCATCTGTCGTGCCATTGATGCCATTTGCGGTGGTTCCAGCCATCGAGGTAGCCGAAGATGTTTGGCCGGCGCCCGGGAGACGCTTCGACGCGGATTGCGGGGAGGATGAGGATTGCTGAGCCTTGACTCCATTGACCCCGGTCTGGACAAAAGGCGGGGGCGGTCGCTTCATCTTCGGGGGATGAGAAGTGGGTTGGGAAATGGCCGTGGCCATCTTGTCGACACCGGGCATGCGACGCGACTAAATCCAAGGGTGTAAGGAGGCGACTTTTCGGGATGTGAATCCGATGGTGACGAAGGTGAATCGTGCTCCGAAAGGTGAGGATGAGATAACCGAAGCGCGAGACATGTGGGGAGCGGAGGACGGGGCCGGTCGCCAACGAGCAAGCCGGAGTTGATACGGAAAGATGCAGGTAGCTCGGAGCTGCTAAAGAAACGAGAGAACGGGGTCCATCGAAGGAGGACCTGCGGAGATGGCAGGGAGGAGGGTTCGGCCAAAGGATATCGGTCGACGGAGGTGGCTCTGCAGAGGGAGTTTGGTGATGCCAAGCCGCGGGCGACGTGAAGGAGGCCGGGTCAGGTGATGCCCGCATTTGGCTTAGCGTGTCTGGTCCATATCAGCCGCCTGGGGATGCCTTACTGCCTGAGGTCATCTCCATGAGGTTCTAGGTACTTGTAGGTACTACCAGCTAGCATCCACGGATAAAGAATTAACGAAAATAATATTATTCATCATCAAGGGGAATCAATCATCAAGCTGCACAGTCCATAAACAAGCACCAAAATACGACGCATATGAACATTCGAGCAATAACCATCATATACACAGAACCTCCCAGCATTACCCATTTATCACAGGCCACTGATCTAATCGTGGCCCGAAACCCGGCGTCGCCAGTCATCACCAATGCGAAGTTCGTCGACCACATCAATTCGCTTTCCGATGCCGGTCGTTCCCTCCTTTTGCCACCATTTTTCTCCATGGTCAGCAAGGGCTGACTCGTCCTCGCTGTCGATCAGGCCTCCGCGGTCACCCACAACCACCACGACCTGTCGGACCCAGCGGGAGATATGATGGACCGGTTCGCCGTCCTTGCCAGTCAAAGACTCTTGGACATAGACGATCTCCGGTGAGATATGGCGCACGAGGTGAACATAGCCCGTAGCCGTGCTGAAAGGCATGATCGTGTTCTTCTTATCGACAATGGCTTGCGCTTGGGTGTATAAGGTGTTGAAGAGGGGCGTAGCGCCCTCGGGTTCACTTGCGTGTCTGGAGGAGTCCGGGGTATCCAGATCATCGGCAGCTTCCTCGGGAGCAATGTTGGAGTAGGACGAGGTGACAGACGGTGTAGGTTGGGAGCCGTTGCCGTGATTGGGGGCATGCTTCAAGCCCGGTGCATAGATCATCACGAAGATTTTGCATGTGTCGGGGTCAATGTGCTCCGGGAGGTGAGACAGGATAGACTAGAAGGGGTACATTAGCGTGGGTGCGCGCAAAAGGAGTTACGTCCGCAGTGACTTACCACATGGTCCGAGGTGAGCTCATCGGGGCCGACATGTAGCGATTCGGACGATACGACAATAGCGACTGTTTTCTTCTTCTTGTCGAGAGAGGGAGCTCCTGCGACACCGCGACTGGGGAGGGCTCCGCTCATGGTTGGGACAGCTGGATCAGGCAGGTCTCTGCGGGCGGCTCTGGATTCCACTTCTTCCGACCATCTGGAGTGATCTTCAAAGTCACCTCTCTCCTCTCGAATCGACGTCAAAGCACCACCGACGAATGCCCCCGCGGCGGCCATACCGGCGGCAACTCTCTTGCTAGCCCCGTCGAAGATCTGCTGAGGACTCGGCGTGCGTCGCAAAGCTCCCTGCATTCTAGCCATCATGCCGGGGTCGTCTTGCATGTCGCCGTGGAGGTCGGTCGCGGTCGATCTAGCATAATCGCCAGCATAGGCGCCGCCCGGGGCGGGCGCGGGGACATCGTCGCCATCCCCGGGGTAATCGCGCTCGTCGTCATCGTCTTCGCTGCGTTCACTCCAGATCCAGGCAGCTACACCGATCGCTGCGACACTCACGGTCAAAGCCAATGGCACGTAGTATCCCAGGAATGTCCGTCTCCCGGTCGAGCTGAACCCGGCTCCAGCAGCCCCGACCCGCCGACGACGAGCATCCTGGGAGTATGGGAAAGACATTGCGATCACTGGAGTCAATCAGACGTGGCGCATAGAAACAGATCGATTAGGATGGGTCTTGTTCGCATCTCACGCCCACTCCAAAGAAGGGGTTGATTGAAACTAGGAAAGTTGGGAAATGAAGAAGGCTGGAAAGGAGGAGCAGCTCGCGCAGGCTGGGGGCCGCGGAGAGAGCCGAGAAACATGTGGCTGGTGATGCTCCCGTCTGTTTACCGCGGTCGAATGGCCGGTATGGTAACGGAGTGTATTACCAATGTTTACGGCACGTGATGTGTACCTAAGTAAACATCATGACCTTTTTGCAATTGTTTGATTCTTCTCTACCTACTACCTACAGTGTATCTTCGATGTCAAATCTACCTATGGAGGTACCTCAGTATCCAGTATCCTGTGCGGTTTTCATTAAGCAGCCATCTGTTCGGTAGTAGATCTGTCGCGCGGATTCTACTTCCGTAGACTACCCAGGTCAGTCATATTCAGTATCATGACTTGAATCTGTAGTGACTGCTGATCAATATACTTTGGTAGGTAGTCTATAAGATATGAATATGCCATGCTCGCAACATATCCATCTATCTATGGCCATTAGGCACTCGCCAGGCTGATGTGATCGAGCTGTAACACGAATACCCCGCAGTACATGGATAAGATATCGCTCAAGTCAGCATTCTCACAACTCCAAACTTATCAGAGAAAAGTCATTCAGACCTCTCTTTGGCTTGATTACAATGCACACCGACAAACTCCTCACCTTTTCCGACCAGTTTGTGATTAGCTGCGGCACAATATCCGTTGATATTCCCGAGCAGAAAGTCCTTCTCCTGCACAGCCATGACCGAGGCGTTGTTGTCCTTCCAAAGGGGCGCAAGAATCGTGGCGAGAGCCTAGAATCTGCAGCAGTCCGCGAGACGACTGAAGAGACAGGATACTCCTGTAACCTATTGCCTCATACCGCCCCTGTGAAAGCACCCCTTAGTTCACATTCAGATCAATCAGAAGTACCATCTCCTGATGGTCCACATACAGAACCAATTGCAGTGCAGCAATGGGTGTACGCCGATGGAGTCCGAAAGCTCATTTTCTGGTTCCTTGGGGTGGCCGATTCAACCGAAACGCCCAGTGTGCCCGTCGAGGATGGTGAGATGTTTGAGGCTCGGTGGCATATTTTCGGGGAGGCTGGACGGGAACTAAGTTTTCCAGAAGATCGCATGCTGGTTGAGAAGGCCGTCGGAATTGTTCAGACATTGGGTGCGTAATTTTCTTTTTGGTGTTTGATAGATCGGGCCTCAGTCATCTGTCAGGGGAACAATGTATTTGCATTTCAGATATATATTGTTGGCTAACCAAGCCAACCACCAACTGTTGAGATGTCTCAGCTTGACCGTCCTGAATACATTAAGGCTTGTCTTGTTGTTTCAGTGACTTTATACGCACCCATACTTCAATTCACTGTCTGCAAGTGGCATCGTCGAGTGCCCCGTCAGAAGCATGGTGATCTACATGTGCTTCAACTTTGACCAAGTCGACGGGACGCCTTGTTCTTGATATATATACCTCCAGCTGGTCCTTGTTAGAACGGACATTTACAGAAAACACGGAATACAACCACAATCTTCCATTACAACAGGTTGATCTTACGCAGAGACTTGTGAGGACGATAGAACTATCGGAGAAGACACTGACTTCTGATCCGAGGTCCATTCCCCATTTCTACGTCGGTACCTAGGTACACCCAGTCTGTAATATTCTACCTTAGTAGTGAGCGGCAATAGTTGGATTGGATAGTTCACTAAATACAACAAAGGTATTCAACAGCGATGACAGTGTTCAGTAGGTAAGGTATAGACCTCATGACTTCCTTGAGCGTCAAATACAGTCGTCCCATTGTCCTTCCCATGAAAGAAGACTTCGCTGGCAACCTAACGTCCCGCCTAAAGGGGATTGCAAATCGTCTTGTAAGAGCTAACATCGTTGTCCATACCAATGTCGTCAAAGTTGACGAACTGATTCCTGCAGAATGACTGGCCCAAGAAGTTCTCGCAACCGGGGCTATCGAAGAGCTGAATGCAGCACCGGGTAGTGCCCTCCGCATTGTCGGAATAGTATCTCATTGACGAAATCTTCTGGTTCAGATCTCCCACACTGTGGCATCTTGAGCCGGTGCCTCCGGGACCGCTGTTCGTGATGTATGGGCCTTGTTCGTTTTGAAGCTGATAGAAGTACACGCGCCAGGCAGAAACAGAGGGAGCCAGTGCTAGGGCAGCGATGGGTGCAAGGGCAGAGAACTTCATTGTTGTGACTTCTAATGAGGAATCTGTCAGTGACAAGATGCAAGGAGTCAGGAGAAACTTTCATACAATGTTTGAGTGATAGGTTATGAGACTTCTTCTTCTGATGCTCTGGCTTGAAGAACAGACATGAGGTTCTGGATAGTCTCCTCTTAAATAGATTTCCAAGGCTTCAGCTACCGTCATCAGTTCTCTGAGTTCATATATCGTCTTAACCAATGATTCCCGCATGGACACCTGCCTGCCATCAAGTGAAGTCCTGATAGGCACATAATTGGGTCTCCTCTTCTCTCTGGGCATTTCCGTACTGGTTGTCGGATGGAGTCACCTCAGACGAATGAACAACCCATGAAAGAGCGTCCCCTCGTATTCATCAAGGCCGGGTCGATAGGGGTATAGGGTAGAATGGCTTTAGACGAATGAACAACGCAAATAGAGAGCAGTATCTCGTATTCATATACATCTTTTGAGCATTCTGTCATGGCAGTGAGACATAAGATCGCCAAGCCAGCGACAATCTCACCAACAAGCCATGCAGATGCCTACAACTGCACAGATTTAGATATTGAGCAGGAATACCAAACATCATCTGCTTATGAATGTATTGAACAAGGTCAAAAAGGGTTGAATGTCGAACATAGCCCTGGGTCACAAGAGGCGGTTCCCTTCTTGATCTATACGTTCCATCTGGTAACGGCCCAAGCTCAATGAACTGCTCTGGGGTATACGGTGCATGCAGTCTGGTCAGGACATGTGCTTCTATATGTCAATGTCATTCGTCGAATAATGCCAAGTTTCCTTAGTTCCTGCAAGAGGCCTCCGCTCTCCAAAGGCCTAGGCTCGCAACCGGGCGTCTTGGCGGCAGGAGACTGTCCGCGAAGGACTGCTCAGTCATTCTCTTCGCAGGCATATTGCTCATCTTCATTTCAAGCTACTGGCAGCAATAGAAGCAAGTCAAAGCAAGATTAGGCACAGCATACAAATGACGCACAGAATCTCCTCCGAGCAGGACACATGTACAATGATCCTATACCTTACTTCTACAGTTCCCGACCAATTCGGAAGTCCGGCAATGGTTCAGCCTGCAGCTGAGCCACCAGCCCTCCGGCGGCCTGCGATCCCATAGCCACCGCCGGGGTGACGGCCTTGAACGGAGTGGCACAATCACCCACTGCAAATACTCCGGGCACACTGGTCTCATGGAAGGGCGACGTGGTCTGGATATCACCCCCTTCGGTCATGGTCAAGGCCAGCTGCTTGGCCAACGGTCCATTCACCTCTGTTTGAGGATTGTACACCTGCAAGCGCGAACAAAATGCGTTAACAACAAGAGATTTCTCTTTCTTAGAGCATTACTTCAAGGGCAAAAGGCCTACCAGGAACCCTTCTACTTTCGGCTTGTCGGTCTCGCCAAAATGAACAACGACGGTCTGGGAAATGGCACCCTTTTCGAATCGTCTGATGCGTCGCGCATCAAACTTCAGCCACGGGGTCGTATTAATGGATGACTCCGCGGCCCGTTGGATCTCGGCAACCAGCTGCTCATTGCCGTTGGTGTAGACGGTGACCATCTCGGAGAGCCGCTGGGCCATGCGAGCGAGATGTAAGGCTCGCTGGGGGTTCGCGACGGGCCCCATCGCAAGGACGCCGACGGTCTCCTGGCCTCGCTCTTCGTAGCCGTCGCAGAAGAGACAGTGATAGATGCCGTTTGCCCAGCACTCCGAGTAACCCTCAATGTCGAGCGGGACGTCTCGAACGCCGGTGGCGAGCACGACCTTTCGGCCGTACCAGCGCCGGCCGTGGGCATCCTGCGCCTCGAAGAGCTGCTGTGCCTCGAGCTGCCTGATCCTCTCGACGGTGCTGTTGTGAAAGTGAATGGTCGAGTACCGGCTGGTCAAGTCGGCGCGAGCGGCGGCGCGCAGCTCCGCGGGGTTGCGGTGGTCCCATCCGAGCACATTGTGCATGTGTTGCGTCTTCGCATTGCGATACACGCCCGAGTCGAAGACGACCGCCGTGTGCAACTGGCGGGCGAGTCCGGTCGCAGCCGAGAGACCAGATGGACCGGCTCCGATGATGAGCACGTCGAAGAGGAGCGCGCCGTTGGACAGCAGCTTGCCGATCGGCATGATGACGATCAATGCGCTTTGTTGGTAGAAATGAATGGAGAATAGTGAGCAGTGAGAGGTTATCTAGAGCAAGAGCACCTTTCAGCTAGGAGCTGGGGCTGCCTGTCTTTTATGCCCTCAAGACGAGTTCGGAGACATTTTCTCGACAGCTGAAAATGTTTCCGGTAGGGGGTCAATCATCAGGCGAGCGCTGCCGAGACATAAGCGTGGTATAATTGGAAGATTCGGATGGAATTACATATGAGGCCCTGAATGCGCTGGTAGACAGTATGACATGCTTCGACACGGACGGAATCGACGTGGCGGTGGCAGTCTTCCGGAAGGCGTACCCATTCGTGCTGAGAAGTCGATCCGACCTTGAGGATACAAAGGTCGAATTCGAGATGATTGATAGTATCTTCAGTTCAACACTGTCCAGACCTCACGACTGAGCACGGGGAAAGTAGATAATAACGATTGGCGCTATGAGAGATTTCATATGAGACACGTTCCGGCATTCATGACATTTCAAGGGTCGGACATGGAGACTTCCATGTATCCAGTCTTGACCTTGTTAGCTAATAAGCGCTTCTATGTTCTTTATTGCTTGTCAGCATGGAATCAGGATTGTGGTTGATCACTGAATGATGATCGTTTGACCCTGCAGCATGACATGGTTACCTATGGCTGATCGAGAGTACTCCTATATGGATGACTCGTCTCCCGGACAGACTTTAGGGCTCTCATTTCCGTTTGGCCACGTCTAGACAGTGGAGAATTTGCTCTGAGGACAATGTGCTCATCTCGTTCTGTGTGGGATCTGGTGGGGGATCAAAAGTCTCCGTCAAGTATCCGACGACTCAGTCGAGGGACAAGGGACTGGATAGCTTAGTACCTTATCAAGGGACGGGAATGAATGCATACCCCCGGCGATGGTTGACGGCTACACAGGGTCGACTTCATCACTTGCATAGAGCAATCCCTACGCAAGTAACACCCGACTAACATTCCAAATCCCATATACTTCGCTCTACACATTCTTCCGACGGGGTCGCGCGGTGGATAAGCATGCGCTTGGAATGTCGTCCGCGTGCATACCACTCCCACGCGCAACCCACATTGGTGGCAATTAGAACTGCAGATCATTTTGATATCGCTTAGATTGTTGGAAAGTTGACGCAACAGCTTGAGACATTTAACCGAGACGCGGGATAGTACACTTTGTAACAACTCAGAGGGACCATCCGCAGTCGAAATCCAACAGTCACTCAGAAGCAAGAGTAGATAGTGTAGATCGTTCGCATTTCGATCTCTGTGTGCCTATAAATATCGGGGGTCGAGTCAGTGGATGTTTCAATATGCCGATGAAGACGTTTCTGTTGTCTCCGCTCTCAGATTTGGCCGAGTTCGTGCGCAGATCTCGGGAGCTCTGAGCATGCGAGCAAGGTGGTTGGTAGTACTACTAGCGTAAAGAGGGTCGTAGAGGCGGCAGGCCCAGTCTGTACGAGGTTTGATTGACGTTGGACATAAGGACGATACTACAGTAATCCGCAGTGAACCGTGTCGGTGGGACCGACAAGGTATCCCGCCTAGCATGGGCGTTCTGTTACCAGACGTACCATGCGTGTATATCGAGCGTAACTACGGAAGCGACTATAACAACACGCACCATGAGGCTTATCAAGCGGCCAAGCGTCGACCCCTCGTCCGTGCTGTCCCGAGTATGAGGCGATATCAACCGCTCAACCCCGCTTGGTGGTTTCCGGTTGCAGCGACATGCAGGTAAGCACTGTACATACCTCTGCTTCTCCAGGCCGTGCGGTCATATGACCGATCCTGATCCAGGTGTGCAACTCCCCAACTCTCCCCGGAAACCAGTCACTGCTCGGTCCTGTTCAGCTATTCCGATTCCAACCAGACAGGGAATACACCTGCGTGGTGTCGGTGTTTCATATCGCAGCTGCGATGGATGGTTGATCGGAGAAAACGACGAGGGGTTGTCTGATTTAAACACATCTCCATCGCGGCTGCATGCGTCCTAGTCACTGTGAAATGGAACATCGATGCCACCACCATGCGGGGTAGACGTCTATCCGGGAAGGTTGATGATGTCGCGTCCAACGGGAATTGACTTTCTGACCTCTGTCAGGGGATTTCGAGCCGCCGGGAACTCTAACAGACTCCATCTTATGGATCGGAGTTGGGAAGAAAGTAAGCAGAAGCCATCGCACAGATGTCTCCGTATGTACACATGGCTTCTATCCCCTGTACTCCGCAATTGGTTTCCCCGGATCAAGCTGCACGACGCGAGTTTGGAAGATTCGTCCGAGCACTAGGATTGGGATTGGGATCATCCTTTTGTTGGATGGGGCGCGGACACCAAGACTTTTAGTCCGAAACCCCTTCCACCTCTTGCCCGGAGAGGGAAAGTGTCCTGGGAGCGATGGGATTCAATTCACCCTTGGTCTCGCTTCTCGCGCGTCTGAGGGTAAGCTTTGTGGAATGTTGCCTGCGTCCGGGGTTCGTGGGTTGACCCCCTGGATCAGTTACTTACCTACTCCAGACCCCGGATTTCTTTCGGCGCCGTTTTCGGATCTAACCCTGGTCACACCATGTCGTACTCCTGATGGACTATGGTTTGCATGACGATTTGCTGGTTGAGGGGGAATGTCAGTACTCAGTACAGCGGCTAAAAGCGATGTGACAGCCTCTCGTGTTCACGTCATGATGAACCCCCTTTCGTCACGACTTCCAGCAAATAGGAGTGTCAAGGCGGCGGGTGTCTACACTCTTGCCCCTTGGAGGCGTGTAGCTGTCAATCACCGTGGGGGCATACTCAGCGTACCGTTTACGTATCACTGCAGAATGCGCTCCTTGATACGTTTCCCTTTGCTATCTGGATATTTTCTTTCGCCGTGAGGCGCCATACGGCGTCGAATGAAAGAGCGTATGGTGACCCAGATACTCAGGGATACTGATGAAGATCTTGACATTGTTCGGAAGTTGGATCGCTTCTTATCCACATGGTGTCCAGTGTTCACTCGTCAGAGACACTAACCCCAGTGGAACCATGGTAGATTGATGTCCGGCGGGCTCCGCACCGTATGATCATCTCTCCATTGTACTCCGTAATCAACGTGCAAATCCACGGTGTTACAGCCGTCTGGCTCGGGACCACCAGGTGGACTGTGTCGGTTTTACAGATATCTCTGTGGGCGGTTGGTTCTCCACTGGAATTGTGGGCAAGGAGGCTCGGCATCTGAAGTCGCCGTCTATACATCCATTTATGTATGCTCCTCGCTACGGACTGACCCTCTCATTGGAATTTTTACTTCAAGGGATTGACAGAGGATGAGGGCTCTGGAGAGATGGGACGGTTGAGGAAGAACATCCTCCATACTTGGTAGGAACGCCGACCGCATTGATGAAGAACCACTATCGAACTGATAACCATTTCTTTGTTTTCGTGAACGGCCGGCGGTGGAGCAAGAAACCCTTGGTCCATCGAATGATAGTCGTGGGTTGGTGATGGAGGGTCTGATATGCATCCGCCACTGTTGTCTGGCAGGTGAAATGACGCGGTAAGAGGGCCACGCCCGAATCAAATGTGAGAAACGCGACGTTTCTTGTCGATCGCGCGGGAACTCCTTACATGGATCTGCACCAGCAGAACGACTCAAGGTCCAGAGGGATGGGTGTTCAACCCGTTCAGCCGTATGGGTATCGCGCCTTGTACAGATGTATGTAAAATTGATCTCGAAGCCAACGTTCACAGAGGCTGGGATACCGAACCGGCGCCGTTCAGATGTGCACTTATACTATTGTTGTCTCGGTCAGAAAGAAGCGCGGTGGGTCGCAGATGAGCTGCATGCGTCCAGCTAGGCTCCCGGTCTCTAGCGAGCTTCATCATCACACCATATGTTAACTAGGTGTTAGGTAGGTAGCTAACCATCCGCCTGGATGTACGATGGTGTCCGCCTCACTTCACCCCCTCAAGAAGCTTCTCCGACTGGATGAACCGGTCTCGTTCGCCCTCACCGACATGCCATCTTTCTGCGCCCAAGGCGTCGGAGTTCAGCGTCCACAGGATCTGGTGGCGAGCCTATTGCGTCCTCCTCGCTTCGGGGTTCTACATCGAGGCGTCACCGGCGTATGTAAGCGAACGTGGCTGCAGCCAAGCATTCGACCGCTCTAAGAATATCTCAGGGTTGTTTCGTTATTACGCGGCCATTGCATGCCATCCAGCAAAGTTTCTTCAAAGGGAGACAATCCCAGTGAAGATGATGGCGGGGTGTAGACGACCGTCACGGTGAGCTAGATAGCCAGGGAATGGAGAGGTATGAAAAGGTATGCGGTGGTTGAAGCCTACCAGTGCGGCGGGACACAGCACAGGACTACGTCCATCATAGCCCTAGTATACGGCAGACGCGCGTCCAGATCTCAACATCGCATCTCGACACGCCCTGTTGCGCCACGTTTACCCGTTCCATCTCGGACATCTTGTTGCATACGGATCCCAATAGCTCCCTGAAGCCACCCACGCAGCCGTCCCAACCCGCAGGCAGATTGAGAATCCCTGGAACGACGACAATGGTGGCAGGGAGGAAGTCGCCACTGGGATGGTTGACATCATGCACACAGCGTGAATTAGTTAACTATGCATATCCAGAAGGCTGGAGACAGGTCCTCAGTCTGATTATTTGCTACTTTGCTGCCACTTGAGGCGATCGGAAGGGCAAGGCGTCACGCCGGACTGGTCCGTTCATGACCGCCTGGTGCTACGACATGGTGGAAGACAGTCGATTAGGTTCGGTTTCGTGGAACGGCTGGATCCATGGAACCAGGGGGCGGGAATTTCCCACCGGGAGGTAGAGATTGGGATGCCCTGACTCAGGCCATGGGCGAGGCACGGCACCAACCGGGGACGACCAGAGGTAATTCGTGATCGGCAATGAGGATGACGGGGGGATGAAGGTCGTTTTCGTCTATGTCCATGGAGGAGACGACGGCGATCCGGGGACTCATTGGAGGGAATCGTCAGGATCAAGCGCGAGAGCCGGGATCGGTATCTAGGGTTGCGCCCACGCACTCGGCAGATGAACATTCCCTTCCCCGTATTTGATATTATTACCTACATAGTATATTTGATTAACTTTGCGTGTCAGAATAATTGGGACCGAGACTCGCTTCAGCCGGTCGCAGGGGTTCGCTCGGTGCCTAGTACGTAGTAGTGGCCGCGACTAGTTCTCTCCAGGCCGAACTTCCGCGCGGTGGGTTTGGCTTCGCCTCGTTCCTCCAGGGTGGATGGCGTTACAGCTAAGAGTTTTTAGTCACCGTGTGATCGCAAATCAGCGATCAATTTGCTCATTCTGCCAGATTGCTCGAGATCCCATGGCCTTGCAGTGGCCTGGGGATTAATCCAGCAGTGTAACCATCTTTTCTTTCTAAACCGAGGCGGGAGAGCCGATGGAGAGACGGTGATACTGCGAGTGTATTATACTTAGATCCTTAATATGCTGACCCGAGGAGAGCCTCCCCTGGCTCCGGTGGCCCCATAGAAGACCGTGTCAGTCAGCATGGCCGTGTTTTGCTCATAATATCAGCCGACGGAGTAGAAACTAACTAACTACCTGGACTGGATAGATGATAAGGAGAACGGATCGTTCATAGCTCCATGAGTCCGGTCGGATGTAATTTACATTGTCTTTATCTCCATCGAGCGTGCTGGAACGCCCCAGAAGTGTCTTACCGAAGCCCGCCTGGTTGGCTGATTCTGGGGCGACCGATGAAGAGGAATTCCGATTTGTTTGGGACGGGGTTGGGGTTAATATAAGAATAGAACGTTATGAATCATTGTCTCTTCCGAGTAATGCGAGTAATGAACGATTCTTTCACCCCCTTTCTGGTGTCTGCTCCGTACTAGTGGATGTACCTGGTACCCGTGTCCATAGGTATCGTCAATACCGCCAGGAGTCATGCTCAAGTACCAGGTACCATTCACTACTAGGCACCTAGCTAGGTAGATAGGTAATAGATAGATAGACGATATCCCGAATCGAATGGGAACATCGCCAGTGACTGTGCTTTGGCATGATTTGCAGCTGTGATAATCACCATCCAGGCAATTGCGGGACCTGTTGATGTCTGTCTTTCATCGCAGTGAATAATAATGATAGTGATTGTTGTGCTCTGCCTCTCCGTCTGAATCCGCCCACCCCCTCGCTCTCTCGTGAATTTCTTCAACGCGGCCACATGGGAAAGGAAATCGCTCAATATTAGTACTCTGTAAAAGATTGATTCTCTTCTTCTATTCCGAAAGAAAATACTTCTGTTCGATTTATTTTCTGATCGGTTCTCAATTTCTTACGGGAAAGTTAAAAACCACCTGGGTCGCGTCAGAAGAGAGACCGACTCCGCCTGTCAATCTCCCCTAAAAAAAAGTGAACTAACAATAATCACCTCCCTATTATTACCTCTTTCTCTTCGTCCTCTTTCCCTTCAACAGCCCCTCTTACTCTCTCTCTCTCTCTTTCTTCTCTTCCTCTCCCTCCCTCCTCTTCCCATCTTCCTTTCATCTCTCCCCCAGTCCACTGAACGGGCCCATCTTCTGCCCGTCCCCAGAAGATAAGGTGTCTGTCCAAAGGATCTGGTCTCCTCCTTTTCTTCCATCCTCCACCCCCCCCTCCGTCCACCTTACATTCTTCTGTCCTCTGGACTTGTTGATACTTTTTTCTTGTCCCTTTCCCCCTTCTCTCCCCTGTCGCCTCATTTTTCCTTTCTTTCCATCTTATGTACATGGCTCGACCGCTTTAACAGTACTTGCCTTTTGGGAGCCTCGTGTTCCGGACGTTTTCGCTCGTCGCCAGCTCCTCCCCGCCCCTTTCCATCCTCGTCCGATTCGAGCCCTTCGTTTCTCTCGTCTTCGATAGCATTCGTTCTGCATTCCCCGAAGCGTCTCATTGTCTGTCATTGCATTTGTATAATCTATCGTGGCCATTTCTTAGAACAGGTACGCTTCTGTCGTCCCCCCTGAATGTGCCCCTGGACCGCCCATCTGTTGTGATTCGTCTCCCACGCATCACCCCCATCGCTCAATCAGATGGCATCCCCTACGTGGTCGTCCTTGTACAATCTTTGCTGACCCAGATGTCGTACAGGATTTCCTCTGCTTTTCCTTTTGTTCTTTCCGACCTCTTCCCTTTCGACTGCCTCTCGACACTATCTCGATTTCCTCCCCTGAGTCCTGCGGATTCCAACCCATCCATTTCTCAATCTTGGAGACGTCGCCAGTGACGCGTCCGACCGTTTCCTACGCCCCCTGGTATCTGAGGAGAACACCATGGCTGCTTTGGTTCAGACGATTCCGCAACAAAGTGGCACGGTCTCGGTGCTTCAGACTCGTCCTTCGTCGTCCTCGGGCACATTCACCTCCTCGCAATCCTCCCCTCCCCAAACCTCCCGGAACATGTCCTGGAATACATACAACACGACGGGCAGCTCGGGCAGCTACAGGGTTGGCCACCCGGTTGTGGCCCCTTACGCGTTTACCAGCACCCCCAACCTCTCCAATTCGACCACCGCCTCGAATCGTCAGTCGTGGGCGGGGTCGTTGAGGCCGGAGAATCGCACCTCTTCGGCCCCCTCTGCTCCTCAGGTGTCGCTGGGCCCGAATTTCCCGGGAGCGAACTCACGTCATGTCCATAATCCTGCAGCTGGTTCTGTATCCACATCCTCCTCCGACTCTTCCCTCCAGTCCTACGTGTCTAAAGACGACACGGCCATTCCATCCAGGCAGCTTCGTAGCGAGCCTCCTCTTCGCCCTCTTTCGACCGCCAACCTCCCCTCTCCGTCCTCCTCCTTCATGAACATATCCTCTCCTACTGTGGCTCGCCCCTCCCCGGATCGGTATCGCCGAGGCGCTCGGAGGCCAGACAGTGTAGCTGGCACACCCTCGACGACCACGGGGCCTGGCTCTCCGCGCATGCAACCTGTCACGTCTCTCACAGACGAGCCGAAAGGCTCGGCCCCGGATGCATCTCGTAGCGCTGGTCACCATCGAGTCTCGAGTGCCGACGACACCTCGCGTGCGGAGAAGTCCCACCCCGAGCTCGCGAAGAGATACCGTCGCCGCAGTTGGGGAAACATCGACAACGCCGGTCTGATTAATATGCAGCTCCATCTGCCGACCTCATCTCCGATTCCGACCACAGGAGGAAATGACTATTTTGATGAGAATGTTCGACCACAGTCTGCCCAGTCCAACCGGGAATCTCCAGGCAGCCTTCATTCGGCCCACTCGTCGACTTCCTCCGTAAGTGATTACCGTCCTTCCAGGTCGTAAGTGTTCTAACAAAGCCCAGGTACGTTCGACTGCCCAAACGGATTCGGTATCTTCCCACAACAAAGCACCTACAAGACCATCCCCGTTGTCGCAACCTGTCGCTGCAGATGCCTCGCCTCCAAAACAGCAACGCCAGCAAACAGATCGTAAAGAGCCACCTACGGTGGCCGAGAGCGTCGCGTCTCAACGTCTAGCCGAAATCACCAAGAATGACCCGAAGAGACTCGGGAAATCCAGGCTGAGGAGGGCCTTCTCGTTTGGTAGTGCGTCCGAGCTCCTCAAGGCCTCGGCACAGACCAATGCGGGCAAGAGAGATGCCATCATGGCAGAAAAGGCGCGTAGAGAGATGCTAGAGGAGGAGCTGGGTCCCGAGCAGGCAGCCATTGCCGAACAGCAAGAAGCCAGCGGGCTGGGAGAGAGCATTTATTCTCACCACCAAGGGCGATTCTTCAATGCCTCCACCGATAATGTGTCGGTTTCGTCCACTGCATCCTCTGCCTCGATCATGCTTCGCAAGATGGGCAAAGGGATGAAGCGCTCAACTCGATCCTTGGTTGGCTTGTTCCGCCCGAAGTCGGTGATCAGCACGTCGTCGAATGACGGTGTCGCAGTACAGCCGATGACACCGCAGTTGTCCGTGGTCAACGTCGAGGCAGAAAGGAAAAGCGTTTCCGTTAACGCAGACCCGCAAGATCTCCCCCGCGGCGGCACGGTGTTCCCCAAGGTGGAATCCAAGAACCCCGATGCGCACGGCAACGAAGACGGAACGTTCGACAGATCCCAATCGCGTAAAAGCATTGTGGGAGGAGATCGGGAACGGGCCGAGGTTCTTGCCGCTGTCCGAAAGGGCATCCTCAAGAGTACGTTTCCTGTATACAGACATTTCATCAACTGTTGACTGACTCGTTTTAGAAACCTATTCCGACTCGGCCAAGCCTACCGGCCCGAACAAACCGGCAAACGGTAACGACTCCCCGCATTCCAGTGCCCCCAGCACCCCAGAGGATCAGATGCGATCTGGTAATCGGCGATCTGATGCGGTTCGGATTGCCGGGGAGGACGACTACCTTGCGGAGGGACGTCTGACGGGTGGCGAGAGCAAGAGCGCGCCGATCAGCCCCCAGGCCGTGATGCCCAAGAGCCTCGTCTTCAGTCCTCGGATCCAGTTCCACGAGACCTGGCCGAGTGGGGAGTATGACCGCCGGGGCGACATCGCCACTTGCAATCGACTGACTCCTCTGCTCGCCCAGCAGATCAAGGAGGAGTTGAACAATTTCAAAATGGAGATGGAAGTTCACGAGACCTCGAAAATCTATACCCACTTCCTCTGATCCGTTGCATTTGGAACGGCGTTATTCATGGGCGACTCGACCGTTATTACTGTCCGGGGGACTGTTGGATCTTTGAACGACGCGGGTCCTCGCCTTGGTGCCTTGACTTGTAGTAGACTGCTTTTAGAGCGTTGTCTTGGCTGCTTCATCGTTACTCTCGTCGGCTGTCTCCTGACTTTGCGCGGACCTGGTATTTTTCTCGTTTAATTTTTTTTGTCCATGCGTGTTCTGGGTGTTACGGCGAACCACATTTGAAGTTCTTCTCATTCCGTTCTAATGCGTCGCGACTCATGCGATATTCCCATCCGATGGAGCTAGATGGATCGAGTTTTGGAACCGTCCCTGCATGGGCCGCATGCCTGTTCATTTGGCGTCGATCTATTACACTTCATCTAAACCCCAGCCCGCTGATGTCTACGGGTTTCTGTTTCTAATCATTTTAGTGTCCTGCTTCTGTTGACCTTGCATACGAGCCATCCGGTCATTCCTGTCATTGTGTTTCCTTTTGAGAGCGTGGCAATTGGGCAATCCTTCTCATAGTGTCATCATCGTCGTTTGCTTTCTTCGCGCTCCGGTCGTTCTGTGTGGTACATGGCTGTGACTCGCCGTCTGGACTGGGAGACTACCGGCCAGACCGATGAATACAATAGTTTCAAGGATGTTGTCTGCTGTAGACGATGTGAGCTGAAGGCTTATAAATCCTCTTCATCGACTAGACTAGACTTGGATGGTGATGACATTGAAGTTGTCGACCTGCACTGGTCCTACCAGGCTAGGCGGGTGGACGGAGTACTTGCTTGATTGCAGGCAGTTGATATCAGGTAGGACCTGCCGAACAAAGAGCCTCAAGTCACCTTCACTTCATCCCACAGTATTATACGGTATCCTCTGTTCAAACAACCTATCCTCGAACACATCCTGTACTTCTTTGTCTATGGTGGTTTTGGGCTCTGCACTTCTCGAACACCTTTAAGGTGGCACTCTTTGAAGCCGGATTCTACTCTTGAAGGTATGACCCGGATATCAAGAACAGCCACCGAACTGCCTGGATACCTTCAAAGCCCTTACCACCTCACTTCTCCCTCTCTCCACTATTCTCTTCTCTTCTTTCGCGATCGCCCGCCTCTCTACTTCGCACATTCTCTTCATCACCATTGCACCAGCTCTATATCCTTTCAACCTCCCTTCATTCCTCCCACTTCCCATCATCTGTCTCCGCTCTTACGAACCATGGCCAGAAAAAGAAAAGCCAGAAAGTTCGCCATAGAGTCAGACTCAGACACCAGTTCTACATTTGACTCTGACTCCCTCCCCAATCTCTACAAGAGACGATCTCGCGATATGAGTGAAGCCGATTATCCGGGTACGACGCGTCTTTTCAGCTTCCATACACACGACTTACCCAGCTAACTTCCTCACAAGATCCACCGGAATTCCGACCAGGTCACATCGTCAGATTCCTCCCAGAAAGATGCCGCATCATGATTGACCCTCCCGAACTGGATTTCTGCGGCCCGGCGCCAGAGCCCATTCCCCAGTGGAAGACAATCTACGCACCAGTGGAGCGAGTTGGAATGATCGTCGACACCGATCCCAGCTGCGCTGACGACTCGGTCTACATGCGGCCGGCTGTGAGTGCCCCGTTCTACGAGTACATTGATGCGGAGGACAACATTATCGTGGACGGCAACTTTCGCTTCAACTCAGGGTTCCGCACGGAGCATGACCGGCTGACGCGGGCGCGCGACCTCATCGCAGAGTGGCAGCGGGATCTTCAGCTCGAGTTGAAAGACTTCTCACACCGCATGCGGGACTGGCGCGTGGCGCGGCGCGCATGGGAACTGGACCTGGTGAGCCGAGAGTTTGAGCGGGGGAACTGTGCAATTTTCTGTCCTGAGTTCAGCGCGAAGGATCTCGCGGCGGCGAAGAAGCATGTGTCCCGGGAGAATAAGCGGGAGAGGAACTGGGAGATGGATACGTGTGAGGTGGGATTGCCGGGCTTCACTTGGGGGGCGACGCAGGGTCAGGCAGTGAATTCTGGGGGGATCTCGTTTGCGCAAGCGGGTGAATATCAGACGAAGTTGGCCAAGGGATTGAAAGAGCTGGGGAAGCAAATTCGGCAGCTGTGAATTGCAAATCTCCATGGCCCGATGCAGCATGAATCTTGGATCGGAGTTGCCCCGATCGTCCATATAGCTGGAATCAAACACGGGGGAGATTGAATTTCTTGGCTCGAGGCTTGTCGGAGCTTGACTTGGACGGGATGGACATAGAGCAGCATGGCTTCATCGTGGCTGTACATTAATAAAGGAATATGCTATTGAAGCCTGACACTCTTCCACTTCATGATCTGTAGTACTATCTCTACCTACCAAATTACTACTGCGGTACTAGATACTCGAAGTCTAGAACGGATGGCAGTCACGGGATCTGCTCCCCCACGCGCAAACCCCACGGGGTTAACCGAAACCGGCAATTACTTCGACTTCATCTCGGTCTTTCTCCAGCTTTTCGCCATCTTTCTCTCTCCGTCTAGTCCCTTATTGGTACTGTTCCTCCGGCTGATGCCGCTCCAGGGTTGCCTCCCGACTCCCCTGTTTCGCTCAAAAGGGACCGTGGCCCCGATAGGACTGGAGGTGTTTCGGTAGTTCTGTGCTCTTCTTGTGCTAACCCTTCTTTCCTTTGCGCCTGCCTTCTTTCCTCCTCTCTTCCTCCCCCTACACACCTCAGGCATGTCGCCTCGGAACTCCGACGATTTCAAAAGTCACGTCGACAATGTCGAAATCGTGCCCGATGCCGTGGCCAATGCCAACAAGCCCAATCCAAAGAAGGAGGCTCCTCCATACGTCGCCAATCTCTCCCCTGAGGAACGGATCGAGGCGGAGAAGCGTCTGGTCCGCAAGATTGATATCCGTCTCCTTCCGATGATCATTATCATGTATATCATGAACTATCTCGACCGAAACAATATCGTATGTACCACCACGTCCTTCTCCGCTGTGGTTACTCATATTCTCTAGGCCAGTGCTCGGTTGGCTGGTCTGCCCGAGGACCTGGGATTGGTCAAGAATCAGTACCAGACCTGTGTCAGCATCTTGTTTGTCGGTTACTTGTTGATGCAAAGTAGGATGCCACCCCCCGAGCCTAGACCAGCATAGGCTGACTGATGGCTAGTTCCCTCCAACCTGATGCTGAACAAATTCGGAAAACCCGCCATCTACCTCCCTTGTGCCATGATGCTTTGGGGTATTATTTCTACCTGTACCGCTGCGGCGCAGAATTTCGCTGGTCTTGTGGTGATTCGCTTTTTCCTCGGTTTCGTCGAAGCTGCCTACTTCGTATGTCTTGTTCACCAGGTGTCTACAACCGATCACTGATCTCCTTAGCCTGGATGTCTGTACTTTCTCAGTGCCTGGTACACACGGAAGGAACTCGGTTTCCGCACAGCGGCCCTCTACTCCGGCTCTCTGCTCTCCGGTGCCTTCTCGGGCCTGATTGCGGCCGGCATTACTGATAACATGGAGGGCGCCCGCGGCCTCCGCGCTTGGTACGACTACAGTCCGGTGTACATCCCTCAGTTTTGCTAACCGCACCAGGCGCTGGCTCTTCATCATCGAAGGAGCCATCACCATCGTGATCGCCGTTGTGTCCATCTTCGTCCTCCCGAACTTCCCCCGCACGACGTCCTGGCTCTCGGAAGAAGAGAAACAGCTCGCCGCGTGGCGTCTAGAGGAGGACATCGGCGAGGACGACTGGGTGGACAGTGAACACCAGTCCTTCCTGCACGGCTGCAAGCTGGCTTTTACCGACCTCAAGACCTGGATCTTGGTACGACACTCGTCCCCTTTCCAACATCACCCACTGACCATCATCTAGATGCTCATGATCCTCTGCATTGTCTCCTCCGCCTCCGTGACCAACTTCTTTCCCACCGTCGTCGAGACTCTCAACTTCGGCAAGATCGAAACCCTCCTCCTCACCGCGCCCCCCTACGTGCTGGCCGTCATCTGCGCCTTCGCCAACGCCTGGCACGCCGACCGCTCCGGCGAGCGCTACTTCCACGTCACCCTGCCGCTGTACATCGCCGTCGCCGCCTTCATCATCGCCGCCACCACCACCGCCGTCGCCCCGCGCTACCTCTCCATGATGCTCATGGTGCCGTCGCTCTACACGGGCTACGTCGTCGCCCTCGGCTGGATCTCCAACACCCTGCCGCGACCTGCGTCCAAGCGCGCCGCCGCCCTCGCCGGGATCAACTGTGTCAGCAACGCTAGCAGCATCTACGCTAGCTACATGTATCCGGACAGCGATGCCCCGCGTTTCAGTACGCCTCTCTCTTTCTATACCTTGGATTCTACTGACCGATGTTCTAGTCACGGCTATGAGCGTCAACTGCTGCACGGCCTTTGTCGCCATCGTCTCCGCCACCGTGCTGCGCGTCCTCCTCGTCCGGCTGAACAAGAAGCTCGACCGCGGCGAGGGCATCACCGGCGGGGTGCCGGGCCAGGCGAGCTCGAGGGGATTCCGCTTTTTGGTCTAGACAGTGCCTGCGTTTGGACGCACCTTCTACGAGTACGCGATCCACGACACAGTCCGGAATCTACTTACGAATCAAATCAAATCAATCAAATCCATGTTCATCACTTCTCTACAGAGTAAACGAGGTGTCTACGCATATTGCAACCTCTCCTCACTCCACCCCGGCCTCAACGCCCCCTCCGCAGCAACTCGTACCGCATCCAACGAGCTATCGGCAATGTAGTTCACCCGCCAGTCCAGACTCATCTCCGCGCCAGCCTCGCTCTGCGCCCACACCGCCACGCCGATCGTATTCTCCCCGTCGTAGTCCAGCACCCCCACCGGAACCGGGTACACGACCTGGTTTCCAATGTGTGGGTAGTACCGGCCGTACTGGTATCCATTGACAA
Organism: Aspergillus pseudoterreus; assembly: GCA_002927005.1. Lineage (NCBI taxonomy): Eukaryota > Fungi > Ascomycota > Eurotiomycetes > Eurotiales > Aspergillaceae > Aspergillus > Aspergillus pseudoterreus. The sequence goes on along the minus strand of PIJX01000015.1, from coordinate 602,690 downwards.
AAAGCTGCGCGCGGTACGCGGTGGACGCGCCGGCAGGCGTGCCCAGCACGAACGAGATGGAGACGTCAACGCCGCGCGGCAGGTGCAGCGGAACCACGGTGCGGAAGAAGCGCACCGTTGCGCCGGTGACAGAGAGCGATACTTGCGCCTCCGCCCCAGCGGTGGTGGTGCTGTTGGCGGGCCAGTCAGCGTCGTCGAAGCCCGGGAGATGCCAGCCCACGCGTTCGGCGAACAGCCCGTCTTCGTTGTAGACTCCGCGCACCGGGTCCAGGTCGGATTCACCGCCTGCTGTGCCGGCCACGCGCCACTGCGTGAAGGCCGGGGTGGTGGTGGAAGAGGAGGAAGGCGGGAGGAGGCGGGCGGCGAGGATACCGCGCGGGTTCAGCGCGCCGGTGGTTTGGTCGTGGCCTGTGTCGTCGTGGATGACGAGGAGGGTGTTGGTGGTGTTTTTGCGGAGGGTACCGGCTGGGAAGAGGAGAGTTTTGTTCGCCTGCGAGGTGGTGGCGGCGCCGAGGTGGGAGCCGAGGAAGTGGCCGTTGAGGTAGGCGGACCAGCCGCTGGGATATGGGTTAGTGGCGTGCTATAGGGGTGGGGAGTGAGAAGTAGGGACGTACAAGGCGGCGCCGCCTTGGACGTTGAGGTAGACGCCGGAGGCTGCGTCGGTGAAGGACCCGCGCCAGAGGCGGATGCCGTTGTGGAAGCCTGCGGAGTGAGTGTTAGTGGCGTGTGGAATGGAACGTAGGTGAGGGTCGTACCATATTCGTCCGCGTAGAGCACTGGGAGCGTGTCTGGGGTCCTGGGGTTCTGCGTGGTCATGTGGTTGGCATCTGCGAAGGGTATTAGCATGTACCTTGAGAGCAGGTATATATCGGGATACGCACCAACCCAGGCGGGCCCCGAATCATCGTACGAGGGGAGACGTTCGGGCAGACTGTCTTGCGACTTCCATTGGGTCGAGCTCAACGCCGGGAGCGTCACGGCCGGTGGAGCAGCGAGCGACGCGGTGAGACTTCCGTACGATGACCTGGACGTCTTGATGCGCTTCCCGTTCCAGGTGACTGTGTTCACCTTCTTGGATGCGAAAACTTCCAGGGCTGTCGCATTGACTGAGTCGCCTCTCAGCGCGAGGGTCGACCCGGACAGACTCGCGGAGCGAACGAGGTATGGGCCTTGGACGAGGACTGACTACTGTTAGCAAATGTGGTGCTGGGAGGGGAGAGGCATCTTACCCAGGTCCGTCTCCGGGGCGAATGGATCGTCAGTCAGCGGAGGAGCCCAGAACTTGTATGCAGCGGCGCGGTCGAGAAGCACGACGCGCACCCCGTTGTTCAGCTGGAGCACGCTCATCCCTCCGGTCTGCGTGAAGTTCACAACGAGAACATCCTTCTTCCGCGTGAAGGTCGCATTGGAGCACTGCGGACAACGCTCTACTTTACCGGACTTGGCGCCCTTGACGGCAAACTCGCCCGACTCTCCGGTCGGAACCCAGAGGACGAGAGTAGCCTTCTTGTCCATGACCGCATGGGTGAGGACCTCCGCGGTGGAGTACAGCAACGTGTGGGAGGGTCCGAAGCGGAAATCCGTGACGATGATCTTCGATTGATGTCCGTTGAGACGGATGGAGCCCTTGCTGGGGACAGTGAGCGCACCGGCAGAGGTGTTGACGTTCAGTCGGAACGACTCGTCCGTGCCGACGGTGCTGTCCGCATGGATGGTTACGTAGAACGCGCCGTTGGTGACGGGATTGCGCAGTTCGTAGGCAGCGACAGCCGGGTTGTTCGTGTACTGCGTGCCGTTTCCGATGCGGTCAGTCATGGTCAGGTCCGTGGCGCTGCGGGTGAAGAGTGCCAGGAGCTTGGTCTCGTAGTACTTGCTGCCGATGGAGCGGTCTTCGGAGATGGGCGAGGAGTAGTCGTAGCTGGTGGCCGTGACGGGAGCGGCGATGGCGCCCCAGTTCGTGCCTCCATACAGCATATACAAACTCATAGCCGTCACCCGCTGCGCGATGTTCCACCGGTAGAAGAGATTCGCAAAGTTGACCCCCGTGTCCCCGGGACATCCACCCTCCGGTCCGGCCCAGGGGTTGTAGCTCCCACCCTGGAACTCGGGCATGAAGCCCGGCATGGTGGGCTGCACCTCCTGGAAGTAGTCGTAGTACTGCATTACCTTGTACGGCACGTATTCTCCATTGGTCGAGGTGCATTGGGTGACGTCGCAAGTCCAGCACTGCGCAATTGTTAGTTGAAGAGACGTTGTATAATACGGTCGAGCTTACAGAAGGATAAGAATCCAGCCCGACAACGTCGACATTCCCCCCTGCATTGGACCAATCACTTCCCCAGGCCTTGGTGTTCATGTTCGGGTCGTTCGCGGTCAAGGGCACGACGATGCCATTCTCGCGAGCACTCGCTTCCAGGAGCTCCATGTAGGCAACGGCCGTCTGGTTGGGGTTCCGATCGACAGGATCGCCAATCCATTGCTGGCCGTACTCGTTCTCAATCTGATAGCAGAAGGTGTTGTGGCCGTCGGTGACCTGGTACTGGCTCGTGATTTCCGACATTTTGGCAAAGTACGGTTCCCACGCCGCGGTGTAGCGTGCATCGTCGTTCCGCAGACTGCCGTACGCACCGGTGGTCACCCACAGGGGGTAGCCGCCAGCGCTGGCCTCCGCATTGACGTAGGGTCCCGGCCGGACGATGATGTACATGCCCAGCTCTTTGGCAAGCTCGTAGATGGGAGTGATGTCGCGGGCGCCGGTCGAGAAGTCCACGGTGTGATTGTTGGGCGCATGGTAGGCCCAGCTCGAGTAGAAGGCGAACGCGGTGAACCCGGCGGCTTTGATCTTCTCCAGGATGTCGCGCCAGAGGCCTGGGACGGGAATGCGCCAGTAGTGGAATTCGCCGGAGAAGACGAAGATGCGCTGGCCGTGGACGTGGAAGCTGTAGTGGTCCCATTGTACGACGGTGCTCAGGCCGTTATCGTGGAGAGGCCATTCGGAGTCGCTGTGGTTCTGGGCTGCGCTGAGAAGTCCTATACTCGCGAGGAGCAGGAACAGGAGCTGTGGGAGGCGCGCCATGGCGCCGTCGCGAATTGACTTTCTGGACTGGAAGAACGGGGAGGGAGCGCATTGTGGGGGACGTAGCGAGCGACGACTGATTTATACTAATTGCCCCCCTGTTGCGCGAGAGCGCAGGCGATTCTGAATGCGGGCTCGAAAGGCCCGAAGGCAGAGGGGACATCCCGCCGGGGTTGGAGGTCTACCGCGGTGGAGCATTGACACGGCGCCAGTCCCAAATGGGGGATGGCATTGGGGAGTGAGATGGGTATGGCAGGGATTCTCCTCCATTCAAGAGCGCACACGGAGGAATTTCTCCGTCTCGACGAGCAGTCGTTGTTTAGTGTTGATGGGTATAGAGAAGAAAGGAGAGAAGTTGAGTGACTAGAAGAGCGGGGCACGTGCCTTGTAGCCCTGTACACCTACACTCTCTGAAGAAATATCGTTGATGCACTCGCTGACATTAAAACGCTGACCTGATTAACAATTAAGCTATAATGCATGTTCTAACCTCATCATGCATCGCAGCATACAAATTCCACTTTTGAACGCCGGACGTCTCGAAATATATGTACACGACACCACTCTATCCGAGGGTAACAAGTAGTAACGAAGGAGGAAAACCCGACAGTTGCAAGCGGATCAAATAACACATGCAACCATAAGCATATTAATGGCGGCCCCAGTGATCCGGGTCTCCGCGGACTAGGGGCGCCCCGACGGGTCCCTGGATGACGCAGCGGATCGGGCGGAGCGCTCCCAGATGTCTCGGTGACGGGATATTGACTGGGGCTAGGTATGTAGAGGGTGGACTGCATGAATCGAACAGGCTAGGCAGCCGGAACCAGCGGATGACCGGCCATCCCAGTCTTGAATGACCCACAGATCCAGTAGGAGAGAAAGGGCAATCGACATTCAGATGCCCACCGCATCCATGTCGACCAGACCAATGGTCTAGGCAGTGCTGTCCAGAACGCCGAACGGGTTCTTGCTCTTCGCACTGGGGGCATTAGCCGAGCTGGCAAGGTCGTCCTTGGTGGCCTTCTTGGCACCCTTCTTCGACGAGACGGGAGAGAAACCCTGGTCCGATTCGGGCTCGCTGGTGGCCGCACGGGACTTCTGCTTGGACGCGGCGCGGGTGCGGATAGGCGAGTTCTCGACGGGGGCCTGCTGGGCTTTCTTGGCGGCCGACCGGGTGGGCTTGGACTTGCTCTGGGCCTCGTCCTCGGTCGCCTCACTGGTCTCCCCGTTCACCTCGACGGACTTTTGGATTTCCCGGCTCACTCCCTTTAGGGCATCCAGTCCGGCCTTCTCGGCGGCATGCATGTGAGTCGGCTTCTGGGGGCCAGGGTCCTTGCGGTACAGATACGAGCGGACGAAAAAGCGCACAAAAAGGTAGGTCAGGGGCAAGAGGTAGCTGACGTTGAGCCAGATGGCGAAGCCCTCGCCCGAGGTGTCCATGCACGTCACCATGGGACCGACACGCGGGGGCTGGGCGGAGGCGACGCGGCCGGACGGAGCTCCCACATTTTCCGCGATGCCCTCGGCTCCCGCGGCGCGGAAGCCGAACTTCTTCAACCACGATTGCACGCCAGCCGAAGCGGTGGCGGCCGCGACATTGGCTGAGGGAGCAGCGGTGGCCTGACTGGCGGGGAGAGTGTAGTAAACGAACAGGTAGGAAGCGGCCATGGTGGTGCCCACGAGGAACTGCGTAATCTGCATGGAGGTCAAGGAGCGCTTGATCACGGTGGGCACGCGGATGTGCACAGCGGTGAGGGTGTAGTAGGTGTACATCATGGCGTGGATGCCCGAGTTGACCAGGGTGAAGATCCAGATGGGGGGCGCGATGTAGCGGATGCCAGCCCACATGCACATCATGGCGCCGGCGTGGTGGTAGGTCTGTAGGGTGGAGCTCTTCTTGCCCTTGGCCAGAATGATGGCCGTGTCCAGCACCTCGTAGAACTTGGAGAGGTAGAAGATCCATCCCAAGTAGGCGAGACCCTGGTTCCACATGCGGCCGACGTCGCTGGGATCCGGCAGGCCCGCCTCGGTCAGCTTGAACTCGGGGGCGCGGATGACCCATTGGTCGACCAGGGGGTCGTACGTGGCGGCGTTTCCGTACCCGCGCGGGCCATTAATCTTGCAGAGGGCGTCGGTTACACCAATGAGACCGTTGGGGTCGTCCCGATCGGGCCACGAGTTGCGGAAAGCTTTCACCATGCCGGCGCAGGTCCAGGCGGAGTAGATGGCGAGGAAGACATTGTGGAGGATGACGAAAATCTTAAAGAGGCGGGTCTGGCTGAAGGCCCAGGGCTTGTAGCCGCGGCTCTTGTTGACGCGATTGAGCAAGACAACGGAGACGGCGTAGACACTGGCGATGGCGATGGGGACGCGCACATCGAGCAGCTGGGCGTAGAGATCGGGAGGGATGTTGAAGGGCTGGTCCCAGGTGGGTTCGTCAATGAGCGGCGCGGGCAACGGCGCCGGGAGTTCGTCCGGGGGGAATTTGAGCAGCGACGCGGGGGGCAGTCCGATGCGCAAGACCGCGGGCCCCGACGCGGTATTCAGGGGAAGATCGAACATATTTCCAGTATGTTGAGTCTATGGTGTGTCTGAAAATTGGGGTGTGTATGGAATACTGGGACTGACGTTAGCGATGGAGGCGGACTCAAAAAATTTCCCGGGGCGGAGGGAAAGAAACAATTGAAGACGGACAATTGAGTGGACGTACCTCGGACAGGATCTCCGATGGCGACAGTCACTGAGACGGATCCCACGGTGGTCCAGGAGAGAGCGAAACAGCTAGAGAAATAGGTCGGGGGGAAGAGAAGGACGGAAAAAGAGGCCGCAGAAGGAGAGTAGTAGGAAATGGACGATGGAGCAATGGGAGCTCCGGGCGAGGTGGATCCCCTCCGGCGCGCATTTTGTTGGGAACACCACGCTCGAAAACCTCGGCCCCAACACTTGTTGTTTCCGCCGGTCTGGTCTTGTCGGCTTGTGATGGTGTTCGCGTAGTCACCTTATCTCGTCGATCGGGACCCTTCAACACGCTGCACGTCATCCGATCGGTTCATGATTGCGATATAGACAAAGACCAAAGGAGGGAATTGTTCTCACGTGGTGGATGGCTGTTGGATGCGATGATATCGCGATGATATCACCGCCTCAGCTTGGGGATGCGGTCTCCCCACCGTTTTCGCCATTGTTACTCTGGGGTGCTCCGTACATGGGAATATCGGTGACATCTTGTATTCTATGTATATTGCATTGTACTAGGAGTATACATCGGGCACTTTCTCCTGAGTCATGGTGACGCCAGTCCCCCACGAGGCCGCTGGTTTGCCTGACACGGCAGACGCACGTGACTTCCTTCTCGAACCCCCGCAGAACCGGCAGACCCAGTCGATCTTACCCACCAGCAGATATGTATATGTATATGATATGTGATATAGGTTAGGTACAAATAATGGACTCCGCAATGATAGTAATAACAATAATACATACACAGCTAATCCTACTCCTCCCAATGCATCTACACCAGGTAGACACCTACCATAAAGACATTCTGCCCCCGTCAACCCGCTCAGCGGGGCTTCGTGTTCAACGGCACCGGCGGAGGCGCTGGTGAACTCGTATTGTTGTTCACCGGCGTCGACCGGATGTCCGAGCGCTTAGGGGGCGGCGGCGGTGGCGCCTTCTTACGACCTCCCGTCTCCGATCCAACGCTACTAGTAGTAGCCGTCCGACTCGGATGTGGGGGGATCGTTGGCCCACTCGACACCGGGCTGTGGGCTGACGGTGCTGACCTCCGATCGTCGATGAACGACCCGATGCGAGACCCCAGTCCGCTAATCTTCTGCTTTCCGGCATCGATCTTGTCGCCGTGCCGTTCGCGGAAATCATGGTACGCGGACGAGGCACTCTGCGTGGCGGAGGGTGACATTGATGAGGCCTGCTGAGATGGGTCTCCCCGAGCCGGCGGGGAAGGTGTCTGTGATGGGGACGATGAGTTGGTTCGCAGCTGGGAGAACCGTGTCTGGAGTTCGTTCACAGGAGGCTGTCCGGCGTAGCCGCTGCGGGTGGAGGGGGTGCCCGAAGAATGGTTCTGACTGCTCCCATTGCCAATGCCCAGCGCCGGAACAGACACACCGGCCCGCGAGAGACTGGACGTAGCATTTTGATTCAGATATCCCTCCAGAGGCTGTTGTGATGGCTGAGGTGAATATGCCGGGGGTGGAGTAGGCGCATGGGAAGACGGTATAGAGTCGGTGCGGGCGGGCATCCGGGGTGGAATACTGGGTCGTGGTCGAGGGGAGTTGGCCGAGGTGACGGACTCTGCAGTGGAGTTGATCCGCCGGACCGGGGGAGGAGGTAAAGTACTGGGATCGACCCCAGTTCGATTGGCACGGTAGGGGAGTGGTGGAGGGGCGGGTTTCTGAGCCAGCTCTTCCTGCGCCCGTTGGGCCTCCAACTCGGCTTGCTCCTGCTGGAGACGTTGGTGATGGATCTGCTGCTGAGACAGAGGGGCGCCTAACCCTCTCCGATCCGGCGTCGTCTCGTTCGGAAGGGCGCCTGGGCCATGGTATTTGACATGCCTCGGAGGCGGACCAAATGAGGCGGGATCCTTGAGGGACGACAATGGGGCGGAAACATGTTCTTGCTTTTCGCTGTCTTTGTCTCGGCCTTTACCCATCCATCCGGCCTGTACAAGTAAAAGAGTTAGTCAATCATCTCTATCACTCTACCAACCGCCGATTTGCAGGAGAGTAACGAACCACTTGGTTGATGCCCTTGAAATCACCCCGCCAGCTTTCCTTTCCTCCATCTCGGCTCTTGGGGTGCCAGCCCTCCTTCATCACCTTGCCAAAGCCACTCATGATTTCACGGTAGAACGAGGCGTATAAACAAGCGAATCCTGCGCAAAGCCTCGGAGTTGGTGGGAGCGTGGGAAGACAGAAGTGATCACCGGAGATAAGATGCTTCCGGATTCTGTCTAGTCGGTCGGAACGCGTTATCTAATCGGCCGTCCATTCTGGGGTAGTCACGTGGTATATGGTCTTTAAGCCCTCATTCATCCTGAAGTACCAACTCATCAGACGCGACATAGTAATGTCTATACGAAAGACGGCCTCAATGCAACTGCCACCTTGCGTCTGACCAGCCCCCCCTCTCATTGGCGATGAGACATTGGCCCCCATGAAGGGGCCACGCAACCCAGGCTCGTCTGACAACTGCTAAGACTAGCATGTCGATCAGGCCAACGGATCGTCAGCCTCAAGGGAGTCAAGCTCGTATCCATTTGCGAGGCTGTGGCATGGTCTTTTTGTTTTCACGATCATCCGCTCAGTCATGTGTGACTGTTGGCCGACATTCCCAGCCTTTTGACTGTGTCACAGTGGGGTTCTTTATCCAGAGAATGCGCCATTGCAACAGTAGGCGCCGACGCTCCCTCGGCGCATAAACTTCTGGTCGTCCATGTCCGCTGCTTTGTCTCGAACTCTCCGCCAGTTTTATCTGCACGCGCACAACTGGCTTATGACGGTGGGCGCTTCGTGTTCTAGCGTCTGCTGTCGCTCGTGTTGATTGGGAGACTGCCCGTCATTGATACCCATTCTAAACTTGGTAACCGTCCGAAGCTGCGCCATCGCAGGCTTACTCTTTGTTGGCCAGACGTTTTGTCTTTCTTTCTTTTAGTTCATGTACAGCCCACTTTGTACAATACTTTCCCCTCTCGAGTGGATTTCCTTTTCTTTTGCTTCATTCTGACGTCTTTCGCGGCTCGCGGGCTATCTACTATGGAGAGATCGGAGAATATCCTTTCATCTTCCTGTTGATAGACTTACCTGGTATTGTATTTAGTCACGTTTTTATGAGCTTCATGATGGACTATAGCCACTGACTTGGTACCTAGGAAGTAGATCTACCTAACGTCGCCATCTCTTCTCAACTGCCGTACATATCCACTCAACGTGATACCCTTCACCCAATATACACATAGTATATGATATCATCTACACACCTCCAATATTGACCATCATCACAATGGCGGACCATCTACCCTGGACCGCCACGGCCGAGATGGAGAAACCCTCCCTGGCAGCGGGAACACAGCGAATCGGCCATCCCGACTATCACCCGTCATACATGACCTCAACAACGACCGAGGAAGCGCACCGCTCATGGACGACAGCGTGGGAGTCGCCTCTTGCTACGGATATACCCTCGATGGCGACAACATCTTCCCAGACCCCACAAACCCTATCTACCATCGGCCCAACATCCACCGCAGACTCTCTAGATGGAGTCGATGGCGCAGACAACGACGCAGGAAGGGGAGGAGGCGGCATCCCGACCACGACCAAAGTCGCGATTGCGGTGCCGGTGGCCGTTGTCGGAACGATCGTCCTCGCCGCGCTGATACTCTTCCTACTGAAACGCCGCCAACGGAAACAACCCAAGAACATCCTGTCCTCGCCGTCTCAAACAGAAATGAACCTGGGTCCCGCCAGCTCTCAACAGCAACCGCGGGCTCTCTGGACCCCTGTGCCGCAGCCAGCGGAGAATTCGGCGGCGTTTGCAGCGGCGTCCATCCCGCGCCGGCCGATGCCACAAACTGACGACCAAGAGATCCCAGCTCAGAGGCCTGGACATCGGGGCATGTCGTCGGAATCGGGACGGGGCCAGAGTCGGTTCACAGAACACGAGAACCTGGACGACATGCCTAGGGGCGCTCCGGTAGTTATCGCTGAGCAGCGGTCTGGGACTGGCCAGGGTCACTTGCAGGAACGTCCTCAGTCGCCGTTCGATCACCCGCTAGACGATGCCATGTCGGACATCTCTGAGCTGAGCGATAAGAGATTATCTGCACAGCGGCGAGGGCTGGATGATGATGTCTCGTCGGTGTCGTCGTTTGAGGATGATGATCACCGGAGGCCAGGAAATCCTTGATCGTTTCGTATGTATGTAGCAGGCTGCAGGTACTGGATGTCATTTCGCAAATACCCACAATTCGATGACAAAATGCTCGTAACATATACGAAGTGGCTCGTAATGGCCTACTTGATCAGCCTCTGCTGTCCTCGGTTAGATCCTTCATTCCACCATACACGGGAATACGAGATCGTATTCCAGTTCCTCCGCTGCCAAGTCCACAGTCCAATTGAACACGCACCATCCACTGTTCTATGTTGTCGATGCCACAACCTCAACCCTAGAGGTACGGCGTCTGACACCGAAATGTATGTTTCAGCACCCAGTCTATCAACCTTCCCCCAAGAGCTTGTTTCCGAGATATGTGGGTATCTCCCGGACCCCCAAGACCGTCTGAACCTGGTCTGCTGCTCGCGACGCTTCCAGAAAATATTCCTGCCCCTGCTCTACCGAAACCTCCAGAGCGGCGGTGAGCTGCGCCGCCCCATCACCCAGCTAGTCAGCACGCTGGCCACGAAGCCAGCTCTCGCGGCATGCGTGCAGACACTGCACCTCTCCCCCTGGGAGACGTACTTAGGGTACAACTCCGTAGTCGAAGACGCACTCACCCTCTGGAAAGAAGGACTCCGCATCCACAGCGAAGAGGAGCAAGACGAGGACTCGGAGGACTCGGAGGACTCGGACGACGACGACAACGTCCATCTAAAAACATTCGATTACGGCCCCCTGCACGACTACGCAAAACGCGTAACCTGCACCGACGACGAAGCCACCTTCTGGATGAGCGAAATGAAAAAAGGCAACGCAGACGCATGGATCGCCCTGCTTCTGACCCTATTGCCGGACCTCCGCCGCCTCGACGCGGAATTCCCCCACGGCTCGATCTGGCCTCACACAGTGCTAGGGTGGGCGGTCACGGGGCGCCTTGGCTCGACCCCGGCTTTTTCGGCGCTCTCGGAGGTCTATGTGGACTGGGATAGTGAGGGGACTAGCGTCTGCGCGAAGCACCTCATGCCGTTCTTCCTGGTGCCGACGCTGCGCAAGCTCCACGCGAGGAATCTCCAAGGCGGGTCGTGGTATGGGTTTGACGCGATCTCGCGCACAAAGGAGATCAGCGGGACGTCGTATGTCGCGCATATCGAGCTTGATGGTTGCGATGGGGATGTGGGGTTGTCCCAGTTGATGGGCGCCTGTGAGGATCTCCGGTCTTTCAAGTACAGTCACCGCAGCTGCGAGGGATTTGATCCTCGGGCTTTGTATGAGATTCTTCTCCCGTTTCAGGGGACTATGGAGACTATCTGGATTGATATCCAGGAGGCCTGTCCTGAGCATGAGGACCAGCACCGCTGCGATGAGGTGCTCCCTTCGTTTAGGAATTTTACGGCTCTGAAAACACTCCATCTGCGGTTGAAGAACTTGTCAGTCATTGCGCCCTCGTTTGAAGGCCTTTCGGGGATGTCATTCGCCCAGGCGCTTCCACCTTCAATTGAGGTGCTGCAAGTTGTCGACACGGGTGATTTGGGCGAGCTCCAGATCTTTGCGCAGAAGCTACAGGATCATGTAGATCATGACTTGGATCAGACATCCGCACTGACACGGATCGACTTTAAACCATCTGACGGCTCGCCAGAGAGGTCGAAATTGATAGAGAGCATGGTCAGGGCCTGCAAGAAAAGCAATATCGAGCTCCATGTCTTTGATATGTCTGAGGATCCAAGAATATGGGGCGCTGCAGGATTTACGCCTCGTTTGTGGTCATGAGGAGCGATAGATTTATTCTTGTAGGACTATCTTATGGCCAAAGTCTCTTGTCTGGAAGACGAAGACACTGTATATACCACCGATCCCCGTCTATTCGTCCCCAGTGGCATACTCCCCAGCCCAGATCTTCTCGCTCAGCGCCTCGTTCGCGACAAAGTAGCTTTCAAAATCCGGACGCGCATCCAATATCAGATCAGTATATAATAGGGTATATAATAGATAAAAATAAAGACTAGTACCGAGCACGGGCTAAATTAAAGAGGTACTGTTGGTGGATCTTGGGGAAGGGCGAAGCGTAGACCCCAGAGAGTCTAAAGAGAAGAAGAAAAGAAGAAAAAGGGACTTCAATTCGACAAATCATGGGAAGAAATATCGTAATATAGCATTATACTGAGGACCATGCAGCCACACGCGGTAGGATGTCACCAGGAGTCTGGGATAGTCACATAAAAGTGGAGAGTGTGAGGAAGGCATCTGGAAAGAGTGCCAGGGGGGTTTATATGCTGGCTAAGACCATCAGTAAGCGGTCACACGCGTCAAGGGGACGGTGATGAAGGAGGATGTGGATGTGGTGGGACGAGCCTTCTTCCATTCCGGTCGAACGCATCGTTTCTTGAGCCTCTTGAACAAGGCGTTAACTAATTACCACTCAGCGACTGACTGTCTGTCGGCCTACAGAGAAACTCTTCTCTCCATGAGATGAAACCGCAAACGATGGTGGCAGTTCTGCGGGAGCCGGACACGTTGTGGCTGTGTTCGAGGTAGATGGATGATCCACGGTGCACCAAGGCCTCTTCCAATCAGTCGAGGCTATGAAGAGACCCTGCAGCCCAGGGGCATGCTTTGCTCCATCCAGCAGGATGATCTTTAATTTTTCAGTTTCTCGTTATGAGGATGTCAGTCCGACAGAAGTCATAGCCAGCAGTCCGCTTTTCAATAATGTCAGCCAATAGGTTTTACTCTTCGGGACGTAAGGCGAACAAACAAAAAATGATTAACTCTGACCTTTTCCGAAGTACCAGAGGAAGATACCTTATATTCTTGGTCCCCTCTCCCTCCATCCTAAAAGCCAGTTCTAGCCATGGCTTGGTCGGCATCACTGGTCTTTGAACTTCTTGCATTTATCCTGGCCATTCCCCCCTCTGTACTGGCCTTGATGAGTTTATACGAACTCCTTCTACCTCGTTCTGTCGGTTCTTTGTTACAAGAAGCATTGCCTACGACCTCCCAAGATATATCTCGACCTCAATCTCGTCCCTTCGAGCTCCGGGGGAGTCTCTCTGTCGCACTTCATATGGAAGCCTGGATTGCCCGGCTTTATCAAGTTGCAAGTACGTTCTGTCTTGTTCTTCTCTTCTCAATTGTTCGTCTCATCTCCGTTTGTTTGTTTCTTTCTTTTTCTTCAGTCTGCTCTAACTTACTTGAATAGTAGCTGCAATAGCCTTGAAATCACTCGGCCACTTCAGGCGGACTCAACATCAAGAAGCCCAACAACTTTCCAACAGCGAAGAGGCCAACAACCATGGACGCTTAGATACGGTCTAAGAACGATGTACTGACATACGCACTTTATAAGTGAAATTCATGTCAGAATGTGATTATCTACAAACTGTTATATAACGGAAGGGGCCGCACAGGCCGGGCCTCTGATATGGTAAAAGTTACCTACCTACGTAATAGGTATACTGTCAAGTATTCTTAGTACACAAGTGTAGTAGTTGGATGGTTCATGTTCGGTTCAGCTCCATCTATGTAAAGTCAAAGTTCTATCTTCTAGTTCAAGGCTCTAACTGTCAACCCACTGGTATGTGATGAGATAAGGGAATGCGCCGCCTTAATTCCACACATCCTGTAGCTTCTAACGATTCTACGTAATCATCTCAGCACTAACATTGCTACCACCACAACTACTGGACCCTCAACACCCAGGTCTGGGACAGCCTATTTCTGTCGGCCCCCGGTCACAACGTCAATGTTAATCTCGCACGCCAACTCAACCTGCAACCGCGGTTCATCGGCTAACGTGTCCACTCCTCGAACAGGGTTTCCCTGATGGAAGAGATGTATGAGTATTGCAAGATTTTAACAAAGTCTTGCTACCGCTTCTTCACGTTGTTTCCATTCTTCACTTCTTCACAGACGGATAGGCTTGCTCCATAATGATCGAAGAGGTGCTGCAAGCTCTCAAGCCCAGAGTAACTTTATTTGCTGCTGCTGCTGCTGCTGCCTTTAGCACCTTTTCAGATACTGGTATATTTTGTCCATAATACTTGAAGAGCTGCCGGAGGAGCCCATTTCCATGCCTTTCGTGATTTGCTGCTGCCACCATGACCACCTCTCCAGAGACTGAAAAGCTTTTTTCATGACGCTCGAAGAGAATAATTGAGATAATATGTCCACAGCGCCCATAATCCTGAACTGCAACTCTTCCCAGAAAGAAAGATCTTCTTCCTGCTATAAAGCCTGCTCAATTGCCGCACTATGATTTCTGGATATCTCTTGCTTTGCGCAGCTGAAATTCATGATCCATGTCATTTATCCTGCCCTTGGATAGCACATTATGCAATGCTCCTTCTTCAGAAACCCCTAGCTCTGAGGTACGCATGGCAGCATCTACCATACCAGATGTTGTATGGTTCAGTCTTTGCTCGGCTTCCCCATGCTATGCATGATAGTTCGGCGCAATATCAATGAGCATTGATAGACTTTGTGAATCGGTCATACATTCAGATGAAGATACTAGAACTAGATGAGCAAGGGTCGAGGTGCTCGTAGATTTTGCTCAATAGGGTGTCGTCCTTGAAAACACCGTGCCGGATTCAATTGCACCGCGCGGAAGGTATTAACCCGAGGGAGGATGCGAATGGCCTGAATCCTGCCAAGTTAGCCAGCAGGATGATCAGGGACAAGAGGAGCTTGTAGACGCCAGACGTCCACATCCTCATCTGCTCACGGAGAAAAGGAATCCCGACGAAGAGAGCGTGAGTGAGCGGGAAAGACTTGGCCAAGATCCGGGGTCAACGCTGTCGAGGATCGTCGGTGAAGTACTAATATGCATGATACAGATGGATCTTGGCGCTTGAACTGAAGGATCTGGTATAGCAGACGTTCGATCTGCAGTAGTATTGTAGATAGTCTATATAACACGGTATATACACCACCCGGATCATCTCCCTCCGCCAAAATCAGGCTTGTATGCAATCACCTTTCCTCTCATCAATTCCCTCAATGCCATGGTGGCATACTGGCTGGATCCGAGCTGGAACTTGAGGACGACCGCCAGTTTACCGGTCGACTCGGCGGAGTCCGTCTCTGTAGCTGTAGACTCAGCTGCCGTGGGGTTCAATTTCTCCAGGTCCGTCTGGACAAACTGCTCATCGTCCCTGGAATAGATCTTGACCTCAGAAGAGTACTCCGGACCCATGCGACTCAGGATCTTCCGATAGCCACCGCTCAGACTGACCTCCTTCCATTTCCTGCGCATCTCAAACGGATTCAGTCCGCCGCCCTGTCCGCTGCCCATGAACCGCTTGTAGAAGTCGGTCATGGCATTGGCCGGATACAGCACATCGTACCCGGGAAGAGGAAGCACAATATCAAAGATTGAGTACTTGCCGCTGGCGGCTTCTTCGGTCGTGAGGGCTCGCGCGCGCACGAATGCATCCCCCGCTTTGTAGGAGCTATCATTGGCCTGGGGGGCAATGATCACCTCGCCGTCGGCGTCCACTTCGCCCGTCGCCGGCGCAGACGGGGGTGCCTTGTCCTCGTGCTCATGGATCAGGACCAGGTCTCCCTCGACGACCTTGTCGCCGTACAGCCGCCAGCGTTCACCAACGGCAAAGTTCCACACCAGCGACTGGTAGGCGTGAACATACATCAACCGCAGGTTCCGTGGGATTGTCTGCAAGGCGCCGAGATAGTCGTTCTTCTGCCGGCTCAAGTACCGCATCAAGCAGGTCTCGGCGGAGAACTTGCGCGGCATCTTCTCAATGGCTTCGGCGGCCTTGCCTGTGGTCTGGAACAGGTGGATGGCTTCAGCACGGGCCTTGTCATCGGAGCTGATGGGAGCGGTCGAGTGTCCAGTCTCGCGGGCAGCGGCGAGGATATGTGGGCTGAAATGAAGAATGGCTTCGCACGCGCCCTTGAAGTCACCCTGTAGCATCTTCACGCCAACGGTGTCGGTCCGAGTGGAGAACGTGCCGAACCGCTGCAAGCCGTAGTAGTTGAAGTAACCGCGCTCGCGGAGGCTCTTCAGCGCAGAGCTCACAAGCTCGGACGCCTTAGAGACAGCCGCCTCGCGATCTTGAAGATCCACGCCGGGGATTTCGCATTCGCGGAGAGACACGACGAACTCGTTACCCGCAAGGTCTCCCAGTTCGAGGCCATGCGGAAGATACTCAAAGTCGCCCAATCGCGCATTGCGCAGGGTGGAGTTGAGTCTCGCAAGGCGATCGACATGCACGCGATAGGCACACGCTCTCTGGGCGGTGACGCCACGGCGGTCCTTGGTGCCCGCGAACTGGAAACCCTTCGGGTTCATCTTCAGCTGCCGCGCGATGAAGGAAATGACCTCCATCGTGTCCTTGTTCTCCTTGTAGATTGTGAAATGGAGGTAGGGTCCGCCGACGTCCTCCCAGTTGAACCGACCGCGGTTCTGTCCGTTGCCGGGCCCGCGTCCACCTTGGACGGTGCGCTTGTGCCGGTTCGAGGCCACCGACACAGTCATCAGACCCTCGCTATCGGTCGAAGAGTCGAGCTGGGAGCCAAAGATGCGACGGATGGCCTGGTGGATCTGAATGCGCCGGTCGCGGTCGTTGACGACCACGGTGGGGAGCTTTCCAAGATCACTCGGTCGAGCCTTGGGGTTCTGCTGAGCGCGGTTGTACAGCGACACCAGCTTTGGAATGTATCCCGCGCCGAACAACTCCGTCAACAAAGCCTTGTCTTCCTCCGAGAGCTCGAATTGAGGGGTCTCTGACTTCTCAGCGTTGTCAGAAGCACCTTTCTCGCCCGCGGCTTCGGGTTGTTCCTCTTGCTTCTTCTCCGCCGGTGGTTGCTCTGCCGGCTGTTGCGCCGCGGCGTCAACGGAGGCAGACTGGGTTGCATCGAGGTAGGATTGCGGGATGTCGGTGCTTCGCAGGTGCAGGACTTGGCCGGAGGGCAAAATTTCGTTGACGAGGAAATCGGTATATCTGTGAGAATACCATTAGTCTGTAATGTTGAAAACGTTGTGAATGGAAATACCTTTTCTTCAAGATCCCTGTGAATCCTTCATTATCTGCGCTGACGAATTCCGTGATGCCCACCTCCGCTTCCTTCAGAGCTTGCGCATCGCCGTCGGAGATCTTAGCGGAGGCAGTCTCCTGCACCGCAGGCTGGGTCGGAGGGGCAATTGTAACATCTGTAGAGTCATTGTCGGTCTTGAGTCGCTTACACGGCGACTCCATGACATCAACTGCGTCCATTGTAGTGGTGGTAGGAAGGTGGATGAGGTGGAACGAAGATGGTAGGAAAAGGCGGCCGAAGCAGATTTCAATTGCGGACTTGGCGGGATGCCTCAGGCAAACTTATATAGTCTCTACATTCCATGTATACACCCATTGACTGATGCTGTTGGAACTATATGTGATTTTTATCGATAAATATAATTAGTACTCTTGTTTTCGATTGTCAGTGACAGCGATCTGGACCTCCATCATGGAAATCTAGTACCAGCAATCTGGTATTTCATGCTCCAGGAACGAGCTGACCAAACTCACGCCCCCTACCAGCACACCACTTAAGTTCTGCACAACGGTCATTTTCTCCCATGGCCGTATGCTTACTATTGGGGTTCGTGACGTTCAGAGAAATGCGCCCTTCTACCTGGTTTTGGTGGATTACTACGTGATCGGGGCACTCACCGCTCTACACAACACTTCGTGGCTCGTCGGCAAATGCTGTTTATTGGATCTATTGCAATGCGTAATTCTATGTACGCCCAACATGTATGCCATCTCGTGATATTCATGCGTCGTAACTTCATTCAGTCTTCGTTAGAGGGGGTGGTCCAGGACATGGCGGGACTAGGATATCAGGCAGACCTGGTCTGGTGGCTCCATATCCAAACCAGGTGGTTTCCGGCTCCGAAGGGTGACCAGACCCATTGGCTCGACAGAGTCACCCTCCCATGCCGCTTTGATGGATCGCACAGTGTTCCACACTGCATTTCTAGCCTCTGTCCGTGCATGCCCGTGGTTGAGTAAGGCTTCGTAAGGAGTGTGATTGTGTCGAATGTACGCCTCGACGGCGAGATTGGCCTTCTGTGCATCCGATTTCGTTGCCGTGCGTCCCACACGGCCGGATCCCTTGAGAAACGCATGATTGAGGATGATCTCCAGGGAGTCTTCAGGCATAAGGGGGAACTGGGTGCGAAGGAGCTGCCGGGAGTGGGCTAACTCCCGCTCATCGCGGAGCTTGACGGCATTGGCACGGGAATCCGCTGTCGCGGCTGCTGATTGAGAAACCGTTGCATAGATGTCGGAAGGCACCCGGAGGCCAAGCGGCCTTTTGCCGGATTTGTCCTGAAACCTGTTAGCATGGATGATGCTGTGGGACGGAAAGGCCGTGACGGCTTACATAGACAGCGTAAACCGTCCGCTGAGACTCTTTAGTCTTGACTCGGCAATGGCGAGTAATGTAGACATCTCCTTTTGGCACGAAAATATATCCTTCCGGAATGGGTTGTCGTTCGAAACAGCTCTGGCGGGTCTGTTAGCGCATCAGCTGCAGGAGTGGGCATGTAGGACCTAGGATGAGGGCTCGTCGGGAATGAAATGCCTGCGCGACATACTTTTTCGAGCGGGTCGTTTGAAGCCGGAAGCACGCTGAACTTGGGCGGGTTCCAGTTTCGTTTGGATCTGTTCCCCGCGGGTTTGCTGATTCTCCCAAATGGGCTCCTGCGCCCTGTCCCTCGGCCTCCTCGAGGAGCGAGGCTGTTTTTGCGAGGTTGGGGGGAGCGAAGCGACTGGAGAGACCGGGGCGAGAAGCGCGGTCTTGTGCGACTCTTCCTGCGGCCAACCGGAGAGTTGGAGATCTTTTTCCGGGACGATCTGTTTGCCGCGGCCATGGTGTTTTATGCCAGCGAGCCAATGGGAAACAGATTAAAGAAAAGAGATATTCCTAGACTAGAAGATATCAGGAGGCTCTGGGAGGTCGATTGCTACCAACATCGGCGGTCCGCAGTACCTTGGAGGGGTGAATCGTTGGCCGATGCTGGAGGGGCAGATAATGACATGGGTAGGCGGAATTGAAAGGAATCAGTCCTGCCCATGGCGAGAACGCATGGATATCGATTGGACGATGGATGAGGCCGACGAGGAAATCTGACAGATGAAGATGAGCGAAGGACGAAAAGAACTTGGAAGTATTTCTGCCCAAAAGAGGAATCGGAAGACCGTCGATCATCTAATCGGGGTGTGGCGGTGTGTGGAGGTTATGTGGCGGTGCGATTTCTGCCTGAGGCATGAGAATATGGGAGGCTGATCAGGAAAGTAACTGAACGCGACCATGTGAGTGCAGGTCGTTGAAGTGTCTAACAATAATACTACTTCTATCCCGACCATATGCACGTCCTCTAACATCCTCTTTGTGAAAAATACGGGTCAGATAAGGTCGCAACTACACCCCATACCCCCCTATGTCAGCTACGTAGGTACAGACAAGGGATAGGATGGATCGAGGCGCCTTGCTGATGTCTCCAACTTTAAGCCCGTCGTCTGCAAGACCATGTCAGGGGGAGTGGGATTATTCGTCTCCAGTCTGCAGATACATGCAGCCTCTCTCCACTCGGTTGTCGACCACCTGCATCCCGCTCGATCAGAAGGAGTCAACCCCATAGAGGGAGGAGATAGATGTGGTCCAACTATCAGTCCCTTGGTAGTCGACCGTCGCGACTTCGCCTCACCCAAAAGGGTAATATTAGTCCCGCGTCCAGCTACTCCGCGAACAATTCCGACCAGCGATCTCGTCATTTCGACCTGGCTGGAGCTGAAAATGGACCCAAGCTGGGGCTAACAGACACCGCAGGAGTGACTAGCCGGGATAAGGAATCGACCCGTCCAGGAGAGCCCCAATTTTCCCTACGGAGTACAATCTCGTGGTTGGATCGGCGGTCTCAAGGAGACTGGGGTGATTGCAACCCAATGAACGAATGACTTTTCCTCTGTTTCTTTTGGGACACCCCATGGTTCCGATGCAGTCTTCATCAGAGACACTCGTTCTCCATTGACCAGAGATACACAAGATAAGAACAATCTTCACTAAGGACCGCGGGCATAAGAGTCAACCAGTGCGTCAGCAACAATCGGTCGTGCGGGCGATGACGATGGAGCCAGACGATCCACGGAAATGGACCGTCGTTCCTTGTCGTGGGAGCCAATGACGACCATCCACGCTAGGTATCGCCGTCGGGATTCTCTCCATCGAGCGAGATCAATCATCTTTTACGAATCCCCAGTCTGGACTTCTCCTGAATGATGAGATCTCTTGGTCTGTGGGTGAATTGCACCTCCTCCTTCCCCCCTCCTTGTACTCGCCCTTCTTTGCGTTTATGAAATGAATCGGTTGGATCCATCTGGTCCAGGGGACCACTGTGTTGGCACCTGCGACAAGAGCCAAACGAGAGACCGAATCCTGGAAAGCCCCATTCTCCTCCACTCAACGGTCTCGGGGATTTCTCACAGGATTGAATTCAAATTGACTGGCTGACGTGGAGAGATTCGGGCGAGCTGAAGTCTAGGATTCTTGCATGCACAGGCGATTCGATGAGGCTGACCTTGAATAGCACTCCGTACCTAGGTAGTTAAGGTAGTTGATGATACAGTAGTACATAGTACCCAGATACCCCGAGTAGAAGAATCAACCCAACAGTGGATCGGGCGGATCTGGAGGCATGGATTGACTCTATTTATGATTCTCATTATTAAATCAGAATCCGCATAAAATTCAGAGGATAAAATCGACCCGAAAAAAAACCAGATTAAAAAAAAAAATCCATATTATTACCAAGAGAGAAAAACGAAAACAAAAAATTCCTCTCCTTCTCCCTTTGTTCTTCCCGGCCGACCAACCTTCTTCTTTTTCTCCTCCTCCCTCTTCTCTCCTTCTCTCTCTCATCTACAACTTCTCCTTCATGACTATGTTCTAGGAGTGTTCTTCCTCCTGTCTCTCCTTCTTCTCCTTTTCGAGTTCCTCCATTCCCTCAGTTCGTCCTCCTTTCCCCTCCCTCCAATGACCGGGGAGGCCTACATTCGTCGGCTCATCGATCCTCCCTACCTAACCCCTCTCCTTCTCCGCCAGCATTCCTGACCCTCTCCCAAGTATCCAGACTTTTGACCGCTCGAGGGTTGCCTGGCAGCTTGCGTTAGATGGTTGCTAGGATCACTGGCCGTTGCTGACATGAGTTGGGATCACCCTGTCCACAGGTATGCCGTTTCCCCCCAGAACCTCCTCCTCGTCCTAGCTCCGGCGGGGCCATTCTCGCATCTGTCAAATCCCTGCGGCTTCGCTCGATCTTTCTTCTGTTGTCGTGGGTCGTCTTTGTGGCATTGCATTACCCTCCGTTGTGATCATATTGCTGGTTGCCCATCTACCCCGTACAATACCGCAACTCGTGGGTCGTGGTGTCCCTGTCGACGGAGCTCCTCCGCCTCTGCACCGGCGAATCCTCTCGAAGATGTTGCTAACAGAACCGTCCGTCATGTTTAGCTTCAGCTATCCCAACGGTGAACCTCAGACCCCCACGAGGACTCCTCCGACGACCATCTTTGGGGATTCCGCCTTCCAGACCCCCAAACTTGAATCAAGCTTCTTCGATCCCCGAGTGACTTGGGACACCTCCGATCCATACGCCTCCAGTCCTGAATTTCTCCGAACGCCCCAGAAATTTGGCCTAAGCACTCCGTCCAACCGTCCGCTCCGACTCCCCGAGACCGTCCCTGAGCAACCCACGGACCAGGATACCCTCAATGCACACAGTACCAAGCCGGTAGACCAACAGTCTGACACAGCCAAGCGCATCCGGGCCGCAAAACCCACGGGCAATAATCCCGACGATGGGCCACGCACGGTAGGCTCGGCCAAGTCTGCTGCCTCCATGCAGACCCCTCCCCCAAGCAGTGCTTCCAGGAGGAAGATTACCGGGTTGGGAGACGAAGATGGGACAGGGCGGCGACCCTCGGCGTCCAGCGTCATCGGCACGCATCTAGAGACCCCGAGTCGGCTGATGGGCGCTTCTCCCCGTCTCTTTGGAGACCTGCAGACCTCCCCAGACCCGTTCCAGCTCGCATCTATTGATCCCTCGGCATCGCCCTTCTTCCCTCAGCAGCGCTTATTCTGGGACCATGACCTTCCGCAGCAACACGAGGATCTGGACCTATCTGGAAGTAATATGAATGGGTTCGGGACCACAACAGACACCTTCCCCAACCATCCACCCCTCCATGATGCTCGCATCCCACAACTTCCCTCCATTGAAGGCAGTCTCGACCTCCCGGATTTCAGCCACAACAACCTGTATGGCCTATCATCTGGAGCGACTACCGATGCCGCCTTATTCCCGGCTCCTTTCTCGACCTCTCCCCGTCTCCCGACCACTAAGGCGGAAGATCCAGCCATGTTCCTGAGCTCTCCGGCACGCCGGTTTGGTGGGCCTCAGCCTACCCCGGAAAAGAGACTCTTTTCGCGGCCACCCCGACAGCCATACCACCATCAGACCGAAGAATCCAAGCGGGAGCAACTGCGTCGATCTCAGAGTGTGCATCGTCAACTTCCCGCCTACGATGACGAAGAGGAGGATGATGATTTCACCCCTCGACAGGCTCGACCGACCTTGACTCGTAGTCTCACCCATAGTGCGATTAGCGCCCACCGTCCCGGACTCGGGGGCATGACATCCACCAGCGGCATCCGGAAGAGCCCATCTAAGGGTCGTCTTTCTCCGACGAAACCCCGTCAGCCTCTGTCTCGGGCCAACTCGGTGGCTGGCACTATTCCCACCCGCTCTCAGTCCGTGATCCTCAAGATCGGAAAGGATGGACGGGCAAAGACAGAAATGCAGCCCGTCCCCGAAGCGACCACCGGTTTGACGGATCCGATTACGGCCATGGATCTGGAGGGGTCAACCACCGAGAGTGAATATGACTCGGCAGAGTTTTCAGAATACCCTGCAATGGGTAGTCGGACTCCGTCGTTCGCCTTCTCTGATGCGGGTCGCCCGATGCTCGCGCGCAGTGACTCCGGCTCCCGGCCGCATTCGAAAGGCTCCTATACCTCGACCGCGGCGTCCTCTCACTCCGGACGGGTGTCGCCCTGGAGCGGAGCGCCTCGCGGGCCAGTCCGTCGGCCAACATACCGGACGCTCGGCGATGACTGGAAGCGAACCCCTAAGCGGCAATCCATGATCGGCTCGGATTTGTCTTACCGCAGCGCCAGCTCCATCCCAGCTCCCCGCGCGGATTCGGAGGAGGATACGGGCGATGCCCAGCACGCCCTTCGGAAGGTCCTTCGGGAGAAGGGCCGGATGCCTCGACCGCATACGGTGAACTATGGCTCGCGGTATAACCGCTCCTCCCGGTCGTTGGCCCATCTCCGCTCGTCTCCGCCCCGGTTTGGCGGCGAGCCGGACTTTGGACTACGGGACATGAACACGTCTCCCACGACCATGACGGATCCTGACTTGGCCACCCCAAGCATCGACCGATATAGTAATCCCAGCAACGGGACGCGCTGTATCTGTAACTCGATGGACAATGGGGGCCACCTGATGATTCAATGGTAGGTCTGCCCCCGTCTTCGTCCACTGCTATCGCTAACCCAGCCCAGTGAATCCTGCAGCCACTGGTTACATACCAAATGTGTAGGATTAGAACGAGCCAACCTCCCCTCGGTCTACGTGTGCGTGTTCTGTGCGCAAACCCCGACTCGCCGAAATCGTGTTCGGGTGCCGGTGAACAACATCGGCCATGTTCCAACATCTCCCTTAGCTCACAAATCCTATCGTTTCCGATGAAGATCGGTTGTTCATGGTAGAGGACGACCAAGCATGTCAGATCATGAACCCAACTTAACTTTCTCTTGCCTGAGTTTCCTTTGTGCAATCCTCAACTAGACATACCCCTTTACTTTTCTTGTGCGATGCATCATCCACCAAGTCCGTGTGGACTGGCGTTATGTTTGCCATACATCACCTGTTTCTTAATTTTGTATTAATTGGCCTGTGAGATACCTTGACATGTGTACCTAACTGAGTAGGTAGAGATGAATCCAGCATGTATGAATACGATGAACATTCTTCTAGAAGCTGTACGTATGCTTCCGGCTCAGGCGAATTCTCACCTCGAGTACCTTATAAGACTCAACGCTTCATTGTAGCTGGATCTCTTCCTAACGATTATCATTTGGCCGTATGGAGGCAGTTTCGAAGGAACGCATAGAACCCTAACCTATACGGAGCAGACAGGGGGTAAGCAGCTTAGTGAGTACACGTGACTGCTTAAGAGACGAGTGCTTAGTAAGCAGTGATGGTAAGTTAATCTGAAATATACTGAGCAGACCCCTAAGCGCCCTCACTAAAGCGGCGGTGTCCCGAGAGGAAACAGTCGTCCTAGAAAATCAAGTACGTACAGGTACATACGTAAGACACCCAACTGACAACTCCGCCTCTGGACCACGAGCACGTAGCGATCGTGATAACAATTTCATGTCTTATAAAGGTGCTCCTTCCTGGAAACTTTGTATGGAACCCCATTCAAGTACATCTTGAAGACTCCCGCGAATTATGCCTTGGTCCTCATGGATGTGAATAGCCTAGTTGAGTGTTTCCGATCATTTTTGGAACACAATAACCCTTCACGAAGGTGGTCTTCGGTACATTGGCTCAATGTTCGGCCTGAGCAGACAAGATGCAGTGGTGCTCTTATTCTAAGCCTGGACAGCAATTTTTTCACAAGCAGCAATGGCTCATGTCCCTTCCGAGAATTTCATGAAAATGAGAAACCAACCTACATCCTTGAAGGAATCCAATGGTTTGCTAGTAGCTTTCCACTATAGATTCTCTTCTCCAATAAGCAGATCCACAAGACTACACAGGGCGTAGAGAGTAGGGCTGCTCGTCCGCTCAGTCGTAATTAAGCTATATTTGTCTTCGCAGTTATTTGTTAATAAAATCTCCACTTAAAATCTCTTCTGAAGTAGTACATAGGTCAAGTATGTTGATAGCAGATTCTACAGTGCGCCCTGTAGAGCTCTGACCGCGAGGGCGGTCGTAGCACCCCGATTCCCAACCGTCTTTTTATGAGTTGGAAAGATATACATGGCAGATGGCCCCCATCCTCCATCCTCCTGCTGCATACTAGCTAGCCTCTCCCGATCTGGGTGGTTTTCAATCCCTACCAGCTTGCACGCGAGCAGGCGCGTAGCCAACGAGAAGGAATCGCCC
Source organism: Aspergillus pseudoterreus (assembly GCA_002927005.1). Taxonomy (NCBI): domain Eukaryota; kingdom Fungi; phylum Ascomycota; class Eurotiomycetes; order Eurotiales; family Aspergillaceae; genus Aspergillus; species Aspergillus pseudoterreus. The sequence goes on along the minus strand of PIJX01000015.1, from coordinate 577,467 downwards.
TCAACGCCAATCCGTTCAATAAGGCGCGTTTTCAGAGGGCCCTCGAATCTATCCTTGACACTGGAATCACTTGAGTAGGCGAGAAGTCGACTCATATAGTAAAGAAACCACTCTGGACTCGGGTAATATCGTGTGCCGTATATGTATGCTCTGTTGAGCAAAATCTGGTAAACCCACTCATGTGTTTCCGGAAGCTCGTAGCCGCGTCCATATTTATGAAATGCAACCAATACGTTGAGGGCAATGACAGCGTCTACTCTGGGACGAGACTTGTCGGCATATATCTGATCGTACTGTTAGCGTGGCTTGGATTAAGGTGATCGCTGCCGAGCCACAAGATACCTGCACAAGTCCATCATCATCGACATAGTTCAACATCTCATCAAGAATCACGTTGGCAATTGCGGGCTCGTAGTCAATGGCAATCAGCGCAAGAGCTGTTGTATCCATATCATCGGGGTATGTCTTGCTTGTATATTGCGGTTTGCCAGAAAAGAAATTCCACAATCGAGGCGGAGGTCGCAGATCAACAAGACTCCTGGTCAAGTAGTCAGTAAGCCTGGACTTAACAAGACCAAGGTGGACGTTACCGGTCCTTCATCACCTCGAGTACAAGAAGCTGTGCATAATTCTCATCAATTGAAACGCCATCTTCAGTAGTAGAGTAAAGCTTTCTGGCATTAAGTCGCAGAAACTCAGTTCCTCGTTCGACCGGATCCCCGATAAAGTTCATGATCACTGAAGGGATCCCGAGTGTACCAACCGTCCCGCGCAACCCAAGAGACAGTGCCGCCAGCACATTCTCCGGACGGTCATCAACAATGAAACACCGCTGCGGTACCGTGCGTGTGGCTCGCAGGACATGACGGTAGAACCGCAGGCTGGGCTTTCGGACACCGAGCTGCCAGGAGGTAAAGATATGATCAAAGGTGTTCCAGAAAGTATCATCCCACCGGCCACGGAGGGCCCGATACTCTGGCTCGGAGATGTTTGTAACGAGGGCGATCTCCACACCAGGGTTCTGCTTGATGGCTCTGAAGACAGAGAGCATTTCGGCATCGTAGGTCAAACTCTGTCGAAGCTGGTGAACTAGTTCTTCCAGCTCGTGCAGTGGAAAGCCAAACAGTTCTGCGACTTGGAGAAAGCATTCTTTTTCCGTGATTTGTCCTGTTTCATAATCCATCCAGATCGAGGACGAAAGGACGCGTCCCAAAGAGACCTTAGCATCCTGTGTTTTGAACATATAATCCTCCGGTGGATGCACAAATATACCACCCAAATCGACAAGAATGGTTGTCATGGAGGACTTGGTGCCGTCTGTCAGCGTCATCTGGCGAGTATTCGATGTGGGCAGGATCAAGTGGAATATAATGGTAGACTAATACCCTAATACCCCAGCGTGGATAGGCTCTGATGATAGTCTAATGACAGGAATAGCGTACGTGATCTAGTTCTCTGCACGCTCTTGGGGTATCCGAGCCAATTTAAGTCCACAAAGACCCATAATGAAGAAATTTTTGAGCACCGCTGCCCGCTTGGAAAGGACATCCAGGACAGGTTTCAAGGTGTTTAGGCTTTATGTAGGTAAGCTCCTTGCAGAAGTCTATGCAAAGCCTCGTCATTAGATGGCCGTAAGCTTTATGCAGTCCAAAGTCTCGCCATGATATATAATGTCATTTCGCATGAGATGCTAGTTAAAAGGGAACTTTGTGATACGTGCGCCACGCCAGTCATGCATGAAACTGGCTTAGAGAAGGATAACCAAAATGATGCTGCATCTAACCAGGTAATACTGGGTGCGCCTTGCGTCGCGACATGATCCATAAAGTTGATTAAAAAGATCACTCACGTCGCCTGACCAACTCCTACATCCCTTGACGTAAAATTCTCTGTTCAAATTCCTAGGACTGGCCCGGTATTGACCAGTACTCTAAACTTCCCCGTCCTGGACAAACGAAAAAAGAAGAAAAGATCGAGTAAACATGCCCAAAGATATTCAATCAACAATCAACTTCATCCCCGCCAACCTAGAAGTCAAATCCATGACTGGGACGGCAGACTTCTACACCCACGCAAATGACAGGCGAGAAGTAACCATTCACGATATCCGTGGTCGAGAGAAGGAATTCACCTTGTCCATAAATGGGTTCATCTACATTACTCATGATAGCCAGCACATCCCAATCACAGAGCCAACCACAATTAAGAGAGATTTATATGAGGAGACAGCAGACCTCCTAAGGAACAGGTAAGTAGCCCCGCCCAACTAAGCATACCATACTCATAGACTCTAACACCACCAACCAGCCTTCAGCCTTCTCCTACACGGGTCAGAATAGCCTCACACACGATTCGGTCCTCGTTCACCGACCTGGATAGCGAATACACGGGGACTCTAGGCCCAGCCTGTGCAGCCCACCTCGACCACACTCCCACCGGCGCCAAGAAGTACCTGTACGAAAAGTTCCCATGCGAAGAAGCGTCTCAGCTCTCCAAAACACGATGGGCTATTATCAACGTCTGGCGACCACTGAAGGCTATCAAACGAGATCCACTCGCCGTTTGTGATGGCCACACGCTGCAGAAAGGAGATCTATTGCCAATCCGCATGGACTACTCGGCCAATACTCGAGCCAAGGACGGTGACTCGAATCTGAGAACCACAGTGGAATGGGAGATCGCCATGTGCAAGTACGGTGAACAGCAGAAGTGGTATTACTTATCTGAGATGGGGGTGAATGATGTGCTTCTGATGAAGATTTACGATTCCTCTCACGGAGACGCTCCGGGGGTGGCAGTACACTCGTCGTTTGAGGACCCCAATCAGGACGAGACAGTAGAGCCTAGGGAGAGTATTGAGCTGAGGTGCTTGGTGTTTTGGGAGGACATGCCGTTGAACATTTAGTAGTGCTAATCGTGATGGCATGAGCGGACTTGTTCAAAGGGTCCGTTTCTACTGGTGATGTATCGAGGTCGGGCCCAAGGCTGATAAGAAAAGGAGATCATATCGAAAACTATTGTGGGCGGTCAGTTCTATTACCAAATTATACGGAATTATATCTTGTTTGGTCTCTCTAGTTTACGACTCTCAAAAAGTGGTGTCTCATCCCATGGTCCGCGTCTAGTACAATCCGGACGTCCGGAAGGACACTTCCGGTCTGTTCTCTACTTTCCTGGTTGGGGTTGTGTATGTTGCACTGGACGCACTTTCTTATCGACCTGATAAATATGCAACAGATGAAGATAAATAATGTCATGAAGTCTTCGCACAAATCCTGAAGGTGAAGAAACCAAATTTTATATTACGATGCCACCGTGACGTATATTGCGATGTATGGCTGAAGTAAATTTGGCTGCCGGGAGAAAGTTATTAACTAGGGCGCAAGGAAATGTTTATCTTTAACGATTATAGACGGTCATGCTACAATCTTTTTTATCTATTATGCGCCGTGAATAATGCCGACTGCAGACCCAAATATAGGGCTTTATTGATGTACCTAAGCCCGGCCGAGTTGATCTGAGCCCTTCCCGGCCTCAGGCAAGAGCCTCTGCTGATCCTGCTCGTTGAGAGCGTTGAACGGCTGATTTAGCGGTCCTACCAGATTATTAAGGATCGCCGGACTAATGATTTCGATGATTAGACTACTATTAATGCCTTCCTTTCCGAGCGACCTAAGATCTGGGATCGACCGATTTAGATTCACCTAAAGCCTAAGATCTATGAGTGCATCTATCTTTAACGCTATTTACAGTTGAAGGTTTACATATTCCGTCATTCTACCTGGTAACTAACTAGCTTTGGTTGGCGGGACGGCCCATGCCGCGGACCCACTACGCTACCAGCCCCTGGCTGACCACCCACATCAATAACCCCCAGCAGGCGAGGTTCACATAGGCCCACCGACAGTGCAATGACTTGGTGATGTCCCAGTGGTGTCCACCCCAAAAATCGTCGAGTGCAAAGCCCACACTCTTTTATTTAGTACGCCAAATGATAGATAGATTGGGAACGAATTATGAACCTGCAGGGCAAAGTGCGAACACTCGCACGCTGTTAATATCAGAGAAGCGTCCGCTGGATGAGGACGCTCCCAGTTGCCCTTAGTGCATTTATTGCGCTGTATAATACCGTTACAATTTCCAACTCTTTGGTGCTGGACTCCAACCCTAGAACCCTCGCCCAGGTATCGGGCCGGCATTGTACTAAGCCTGCCTTCCCTTGGGATAATCCTAGTATGACCAGTAAATAAATTATAAAGGTCATTCTGCTAGGTTGCCTAGTGTAGATAACTTCTAGACTATGAAATGTAATAGGCCAGTTTAGTATATACTAAAGATTCTTATAGCGCTGGATAAGATTCACTGTATTTATCAAAAATTCTATGCGTTAAACTAGTATTCCTAAATCTACCACCATGTCACACCTGCTAACAATGTCTGACAATATTCAATAATCTTCATTGCTGCACAGCCACGCTTGTTGACCAAGAGTGGAGCTGAGCTTTGCATTACCCTTTACAGACCTACTAATGCATAAAGCAGAAATGCATACATATGGTAGTACGGAGTATATGTCTACCTACCTGGTCACGTGCCGTTTAGTGACGGCAGCAGATGTTGTGATGCCGGGCGTTTTCTGTTATATAGTAGGGAAGCAACCGCCTGACAAACAGAGAAGTGTGTTAATTAAACCGACCACAAGCTGGAGTCACAAAGCAGGCGGCTTTGACAAGAACAGAGAGACTTAAAGAATGAGGGTTGCTCTTGGGCTGGTGGATGTGGATGAGCTCCTTTGAGTCTGGTCTTCTGCATAGGAGATGCTTTACTTACCGTATTTAAAGCCTCGAACAATCCGGTTACATGCTTTCGACAACATTCTTAGAGGAGCAGGAAATCCTTCATTCGATAGCAATCGGGGGTATGTAGTACGGCCCAGTCGATCGGAACAGCCACGGCAACCAGCATATTTTACGTTATTTTGGCTCGCAGAAAGGTATGCACAGGAGTAAAAAGTGTCCATTGACCCTAGATTCCCCACATATTAGCTTCTACAATCATATGACACTTCGTAGGTCGCATCATAGATCTAGATTTAGCTAGATTAGGTGCTATAGTTCATTAAGCTACTCATGTGGCTTCTTGTGAACAAAGACAGGTGTGTGGGAAGGTCGGACGTGGGGCACCGACGTACGTTGCAACGGTCTATGATAGGTACGTGTCAATCAAAAACGACCGCTAGGCCACCAAAATGTGAACACACTAATGGGGCCCTCTATGGTCCATTTCTCCGTTTGACGGTATGAAACACAGACCTAGCTTCTACTATAATCCAATGACCTGAAACGAACGAAGTGAGAGGAAGGGTTGACATGCCATCTTCGGTTAGGCTTTGACGGGCTCGCTACTAATCCATTGGCCTTTCGTGCTCGTATACTTTCTTGCTCTCATCTGGCTGCCACAGGTTACCTTCCTGTATGACTTCGTATATTCTGCACCATGACTGCCTTCGTGTTCTCACCAGTTCCCGTCCAAAAAATTTTCCAATTGTCTCCATCTACTATATACGCAGAGCCATCCATTAATATAACAACGGTTTATTGCCACTGCCTCTAATGCCGCCAAATAGGACCTGTCCAGCTGTTATCTATATTTGAGACTTTATCGATGGCGTTGAACACGACCCGACACGCCCCGGTAAAAGCCTGGCGCTGCAGTTACGCCTTTTTCTGAATATCCCGGATAAGGACGAACAATCAGACGATGTTGCCCAAGGAGATATACCGACTTTGATTCGATTCTTCAGCCAAACGACCCGATCCGAAATCTAGCCCAATGTGTTTATCTACGCTTGGGTTTCCTTTCTAACGGCTACTACCCAAGAGGACGGCTTCTATATTCTTTTGCATGCTGATGCTGTAGACTGGTAAGAACCGCCACCCCCCTCGGCATAACTCATTTAAAGGTCTCTAGCTACCCGGGCATCTATGAAGATGCATGCATATTAAGATTCAGTTATTACTGAAAGTAATTTGTAGAATTCCCGGCCCTTGGGAGTTCCCGAATAGAGATCATCTTCAGCCAAATCAAACTAGGGACATACCCACCCAAATAATAGAACTAAAGAAGGAATAGATCCAGATGTTACCCAGTGTATTCTCTTCCAAACAATAAACAGCGCATTCTAAGCCCCTTACTACATTTTCGTCCTAAGTATTCTTTCTCCTTACAGTGTTGTAAACATACCTTCCCCTTCTATAATCTCCCTTGATTGCTGTTCGGAGGACACGATTTCAAGACTGAAAGCACTATAAATCCCTTCCATGCACCTCTAATAGCAAAAACTTCACCTCAATCTAATAACACCATTATATCCTTTCACATTTCAAAAATTCCACTCTACCACGTTCCTAACGCAAGAAAATGAAGCTACCAGTTGCCCTTCTACTTGCAACTACTGCATCATCAGTCTACGCTAAATTTGCAACCGCGGGATATCTCTACTGCGGACATGTCCTTCTGAGTTATGGTAATGTTAAATGTCTTATCTTACTGAAGTTGTGCACAGTCTTTTGACACTGTATAATAGACAGCGCGGTGTATACCGATCAGATTAGGGAATCCCTGGGAGTAGCGGGATTTCCTGTCGATGATCATACTATTGCCGACAGCCTTTTTATCGTTGGCGAGACCGGTCAAGTTGATATGCTTGGATATCGGTCTACCTGTCAACCAGGACAATGCAGGAAGAATGCATACCAGCCCAAGGATTATTGCGTTGGCCCCACCGACCCTGTGTCGCGAAACTGCTCCTAAACCTACTTGTTGGAGTGATCAGAGGGACGCGACTCTGAGAGAATATTGGACAATCAAGGAAGTCTTACAAGGAGCTTTTGTGTATGGCTTGGGTTTTGTGTGGTGGTTCAACACGATCATACGATTTTAGTAGTAAACATTGGCTGCTTTCATTTCTCGGTCAAATGTACTGTGGTAAATTTTCCATAGAATGAACGGAATGAGAGAAAGGGGAAAGGAAACAAGCTTAGGGGACAAGAGTAAAGCGCTATTCATGTTTCAGTGAAGAGAGCTTTCTACATTCTCCTCAATTGCTCAAGGATCCTTCTTTTAAGTAATTTTTTCTCTTAGTTTTGTCTTCTGGAAAAGCCTCCGAATCAAACGCTCCAGGATATATCACTCACTAATAGTTTTATCAAATACTTCCAGTGCAATTAAATAATACGACTCCATAGCAGCAGGCTCCATGACTGTACGAGGCTTCTAGCCTATCTACTTAGATTGATATTTGTAGATACAAAGTTGCGGAGTTTCTGCGCGTCCAGAGCCTTCTAGTCGTAGCATCTTGGGGACTGCGGCGGTAGTGGCGTAATATTAAGAAGCAGGCAGATTGGCAGGTGATTAAAGTCGGCGCAGACATCTTACGCTATAGCCAGAGACGGAAGGAGATAGAGGAGAGATGGTGAATGGTGTATCCAGGAGGGTAGTGTGGTAGGTTAAGAAGCCCATGGTATACATGGATGTTGGATATGACAGAAGTATATCCAGAGTAGCAGTGGATATTCTGACAAAATACACATAAATTACATACTCTACTACATGAACCTGCACTACATGATGCATCTACTTCTATGCACACTATTAAGTTACTAGTAGAACCCGCAGCCCGCGCGGACTGTAGCTTGTGCAACCCGCACCGCAGCGGTGCGGTGCGGTGCGGTGCGGTGGTCCGCTGGCGGTAGCGGTGCGGGTTGACATCCCCTAGCGATGACGGCCAGATAGTGAGATGTAGTAGCTTAGATAGACGGTAGAACTTAATTCGGGGAGTGAAAAAGGCTTTAAGATCCAATGGAATAGGAGGCAGGTCGACTCCTATGCTCCTACGGTATAGAGGCAGGCCCGGGCTTATAAGTTATAACTGTTGAACTACGCGTGTCTGAATTACTGCGTACAATACTTGATATGGACGGTTGCAAGGAATTAATTCAAATCAATCGAAAATAGCAGCCATATTCATGATTGACTGCTAGTTCAGGGCTTCGGAGGTTGAAATCCGCGTCATCAAGCGTGGTGCAAAAGCTGTTCGCTCTACCAACTTCCATGGGCGTTGAAGCCATGGCAGGCCATACAAGACGCCCGGGCTTGACACAAGTGTACACCGCGGTTCTTGGTTCTGTGTGACCTCGAGCAGAGATGTAACTCATTTTCTCAAGGTATAAATATCCTGGTAACTAAAAGATTTGGGATCTGAAGGGACGGCGACAGTATAGAGGTCGCACCAGTCATCGGGAGAGGTACCGCCACCATACATAGCAGCGACATCAGTGCCCTGGTCAACCATGTCCAGACATTGTTGAAGAGTAACCTTCCTTATTCTGTCTCCGCGGTGTTCAAACCCTTTTTGAGAGCTAAAAGACTGTCAGATACGAAGGTAACAAGTTTAGTAATGCCATGTACTCACCCCTTCTGCATTTAACATCAAACAGTTGACCATGACTGTTTGAAACCAACTTGCCGTTCCCTGGACCTAATAGGCTCAACATTAGTACAAAAATTTTGGCAATACAGGATGTCTAAGACTCACAACGTCTATCTCCGGGCTTGAGCGTGACGACATCATCTTTAGGCACGCCGCTATCATCGTCATCGTCATCACCAGGGAGGCCATCTTCGTCACCAGGAGGACCACCGTTGTCCTTCTGAGCCTCTAGGCAGTCCTGCAAATCGGACTGGCTCTTGTCATACGCTGCCTTGAGCTTGTCCCAATCCTTGCTAATCACGACGGTGACCGCTTTTGAGTTGGAAGCAGTTCCCGCGCCTGGATTGTAGAACCAGCAGTTACCGTTGTGCCAGCTACACGGTCCGGTAGGAATTCTCTTAGCGCACTCGTTGGCGCAGTCCTCTGGAGTTGCCGTAACTCTCTTCTCTCCAGCATAGTCGGCTTGCTTATGGATTTTTCCACAGCCATAAGTAGCCACGACCCCAGGCGCAATCTCCTGACCTCCGGTAGGGGGCGGATTGCAAGTGCTATCGAATGCACTTTGGGCGCTGGCAAGCCCACAAACGAGGGCAAACCAGGCCACAGAGGCGGGAATACAGCCTTCATAATGATCGAAGAAAAAATAGAGACGTGATAGTAATGACTGCGGAATATAACGAAGCTGGATTGAAGATGAAGATTTGAACGTATACCGAGCGAAGGTGCGGGCTATTTATGGTCTTCAAGGGATTCTATGTAATACACTATAGTAACTGAGCACACGTCTCGAAGGCTCGCATGACTATCGCCATTCTGCATATTGCGATCTCAGCCAGCCTCTTTATCCACTTTTTTTTTTTTTTTTCCCTTCTTCTTCTATTGCTTGCTTTTCAGAGGTGTAGGCCTTACCTGATTCAGATTATTGATTGGTATAGGTGTCCCGTACCTACTCAGTAAATGGATTTTCTTCCGTCGGGCCTTAACTTTTCTTTGGAGAATTTGAAATCTGGTATATCGTCAGCATCGGCACAACTTGCTTTTTGCAGGTGATGAAATTATGCAATTAAATCGTTGCGAAGTTCGTGGCACTGTCGCTTCAATCGATTGAGCTCTTGGTTGCTTTCAAAGGACTTCTTTTGGGGGCCTGTTAGACCTTGAGGTGCGGAAGCAACCCTTGTGAGACTGGAGTTGCAAGCAAGCTTGAGTAAAGCATCTCTGGCGGGGGTCCTCTATGAATGCGGATTGAGTACCATGTCTCACAGAGACATAGTAGGCGAATGTACCGCTCCGTGCATGGCCCATAATGACGTTCCTTGAATGTTCGTCCAGATGCCCTAGGGAGATGATGTTACCTATAATGACTGATAAGAGGTGAGTTGAGTCCGTCCAGACTTAAGTTAGCAGCAGCCCCTTTCCGATATCTGTAGAGTGATTCACCCTCTTTCTCCCCAGCTGAAGCGCTGGTAGACTTTTCACACTCCAGCACCTTAGCATAATTCAAATCGTGTTGTGGATCCGTGATTTAAAGACCCTCTTTATTACTTCTCATATAGTCGGAAGACTCAATCAGTGATGTGGAGATTATCATTTCCCGCAAAGTTCTCAGTTGGCCTTGGCAGCGAATGGTTGGCGTGCAAGAGTAGTATACTGGCTTTGACATGAAAATAAACACCGACCGTCATTATAGCTTCTCATGTTGAATTGATCAATAAAGGATCAAAAAGTCGATTGTCAGCCTACGGGGTAGCCTATAAGATGTGTGATAAGCTCCCTCTAACACAATTAACAATATCCAAGATCCGGCCTCGGTAATACAATCCACTATTACAGTACCAGTCCTCTTGCAACAATAGCTCGTGCAGCCCAAAACAGAAGCATGCCCAGTCGATTTGTGCCCCTGCTTTGATCACGTCTTGTACCTTGAACACAAGATTGGGGCTGCAGCGGCTCTGCCAGTATGAATCACGAAGTCTCCATTGAAATGCCTCCATCACGCTGCGAACATCGTGGATCCTCTCGTGACAGGGTGGACGGCTCTGCCAGATCGTATCAATAATGATCATTATGATTTCAGCAGGGACATCAGCGACGGTAGGACGCAGGTTCGCGGCGTGACCAAGGGATTTCTCGTGTTCTGTCGCAGCCCTTGCAATCAATCTCTGTATATCCCGAATGATAAGTGGGCTCGCGGACACGTGGGTGCGGTCTAATGGCATTGCAGGACATGGCGGACAGTTCTGCCTAATCCAGGGTGCCTCATTGTCATAACAGGCATATTCGCGGGTGTAGTGACGGAGATCCGGCATCCAAAGCGTTCTGTCAGCTCTCCAATACGTCTCGATGGCCTGCACAAATGCTCGCAGGTCTTGCTTGACGATGTCGTGGCCCAGAAACCGACCAACCAGGAGCCAACAGTGCGGGTGCATGGTGTATCTCACACGCTCCCCGTTCTCCCTATTCCAGTCCGTCTCGAAGAGATTGGCCATATGAAACTTCACGGTCCATTTCGGACGCGTCGTTAGAGGCCCAGGAAAGACCACGGCCTTATCGGGGTCGGTCATGATGGGAGCGGGGTGCTTCTTCTTCCTTGCTTCCATAATGATGTGTGGAGATATTCCAGATATCGACAGGCGACCTCGCTTTGGGTCATCGAGGACTAGAGGCTCTTGTATGAGGTGCGGACGGCAGAGGATGGAGACTCGTATAGACCACTCACTTGCACGGTAAAAACATGCCCACGTCGGGAAATCCGTCTCCAGATTCAACTGCTCAATCTCGTATGCAGGCACGATAAGCCTCTTTTTCTTGTTGGGCTTTTGTGCTGCCCACACGCCCCAGGCCTCATGCGCTTCCCCTAATTCTCGTCCGTCATATAAGGAAACTTCTATTCCACAAAGTACGCAACAGGCGGGCGGCTCCCGGTCGATCGACATCTTGGAGATGGTGTCGAAGATCAGGGCAAAAGTTGTTGTGTATGGGCATGATTAAATGGATGGCGCGGTGCGAAGAACTCTGATAATGGTCTATGGCATCATGATGATCCTTTCAGTAAGCAGACTATTCCTTACAGAACTATGCTTACATCGAGTGCCCTTACTATCATTGCAGAACTTGAGACGAGGTATTTAATCTTGAATAATTGAACAACGTGATATTATCGACAGGGATAAGACTGACAGACCTTTTCATACTTCGGCAATGCCCATTTGACCATCCATTCACTAGCCAGCACCTCCTTAGCCGAGGAGCGACTGTCAGGTCTATAAGAAAGCATCGATTTCAACATCGAGAAAAGGGCATCACGCTCAGCTGGCTCGAACGGTGGCATTCCTCTTTTTCGTCGAGGCCGTTGCACACTGTCTTCAAAACGGTCCTCTAATGATCTGTAGGAATCTCGGTTTATCGGGATTCCATCCTCGCTGAATTTGTTTCGCCGAGCCTCCCATTTCATCCACCACTCTGGGGGCAAAATGCCGAGGGCGTCCACATGCTCGCAAGTCATGTCATCCTCACTGGCGAGGAATCCTTCAAAGAGTGGGCATTGGGCGATAATGGACCATATTGTGCAGGCCATGGACCAGATATCAGATGGAAAAGAAAGCGGCTGCATGGGTCCAAACCGCGCCTCTGGAGCTTGGTTTGCAAGAGGAGCATGGGATTCAAATCTATCTTCCTTGAAAGGAGAAAAGGCTTCGCCAAAGTCGGATAGTAGAATTTTCGCTTCTGGCAGGCCGAGATCCTCACTTGCCTTTCCAAGCCAGATAGGTAGAATGCCGTGCGAAGGAATACAAGGAGGGAGTTCTTTACCGTCGAATCGTTGAATAGCTTCGAATTGCGGTTCACCATATTTCTGGTATAATTCTTCGTCTGAGAGTCGACCCAATTCAAACGGAAGATGAAGTAGGATATTTCCGCAGTGAAGATCACCATGAACGAACCCTTGTGCATGTATATATTCCACCGCAATTGCAAGTTGTGCTGCTAGCGCTCGTGCGACCTCCAACCTGAAGAGCCGGACGTATGACCCTTCCTTGGCATCAGAAAGACTCATTCTCGCTGGGTGTGTCACGTAGCATGCATGGGTGCCGTTCGGACCTTGGATACGGAAACTATCTAAGATTGTAGGGATCATAGCGTTGTCTGAGCTGTTTGCTGACAACTGTCGGCGGTTGGTAAGGTCGGAAAGTATGTTGACTTCTCGGAGACCTGATTCTGCTGTGCAAATCTTAACGGCGAAGTATTTGCTGAGCAATTGGTCCCGAACCAGCCAGATTGTTGAGTACGAGCCATGGCCGAGCTTATGGACAACGCGGTAGCGATTGTGGAGCCGATCGCCAATGGCAATGGGGTGGTAACCCCCTGGTCTATACCGTTCTAGAAGCTCGACCTCTTCGATTGGAACATAGAGATATCGTGGACTTGAGCTACTTGTCGACGAATTTGACTTGCAGTGAGATCGACTGTTGTAGAGCAACGTGTGGGGTGTATTGCGAGGGGTGGGACGATGAAGAGATACAGAGAACAAATAAAAGGGACACCAAAGAGGTAGTCTCAACGTCATTGGCCTCATAGTCCTCAACTCAGAAATTGAAGCTGAATAGAGATCATAAAGTGCTGGCACGATGAGGTTGTGGAATGGTAATCCCGTGCCTGAACAAGTAAACATCCAGATTGGGGTCAAGTAAACAAAAGCCCTCCGATTGGATGAGAGCAAAGGCGGTCAGCCCCCCGCGGAGCCCACCCGGCCCGGCCATTGGGCAATTCCGATTGGCGGGCGCTTATCGGCACACCGCCTCCGATATGGGGAATTTCATGGTTTTCTTTCGGTGGTTCTTTTCCCCCTCATCTTCTCTCCTTTCAATCTTTCTTTTTGCGTTGCGCTTCATTCGTTTCAGTCGGTCATTTCTCGCCCTCCATGTCGTCTTCGCTGCCGGGAAATCGGGACCTTCCCGCGTCCCAGTACGACCTTTCTACCTATTGGGGTCGTGTGCGCCATGCCGCCGACATCTCAGACCCCAGGTGAGTCACTTCGCGTGTACCTTCAATGGCAACGATCCAAACTGACATCTATCCAGGATGATGTTCGTGTCGTCCACGGGTCTCGAGAGCGCCAAGAAGCTCATCTCTTCCTACAAGCAGAACCACGTTCCCGCCATGACGCCCGAGCTGTGGCGCGCGAAGAAGATCGTGGACTCGACCCTGCACCCCGGTATGCCTCCCACCCTGCCACCTCCCAAGACCAATCCCGCTCATGTGTCCCCCTCCAGACACCGGTGAGCCGGTATTCCTCCCGTTCCGCATGTCCTGCTACGTGCTCTCCAATCTGGTGGTGACGGCGGGTATGCTCACCCCGGGCCTGAAGACCACCGGCACGCTCCTCTGGCAGATCGCCAACCAGTCGCTCAACGTCGCCATCAACAACGCCAACGCCAACAAGTCCACCCCGCTGTCCGTCTCGCAGATGGCCCAGTCCTACCTGATGGCCGTGTCGGCCTCCTGCTCCGTCGCCCTCGGCCTCAACGCCCTCGTGCCCCGCCTCAAGCGCGTCTCCCCCAACACCAAGCTCATCCTCGGCCGCCTCGTGCCCTTCGCCGCCGTCGCCTCCGCCTCCGCCCTCAACGTCTTCCTCATGCGCGGCGAGGAAATCCGCCAGGGCATCGACGTCTACCCCGTCCTCTCTGACGCGGAGCGCGCCAAGCGCGAGGAGACCGGCGAGCCTGTTCAGAGCCTCGGAAAGAGCAAGAAGGCCGCCACCATCGCCGTCGGCGAGACCGCCATCTCCCGCGTCCTCAACGCTACGCCCATCATGGTCGTGCCTCCGCTCGTCCTCCTGCAGCTCGAGAAGACCGCCTGGCTGCGCGCGCGTCCCCGCATGGTCACCCCTGTCAATCTCGGCTTGATCCTGGCCACCTCGCTGTTTGCGCTGCCGCTGGCTCTCGGCGCCTTCCCCCAGCGTCAGGCCATCAGCGCGAGCACTCTCGAGGAGGAGTTCTGGGGCCGTGGTGGTAAGGATGGTCAGGTCGAGTTTAACCGGGGGATGTAAGACGTCCTCTGGATGATGTTGTTTTGTTTCTCTTTATTTCTTCTACTTTTGGGCCGTTATGTTATACGTCTGGGTTTGGTCGCGTTGCATGGCATGATATCAAGATAGATTATAGAGCTTTATTTCTGCAGGTTTGATCGGTAACCGATGACTCATCGGAGTAAATATAAGAGCCATGTTTCCCGCATCAACCACGGAATTCTTTTCCAAGTTTACACACTATACAATAGTATCAAGATGGATATAACAACCCCCCGTCTCCATCTCCGCCCGTTAACCCTCGCCGACGCCAGAGCCGCCCATGAGTTCCGTCGCCGGGAAGAAGTCATGCAATGGAGGTATATCCATCTCCCTCACTCTCATACCAAAGACAAAGACTAACACGAAACAAAGCATGAAGAAAACCCCTGACAAAGACCTCGCCGAAACAGAAGCGTGGGTCTCAAAAACCCTCTCCGTCCCCAACCATGTCTTCGTCGTCACAGAGTCACAATCGCCGTCGGATAGAATCATCGGCACGATAGGGCTCCGCTTCATGGAGCTCCCGTTTGCATCGTCAGAAGATAAGCCCCGCCGCTGGGAACTCGGGTACCAGTTTCATCCGGATGTCTGGGGGAGGGGTTATGCGACTGAGGGGGCGCGGGCGGTCGTCCAGGCGTGGAGACAGGGGGAGATTGGCCGGCTGGAGGAGGAGGGTGAGTGGGCGGGTATGTTGCACGCGGCAACGAACAAGGAGAATGAAGCGAGCCAGCGCGTGCTGCGGAAGCTGGGATTTGAGCGTGCGAGGGAATTTGTGGATCCCACGGGGACAGTGTATGTGGATCATAAGTTTGTTGGATGAAGTACTCCGTATGCAGTGGGGTTCTTATATATACCATGGGTCTATATGCGATGCAGGTTAAGACATTGTACACGGCATGACATCGTACCCGACTGGCGCCTTGCGGCCTTGGATGACCGATTCAAAATGCTCCGCGAGATCGAGCAGCTCGTCGTCTTGCCACGGTTGGCCCATCAGTTCCAGACCGATGGGGATCCCCTGCGGTGCGGTAGGAGACGGCGGACTGAATCCGGCTTTACATTGTCAGCACGCATTCATCCATGCGCGAAGGAAACTCACCCGGAAGACAAACGGCTGGCCGGCCCGTCAGTGCAGCCAATAGTCCATTCCGTCCCGGCTGCACCATCGACCCGACAGGCACGACCAACTGACGCTGGTGTGGATATACAAGTGCGTCGAGATCGTATTTCGTGAAGACACTCTCGACAGAGTGCTTCAGCGTCTCAATGCGCCGGAGGCGCAACTGGTACTCCGCGCTGGAAGTCGTGAACACCCCATCGTCCTGGAGTGTCTGGTACAGCACAGGGGTGACCGCGTCGCGGTGGTAGTTCCCGCTGGCAACAATGGACGCCAGCGAGCGATGCGGGGTGTGGTCGACCGATTGGAGAAAGGCGTCGAAGACCTCTCGGAACTCGAACGCCTGCATGTCCGCCGTCGCTTGTAAGGTGGGTATATCCCATTCCGGGAGGGGAGGGAGCTCGATAAACTCGATCTTGCAGGATATCTTTCGCTGTCGCATGCGACGCAGCGCATCAGCGATGGTTGAGTTAACGACCGCCCCGTCATTCGTGTCAACATCGCCAAAATAGTCCCGAAGGATGCCGACACGCAGACGCGGCTTATGGGGCGACGGGGTGCGATGTCGCGAGGGATTCACCGTTGCGGCATCATGTCTATCCTCCCCGCGCATCACCTCAAACAAGACTCGTACGTCGGCAACCGTCCGGCCCATAGGTCCGACGACGTCCTGCGTCTCCGTCACGGGAACGATACCTCGCCGCGAGACCTGGCCATACGTCGGCCGGAATCCGATGATCGCGCAGGCGGAGGCTGGCGAGCGCAGCGAGTTCATCGTATCCCCACCGCAGCCGACGAGCCCCATATTGGCGGCCAGTGCGGCGGCGGTGCCCCCGGACGAGCCCCCGGGAGTGCGCGTGGGGTCGTAGGGGTTGAGAGTTTGGCCTTGGATAGAGGATGCGGTCACGCCCTGGAGGCAGAATTCGTGCACATTAGCTTTGGCGAGGATGATAGCACCTTGGGCGAGGAGGGCGTCCAGGACTGCGGCGTTCGTCGCGGTTTGGAGGGTCTCCAAGGCCCGGACGCCGGAGGTGGTCCGAAGGCCGGCCGTGGTGTAGGTGTCTTTCAGGATAACGGGAACGCCGTGCAAGCGCGGCAATGGTGTATAGGCATTGCGACAGTCCAGCGCAGCATCTTTCTTCTGGGCTTCTGAGAGCGCGTTGGGGTCAACGGTGATGAGTGCGTTCAGGGTCGGATTGTGTCGAGTGATTTGGGTCAGATACGCCGATACGGTGGCGGCAATCGACGTACGGCCTTGACGGAGAGCAGCATGGAATCTGGAGATGGTGAGGTCATGAATGCCCATGTCTATGGCAGCGGTAGAAGGTCAGAAAGCGGCGAGGGGATGGATGTTGTGGGGGAGAAGGAAGAGGGGCAGATGGATCGACCATCCCCCTCCCTCAACAAATTGCTATGTATGGTACACGCGCATGGCCGTGACGAATGCAGGTCGATTCGAATGAAAGACCAGAGAGAAGTGAAGAAAAAAGAAAACTATGCAAGATATCGTCGGCGCCCCCATAAGACAATAAATCCAATCCAGAGAAACAGAAGTCACAATGCTCAGAGCAAACCCGACGAAACAGAAACAAATCACATCCCTCCAGCCTAGATCCCTATGTGACGAGGATATAAGATAAAAAAAAAAGCAGATAACATGTCCCCCGTCAGAAACGAAACAGATAGAACTGATACGTCAATCGCTGGCTTTTGTCCTTCTGGTTCACGTCCATTATATGTCGGAGACTGAGCGTGTGTGCCTCCTGGAAGAATCCCCAAACCCCATACACCAGACCCAGTGGGCGCGCTCAACTCCGAAGGAGGATCTGATAGGACCTTGTCCGAATCTCTGTCCTTCCCGTGTACCCGATCATCAACCGGCTCGACGGCCATCGTGATGTATAATATCCAAGGAAAAGAATAACGAACCATCTATCGCGAATGTAGCTGTATCCATACAAGGAAGGTGGCAGTCATCGAGGCGGCCAGCGCAGAATGCTCAAAGAAGATGCTGTGCACAGGGGGCTAACGGCCGAAGTTGCGGGACAATTGTTCCTTGATCCGCAAGGCTTCGGTACCGTCATCGATGAGGCTCTCCTTGAACCAAGGATGCTTCAAGGCTTCTTTGGCGGTGATACGCTGCTTCGGATCGTACACGAAGATACGCTTCAACAGATCCAGGAATAACCGATGGAACTTGTTCCCCTGAGGGATAAAATGCTGCTGGTGGTCAGTCAGTGTCAAAGGGAGAATAAAAGGGCCGGTAGTCCGTACCTCCAATGGCTTCATCGCCTTGACGTATTTCCGGGAGGCCCGGGTGGTATCGTCATTGGGGTAGTTGAGCTTGCTCCGATAGAAGTATCTATTTGGGTTAGAAGACTTTTCATGAAGGTAGGGCGTTCAACATACTTGGCAGCTTGATTTTGATTCCCGCTCCGTCCGCCTTGCATGACTTGCCGGACAAGCTTGCTGTCAATCTTGTCATCGATGACCGCCTCCATCATAGCAAGGTGCTCCAGGTTGTCGTGTGTCTGGAACAAGGCATCACCGGTGTAGAATTCGACAAGAATACACCCGATACTCCAGATGTCACACGGGAAACTCCAGCCCAAGTTCAGGATAATCTCAGGCGCTCGATAATGTCTGGTGGACACCACCGATGAGTGATATTCATCATCAAAGGTAGCCGACCCGAAGTCAATCAGACGGATCTCGCTGTCCAGCAGGACGCGTCGTTGCGTGGCTTTACGAGAGATGGCGAATGAGGAGGAGGGGATATGTCGGTTGTAGGTGAAGGTCTGGTAGTTGTTGTTGACAAGGAGGATGTTTTCGGGTTTCAGGTCGGTGTGAATGAGGTTGAGATCGTGGAGGACTATCTGGTCAGTATGGATGCAAGTCCGGGTGGCGGAGCAAGTACTCACAAGCTACACTTGTAAAGAGTTGCCGGGCAAAGTTCTGGATCTGGCTGCTGGGGAAAGGCACGAAGCCGTTGCCCTTGAGGAAGTCAAAGACGCTTTGTCCCAGCAGATCCGTCACGATGCAAATGTGATTTCGATAATCGAAACAATCCCGCAGGTGGATACACTTGTTTCGATTGGACTGGTCATTGGAGGCGAGGGTGGACAGGACGCGCAGCTCGATCCGGGACGCGTCCCGATACTTCTGGATCGAACGAATGATCTTGACCGCGCACCGAGTTTTGCGTTGTTTATCATAGGCCTCCACCACCTTTCCAAACGTGCCTTGTCCAAGCAACTTGATAATGGAGTCTGGGAGCAAACTGATTAGCATTGCGGTCAGATAACGAGTGCTGGGCATCACTCACATCGATCGGTCAAGGGAGTATTCGGATTCACAATATAATGACCGTCATCGTCATCGTATTTTTCGGTGCGACTAAAGTTCTGTAGAGAACGTGTCAGCGAACTATCCACCTTGAAGGCGTGCGAGACACCTACATCACGAATCACCGGGACCGGAACATCCTTGGCTTTGATGGGAGGCTTCGGGGGAGGCACGTAGCTCAAGAACGCATCGGCGGCGGTTTCCAGCTCGCGGCGTTTCTGCTCGTCGCGGGTGGATTTGCGGGTGGCGACCCGTTTGCGCTTCTGACCGATATTGGCATCCTCGTAGTAGATGCCATTGCTGGCACCGGAACTCCCTTGGGAGAGGGAGGTGGGAGCCGTCGTATGGAGGGAGGTCGTCCGATCGGTGGAGAGGGAGGCGGCGGAGGACTCTTCCCCGTAGCGCTGGGGGTTGATGGAGTATGAGGGGCGGTCATAGTAGCCCATTTCGTAGGCGGTTTCGATGCCGGTTCGGCGTCTCTTGCCAGCGGGTTGGGCTCCGGTGTTATTACTGCCAGCGGCCGGGGCGACGTTGCGCGCGGCAGGCTTGTTGGCAGAGTCGGGCGGAGGGGTGTCATCAATGACAATGACCTCCTTGGGAATGCCATTCTTGTAAAATTCGCCCCAGTCCGGCTTCTTCCTCCTTCCGGGGTGGGCTTGAGCCATCGTGGCGGTAGACGGGGTCGGCAAGGTCTTGGGGGATGGAGCGTAGGGAAGAGTCGTTGTCGTTGCGGTGGATGTGAAGGGGTAGGAGGAGGTGGCTAGACGAGCGGCAGTCGTGGCGGACGTGGTCGGATAGGATACGCTTGGCTGGTAGGGTTGATGATATCCGTAGTGTGGCTGATGATGCGTCGTCGTCGGATGGGTCGCGGTCGCGGTCGAGGGAGTCGACATGATGCGAAGGATTGAGGAAGGCGAACTACCACACCGAGGGGGGAGAAATGGTCGTGGGAATGGGTAGAAGGAGAAACGGCAGGGGGAGGGACACTAGTTTCTTGTACAGTCCAGTCCAGTCCGTCCGTTCTCAGCGATCCGTGTGAGGACCGGAGCGACGAGCGAGCGAGCGGCGAGGAATGGAAAATCAGACCAGGGGACTCGAGATGCCAGGGCAGTAAACCCGGGGGTTCTCGGAGAATCCCAGTCAAATGGGATTGAAATAGAGAATTGAGAGAGTCGATCAGAGGGCACGAGAAGGGTGGAGGAGGGAAACAGGCGAAGAAGGAGAAGAGGAAGAGGACGAGGGACTGGAGTGAGGAGGCGTCGTGGGAATGAATAATCCACGCTCACAGGCAGGCAGTATACAGGCGGTCGGACGGGGAGACGCCCGGATGGATCACGGGGATGCAGAGGGAATCACAGACAGTGTGTTGCATTTATCCAGACGCGTTCATATAGAGGGAGAGGCTGTGTGAGGATAGTAAAGCAGATGAACTTCGGAGAATAATTCTTTGCGATGGGAGGAGTGTGAGGAGGGAGACGAATCTCGGCTGAGTCTATCACGATACGTATTCCGTGGATTCTACTCTACCCTAGACCCTACATCCTTTGGGAAAAAAGAAAAAAAAAAATCTCTCACGCACTATGCTCAGTCCTCCTATCCGTATGTAGTGTATTATGATGTCCCCAGTGACTCCCTATTATTATTGTTGCATCTGCCATCCTACATTCCCGAGACGAACGCAAGGATCGGCCGTGTTTTTACTCTTGTGGCTGGTGGCAACACCGCATGTCTTTCGACCGCCGCACGGCCGGGGAGTCAATCGAATCAAAGCGCAGAAGAGAATGGAAGAGGACAACATCGTCCAATTTCATTATTCTCTCAATAAATAAATCGTCACAAATCGTTAACATGCAAGAGGGTGGTGCTCGACTCGGGTGGTGATGGGGTTGTACTCTGGACTCTATAGACTGAGACCCATCGACCCCTCTGACATCATCACCATCACCATCATCGCCCTCGTCCGCGGCGGCAATTTGCCTTCCTTTGCTTCATCACATTCTTAACATTCGAAATGTAGGGTAGAGTTGATCCAGTGTCCTAACAGACAGACATGCCATTCTGCAAGTCATCGTAGTCTACCTAGTAGGTACTACAAACATGAAAGGCTCATACACGGGTATACGGAGTACACCGGAAAACAACCATCATCTCCCGGGGACTCTTCCCTTCAAATTAAATCCAGTAATAATCATAGTATAAAAACACAAGAATGCAGAGCCCCCGGTCGCTTCCTCTCAATCGATGCAACGTAGGAATCCAAAACATGCGTAGACAAGAGAATTCGACCCAACCCGCCAACGCCTATGACCACGGTCCTGCGTAGTAACCACCCGCCCTCAACCCAACAAGGCTTCACTCCTGTCGATCTTCTTTCAGATCCTTCGAGTACGCCTTCTGAACATGTCGCGAGCCTCGTCCATCCAGCTCAAGCATGAACAAGATATCTCGCAGCTGGACTCCCGAGCCCTTCTCCTTGTCCTCCCGGAAGGTGCCTAGTCGCTTGGTGGAAATCGCCGCCGGTTCGCCCGAACGTCCGCCCTTGTCCGACCCAGCACTGGGTGTGGTCGTGCTCACGCGAGACGGACTGGAGAATCCACTCCCTGTGGCCGGTCCACGCTGCAGCCACGAGTACTGCTTCTTTGTGCCAAACACACGTCCGGAGATCATATTGTTCGTCGCCAGACGGGCTGTCTCCACCGACTGCTGGTGTTGCTGCGCCTCGCTAGCTTTGGCATCCATCAGTTTCTTGGCCTCCTTCTTCGTAAGGCCCTTCTTATCGATGCTCGGAGCCCGCTCGCCGATGGGTGTCGTGGCTCCAGAGCCTGGTAGATCGACCGAGTCCGATCGGTTAGCTCCTCCTTCGCCCAAAATCGCATTCGCGCTACGTTTGGCTCGCTTGGCTGCGCGCTTCTCTTCGCTGGAGTTATCTTTCTCCATGAGAAGGCGACATTTCTCCACCAAGGACTTTGATCCCGATGCATCCATGGCCGAGTGAGGTCCTAGAACCGGTTAGTCAAGGGTTAGACATAAGCTGCCGTGGTTACATACGTTTCTGCGACGGCGTGTGCGGTTCCCCACTTCCACTGGCGGCTTTGGTCGTCGAGGCCATGTCTCGCCATTCCTCGGGGACCACGGCATGCGAATGTGCGCGTCGACTCCTAGCCAGGGTCCATGAGTAGTCGAGCACGCAGCGTAGCCGCTCCTCGCAAGAGATCGACATGAGGTTCAGGATGTCCACCAACGGGGCACCCTCCTGGTTCAAAATCGTCTGCCCAGTCCGCACGACCGACGAACCATCAGGTCCGGTCACTTCGATCGGCTGGGGACGACCGGGAACGGGGTGGAACAAGCCTTCGGCCGGAATACGGACTCCAAGCTCGAATCCGCGTCGCTGCAGCTTCTGTTCCAGAACCTTGGTCAAAAGAAACGGCTCTTGTAGGTGGTATTGGGCGCGGCGTGCCGCTTCCGTATCTTCTCGCGTGGGCTCGTTTGGGTCCTTGAAAGGAACAGGAACTTGGGTCGACGGCTCGGTATAGAAAGAGTCTTGCGTCGTTTGGGGCTTATATGGTGAAGCCTCACTGAAACTAGGCTGGGTCGACAGCGTCCCTGTCGTAGAAGCCTGTGATGTGAAGGAGGTATTTACAGGAGCGGGTTGATGTGGTTGTTGTGGGGGTATCGGCTGCGGACGAGGCTGCTGTTGTTGTGCTTGGACAGCAGAACCCGAATAACTGCTGGTCAGGTAGGCCTCCTCTTCTCGTACATCAATACCCGAAGAAGCCAAAACGTCGGTCAGTTCGGCGGCATCTGTAGCCTTATCCGCGGGCCGAGAAGGAGGCCCCATCGTGCCAGGAGGTGGTTGTGGGTGTGAAGGTGCCGTGGGGGTCTGAGGGACTCCGTTGGGGTTCGTTCCATTCACAGAGGATGGGTGGTTCTGCGGGAGTTGGAGAGTTCCGAAGCTGGGAGAGGCGTAAGGTGACTGAGGATGAGGAGAAAGTCGTTGTCGTTTGGGAGGAGGAACACCACTATTCACCGGAGAAGGTGCTGCCCCCGGGGATGGGGACGACCCCGGGGGCGAGAAAGACTGGGAAAACTGCTGGGGTTGTGTTTGCGCCATGGTGTCGCCCGACTTCACGGTGCATGCAAAGGGATATTGAAGAGGCACGACCACGAGGTCTTGCTATCAGATTCTGTGACACCGATCAAGACGTAAATGGCACGTCCGCGCGCGAGGTACTAAAACCGAGCGGATTGTTCGAACCGCCGCCTCCACCAGCTGTAACCATCTCAAAATGTCGCGTAGAACATGAATCAGCGGGAAAGTTGCGCCAGGAGTGTCCCAACGTAACCAGAAACCGAGGGCGCGATGACAGAGAAGCGTGTTGTTCGCAGACGGAAAGGGAGCTTTTGCCTGCATCGATCGAGGTTTGCGAGACTCCCGCGCCGTCACGTGGTTGCTTAGCTCAGCATCCACCTTTGTTCTCCGACAACCACATCGTCAGTCGCTTCATCGTCTTGTCGTCTTCTTTGCCTCCTTCATTGCCGCCTGTCATTCTCTTCGAATCGTGTGTGGTGTCGGCGGCGTCGCTTCACTAGTCGCTTTCTTCGTCTTCCATTGGATTTGCGCCGCAGTGGCCTCTATCTATTTCGACTGCGCTTCACGCCGGTCATGGCCTGTTTATACTGAGTCTGACACGAGTCCAGGCGGCCTCCGCGGTACTATCGGCTCAATAGGTACAACATCGGATTAACAGCTCCTCTGGGTGATTAACATTTATTATTGGGCTGCGTCAATTAGCCCTCTCTACGAACCACCATGGCGACGAAAAGAAAGGCATCCGCGCTGAACGCCGCGGTGGACGACGAGCCTGTCGACCCGTCGGATGAGTTGGCGTTTTACTGTCTTGGAGGAGGAAATGAAGTCGGCCGGTCATGTCATATTATTCAATATAAAGGCAAGACCGTCATGGTACGTTTCACCCGTTGCGAACGACACTTTTGCCCTCCTCGGAGACTGACATTGTCCTGTTCCAGCTTGATGCCGGTATGCATCCCGCCAAAGAAGGATTCTCGGCTCTTCCTTTCTTCGATGAATTCGATTTGAGCACGGTGGACGTCCTTTTGATTAGCCAGTACGTGCGATCTTCCCTTTCCTCATCGTGTCCATTGTTCCTGTTTTGTTCTATGCCTACACCAGATGGATGGAGAAATGGTGGTGCTTCCCTCGCCCAACACAATATACTGCCTCTGGTTGTTCGCGCGAAGATGCGCTATCCACCACTCTCCAATCTTCCTCATGTATACGAGAAAGGCAATACAATTCGTACTAGCGCTTTACTTTGTGCTCCATGACTGTATTCCGACACCTACCCTATGGCTCCTTTAGCTGTCGCATTGTATCTGGAACACACCTGTCGCTGACGGCCCTGCCTTGTGCTCAGTTTTCATGTCGACCATTCCTCCGCGCTACCCTATGTCCTCAGCAAGACGAATTTCAAGGGTCGGGTTTTCATGACCCACGCCACCAAAGCCATCTACAAATGGCTAATCCAGGACAACGTCCGAGTTAGCAACACCGCCTCTTCTTCTGACCAACGTACGACTCTTTATACGGAGCATGACCACTTATCCACTCTTCCCCTGATTGAAACCATTGATTTCAACACAACACATACCGTTAACAGTATCCACATCACACCTTTTCCCGCGGGCCATGTGCTTGGCGCTGCGATGTTCTTAGTCTCCATTGCCGGGTTAAACATCCTTTTCACTGGAGACTATTCTCGAGAGGAAGACCGACATCTTATCCCCGCGGAGGTACCGAAGGGCGTGAAGATCGACGTCTTGATCACGGAGTCAACGTTCGGTATCTCATCCAACCCGCCTCGGCTGGAACGCGAAGCTGCTTTGATGAAATCTATAACGGGTGTTTTGAACCGCGGTGGACGGGTCTTGATGCCCGTTTTCGCTCTTGGTCGTGCCCAAGAATTACTCCTTATCCTGGACGAGTACTGGGAGACGCACCCGGAATTGCAGAAGATCCCCATCTACTACATCGGAAACACCGCTCGACGCTGCATGGTGGTGTATCAGACCTATATCGGTGCGATGAACGACAACATCAAGCGGCTCTTCCGACAACGGATGGCTGAGGCCGAAGCCAGCGGCGACAAGAATGCCAGCGCAGGTCCATGGGACTTCCGGTTCGTCAGAAGTTTGCGTAGTCTCGAGCGTTTTGATGATGTCGGGGGGTGCGTCATGCTGGCTTCTCCCGGTATGCTGCAGTCAGGGACAAGTCGAGAACTGCTGGAACGTTGGGCTCCTAATGAACGCAACGGTGTCATTATGACCGGCTACAGTGTGGAGGGCACAATGGCAAAACAACTCCTCAACGAGCCGGAGCAGATCCCCGCTGTGATGTCGCGAGCTGCAACGGGGTTGATTAGGAGAGGAGCGAACAGTGACGAAGAACAGAAGGTGATGATTCCGCGTCGATGCACAGTAGATGAAATCAGTTTTGCGGCCCATGTTGATGGCGTCGAAAACCGGAATTTTATCGAGGAGGTTTCCGCCCCTGTTGTTGTATGCATCCTCCTGATCTACGATTCACGAAGGTGGTTATACTGATTCTCTCTAGATCCTTGTTCATGGTGAAAAACACCAGATGATGCGTCTCAAATCGAAGCTCCTCAGTCTTAACGCGGAGAAGACGGTCAAAGTCAAGGTCTACACCCCTGCGAACTGCGATGAGGTCCGAATTCCGTTCAAAAAGGACAAAATCGCTAAGGTCGTGGGCAAGTTGGCCCAGATCGCTCCTCCATCGGAACAAGACGACGGCCAGCTCATGACCGGTGTCCTGGTTCAGAACGGATTTAACCTGTCACTAATGGCTCCAGACGACCTTCGAGAGTACGCAGGTCTAACCACGACCAGCATTACCTGCAAGCAGCACATCACGCTTAGCTCAGCAAGCATGGACCTGATTAAGTGGGCTCTTGAGGGCACGTTTGGTGCCATCGAAGAGATCGGTACCAAGCAGAAACCCAAGGTCAAGGGTGAAGGCACAGAAGAGAAGCCGTCAAAGGAATCGGATGGAGAAGAGCAACCGAAAGAAGAAGATGCTGATGAAGAGATCCCCATGGAGGATGCGCACACCTACCTCGTCATGGGTTGTGTGATCATTCGCTATCTTCCACGTACTCGTGAGATCGAGCTTGAGTGGGAAGGGAACATGATGAACGACGGCGTGGCTGATGCCGTCATGGCTGTTCTCCTCACCGTGGAAAGCAGCCCTGCCTCCGTGAAGCGTATGTACTTCGTTGGGCCTCTAATGCTGCAGAGAACTAACTAGTATTACAGAATCCGCCAAGCAACATCACCACCACCATCATCATCACCATGACTCATTGGAGATCCCGATCCCCAATCCTCATTCACATCTAGGACCTGAAGAACGCTTTCGGCGTCTCCTCATGATGCTTGAAGCGCAATTCGGCTCTGACATCGCCCCCATCGAGCGCCCACGGCTTCCGACAAATCTCCTCCCCGATGGGACTCCCAAGTCGGGGGATACCGACAAACCCACAAATGGAGAGACGGACCACCAGGACGACGAAAAGGTCGCGGAAATGGAGGAGGCGGAGCTAGCCCGTCTCCGGGCGCTAGGAATTCCTGTCCCTGGAATCGAGATCCGGGTTGACAAGCACGTTGCGCGGGTATGGCTGGAGGATCTTGAGGTTGAGTGCGCTAATGCTGTCCTCCGAGACCGCGTGCGTGTGGTCATCGAGCGTGCGGTGGAAACCGTGGCCAGCATGTGGACGGAGGGTCCAGCCCCGGCCACTGCTGCGAACGGAGAGGCCCAACAGAAGGCGAAGGAGCTTCCTTTCTCCAAGAAGGCTGAGGTGGACGCCAAGGCGTGATGTATACGATTAGTACCTCCATGTAAGCATAGATATTTCTGGATTTCCTAGGGAGTTACGAGGGGTGTCCGGTCATACCTGGCCGCTGCTCTAATATATAACGATATATTGTCTTTTCTTGTTTATCTTGACGTCTAACGCGACAAAAATGAAATCATTGAGACGGAATCATCATGGAGTGGAGACCGACTTGACAAGAACGAACACTAATACCTAGCCGCGGCGTGGACCGTCGTTCAACATAGCAATCAGGTCATCAAGCCCACCAATCTGCTCGAAAACACGATCGATAACGCGAGCAGTCGTGTCAACAATGATATCAATCTCCTCCTTGCTGACATTATAAGGAGGCGCGAGCAGGACATGGTCGCCGCGCGTGCCGTCCACGGTGCCCGACGCCGCATACAGAGAGATTGCATAGTCCGGGTTCAATCCCGTCTCCTGGATATAGGTAGCCACCGGGATGTCAGCCGGCCACGGCTCCTTAGTCTCCTTATTCTTCACGAATTCGATCTAAACCCCGTCAATTCGCTGCGCGCAGCATGTTCCTCAGTAAGAAAGACTTACCCCCCAGAACAACCCCTTACCCCGGATATCTCCCACGTACTGATGCGATTCCAGCCGACTCCGCAGTTGCTGCTCTAAGTAGGCCCCCATGTTCCGCACATTCTCCAGCAGGTTTTCCTCCTTGATGACCTTCTGCACCGCCAGAGCCGCCGCACACGCCATCGGATGGCCCTGGTACGTGTGGCCGTGGCGGAACGCACCCGAGCCCTGGTCCATGGCCTTCACGATCTTGTTGCTGATGAGAACCCCCGACACGGGCACGTACCCGCCACCAAGACCCTTGCCGATGGTCTGGAGGTCGGGCACGACATCCTCCTGCTCCCAGGCGTGCAGGGTGCCGCAGCGGCCCATGCCGGACATGACCTCGTCGAGGATGAACAATGCTCCGTATTTCTCGCAGACGGCCTTCATGGCCTTGAAGTATCCTTTCACTGCGGGGACGGCGCCGAGAGCCTGTGTAACGAGGTTGGGGTGTTAGTTTCAGCGAGTAGAGCAAATTATAGAACGGGAGAGGATACGTACAGCACCGACGACGGGCTCTGCGATGAAGGCACAGACGGTGTCGGGTCCGACGCGCTGGAACTCGGCGTCCAGTTCGTCGGCGAGCCGCTGGACGTAGTCCGCCTCTGACTCGTTTTCTTTCATGCCCCGGTAAGCGTAGCACGGTGACACGTGGGATGTGTTCTGGGAGAGAAGAGGCTCGAATGGCTTGCGACGGTAGACGTGGCCGCCCGCACTGAGTGCACCGAGCGTGATACCGTGGTAGGAGGGAAGACGGCTGATGAATCGGGTGCGCTGGGGCTGGGGGTTGGAGATCTCGAGGAAGTACTGGCGGGCCAGCTTCAGCGCGGCCTCGACTGCTTCGGAGCCTGGGGTGAGGGGTTAGCGATGGTATTTGGGTTATCTGTGTAGGGAGAAGGCTGGGAGCGTACCGGAGCTGACTACGTAAAGCTTTGTCATTTTGCCGCCCGTGGAGTCACAGAGGAAGGTCGCCAGTTCCTCGGACACGTCGGTGCCAAAGAATGCCGTGTGGCAGTAGGCCAACTTGTTCATCTGGTCGATGACCGCCTCGCTGACCCTCTCATGGCCATGTCCAAGGCACGAGACGGCCGCACCGCCAGTGGAGTCAAGGAACTTGGTACCATCTTCCAGGAAGAGGTAGCTCCCCTTTCCCCCGATGGCCTTTTTAGGGACGAAGCGGGTGTCACGGTGGAGGACGGCGCTGGTAACTGTATGTAGTAGTGAGTAGATGTTGTCGGTCTGTTGATGTGACACGTACTCTGAGTCATGATGAAGCGGGGTTAGCTGGATCTGAAAGATGATGGAGTGAGTGAGTCTGTGGAAGGAATGGCAAGGAGTGAGTGTTTAAAAGACCGTTGCAAGTTGGCTACGGTATGTAAAAGGTTGTTATCTCGGTGCCACAACAGATGGGAAGGGGCGGGGATCGGGATGCCGACTGGGGATCCCGGCAATCCGGTTCGCTCTCCCCGCCGACGACCCGCCAGCAAGGGCTGTCTAGAGCGGTAATTGGCTGATACGCGCGATATGCGGGGTTAGCCTGCATGTCATGATGTCTTATCGCGGTGCTGTCGCTTTCTCCGCTTTGTACTCTGATCCATCTCTGACTGGGTCGGTGTTGTTCGTCACAGCTGGTTGGTAGAGATGTCCGGTAGGAGGAGTCGTTTGCCGCAGAATGTTGCTTGATTCTCCATGTTAGACCGAGACGCAGACTACTGGGTGAGCTGGTGGTTTCTCCATGTGAAACGGCAGTCGGCGATGGATCTAATGGTAGGGGGTCAAAGCTCAGTAGGCATCTAGGATTCATCCTGTGCCCATTGTGTGGCCTCCTTCACCGACAATGGTCGTACCAGCCTTTGAGAATCACATGTGCTTGCACGTGAAGGTCACACAGGGCGGATCGGAAAACTTCTAATCAGATGGTACCTAGAGCTGATCTCCATTCCTCCTTCGAAATTACTGGGCTGTTCTCTTCCGGTTGATGGTCATCAGATCAATACTTGTGTAGGTACTGCTCAAGTATATAGCGCATTATATTAGAGAGTTTGGACCCATCGCGCTCATTTTTGGCCCTCTCAGTAGAGACATAATCGCATGCGAAAACATCTCTGGCTTTGTTCCCAGCCTGAAGGGTTGGAGAAAAGTGACGTCTCCCGCATATATATATCTGGGAGCAAAGCATTCATATAGTCGCCCGATACGCGTTCCCATTTGTTGCATTATAGACAAATGAGAAAATCAGACACCCAGATATTCTATCCAAAAGCATATCCTACTTAAATATTGATTGAGACTGCCCAATTTCACATATAGGTGCAAGTATTGAAGTATATAATTACGGTGATGAGCTATGGCTGACTAAGCAGGCGATCCCACACAGAGGCCACTGCACCGTGTTGCGCTGTTGACTGACGTAGATACAAACTCCCACACAGCCCACGGTCGACACCACCACCTCAATTCTTTCCCTCTGTGCAGCAGCATACCGGAAAGAGCATCATGTCCCGCAACGCACAAGTCGAGGAGGTCTCTGACTCTGACCCGGAGGAGGTGGCCCCCTCCGATTTGAACCCCTCGATCCTTTCCGCCGCAGGCATTCCGACATCGAGCACCACCTCCATGCCCATGAGACCGGCCCCGGAACCGCGTCGTGAGATCCCGAAATATTATCAATGTCTGTATCCCGTGTACTTCGACAAGTCGCGATCCCGCGCTGAGGGTCGCAAGGTCGGTGCAGAGTTGGCGGTGGAGAATCCGTTGGCCAGAGACATTCTTGATGCTACGCAAATGCTGGGATTGACTGCGGGGTTCGAGCCGGAAAAGCTGCATCCCAAGGACTGGGCGAACCCGGGAAGGGTCCGTGTGATGCTGAAGAATGAGAATGGGCAGTCGGTGAATCCGAAGATCAAGAACAGTGCGTTGCTCCTGAAGTTGCCCCTTCGAAGTGGAACTTGAGACTAACAGATCGCAAAGAGCATCATCTGTACATTCTGGTGGCCCAGTATCTGAAAGCACACCCGACCACTGAGCAATCGCCCTACCGACTGCGGATTCAAGGTCTCCCTATGCCCGAGAAACTACCGCCCGCTCCATCTGCCCCCCGTGGCTGGAAGATTGGACAGATTCTGCCTATCCATTCCCCGGCATATAGTGGCGGCGGTGTTAGCGACAACCCGCTGAAGGACGCCATGGCGGAGATGCAGAACATGGGTGGGATGCCGGGCATGCCCCAGATTCCTGGCATGCCCGATATGTCCGCGATGATGGGTGGACCCTCGGGCGGCGCAAGCGAGAAGAAAAAGAAGGACAAGAAGAAGGGCAAGGCATAAAAAAAAAAGGCTTCCTCTGGACGATGACTATCTCTTCGCTGTTTATATGTGTGGGATGAATATGCCCGTGGTTGCATGGGACGGGCGTAAGGCGTTTGTTGCTTTACACTAGAGGGTCTACGTGCTCTTCTTGATACCAGATGAATTGAACTACTTGTGAGGAGTGGCCTTTCTGGACCCGAGATTTGACATATAGCCTCGAATGGTGTACTCCGTAAACGACGGGAACTTCAATTCGAACTGCTTGGGTAACGGCCCGCTCCGATTGGCCTCAGACGACTTTTCCCTTAGTCACTTTTCCAGATAGGGTAACATTACCTAACCACCGGCCGTCATAGGAATAGGAAATGTAGTATTACCCCGGAATCCCACTCATTCTCCCCAAGACCCAGCTCTTCTCAACCTCCTACCATCACGCCCTGCCGGTGTTTCGTTACTGTGTTCCACCAAGCGGAGCATGCTCCCATATACATGACTGAAGTCCTCACCCACATGCGAAGTACCCTATGAACCATCCGCCCGGTCTCGACCGCTGTCTCTGAAGCCCCGCCACTGCAACCGACGCATGATGAATACAACTCCGACGAACAACCCGCCCATCATTGGGTCTTCAGATCAAAATACACCTTCGCAGTTCCCGGCAATCTACAGCGCATCCTCATCTTCTTCAACACCCGCTCCGTTTACCGCCCCCAGACTTTTACCGGGAAAGGCGCACCACCGTCAAATCACTCGGAATCGCGCCAGCTACAGCTGTCATACTTGCCGCCGACGCAAGGTCAAATGCGACAAGGTATCGACCACCCGGGATTGCCATTTCGAACCATAGAACAAGCTTGCTAAGTTAAGGGCTAGGTACATCCTGTATGCGGAAACTGCGTGAAGAACGGGACCGAATGCGTGTACGATGCGCCGCCACAGAAAGATGGCGCGGGGCAGTCGAAGAACGGCCATGGAGTGAAACGACGGAGGGAAATGTCGCGACCGCTGGACGATGACCCTATGGAAGACATTCAATCCATCTACGGTCATCTGAAGCAGGCTGGATCCGACCAGAAGATCGGGTCGCAAGCGATCGAGGCCCGTCTGGATAAACTGACGTCGATGATCGAGCGGTTGAGCAAGACCAACCAACCCCTTGACCCGGCCGACCGACAATTGTTGGCGCAAAACGTGAACTTGGATGCTGTGAAGGGTGATACCCGGGCGGCCACCAGTCATGGCCAGGGTGCGACTCTGAAACCTGCTACCCCTCGACCGGACAGTCCGCGACGCGCAGCGGATTCGAGCGGAGACGAATTCCCTATCCCGTCTGGCCATGCGACCGATTTGGTCGACCCGGTCGGTAGTCTAAATCTAGGGCATCTGAGTCTAGAGGATGGAGGTAGATCACGGTAGGCGTTAACAGTCGCTAGCACCCTTGGCTGTGCGGCTAACAAGATCTAGATATGTTGGTACGACTTACTGGGCTTACATCTCGCAGGAGGTACTGTAATAGTTGCATTTTCTTCGGAATTCGAGCTAACAGTATCGCAGATCAATGAGCTCAACCAGTTACTTCGGGATCAAACACGTTCACATAACGACACCCCCCCTACTAACAATCCCGCTGATGAGGCCGTATCAGATCCCCTCGGGCGAACTCCGGGTAGTCAATGGCAGTCATCAGTTGATAGTCATGCTAGCTATCCCGGCGACCACATGTCCTCTGGAGAGGCATTTCAAAAATCCGTCATGTTCCCGTCCAGCGGGTCCCCCTCTGTGAATGAGAAGGTTGTTGAACCAGAAATGCTGGAGAACGTACCGACAAAACGACAAAGTCATATACTATACAGAGGATTCATGTCCGGTGTTCATGCAATTAGTCCTGTTGTTCATCCCCCTACCATCCTCAAACTATACAACGCATTCTGGGAGTGGTACGACTACAGCAGTTACTCCGGCGAGCCGTGCCCTGACCCTTCGTTTATCCCGCTACTCTACGCCATTTGGTATGGCGGATCTGTCACCATCTCCATCCGGACGATTAAAGCAGAATTCAATGTTGCGTCTCGCTTTGCTTTGTCAAAAACGTTTAATGAAGAGGTGACCAGATGGTTGACCAAAATATCCTTCCCACGAAGCCCATCTCTACAAGGGCTGGCCGCATATCTTCTCGTTCAGACAATTCTATCGAAGGAAGAAGAACCATTGACAAGCAGCCTGTTTATCAGTTTTGCCATGAGGGTGGCTCAGACCATGGGCCTACATCGAGACCCGGCTAAGTTTGGCATCCAGCCTTATGAGGCCGAGTATCGTCGGCGAATATGGTGGCACATTGTGCATATGGATGGCGTGGTTGCTATGTCCAGTGGACTACCCCCTTTGGTTGGAGACGAGAATTTCTGGGATGTTCGCGATGCCAGCGAGATCAAAGATACGCTTCTTGGTAGCCCTGAGGCAGAGAAATACGAAGAGTTGGTTGCCTCTGGTATGCGACCACCCGACAATCCCGATGATCCGACGGTTTGTGGTGGCCCGTCTATGGTTAACGTCTACTATCTATCGGCTCGAGGGAAATATGTGATGGCTCGTAAGTATTCTGGGCCTCTTGAAGGTGTAATTGCTGATTGTTGACCGTTCTATGATAGGCGCTGTGCGAAGGATCATGAAGATTCAGTTGGGTACCAAACCCGTGACGCGGAGGGATATGGAGGAACTGCGATCAATTCTTCTTGATCTGCAACTCAAACTCAACTCGATCATTGATCGAATTCCAGAAGGCAAAAACCTGGGCGTGTCTCCCAGTCTCTCGAACCGCTCGCTCTCTGATGCACGGTCGCCAGGAGAACATCAGAACAGCGGTACGGAATTGCCGGGTGAAGGGCAAGCCGGTTGTTCTGAGCAGTACCACACTCCCGTGCTTATATCCTTTCACAAATGGGCAAGAATACTCCTCTCACTGTTCATCGACAAGGTTGGTATTTCTGTCGAATCTCCCACAAGCGAGATGTTAACCTGCTACTATGAAGGCTTTCTGTGTCGCATATCAGCCCTTCTTGAAGAACGCAAAAAGCCGTATCTGGCCCGCCGCAAGAAACAGGTATAGTTCCACCACACCTCATGCAAATCATCTTGGTTCTAATGCATCAAAGTGCTCTTCGTCACTGTCATGGTTTCATGGAGAAATTCATCTCTCTTGCTACGGACCCTGACTTTCAACCCTTCCAATGGAGCTGGCCCGGCAATCATCAACCTATGCATGCCACCATGATCATGCTCATCGATCTCTATGAACGTCCATATAGCCCGGAGGCGGCCAAGTCTCGGGCCTTCATCGACCGCATCTTTACGCTCACCGGCCCCGATGGAGGTGTGGTCGGCGGCGAAGACGGTATCTCTACCCAACGACCTTTGAAAGACGGCGGCCGTGAAGCATGGGGCATGATTCGTCGACTGCGCCAGAAAGCCTGGCAGAAAGCCGGCCTGGACCCCAACAAGCTATGGACTGAACAAGCCCAAATTCAAGTTGGGGTTGCCGCAGTCCCCAACGAGGTCCCCTGTGCGACAGACCCATACTACGCGAACAGCCCACCCGTCACCACGCCGCCGGCCGGTTTGCCGCATGTTTCCCGACAGCAATTGACCGACTTCTCGAAGATGTTCTACAACATGACCCGGTCCCATGTCCTTCCGAACCCGGTCTCGACGCTACGGCCTAGTCCTCTTCGAAACGAGGTCCCTTCACCTGCAGCTGCACCTGCAGCTGGGCCTGGTGCCCCTCCTACTCCGCAATTCTCGCAATTCAGTACACCAAATACGAACTTGTCTGCCGACAGCTCTGTTCGTGGCCATTCCATGTCATCTACCAATAGTGTCCCGCAGTTTAACACCAATCTCCCCTTTACCCAACCCATGAACCCTATGTCCACTCCTCCAGCTCCTCTGCAGTACATGGACTCGATCTCTCCTACCACCCAACCCCTTGCGGTGCCAACGCCCCCATCGATGGTCGATCCGAACCTGAACTTCGATTGGGACCAGTGGGACGCTGTGTTCGGACAACATCTGCCAGTGTCGGATGAGCTCATGGAGCTGGATCCGGTGGCGGGCTTTGAGTTCAGTGATCTTGGCAGCGGGCCATTAAGTGGTGGAGACCAAACGATAAGTGGTTTGCCAGGTAGCGAGGGAGGTATCCCTGGACCCGACTGGACTGGATACTGTTGAGTGGTCGTTGCTTGGATATATTGTTTGTTAAGTGTATATATACCCGGTTGTTTGTACATAGGTTACGAAAGAGGTGGGGTTGATTTACGTAGAATTGACGTTAGATATGTGATTTTTTCGATCAATCGGTGGGAAGGATTTTGACGTAGGTAGAAGAAGACGTAACAGCTATGGGATTCATGAGGCGTGACTGGGATCAAAGTAGGGCACAGAAGATGCGACGCAGCAGAGTGAGAGCTAGGCCAATGGAAAACACACGGAGGGAGGGCGCAGCCGAATCCATGTTTCAATAGAGGTCGGCTTCTCCCGACCCAACCGAGCAGTTCTCTAGATTAAAGCTGACATCGTCATCTCCCAAGAACCCTCCTTTCTTCATTTCACATGAGATTATTCACAGCAACGGCAAGCGGACAAATGCAGCACACCGTCTGTCTAGACCTTCATCTCCTCAAGACCGTGCTTCCAGAGGGTGGCGTAAGGGGTGACACCGTCCTCGCGGAAGTCAATCAGGATGTGCCTGAAACAGGTATTAGCTCTCTGATTCAATCAAACGCGGGACGAGATTGGATGACATACATAGCATCACCATCCATGGACTGGCCCATGAGGACATCGTAGTTGTCGTAGTTGCCAAGGATCTTCTTGACGGCGGCGGGGGCGTTGGACTTGAACTCGTTGATGGTGGCCTCATCGGCGCCCTTCTCCTGGAGCTTCTGGAGGACCTTCTTCATGTAGGCTGGGATGGGTCAGCGACTGTCGAAGCAGAGATGGAAGAGAAGGGGGGTTGTTTCACATACTCTTGAGGTGACCCTTGAAGGCATCCTTGGAGGGCTTCATGCCCTCCTCGGTCTTGAGCCAGACGAGACGGAACTGGTCCTCAATGTCGTGGACCATGACCTGCTCGCCCTCGCCACCCTCCTCATCACCACCCTCGGCGGAGGGGTTAGCACCCTCAAGCTCGAAGTCCTCGTTGGTCTTCTTGAGGTACTTGCGGCAGTCGCACTCGTAGAAGACGTTGTCGACAGTCTTGATGTTGAAGGTGTCGGAGAGGACCTCGTCACCGGAGATGATATCCTATGAACCAGGGGGGGTTAGTTACTGGTGATATGGATTGAATTGACTGGAAGACGAGGGGATATGATGGGTGTTGTGGTGTTGAGATGGAAGCGGGGCAGACCCCAGGATGAACAACGAAGGAGATTTCTGCAAGGAGATTCTGATTTCTGCAGAAAAGAAAGACTCACCTTGTAAATAATCATTTTGATGGATTGAAGGGGGTGAAAAGAGACCCGAAAGCACGAAGAGAACGGAGAGGAAGGAAATGGATGGCGGCACAGAGAGAAGAAGAAGAAGAGGAAGAAAAAAACGAGGGAGAAAAAGAGGGGAATTTTTGATGTTTTTTTTTCGAGGGGCAAATTTGGGGCTAGTCCATTTTGGGACGACTGGCCGTTAAGAACAATACCTCAGGCACCAAGGCAGAGTGGCCTTACGAAACCATTACTATTTTCGGGGATCTCTGATATTATAATACAGTACATGAAACATGGCTATGGATAAATGTGAGGTATATAATGCGTGAACATGATGCACCTATATCACAACACAATGCTGCCTCACCGATCAGGCTGCCCATCGCGGTCCCATCAGGGGGGAGATCGACGGAGCATGGAGACTCTGTCAATACCGTACCATAACCGGATAAGATACACCTATAACCCGCGAAACCCCCCTCGGCGGATCGTCCCATACCGTTCCGATACCCGATCGGGTGTCCTTCCAGTCCCGTGGTGCCACTAATCCGACTCCCTCACGGCTTTATCGTCGACTTTTCTCCGCCATCTTCCTCTCTGTCTTCCTGTCCATCCGGTGCCTTCTTCTCTTCTTTTCTCTCTCTCCCTCGCTCTTCATTTCCTCCGACTATTGATAATCCATCGATCCTTCCTTGAATCCCTGCCACTGGTACTGTCCGAGTGCACTTTTGGCCGTTTTCATCTCCGTCCTGGGCGGTCGTCTGGTCGCCTCTTTGCGCCGCCTCCTATTGCCTGCCACACCACACCACCTTTCCCTTACGACGTTCTTTCTATTCCTGGACCTATATATTGCCTCCGATCAGTCGCATTCTTCCTTTCGTTGCAAGGCAACCGATGCTTTAATTTTCCCAACCTCCGCTTTCTCGATCACACTATCGTTGTCTGTCCCCCTACCATGGCAGTCAATGCATCCTACGTCTCCGATTACCCTCCGCTCCCGGAGTACACGCTGACTCCTCGCCCTCCCCTTCTCGCGCCGATTCCCGATAATATCCTGGCATTGATCCTTCCAATTGTCGCTTATTGGGCGTTGTCTATGGTCTATCACCTCATCGATGTCTACGACCTCTTTCCTCACTACCGCCTTCACACCCCCGCCGAAGTCTTGAAACGGAACCACGTCACACGCTGGGATGTAGTTCGGGATGTTCTCTTGCAACAGGTGATCCAAACCATTGCGGGTATTGCAGTATCCTACCTTGACGAGGAGGAGTATATTGGCCGAGAGGAATATGATGTCGCTGTCTGGGCACGTCGCATTCGCTGGGCCCAAAGAGGCCTCCCCCATCTGTTGGCCCTGTTCGGTATTGATGCGCTGGGTCTGGCAAAGAATCTGTCGCATAACGGTCACACCATCCTCGGCGCCGTGGTCGCCGGCGGACGTTATTCGGGCCTCACACAGTCCGTCACCCTTGAGAACGGTGCAGAGGCGTTGGTTCCTGCCTTCGCTGGCTGGGAGCTGTCCCTTGCCAGCTTCATTTACTGGTACTTCATTCCGGCGTTACAGTTCACCTGGGGTGTCTGCGTTGTCGACACTTGGCAGTACTTCCTCCATCGCGCCATGCATCTGAACCGTTGGCTCTATGGTCAGTAGTCACGATCCGATCACTGTCTCGATACCATCTTTACTGACAATTTCCAGTCACCTTCCATTCGCGCCACCACCGCCTGTACGTCCCTTACGCATTTGGTGCTTTGTACAACCACCCGGTAGAAGGCTTCCTCCTCGACACTGCGGGTACGGGCGTCGCCTTTCTCACGGCTCGCATGACCAACCGCCAGAGCATGTGGTTCTTCACCCTCTCGACCATTAAAACCGTCGACGACCACTGCGGCTATGCATTCCCTTGGGACCCTCTGCAACACCTAACCTCCAACAATGCGGCCTACCACGATATTCATCACCAAAGCTGGGGTATCAAGACCAACTTCTCCCAGCCCTTCTTCACCTTTTGGGACCGTCTTCTCAACACGCGCTGGCACGGAGACGTCAAACTGCGCTATGAGCGAAGCCGGGAAGCTGCCCAAAAACAAGTGGACAATGATGCGGCCCAAGCAGCTGAAGCCAAAGCCGAATCGGCACCATCGACTACGACCGTGTCACCGGAGGAGCCTACCGACTCGACTACGCGCTCTCGTTTGCGCAGAAAGACTGCCACCCTATCGCCTCGCGTGGATAGCCTGAAAGGCTCCAAGCATGGGGTGACTAGCAGTGTTTTCTAAACATCCTCTTGACCAGGCCTTCCCTTTCTCGTGAATACTTCCTATTAGCTTCTTAATATCCATACTTCCCTTCCTTGCTCCCCTTAAATTGGATACGGAGTTGCGGGCCATCTCCTTTCTAACGATAATGTCGCTTTCAATTGTCAGGTCAGCTGATACGCTGTATTAATAACTGTGGGCTTCACTGATTAGCTCTGTACAATGGTTTCTCTTTTTCTGGTACACTGTTTTAATCAGAATGTTTACGTGAAAGTGGACTTTGGTGTAAAGTTTTAATCCTTCTTTTCTCTTTTCTGTCTCTTTGGTCTATAACTCAAACCACCCTCTATGAACAACGCCGAACAATCTCTGACCCAGTGAAAAAACATTAATCAAAAAAGCCAGACATGAATCCCAGTCGCATACGAAAAGATACGAAACATTAACAGTTCTTGAACCAACGCTCGCTCCTGCAATGACCGGGCCCAGACACGCATGATCTACATGCCAGACTTCATAAAAAGGCTCCAAGTGGTGTCATTAGGCCCAGACGGTCCACCAGGGCTGCGTTCGTCCATCGAAACAAAAGAGGGGATGTCCTCTCTAACCGGAGCATCTTCATACTCGGACGCGGAGTATCTAACCGCCTGTGGGCTGAGCAGGTTGTCATGTTGGTCCGCACCCTCGACCTGAGGACGATAGAGCTGGTGGGCATGTTCCAGCGCCCTATCGATAGGGCTACGCATATGGAACACATTGGCCCAGTCGATGGAGTCCCGTGGAGGTAAAGGTGTACTGCGCTGCTTGGGTTCGGTAGCATCTGACACTCGTCCCTTGCCCTTATCTGCGCTCGATGGGGTGGCTGGTCCCTCGCTGGAGAAGTCAGAGTCCACGGGCAGGGGCGTTCTAGGAAGAGGAGGCAATGGCTTTGTAGGAAGAGGAGGCAGTGGCTTGTTCTTCTGGATGGACAACGGGGCTACAGGGGCAACCGAAAGCTCGCTGGCACCACAAACAGAGGCGCTAGACTCAGACGACGTCGCGGTAAACCGGGATTCAGGATAAGCGTCTCGGTTCGGCGGGAGCTCATCATCAGCAGTTGACAGCGCAGCGTAAGCTGCAGAAATCTCATCAACAAGAAGACCATCACCGTCCTGTGGCCTTCTTGCAGAATCAACGCCATCACTGCCCTTAGAAGACTCGGCCTGCAGAACCTCTTGGCCCTCATCCGATTCAGGGTCCATGTAGACGCGGATTTCCTGCAGCTTGGAGTCGATATTTCTGCGCTGCATCTCCTGGAGTTCTTTCTCACGCTTCTTCGCT
The DNA here is from genome assembly GCA_002927005.1 of Aspergillus pseudoterreus. Classification (NCBI taxonomy): domain Eukaryota; kingdom Fungi; phylum Ascomycota; class Eurotiomycetes; order Eurotiales; family Aspergillaceae; genus Aspergillus; species Aspergillus pseudoterreus. Next base: position 537,582 of record PIJX01000015.1, on the reverse strand, counting down.
AGAGCTCCTAGGGCCTCAATCTCCTTGCGGCTCTTGGACATGCACCACTGATCCTCCGCCTCCTTGCGCGCCGCCTTCATATCAAAGGCCAGCTGGCCGCTCATATAGAACAAGGTGGAGGTCAGGTTTGCATGAGTGTTCATCGCCTCTTCCACGAAGGAGAGTAGTCGAGGCGCACGCTTAAGCGTGGAGCGAGCCAACAAGGCCGTGCGCAGGTTCTGCAGGTACATGGGCTCGTCCACGACTCGGGCCAGGATACAGGCCTCGCAGCGGTTGCGTTGGAAGATAGTGTTGTCGGGGCCGGGGATCAATTGGTCGTCAGGCAGCCACCACATGCCGCGCATGGCCTGCAGCTCGTTGATGATCTCGCGGATGCTCGGCTCGAGCAGGTCAATACAACGGTCCAGCTTCCACAGATGCTCGACGATCTCGACGTCCAAGAGCTCGAAGATGTGGTGGACGACGAAGGGGTTGAGGTCGCTATGGGGCCCGCAGAGCATCCGCGCCCGCCTGCGGCCCTTGGACACGACACGAAGGACCAAGGAGTGTCTGCGCATGACCTGGGGCAGAGTCGCGATGGCGTGTTTGATGCGCTCTGCCTCTGGGAGTCGGGGCAGGAAGTCTTGAGTGTTGTCTATGTTCAGCACCCAAATTAGCAACTTCATCTCGGGCTTGGTGAGATCGGACACCATCAGAGGGTACCTATGGCGGATGTGCGCGTCCACAGCTTTCTGAATACGGTCCATGTTGGAGGGCATGGCTGGAGGACGTTGGGCTTTTGTGGAAACGACTGCTCAGTGATGCTGGGGATTTGACAGTGGGTTTGAAAGGGAGGTGGTTTTGGTTGTTGTGATCTTTGATGATCTTGTTGGATGGAGAGAAGACAAGGCATTCAGACAGAGTGTCTACTGGCTATTTATAACGCTTCTAGATGATGGCCTTATGTGATGTGCCGTTATGAAGGCTTCATACAACTGATAATGCCATTGTTGGTATCCCTGCGAGTCTTTGTTCTCTCACAGCGAAATTCCGACAGGAACAGGCGAGTTCCTCCATTGTGTCTACAAAGGCTATGTGCGCAAGGAACGAGCCAGGAAATATGAATATTTCTTTGTCTGGGTGTGAGGTGTTGTGAGCGTTCTTTGTATAGTTCCATGGAGATATCCTCGGATGCGTGATTCACCGACAACTCAAGCGATCAGCCGCCTGGTCCAAGACATGTCTTGCCAGTTGTCCTTCGCTTTAGCCGTACATGTACGACATCATCATGTGGATAGTCGTCAGTTGACTGGAGGCATTTACGTAGGTGCCTACCTAGTATACTTCGGTCGTCTCAAAAGGAAAAGGAAAGAGGGCATCACGAGATAGTAAAAAGACCCCTATGTAGCGTAGCAACTTCCTCCAGCTTGCTTTCTTTTCCCTATATCCCTTATTCCCAACTCAAATCAACAATATCCCACATCAGCACGAGCCAAGTCACCATACCAGATTCTATTCCTACAAATCCCACTCACCATGTCGGCGTCGTTTCTCCCCTGCCAAGAAGGCGCCGAAGCAGAGGTGCCACTGCCCTATACTGACTCGCCGCTGAAACTGCTCTGGGCCGACATCCTCCTGTTCTTCAAATGTCTGCCCCATCTTCTCGGCGTCTTTACGCCCCTGACACCATGTCCTTCGGGAGAGCAGGATGAAATGTATCTGTGCGTTGCCAATGTCCGGATCTTCTTCGTGCATCTGGTGTTGAGCGTGTTCCAGTTGGCGTTTCTGATATCCCTGCCTTTTTGCATTCTATTCATGGTTCCTGCCCTGGCGATATTGATTTATGCCGCCGTGTTTCTCGCCATAAATACGGCCATTTGCTATGTCGTGTTTAATCGGCACGGTCCGATTTTGCACTCGGTTGTTCCAGACACCGAGCGTCCAGAGCATCGGCAGGAGTGCTGGGTTTTCCTGAATGGAATTTCAGTGGGGTAAGAATTGGCAGTTGTTTGTCCAGGGGTGCGAATGATCTTCATTGGAAACGGAGCTGACAGGACATGTCACATGTGTAGACGCAGGTGGTTGCAGAACAGTATCGATCGACTGGCTTGCTCGTTTGGTCGGAGGGTGACTGGTGTGCACAACAAGACGTAAGCAGAGCTACTCTCACCAGTACTCTTTCTGATGGGAGCTGGACTGACAGTCATAGATATGGGATTGTTTTTGATATCATCGAATGCCTGATCCAGCGGAATTTCTCATACGCAACACAGGATATCAGAGACGCCTACGCACTCGTAAAGAGGGATCTTTTGGACCCGCACAACAAAAAGGTTGTCTTCATTTGCCACAGCCAGGGTGGCATCGAGGGAAGTCTGGTTGTCGATTGGCTGATAGATGAGCTGCCGTGTGACATCCTCAACAAGCTTGAGGTCTACACTTTTGGCAGCGCTGCCAACCACTTCAACAACCCCTACAAGTCCAGTGGTCGACCTCCAAGCAACCCGGGTGCCTCACCTGAGATCCCCCGTGCAAAGTGTCTCCGTCATATTGTGCACTACGCCAACGAGGGCGACCTCGTATGCCGCTGGGGGATCATCAATTTCGCCCGAATCCCTAATCGATACGTCGGACAGGTGTTCATTCGACCGGGTAAAGGCCACCAGATGGTTCAGCATTATTTGGACACGATGTTTCTGACCGGGCCTGAGAGGAGGACGCTGGATACGAATGAGTTTATGGAGATGGAGGTGGAGGTTCCCCCATGTCGAGGTTGCGGACGAACCTATTGGGGCCGCTCAACATCGACTCCTGCGGTCCAACCAGATGGTCACGATGGGATTTCTGAAGGATTGTCGTCCGTGGAGGGCGCTGAGTGCACAGAGTGCGAGAACAAGCCTGGGAGAAAGAAGGTGAAAGAACTCAGTCGGCTGTGGCTGTATCGCAACGGGCAGTCTCCCGTGAATTAGCAGAGACGGTAATGTGGGATATTCTTACTTGTTGTACTGTTTTCATTGCTATCACTAAAAAAAGGGGGATGCCTGAGGGTGCAGGCGGACATCAGATAGGGCCTTATCAGATGCAACCCTAAAGTGCGATCCATGGTTCCATCCCCGATTTTTCCGCCCTGCTTTCAACGTTCTCCAGACTTCACTTCCCCGACTTTTCTGTCTCCCCAGCTTTACTCTAGGATTTCTGTCCCCCACCGCCAGCCGCTCGTGCAATGGATCAAGTCCTCTGTACCTAACAATAAAATTCGTTCTCGCCTACCAATGCTGTGCTCGCAGGACTCTTCTGCTTTTGGTCGAGTGTTTCATCCACGGCCATTGCAAGCCCCTCGGTGACATGACGTCTCCGGTGCTATACAAGATGGAGCCACTCCTACCTTCCCAGCACGTTTTTGATCTTGCAATAGGCCAGGGTGGGGAAGGTGAGACCAGGACTCTTCTCGACACTGGTCGAGGGTCGAGGTCAGTGACTTGTGATTTTTTGTGCTCGTTCCGTAGATCAATTGCTGATTATAACCCCAGGGATGCTTGGATTCATCGGACCAAGCTAGTCTCAGCCTTTGTCGCTTCAGGAGACTTACATTTGGCAGCGTTGGCGACATCTTGTGTCGTTATCGTCATATCCGTCGCCGTGCGTTACCTGAAGCGCTGGCGCAGGTCCAAATCCGGGCGGAGTCTTGGACAATCTAGGGACGATTTGGAGATCCTAGTCTCCTTGCCGTATGCTTTCGCTCATCTGGCAGTAACCATCGCTGCTTGCTGTCTGGGGTGGCTTTATGTCCACCATGGACCTGGCTGGAAACGCTCTTTACTGCTAAGCTATATCGTCTTCCTCGGTTTGATCCAATACTGCTTTCGAGATCGCACCTATCGCTCGCATGCGTATCGACATATGAATGCTATGGCTCTCGCTGCCTTGTTTTTGTCATTTGCACAGGACTTGGCTCCCATGACAATTATTGGCGCGACCTATCGTCCGAGTAGGGTGGGAGTTGCTCTGATGCTGTGCATGGCAGCAGTAATTCTAATTGCACTTGCGACACCCCGACCACGCCGGCCTTTCGCAATCGACCCGGAGACCCGTGAGTCAAATACGATAGGAGGTCCCTCTCCAGAGGAGACGTGTTCCTTATTCTCATACTACTGCTCTTACGAATGGATCACATACGTGATCCTACGCGGATTCCGCAGAGATCTCACAATGGATGATCTTCCCCCGTTGCCATCATACGACGATCCATCAAAGTGGCTGAAGAAAATTAAGCAGCAACGCCTCAAAGGAGGGAAGACATTGCGGACATTGTGTCGGCTGTTCAACACGGAGATCAGAACGATGATGACCTGGTCGGCCACCACCGCTGTCGTGGATTTTGTGGCTCCGTATGCAATGCTGCGGTTACTCGCCTTTCTGGAAGAGCCGGATGATGCCATTGTTAAGCCGATCCTTTGGGTGCCACTGCTGTTTATTGGACCAATGACACGCTCCCTTTGCTACCAGCAGTATATATTCACGGCCACTCGGCTTCTTGTGCGGGTTAACATCTCGCTTGTCCAAGAGATATACGAGACAGCGATGAAGTCATACATCTACGACGACTCCGTGGACCTTCAAAAGACAAATGGGCACTTGAAGTCTCAAAGCGCGAAATCTTCCAAACGAGCCCTAAAGTCGAGCCAGGCAAACCTGACCAGTTTGATGTCGTACGATGTGGATGCTATATACAATTCTCGAGACATCTTTTACGTGGCTACGGCAAGTCCGATCGCCACCACGCTGGCGCTTGTTTTTCTCTATCGAATGCTCGGATGGCCGTCTGTATTTGGCGTCCTCGCACTACTATTGCTCACCCCTCTACCGGCTATGGCATCTCGCAGGGTGTCTCGTATCCAGCAGTCTGTAATGCGCGCGACCGATGTGCGTTTGGCCAAAATATCGGAGTACTTGGGTTCGATACGCACGCTGAAATACTTTGGTTGGGAGCATGCCGCCATGGACTCGATCAACGAAGTCCGCAGTGTTGAACAACGGCGTCTTTGGAGACGTAGCGTCTACGCTGCAGCGATTTCAATGGCTGGTGATCTACTCCCGATGGTGAGCCTGCTGGTCATGTTTTCAATCTTCGTGCTGTTCACAGGCCTCCCGCTGCGAGCTCCTGTCGCCTTCACGTCTCTTTCTATCATGGAAACCCTGCGATCTCAATTTGTGTGGCTTTCCAACGTCAGTCGGTACTCCGCGCAGGGTGCTGAGTCGCTACGTCGGGTAGACCGATTTTTCGACTCTGCGGGAGAAATCAAGCGACACCCAGAGGGACCGCTGGAGATGAAGAATGCCACTTTTCGACGTACCCCAATCGCCGCTTTCAGGCTGCAGGACGTGTCTCTCTGCTTCAAGCAACGGGCACTCAACGTGGTCACCGGTCCAACCGGGTGTGGAAAGACTTCCTTGCTTTTGTCCTTGCTGGGCGAAACAGTCTTAGAATCGGGCTTGGCCACCTGCCCGCGAGACGTGGCCTATGTGCCACAGGCGCCCTGGTTGCAGAATGACACGATCCGTAACAATATCACGTTTTATAGTGCATTCGATGAAGCGCGGTATGATGCTGTCGTCGAAGCAAGTGGTCTTGCGCAGGATCTGCGACAATTACCTGCTGGTGACTTGACCTTGGTGGGAGAAAAGGGAACATCTCTGTCTGGAGGGCAGAAGCAGCGAGTGTCTCTAGCCCGAGCGCTGTACTCGCCTTCTTCTACGCTGCTCCTGGATGATATCTTCTCCGCGCTTGACACGCATACCAGCACATTGGTATTCGAGAAATGCTTCCGGGGCGGTCTCCTCTCTGATCGCACAGTAGTCCTGGTCACTCACTATCCACCTGCCTTTCAAGAAGCCGACTTGGTGATTCGCATGGAGCATGGTAGAGTGCTGCCCATCCCGGCGTTACCGAATGTCCAACAAGCCCTAATGCAATCCTCCGGCTGTACCACCCCGGGGACGGAGACCGATTCCAGCAGTTTGGCAAATCCAGAAACTATTGACCATTGTGATTCACCAGTGGACCCATCGGCCACCATCCCACCTGCGATATACGAGCGACAACCAGCCACAGGAGGGCGTATTGTAAAGGAAACATCGGCTACGGGGCGCGTGCCTCGCACTCTCTGTAAGTCAATGGATTCTGAAGGATTGACTGGTATGCTGATAGACCATAGTCTTCCAGTACATGCGGCTATTCGGTGGGCCATTCTATGCACCTATCGCTGTTCTGGCAACCGTTTCGGTCCAGTTAGCATACTTCGCCATCACTTATTGGCTGTCCCTCTGGACAGGTTCATATGAGAAATACGAAAGACCCGACACGATGTTCTACCTTGCTATTTATGCTGCCCTGATTATCCTCTTTCTCATTATGCAGGTCACCAACAATCTCATCTACCAGTATGGAAGCTGGGTTGCAGCGAAGAAGATGCACAAACAGCTTGTCAGCGCGGTCCTTTCGGCTCCCATCTCCTGGTTCGACGACAACCCTATCGGTCGAGCCATTAACCGTTTCGGGAACGACACACGGTCCATGGACACGATCATTATTGACTGGCTGCGCATGTCGATCGACAATGGATTGCGGTTTCTTCTCCGCATTGCCAGCGTCGCATCCATCATGCCTATCTTTGCACTCCCCGCCGCCATCGTCTGCTCTGCCGGCTTCGCCATCGGCGAGATGTATACCCGAGCGCAGGTCTCCATCAAGCGTCTTTGCTCAATCAATTACTCCCCAGTATTCTCACACTTCACGGACTCTTTAGCTGGCCTCAGCGTCATCCGCGCCAGAGCGGGCATGGACGTTGTCTTTCAGCGGCTTCTCGCCGAGAAATTAGCTGTGCATGCGCGCTCCGCTGAGGCCCAGTATAACTGCAACCGATGGGTGTCTGTGCGATCCGACTTGTGCGCCGCCACCGTCGCCGCGGCAGCCGGATATGTTGCATACCTCCGGCCTGGGTCTGCGGGCCTCGTCGGGTTCTCGTTAACCAACGCCATTGGCCTGAGTCAAACCATCCTCACGCTTGTGCGCACCACAAATGAGCTCGAGGTCGAGCTGAACTGCTTCCAACGTATGCGCGAGTATGCTGACATCGCGCCGGAGGAACAGCTCTCCGAGGAGAAGCGCGCCAAAGCCGCCGCTGCTCTCCCTGCTAGCTGGCCCATTGCCGGCCGCGTCGAGTTCCACGACGTCGTCGCCCGCTATCACGAGCACGGGCCCGACGTCCTCCGCGGCGTGTCCTTTGTCGCGAACCCAGGCGAACGCATTGCTATCGTTGGTCGCACGGGGAGCGGCAAAAGCACGCTAGGCCTGTCGCTGCTTCGATTTGTGGACATCGTCCGCGGTCGCATCACCATCGACGGTGTAGATATCTCTCAGGTGCTTCTGAACCGACTCCGCACCAGCGTGACCCTCATTCCGCAGGAGCCGGTGCTCTTTTCCGGCGATGTCCATTCCAACCTCGACCCTTTCGGTGTAGCCAGCGAGTCTGAACTGCGTTCTGCCCTGGCAGCGTGTACCTCCATCCAAGTTCCGGAAGGGAGCACGGCCGCGGTAAACCATAATCACAGTAGCCCTCCCGCAGGCCAGCGCAACGGCCACAACGGGAACAAGTCTTCTCGCCCGCTTACGCTGGATACACCTGTCGCTGCGAATGGAGAGAACTTCAGCCAAGGTCAACGGCAGGTCCTCAGTCTTGCGCGGGCTATGTGTCGTCGCTCGAAGGTCGTACTCCTCGACGAGGCGACCGCCTCGGTCGACCACGAGACCGATATGCACATGCAGCGGGTCCTGCGGTCGATGTTCCCCGACTGCACTATTATTGCGATTGCGCATCGTCTGCGCACGATCATGGACTATGATCGCGTGCTGGTCATGGCGGATGGGGAGATTGTCGAGTGAGTTTGTTCCTTCGTTGGTTTTGAAGATGATTGCTGACTTGTATAGGAATGACTCCCCAGCGAATTTGATCAAGAAACAGGGGGTGTTTTGGGATATGGTTCGCAATACTGGGGAGTATGAAGAATTACTTCGCATGGTTGAGATGTAGAGACTGGACGCAGGTCTGACTTGTAACGAGCTATGATTATGATTTGATCCAGGTCATTTGAAGCGTTATGTATCACGAGTAACTAAGCCCGAAGGAAACACATGGAGTTTTGGTTAGACATCAAGGTGCTTCCCAAATAGGTATATGAATCATCAACCATGTAAGGATTCATGAAGTGTATACTGGTGTTCCTTAGAATAATAAACTTGGCTGAGTATTTACTGTACCAGGGCTAGTATTAACTGCTCATCTAATTAAACAAGATGGTAACTTCTATCCCCCTCACAATGCTTGCATGCAGCACTCAGAGAGTTCGATTATAGAAAGCACTCTATCTATTTCCTAGGCAGCAGGCGGAATCTCCTGCTTCTCCAGCGGCCACTTCATAAGCACCGCCTTCTCACCGGTCAACGTGAATCGCAGCACGACCGAGCGCTCATTATTCAGCGCCAGCTCATACCGACCCGGATACAACACACGGTTGCCCAGCTCGTCGGTGCGGGCGACGTTATCAATCGTGATTGGGAACGTCATCGTCTGCGACGCGCCGGGCTCCAGCGCGCCGAGCCGGTCGAACCCGACAAGCCACTTGGTCGGATGGGGCGCGGGGCCGGCGGTGGTGTTGGCGAACAGCATGGCGGTGTAGTCGGAGGTCGTGCGGCCGGTGTTGGTGATATGGGCGGTGAAGTTGAGGAACGGACGCAGCTGGGGATACGCGTAGCCCGGATGCGGCGCGGTCAGGAGATCGTCGATGTTGAAGGAGGAGTGGTTGGCGGCGGTGGAGGCGCGCTCGGCCTCGAATGTCGTGTAGAACAGCCCGTGGCCGAACTCGTACACCGGCGTGCCGGTGTACCACATGTAGGTCTGGCCCGGGTTGGTGCCGTTGGGGCGCAGAGCCATGTCGATGGCCGGGAACTGGGTGGCGTAGGCGGCGGGGTACTGGGTGGTGACGAGACGGCCGGCAGGGGCGCGCACGCCGCGGATAATGTCGAGGAGGGCGGTGCCGCCGGACTGGCCGGGGTAGCCGCCCCAGAGGAGGGCGCTGACATTGGCGTTGTGCTTGAGGGCGGACGAGTCGACCTGGCCGCCGCCCATTTGGAGGACGACGAGCGGCTTGCCGAGGGTGCTGAGCTGGTCGATGAGGTCGAGCTGGTTGCCGGGCCAGGTGATGTTCATGCGGTCGAGGGCCTCGCCCTCGATGGTGTTGTCGATGCCGCCGGCGAAGATGATGGCATCGGCCTTGCGGGCGGCGGCGAGGGCGGCGGCGAAGCCGGCCGTGGTGGTGGAGCTGATGTTTGTGCCGAAGGCGTAGTGCACGTCCAGGTCGGAGGCCTCGAGCGCCGCCAGCAGGCTGGTGAGGTACGGCGCGGGGCCGTAGTAGTTGCCCTGCATTTGGGTGGTGGCGTTGGCCCAGGGTCCGATGAGGGCGACGCTGCGGATGGAGTCGGCGAGCGGGAGGGTGCCGTCGTTCTTGAGGAGGACGGTGCCCTCGACGGCGGCCTCGTAGGAGATGTTCCAGGCGTCGGTGGTCTGTACGTCCGACCAGGTGAGGTCGCGGTACTGGCTGCTGTTGCCGTCGAAGTAGCCCAGGCGCACGAGGTTGGTGTACAGACGGATGACGCCGCGCTCGATGTCCTGGCGCGAGATCTCGCCCTCGTCGAAGGCGTTGGTGAAGTGGTACTGGTAAGAGGTGCCGCAATCGATGTCGGTGCCGGCGCGGATGGAGTCGGCCGAGGCGCTGGACTCGTTGGCGGCGTACTCGTGCGGGTTGAAGGCGTTGTAGACGGCGCCGCAGTCGCCGGAGACGTAGCCGTCCTCGACAAAACCAAAGGTCTCGCGCAGGAGGGTCTGCAGGAAGAAGGAGTTGGAGCAGCTGGGCACGCCGTTGACGGCGTTGTAGGAGCACATCACGCTGTGGACTTTGGCATCGCGCGCGGACACCAGGAATTGCGGCGTGTAGTATTCCGAGAGGTCCTGCTGGGTGATCTGCATGTCGTTGCCCAGTCGCGAGTGGCCGTCCCAGTTCTCGATGTCGTAGCCGGCGTAGTGCTTGGCGGTTGCCACTAGCTTGAGGGTCTCGGGGTCGACGCCGCCCTGGATTCCGGTGATGTACTCGTAGGCGTATGTCGAGGCGAGGTAGTAAGCATCCTCACCGGGGGTTTCCTGGCCACGACCCCAGACCGGGTGGCGGAAGCTGTTAATGTTGGGGGCATAGGTATTCAGGCCGTACCGGCCGACGTTGCTGAAGGCACGAGCCTGCGTTGACAGAATGTCGCCGATTTGGTGGATGAGGGTGCGGTTCAACGCAGCCATCGTGAGGATGGGCTGGGGGAAGGAGGTAGCCCAGCTGTAGTCGCCTTCGGACGCCCAGTTGGCACGATACACGCCATGCAGCGATTCACTCCATACCTGGTACTTGGGTAGTCCCAGGCGAGGGACGCCGGTACCCGTGTTTCCTGTGTTGTTGACCAACTCTTCAAGGGTGAACATGGAGACCAGCGCGGCGGCTCGGTCATGAGGTCTGGCGGACTTGTCGCAGACGAGGGTCCTGCTGAGAGGCCCATTCTCGCAGTCCGGGAATGAGAGCTCAATGGTCGCGACACACTGGGGAAAGAGATCGGGATTGGCCTCGTGGTTATAGTCGACATAACTTGTGTTAGCCTGCCCCAAGGCAGATGGCAGCAGGGCCGCCAGAACGGCGGCGACGGATGCGACGCGAGGCATAGTAAGGATGTTTGCGCGCCGACTGAGGGTGATGCCGGTCAATCCGCGGCCAATCCATCGGGGGAGGGATCCTTATTTATAGTGCTGGACGAGTATACCCAAGGGCTGCATAGAGCGTCATCGTCGTACAACATTCCCTCCCATGGCCCGACTCCACACTCCACATTCTCACCTCCCTAATGAAGTAGGTCCCGCGGTCGATCCCATCGAACGAGGCGGGAATACGTCGGAATTTGTATCAGTCGGGGCCCCACGCCGGCCAATTCAGCCTGAACCTGATGACAATGCGAATGATATCCATACCAGAAGACAAGTATAGCGCAACGAGGAGACTGTCCGGTGTACACCGCTCAATGTACTCGGGCTGCGCCACTATCATCAATAGTTGTCGAGTCGCAGCATGGACTGACTTGGACCGGAGCAACGATGGGCCATATGCAGCTAAGGGCGATGTCTGACCCCATGTATAGTATGACCAGAACAAGGGTATGCACAGTCATTAGAGCCCATGGTGATAGGCATCAGCATTGCCGGCATGTCACGGAACCGATGAGCGGTAGGCTCAGTAGACGAGCAACCTCCGCGTTCTAACACGAAAGAAACGCCGAAGTTACCCCCGATGACATTCTCGGTTCAGCCTGAATCCTCCATCAGAGGGACCCTGATGAAATGGTATGATCGCAACAGTGCTCCGACTGTCCTGAGAGCACAGACATCCCCGAATTCTCCACATGCTCGGTGCAATTTAACCGACTAGCGTCAGTCTAAGGCAGCAGCTTCGCATAAGCCGAATTTCTGGCTAAAGAGAAAAGAGTTCAGGTGGAGAAAATGAGGAGATGGAAAGGTGGATGTCGTTGGGATCGGAGGAGATCGGATGTTTGCCGAAAGGGTCGCTGTCAACTCGCGATGCCATCAATATCCAACTTCGTCTCCCTATCTCCTCGTCAGCATTCACACTCGAACACAGGCTGGATAGGAGTTAACACTTAGGATGACCCGTGAATTTAGGGTTGGATACAAGCATCGACTAATCGTTAGCCGCTCAGCCACATCCTCGTCCCTCGGCTCTACGATCCTTAGCGGATGCCGGGAATCAACAGATTAACCGTGTTGGATGGAAACTATGTACAGCAATGTCGGAACACTAGGCATTGACCCGGGATGATTTCACCGTCCCTCCCGTCCGGACTTCCTTCTCCAGCAGGTCAAGCGCTCTTCCATATCTCGATTTCTCTTCCTTCATGTCGGCCAGTGTCATGCTGACCCTGTTCACCTTGGCTGACCGGGTAATCTTGCCATCCGAACTGGCGGCGATCTCTTTGACAAACCATCGGCCTTCCCGGTGCGCCACGAGGGTCCAAGCAGAGCCTTCCCTTCCAGCTCGGGCCGTACGTCCAACGCGATGGACATATGTCGTCACACTGGGGGGGACATCGTAGTTGACCACATGGTTCAGGGATTGTAAATCAAGACCACGAGAGGCTCTGTCCGTAGCAATGATGATGGAAATCTTTCCGCGGCGGTAGGCCGTCAGAGTCTTGCGGGACGCCGAGGACTTGTTCGACTTGATGATTGTGCCTATCTGGCTGGCCAGAGAGGGATCAAGGAGTGACAGCAGCCGAGACAGTCGAGATGCGGATTCCGACGACTTGGTGAAGATCAAAACAGTTGTGCGGGAGGCGCTGGCTTTAGAGTCAACTGCCGTAGGCTCCTCATCCTCTGACATGGAGTTATCGGATGAACTAGATTCCTCACTGGACGAGGAATCGTCATCATCCGAACTATCAGAGTCCGAATCGGAGCTGGACTCTTCAGAGCTAGAAGTTTCGGACTCGGAGTCGGAGTCAGAATCATCAGAGCTAGAGTCATCCGAACTGGAGTCTTCTGAGCTAGACCCGCCGGAACTTGAGGTATCCGATTCGGCGTCGTCCGATATTGTCTTCTTAGCATTCTTGCTAGAGGACACCTTGATGTGCGACAACAACAGGCGCAACAGGTAGAGTGGTTTCTGTGAACCATCTCCCACCGAGACGGAATACTCTTTCAATGTTGGCGGCAGTGTGAATTGCTCATCTGTGCGGTCTAAAGCCATTTCGTCCTCATTCCTGTCTCCCGTAGGCTCGGAAGACCCAACAAGGACAAGCTTGGGGTTGAGCAGTCGAAGTGAGTTTAGTTTCGTCACGTCCCGAGTCATGGTCGCACTCAGAATCACCTTCCTAGGCTCTTTCGTCTGAATAGGAAGACCGAGATCCGCCATGATCTGCCCACTCGACCCGAATGCATCACTGTTCTTCCGGGAGTCCAAGGAGGTCATAACAACATCCACCCATTCTTGGAAGCTTTCGTTGAGTAGTCGGTCAGCCTCGTCAATTACCAGCCACTCCAGATGCTTCAATGTAAACCCTTTCGTGTAGCGGAGATGGTCCACAAGACGACCCGGCGTACAGATGAGAATGTCGACATTCGGCTCCGCCTTGTGGACATAGCCAGGGAGGCAATCTCCTCGGTCGGCTACATCTGCAACATATTCTTGTAAGTTGAAGTTGGTCCAATCCTGATCTGTCATCTTAGTGTGTTGCCGTTGCCTGGAGATTTCGGGGCCGTAAACTTGATCGACGCGCATCAGCGAGCGCTGTTCATCTTTGATGGCCACGTTTCCTACAGCAGAGGCAACACGCAATCCTGACCCCGCGGCACAAAGTTCACAGGCCTCTCTTGCCTGCTTTACCAATTCTCTCGTGGGCACGACAATGAGACCACGCATCCGGGGTGCGGGAGCCTGTTCCAATGCAGTGACTAGCGGCAGAACATATGACAGAGTCTTTCCTGAACCCGTTGCGGCGGATATACATAAGTCGCCTGGGTGGTTGCGAGGGCCCTTCAGTAACAATGGAATGACCGCAGATTGGACAGCAAATGCTTCCTTGTAGCCATTGTTCTCGAGATTCTTGAGGAGGTCGTGTTCAATGCCCAGATCAGCGAACTTCGTCCGCTCATCGGCTGGGGTCCTGAATGGATTGGCCAACCACGAAGGTAGAGATGAATAAGTCGGCTTCTCTTGTTGTTCGGGGACCGCCTCTGGCTGAGGCAGCGGTTCGAGCCCTTGAGCGACGACGGGCTCTGCCGTCGTTGGTTCCGTGGTCTCTTGATCGGCTGCATCCTTCTCCTGCGTGGCTGCGACTTCCTTCACTTTCTTGGATCGTTCAAACTTCGATAGGATACCGGAAAACTTTTTGCTCGTCTTGGAGCTATCATCCTGTGCGGCGATCGATTCGTTGGACGTGGCGGATTTTTGACGGCGACTTTCTTTTTCTTTCCCGGCAGAAGTTCCACTCATATCTGAAGTCTCCTGATCTTCGACAGCAATTCCTCCTGAGCTCTTCCGTTTGCTTCTCTTTGCTCTCGTTTCCCTCGGTTTCTCCGCATCAATCTTGCTTGAAGATCCCGTCTTGCTGCGGTCCGTCGTGACAGGACTCTCTTTCCGGGGCGTCTCCTCCTGAAGGCTACCGGCCGCGACATCGGACCGTCTCTTCTTTTTTTTCCGTTTCTCTCCAGGTTGCGTCGGGGTGGATGAAGCACTCTCGGCTTTCTTGGGCTTCTTGGTTGGCGTCGGAGTCGAAGTAATGGCCGTGGAAGCATCTAGGTCTCTCTTCCGCTTGTGGGATTTCTTTGAAGAAACATGATGAGAAGGACTATCGCCAGACATTGTCGATGAGGCCCTTCCACGGTCACGGGAGGGTGAATGGAAAGGGGATAGAAGGAAATGTTGTAATGATTCCAAGATTGTCGGAGCCTTTTTTCTTTTACTTTTCGCAGCGGGGAGAATTTCTCTGGCAGAATAGTCCACCGCCTAGAATCCCGCCCTCCAGACGCTGTCTCGACCAATCGCCGTGCATCGCATCACAACACTTGATCTCCCCTAATTGTTGCTAACTGGTTGCTCTCGTTGTTGCTCTTCCTCTTCGGATGATGGACCGGATAGAGAAGACCCCTACGGCGAACTGTTCTGGTCTGTCATGTGGTAGCGATTCCGCCCACCATGTCTTATAACATTGCGTACGTCTACCAGTCTCGCTGGGAGGAGCTCAGAGGAACTGACAAGTATCCGCGCGCAGTATGGTCTGTGACTTCTTCTTTCCCCAACCAGGTGGGATTGAAAGTCACATCTACCAACTATCGACCGTACGAGCCAGCTCCCAATTCAGCCACCCACTTTATACTGATCTAATCAACCACTCCAGAAGCTGATCGACCGCGGACACAAAGTCATTATCATCACCCATGCATACAAGGGTCGCACTGGGGTCCGCTACCTCACAAACGGACTCAAGGTCTACCATGTGCCCTTCTTCGTCATCTACCGCGAGTCGGCGATGCCCACCGTCTTTTCATTCTTCCCCATATTTCGAAACATTGTCATCCGCGAACAGATTCAGATTGTGCATGGACATGCTAGCTTGAGCTGTTTCTGTCAGGAGGCTATCCTCCATGCGCGTACAATGGGATTGCGGACGGTCTTTACGGACCATTCCCTGTTCGGTTTCGCCGATGCAGCTTCCATCCTCACCAACAAGCTCCTGAAGTTCACCTTGAGCGATGTGGACCATGTGATATGTGTCAGTCATACATGGTAAGAACTTGGTCCTTCTTGGGTTGTATGTGCGAGATACTCATCTTGACTTCAAGCAAGGAAAACACTGTCCTCCGAGCGTCTTTGGACCCCCTGATGGTCTCCGTCATTCCTAACGCTGTCGTCGCGGAAAACTTCCGGCCTCGCACAGAGGACCGCCTTTCTGGACCGCAGGAGTCCCGGGCAGCTCCCACTCCCATCGGACCGAATGATATCATCACCATCGTCGTGATTTCCCGTCTATTCTACAACAAAGGAACCGACCTCCTGATCGCTGCCATTCCCCGCATTCTCGCCTCGCATCCGAATGTGCGGTTTATCATTGCCGGCTCTGGGCCGAAGGCGATTGATCTGGAGCAGATGCTGGAAAGAAACGTACTCCAAGATAAGGTAGAAATGCTTGGCTCCGTTCGACACGAAGAAGTTCGCGATGTGATGGTCCGCGGTCACATATACCTCCACCCCAGTCTGACCGAGGCCTTTGGTACGGTCATTGTGGAGGCTGCCAGCTGTGGCCTATACGTGGTATGTACCCGGGTGGGTGGTATCCCTGAGGTGCTGCCACAACACATGACCACTTTTGCGAAGCCCGAAGAGGACGATCTCGTGATGGCGACCGGGAAAGCAATCGCCGCATTGCGTTCCAACAAAGTTCGCACCGACCGCTTCCATGATCAAGTGAAAATGATGTATTCCTGGACCGACGTTGCCCGGCGGACGGAGCGCGTATACAAAGGCATTAGCGGCGAAATCAGCCCCGAGGAATTCTACGGCTATTATCCCGGTCAGGGGTGGGAAGCCAGAGATCGAGTCCGCAGCTTCGCCCTCATTGACCGCTTGAAGCGATACTACGGTTGCGGAGTTTGGGCCGGTAAGCTGTTTTGCTTGTGTGTCGTGATCGATTTTCTTCTATATGTTTTTCTGGAGATGTGGTTTCCGCGAGCGAATATCGATATTGCACGCAGCTGGCCCAAGAAGCTCAATCAGGCGAACGAAAATGGCCAACTCAGTAGCACGGAGCGCAACGAGCGAAATCGGCATCGATTCACTTCTTGATCTCAGACGAGTGCTTAGACATTGCAAGGACAGTAGTTCCAGGATTTACTCTTATGTGATCACTCAAGGTACGTGCGCTCAGAGCTTTTGAATTCCGACGTCATTCTAATTAATGTACAATAATTTGTAGATATTACCCATCCCATTGATCCACCAAGGATAATTCACCCGTCATGCTTATGCCTGGAATCTTTGTCTCTGGGTCTGTGGTTCATACTTCCACTCTGAAGAGAGCGTCTCTGCGCCTTCAGGTTGTCTATCTTCGGCAGCCATTGCACCCTTGGTGCCACGCTGCCCACCTTGAGCCTGATCACGCTCGATACCTCGCTGTTCGGGGATCTGGCGATCCAGGTTGTTGCCCTTGTTGGCACCAACGCCCTCGAGACCGACGCCAGGGTTCTTCCGTCCATGTTGACCATCGTGACGCAGTTCGCTGCTCGTCTGGCCGCCGCCGGGGTGACCCAGACCGGTATGCACGTCCTGGCTTGTGGCGCCCATCAAAGTATCGCTGGCGCTTGTCTTGGTCGATTCCTTGCCGTGGCTGCGCTCCACGTTGGGGTTCAAAGCTTGACTTCCGCTTTCACCGGTCGTGTTGGGAGTGTAGGAGTTGCTCGCTGGTGCTGTGCCCGGAGGGAACGTCTCGGCGCTGAATTCGGGGACCTGGTCGTAGGGAGAGACCTTGCGACCGGGTTGATGCTGTCCACGTTAGCATATGTAGCCCGTGACTGGCGAAGATGGCGACTTACTCCTTTGTCGGTCAAGGGGGCAGAGCTGCCAGCAGAGGGGTGGAAACCCTGCTTGGGGTTGTTCTCGGGGTTGATCTTGTGGATGTTGCTCATGATGAAGGTGCGTGTAGGGAGAGGAATTGATAGATGGTAGATGATAATTGAGACAGGAAAGGAGAATTGAGTCTTAAGATAATCCTGCTTGTTCTTGTAGTCGATAGCTTGGGAGGCAAATCGTTCAACAGCCGGTGTCTTTATACAAGAGCGGACGGTTGTATGACGTCAGGGGGTGGTCACCGCTGACTTCATACAACGACTGCAGGACAACGACACCTGTCCGCTTTCTTCTGGGATGTACCAGGAAGGGGCTGGTTCTGTGACATCAGAGGTGGATTCATCCTTGGGTGGAATAGTGGAGAGTCGATATACATCATCGTGTAGTATTCTATCCCCATCGGACTTTCCGCTGGGATGTCTACCTAGGTACTTCGAAGATCTGATTCATGTCGTACATGGCCTACACTGCCTTGCAGGGCAAAATAACGTCCAGCATATGGGTTATTGGTTTTGCAATATATCTGAGCGGAGGTGTATATATAGGAAGTCTATCAAACTCTCTCAACCCCATTCATCGAAAACATCGAAAATATACCAGCCATAGACCACCCTACGACACAAGTATCAATACTATAATGATAGAATGTCATGTCACTGGTCTATCAATCGAAAGAAACAAAAGACACAAGAAATTAAAATCTAGGTATCATCGCAGACGGTAACCCCCAAGCGCCAGATATGCCCAACAGCAGAAAAAGCATTCACACAGCGAAGAAACAACAGCAACCATCTACGGCCGTGCACGTCGTAACATCGCAGCCCGGGACGGCGTCCATCACTTCATGATAGGCGGCCTCCCCTCCTTATTCCACTTCACCCGACTCTGCACCCACTCCACGGCCTCCTGCACCCCGGACCCCATCAACGCACTCACAGGCAGCACGCGACTGTCACGCAGCGCGGTGCCCGTCTCCCCCTCAAACACCTTCCGCACAAACCCCTCCTTAATTCGCACCACCTCGACCGAGTCCTCGCGGTCCTGCTTATTCGCCAGCACCAGAATCGGCACGCCCGCCACATCCGAATGCTGCAGCACCGACTCCAGCACCTGGCGACACTCGTCGAGGCGGCCGAACTCGCTCCCCGGCGCGTCAATGCCCACTGTCTCCTCTGTGAAGGCGTCGTTTCCGGGCCCAGACGCCGAGCTGGGCCGTCGGTTCGCGAGCCGGCTGATGTCCGGGTCCTGGCCGACGTCGGTGCTGTCGACCACGAAGATGATCGCGTGACAGCTGGAGTAGTAGCTCTGCCACAGGTTGCGCATGGAGATCTGGCCGCCCACGTCCCAGATCTTCAGGTTCATGTCCGGGAGCGAGATGGTCGCGACGTTCTGGCCGACGGTCGGGACGGTCTTGCCGGGGTTGGGCGCCGGCGCGCCATCGGGCCGCGGCTGGTAGAGGGCTTTGATTTGCGACAGGAGCGTGGTTTTGCCGGCGTTGTCGAGCCCGAGGAGGAGGACGGAGTATTCTGGACGGCAGGCGAGTTAGCTGAGAGTCCGGTTTTGGGAATGGTCGAGCAGCGGCGGAGTGGCCACGGAGCACGCACCTTCTTTACTCGTGGCGTACGTGTACAATGACTTGGCCAGATGATACATCGTTGCGGAGGTGGCTGCGGAGAAGCTAGAGCCCCCTCCGGCGGACTATCGCGGGGCAGGAACCGGTCTGGAGGGTGATTTATAACGAAGACGAGTGACCGGGTGGGCAAATCATGGCAGCGTAGCATGCGCCGGATGGTTATGCAGGCGTTCTGGATGCGCACCGTCGGTCGATATGATTGATTGATTGACGATGCCGATGCGCCTCCCGATGTGGATGATTTAGTCCGCGACGCCAAAACGCTTACGAATGTCTTGGCGTCACGTGATGTATAGTAGACGGATCAACCGCAACCACTTCCACTTCTTGTATTATGTCTGTTGACATATTGTCTTGTCCTGAGGACCTTAAACCTCATGACTTATAGGATGATATACCATCAGAGAAGATGACAAAGAGGATCTGATCATTGAGGAATCAATCTCCATACTAAAAGACACAGACTATGGTCGATCACAACCATCATCAGGCCGGAAGCTGAATCTCCGCTTTGGTCGAACCCAAAGTCCGGTTCAACTGGAACAGATCCTTCATCTCTACCGTCATGATACTCGTCTCGGCGCGCTGCAACCCCAAATTCCCACGCTCGACCCGGGCTGCCACCCGTCGATCACATCTCGGGCAAAGTTGTCCAGATTCTTCTCCACGTTGGTCATCTGGAGTTGTCGCCCGACGATGTTGTGCAGCACCGCCAGCTCGTCCGGCGTAATCTTCTTCAGCTCCTCCGTGTTCTGTCCCGCAGACTGCACCTTGTTGAGACGGCCTGCTGGGCCTCCGGTGGCGCCCGGTTGAACCGCTCCAGCGAGAACTCGACCCCGGCCACCATCCGCTGCTGCTCGGTTTTGCCCGTGTCCGCTTGGCCATGGATGACAGGCTGGATGAGCGCGAACGCCGTGTCAAATCCTTCCTCCCCGTTGTCGCTGATGACGGCCGCCCCCTGCTCCGCGACATACTGGAAGATCAGATTGTCCGCCTCGGAGCGGATGACGTTCCAGGCGTAGCCGCCCCGTCCGAGCGAGGCGGAGAAGTCGGTGTAGGCCTCGCGCTTGGAGTTGATCTTGAACGTGGCACCATGCTTCTGGAAGTCGTGCGCTTCGAACCGCTCCTCGAGACCGATGAACCGGAGGAAGAAGCGCATCGATGCGAGCATACTTTCGCCGATGTGGTAGCTGCAACGGCAATCGGTCAACCTGGGTGGGTCTACCGAAATGCTGCACACTGAAGACTCACCGAGGCAACTTGTCTGCTTCCAGCAGGACAGTATCGACATTTTCGCGCGCCAGGACGGCCGAAGCGTACGGTCCGGTCGGACCTCCGCCGATGACGAGGACGGTAGTTTTGCTGGGGACAGACATTCTGATTGTGAGGATCAGATTGGCCAATCGTGTGTGTGTATAGAGACTAGATTAATGCTGAGTCGATCGACTGAAGCCAAGGGGGTTTTATCTACCTCTGGCTTCTTAGTCTAGCATGATATTATAGAAAGCCGAACAGCCCGACGTCGGGATATTGTCGACATGACCTAAGTATGGTCCATCCCGACTGCTCCTGACCAGTTATGCTGACTCTGCGGTAGAACTGACGTTCGTCTTCGGTTTAGGGTGCCCATTAAAGTGGTCGTGTACACATGGGTATCGCGGTCTTCGTAGACCGTGTCTGAGCTAGGGTTAGGCCCAGTCGAATAGCGATCCCACAAGATCTATTCTGTTGAACAGCCCTGATTCTTCTGTCCTGTCGATGCTCGATCATGCTCGTATTCCAGCCTCATCGATCGGCAGAATGTCGGTCCATAGGAGCTCGGGATAATTATCGGTCTCTGTGTGGATTCTCCCGACCCGACCATCGGGTGATATGCCCTCCGACGTCGAGCTGTGTACAGAAAGGAACACCTAACAGTCAGGCCTTTTGGGCGAAGAGATATCTATTTACTATAGAGATCACCCCCTTTCTCACCCATTCCCAGGCCCCTTTACGGAAGCCACGGATGGGAGAGCAGGTCCTTTGCTGTGGTCCGGTCCTCGGGCCTCCAGCGCAGCATTCTAGAAATAAGGTCGATAAACTGGGGTGTTTCGCCATCATCGTTTATTTCTTTAGCCATGGAGAGCAGGTCATTTTTCCCAATGAGCTCGGGGAACTTGAATTGTCCTATTGAATCAGTTAGCTACGTCCAGTTAAGTCACAGGGAGCATACCTTTAGCGTCAAAATATCGAGGTGTTCCTTTTCCCCGGTCGAGAAGATCAGGTGGAGGAGGCCCCAGGAGAGAAACGATCTGGCCCAAATAGACTGCGTCTGCAGGGTTTGCGCCGCGCGAGTCCGGCGTTGTGTCAAAAGGTCCACGCCCATAGAACAGGTCCCAAAGCTGGTAAACTATTAGCGGTGGTCTGGATGATAATAACGAGGTCTCTACCATAACTCCCAAGTTCCAAATATCAACACTGTAGCTCCACTCCCCACCGAGGCAAACTTCCGGGGCCCGGTATCCCTCTGGCTGGATGGGATGGCAGTTCGCGGGGCCATCTCCGCGCACGGCAAGCCCAAAATCAGTGATTACCGATCTACCCAGGTCGTCGGGCGACAGGCTCCAGTAGTTTCGGGACAAGTATATGTCCCGATCGTCCAGGTGTTTCCGGGGAGAGGGGCTGTTCATCTCATCCTGTGCGACCGCGTCCAGGATAGACCGGTTGCGCAGGGCCAGTAAGATGTTGTCGGACTTGAGATCTTGTTCGTCTGTTAGCTGTGCACCCATCCAGGGGGGAACTAGTCGGTCGAATGGCTAGGTACCGGTGTGAATAACGTGGCCTTCGGTGTGGAGGTACCGCAGTCCTTCTAGGATGAGTTTTGACACCGGTTTCAAGACGCCGAGGGGGATGGTATTTCCTTCGAAACGGCGCTTTAGCATCCAAAGGGGTTTGCACAGCGCATCGAAGACCAGGCAGATATGAGTGCCACCCGGACTAGCCACACGAAACGAGTCTAACAAGGTAGCGACAAAATTGCGGCCTGGATGCCCGGGGTTCGCATTGGTGATATGCTCCGTAATGCGCAACTCCTGCTCCGCAGACTCTTGAGATGCATAATTGCATGCGTTCACTTTGATGGCCACGTATCGGGGCGGGAGCCATCGCCACCTGCTACGTGATGAGACAAGGCCTGGAGATATTATCAGAGAATCGTCACGTACTGGTGGAGATCGCGTGCAAGCCATACTGTCAAACTCGTTCCCCAGCCTATTTTGGCGGCGATTTGATATCGGTTGTTGAGAGTCTCATACAGACGGACTGGATAGAAGTGCTGGGGCTTGTAATAGGGGGTGTGCTCTTCCTCAACCAGGTCGGCCGTAGGGAGTAACCGTGCCGCGAGGGAGGAGGGTTTACAGGGAACAGATCGAAGAATTCTTTGAAGAGACATGGCTCACAAAGAGATGGGCCGTTGAGCCTTGCTGGTCGTGTTGGAAGAAGGGAGGTGCGTTTGGATAAGCGGAATGCGAGGATTATGCACGCACGAATAAGGTAACCAGCCACTCCATACTAATCCGACAGCCGCTATAATCAAAGCTGATAATTTATAGAGAGCTAACAGTGTACCATCTATCTCTGTCAATAGGCTGGTGAGGTTTCTACTAGACTCCAATATAATATTCCGACGAGGTTTTTAGGCACAATTTTGTTCTTCAAAGAAAAAAATGAAGTAAACCAGTGTCACCCCTAGTCGTCGCTGCGCCATCAGTCCTTCATCCACCGACTGGAATGCTTCCAGCTCACTGCGCCAGATCCCGTGCATCCACCCAATTTCCGTGCAAGCCGTGGCGTAAACGAACAGGAAGAAGAACGACAGCCTTGGCTTTGGAAAAGTCATTGGTGTCCACCAAATGCAGCTCAGTCGACATTGTATCATAGTTGTTGACTAACACCAGCACATAGCCATCGCCTTCCGTGGTCGAACCCGCACGGGGGATAAAGACCGGCTCCTGTACCATGTGAGTCTTGCCGGGGAAGTAGACCTCTGTTGAGCCGGTTGTGACGTCCACATGAGCAAGAGCATTATAGAGCGGATAGCCGCCACCCAGTTTCGGCTCAATGGCTGCGAAATCGGTGCCCAGCGCTGGATCCATCAAGTCAAAGAAACAATGGCGGTAACGCTGGGTGGCAAAGCGATCGTCAATGCGATAGAAGTCGGAGTTGTCTTTTTGGATGAGCGTAGGGGTGGGGATATCCAGATTATTAGACCGCGGGTTGATCGTGAATCGGACCAGTTGGGATAGAATGGAATCGGGCTCAGGCGCATTGCCCTCGGCATCTGGCCACCAAAAGAACACATTCTTCTCGCTCAGCCCGAGATCGAAGATGAGGTTTCCACTTTCGTCTTCGTAGGCGTTGGCGGTGTGTGATGGGAAACAGTTCTTGTATCGGAACCACTGCAGATCAAAGTAAGTATAGGTTGGAAATCTTGATATGGAATGGTAGATACCTTTACGTCGGACGGCTTTGCACCTCGTCGAGGAAGGACTCCGACATAGAACGGCGTTTCGGGACTCCATTGCCAATGATCTCCACCTTGTTTCAGCCTCTCGATATCGCAGAGCTGAGGAATAATAGGGAAGAGGACCTATTGCACCGTAAGTTATTACATCGAGTGAGGGAACTCCCCTAGAAAAACGCACCCAATTCTCGGTGACGGCCAAATCATGAATCATGCCAACAACGGGCGCAACTAGCCAAACGACCTCCGTGAATCTGCCGTCCGGTGTGACATTATAGTAGCAGACGTCTGGCGTTCCGTCTCCTTTGGCTTCATATCCAAAGCAGATCATCTCGCCAGTCGCCGGATCGAACTTGGGATGCGCCGTGAATGTCACACTCGGTAGCTGTCCGTCGAAATCATACAACCCCTTTGTCTCCAAAGAGACAGGGTCCAAGGCGTAGGGAGGTGAATCTTCTTTGAGAGCTAGTAGTTGGCCATTGAAGTAGACCACGTTTGTGTTTGCGGTGGATCGAACTTTGAACTCCACGGCATCGGTGAATTTATTGCGATATTTTCCTGGACATCAGGTCAGTTGATTGTCAGATCTAAGCTATATGGTGCGAGCTGACCGATCAAGGCACGCTGCGCGTAACGCTCGCGGACAAACTTTTCCGTTCTCACATAGCGCTGTCGAAAGGATACGGAGCCATTGCTGATTTCAAAGGAAGTGATGTTGCCGTCTCCGTTAAACCACTATCTCCACGTATTAGCATGTTGCAGCCTTTCAGGATAGGCGCCAGGATATCCATACCGAGTCGTTCTCTACAAATGGAGGCACTTGAGGATCGGGCATTACACGATAGAAGGTTCCATTGATATCAGCTGGAATCTCCCCGTAGACCTGCAGCGCCTGGATTTCGCCCTCCAGTCGGCAGGGCTTCTGGAACCCCGAGAACTGGGGGAGATTGGGGAAGGAGGAGGTTCGAGCTGCCATGGCTGTGAGAGTTGAGAAAAGCAAGCAGAGTATATGAACTGAACCGTATGGGAGTTCCAGGTGTCGCAAACTCCATGGAGTATTTGAGTATTTATATCCATCCTTATTGTCTCTTCCCGGCATCCCCGAATGCCGCCCGGTGGGGACATGGGGATATCCGTCTGCAGTGGAAATGTCGATCCGTCTTTTCCCCGATACACCCGAACAGAGCACATCGGCTCTGTTTGAGTCTATACGAACAACAATTATCGACGATATCCAGCCAAACACGCCCCTGGGGTGGATGGGCCTGGCCATTCTGCTGGATCGACTCCCCCGAAATTGGTACCGGTGCGAGAAAGCACACATGGTGTATCGCTTTCTGATCCGTTGGCGCTGGGAGGCAACAAGGACTATGGGACGACTGGCCTACAGAGTAGAGGCTTGCCTGCAGATACAACGTCCATTGACATATACTTCTCTCTGTCTCCTAATATTACTCATTGTGGACCAGACTTCGGCTCATCAGAGATCTCCTTAATCAACGCCTTGACCTGCTCATCGCTCATAGGTCGAACGCCCAGAAGGTCATTGTGGTTCTGCTCAAACAGCCCACTATAGCCCGGAGTTGCGATCGAATACCGGATCAAGTCTCCCAGGACCGTCTAGCTGTAGTCCCCGGAGCTTATGGCAGATAGGGCTCCTTGAAAGGCCTCGTCCATATCCTGGCTCTTTATCTCCCAGCCGTCGGCACCAAGAGCCTCCTTTGCCAGGTCAGAAATCTCCTTTTGACTCTTCTGGACGCTGTAGATGAAACAATTCATGTTCCTCGTTTTCTCGGATTGGGCGAGAGCATTGGCAACGGCTGTACCAACGGCGGGAAGACAGGTCAAAGGGAAGACCCGGGTACCATCGTTCATGAGCACAATCTTCTTATTGACCAAGTTAAGATTCAAAAAGCCTGTTCGCAGACACCAGTCCAAAAAGGCACCATTCGAGATGGCAGTCCAGGTGATCTTCTGATCATTGGCGGCCTTCTGGAGATGATCGTAGATCTGCGCCTTGCCGCGGAAGACGGGCAGTGACCGTGTCTTGTCGTCCTTAGGATCGGTGCTGAACTCTGGGGCGATGTAGCGATAGACTCCTGCAGTGACCGCAGCATCGATCAAGCCGATGGAAACGGTAGGGTCGGGACTTGAAAGTGCGTCCACCACGGCGTCTTGTCCCTGAAGAGCAAGGCCTAATGCCGTAGGAGAGCTGAAATCCACTACCTTGGCCGTGACGCCAGCAGGGAAAGTGGCACCAGTCTTGCGTATTAAGACGGTGAGATTGAAGCCGCCGTGGCTCAGCAATGCGGTCAGGATATGCGATCCAAGGCTTCCGGTGGCCTGAGATCACGGATTAGTGACATCTCTTTGGCACGCGGAGTGATTACGATCAGAAGTTCAAACTACCCCTGCGATAACGACGTTCTTGATCTGTCGGGACATTTTCAAGGCCAAAGGATGCTGCTGAAGGTAATTAGATTGAGGATGTCTGAGTCTCTGGGATTCCCACCTCTCCTCGAGGCGAAGGGGACATCAGTACTTACTAGATATATAGACCAACCTGTGCCTCCCCATTGACTGCAGATTGGTAATCATCACCAGAAGATTATCAACCCATCTTCTACGTCTGGGTGCATTCAAGTAGCTGCATCTCAGAAGCGCGGATGTCCATTAAAAAATCCGCCAATATCACCAGAGCTGCGTGTTAAACGAAGGGAATACGAAGCCATAATCCGCAAGTCCCGAGCCATACAACTTATACGAGGAGAGGAAAGTTAAATAGACAAGTAGGCCCACCAGAGACGTTAAGAAGTGACATATTAGCCGAATCAAACCGTTGTAGAGATCAAGCGGACACCTCCATCACGGCCTTTGCTCAGGACCCTAACCATAGCGGCCACGGCCATCTCGCATTTCCCATACTTCTCGGCATCATCTCCGTCAACACAACCACAGCCACCGTTGAAGTCAATGACGTGGCTTCACTATCAAATGCTTCTCCTCTCCAGAGAGGAGAAATTGAGACCATATTGTTGCCGTCGTCAGTGTCAGCTACGACAATGGCCTCTAGACGAATCAGCACATCACTGTGCGCCACCCTGGTCGGGAAAGTAAAGCAGAGGCTCTTGTATACGGCCTATATCTACAAAACTACCAGTCATGGAGGTCTCAGAACCGTATCATGTGTTCATTGTGGCTGACATCATAAGAATTGTTATGCTCCGAGGAGCTTGCCTGTTCCAACTATCAGAGCCCCCCAGTTCTATATATCCTACGAAACGTGAGTCTGGATGAAAGGTAAGAGGGCTATAGACCCACCTGCCAGCAAGAGTGAGGCCAAAGGAGTGTTCCGCAATGCACCTAGTGATGGTCAGTGGAATCACTATGTCTAGGGGAGGACGTGCCTTTCTAGGGTCCGTTGTGGTACAGTTCCAGCTGCAGAGGTACAGGGGCGTCAGGATCGTAAGTACCTTCATGACGAGAGCTACTCTGGTTTGTAACTGATGAGTAGTATATCTTTGCAGGAATACAAAGCTTCGAAGAAGACTTGCTCTGAGCCGGTTCTACCGACGTGAATATAGTGCTTGGAGAGTGACCTTATATTGACGGGCTCTAGCGGAAACGGGATCCAGTTGATGCAAAAAACTGGCCGATGGTAACGTCTTGGATGGTTTGTACGAGTCTATTGATGTCCATATGAGTGCTGCAGTCTTATCAGCATCGCACACGGAAATCCAGGAACACGCTCATTTACAACATTCTCCTGAATCTCTCCGGTCCCAGTAGCAGCCCACCGAAAGCCCCGGGGGTTGTAGTGACACCACCGTTGTGGTTGGACAGAGTCACACTAGTCCAAATATTTCCCCTTCTCTAGGATCCGGGGTCTACATGTTCACCAAGTGAGGACATGCAGAAAGCATCCTGGACCTGCTTGGCATATCTTCTTTCTCGAAAGGAGGCAATCGCCGTCTTGGCCACCGAGTTTCACTCATCCTACTGCGGGGGCTCAGTGCGTGCACCTATACTCAGACCCATCCAGCATTCGTGTTCCATATAGATGGCATAGCCTTCCATATCAGTACAGCAAGCATAACTGGAGCCTACTTTGACGATCCAGCCAAAGGACAGCCCCCTGAAGGCCTCAGGCGGTGTCACTCAGAGGTGCATGACCTGCGTAGACGTGACCAACCAAAACAGGCTGTAACGGCTCATCATCAACCACTATGCCTACAGTTCTCCATGGCTGGAGGTTGTTTTTCCCCTCTATAGAACCAACGCAGGCCCAGAGTGTGCTTGATATGCATGGATGAGTCAGCTATGCGGAAGTGGTTACATCATCTACCCACTTTCCCACTGTTTTCCCTCTCGACTTTCGACGGTCAGCCAGAATCGATCATGAAGCAAACGACGAGATGACTTCACCAGGACGACGGTGCCATGGATGATCCCCCTGCCGCAACGTCAGTGAATGGGGTTGTTCGCTGCCTGACCATGATGATCATGATGATGGTGAGCCCGCCTCCCCCTCGTGTTGCCTCATCCTCCACATTCTCCAGAAACCAGGCTAATCTACTATAGATCAATTATTAAGCTCCCTGGGCCTTTTGTCAGCCATTGCTGTTTCCGGAAGAACCGCCCCTCTTCTGCTCGCCCACGATCTTCTTCCTCGTATCTGATCAGTTTCTATTGAGAACATCGCTTGATTCAGCTTCTCCATGGCTGTCCTTCACTGGAAGGTTGTGTCCGTTCTCGTTAGATTGGCATCCCTGTGAGACCATCTCTTATCGCATGGACCGTCCAGCATGCCCCGCGCTGACTGGGCGGCCGGAGGCTCATCCTATGCCTTCAATCATGGAAACTGACACCATCATCATCGGTATGTCGCCATCGCCGCCGTCTAACAGGCCGGGACAATGTTAAGCAGAAGATTAATTACCATCTCACAGGGAATGGCCCCTCCGCCATGATCCTCTCCTTCATCCTCCATGGCCATCTCCCGTTTTATTCCGCCCACCCGCCGCATCCTGATCCCCTCCTCCACGCGAAATTGAAGGATGCCCCGCAATTGCTGGACGTCAATGTCCCTCTCCTGACCGAGCATTTTGCCGCCTCGCGGCTGTCCTACTCCACACAAGCCCTCCCCGTCAATGTCTTGATGGATACTCTCGTGCGGCCC
Organism: Aspergillus pseudoterreus; assembly: GCA_002927005.1. Taxonomy (NCBI): domain Eukaryota; kingdom Fungi; phylum Ascomycota; class Eurotiomycetes; order Eurotiales; family Aspergillaceae; genus Aspergillus; species Aspergillus pseudoterreus. Next base: position 509,010 of record PIJX01000015.1, on the reverse strand, counting down.
AGCGTCGATGTGGAGGAGCTGGGTTGCACAAGCAACGTGGAATGGCGGTACCTTCCGCACAAAGCCGTACCACACCTGGTCTTCGGAAACGCTGCCCATCCCGGCGGTCAATGGACCGAGAACCCGATGCCGGCCAGCTGGGACATCCAGACCCTCAGCTATGCGTCCATGCTGTCTCTGCCGGGGTACTCCTTCGCCGCGCACTACCGGCGCACCACGGGTAGGGATTTGCCTGCTTTCACACGGCCCAGTCGGCAGGAGACGGCGGATTACTTCCGCGAGTATCCCAAGGCGGTGCACATTGACGATGTGTTCCGATCCCACGAGACCTTGAGGGGCATTTCGCGGACCGAGACCGGGTTCTTCATTCATTCACATCGCATCCATTGCAAGCATCTGGTCCTCGCGAGCGGGATCTTCACTGAGGTCATCCAGCCGCGCCCCATGCTGCAGCCGTTGGCCGCGATGCCACCCACCCCTGACCTGCCGTTCCTAGTCATCGGCTCAGGCTTCTCCGCGGCCGATGTGATCATCTCCGCTCCATGCGACCAGAAAATCATTCACGTATTTAAGTGGGACCCCGAGAACCGCCCGTCGCCGCTGCGCGGCTGTCACCAGCAGGCCTACCCGGAATATGCCGGGGTATATCGTCTCATGAAACGGGCCGCACTCGCCGCCGAGCCGAGTAAACCAAACAAACGCCCGGTCAAAATGAAGCGCGCCATGTCCACATCCTTCCTGGAGAGCCGACCGTGGGACCAGCTGTACGAAGGCCTCCCCAATACCGAGATCATCCGGGTGGACATGCACGCGGACTCGGCCACGGTGACGTTCCGTCGGAATGATGGGACGACCTTCGACCGTCCAGTTCGGGGCATGGTGTACGCCATCGGTCGGCGGGGCTCGCTGGGGTATCTGGAGCAGCCGCTTCTCGCGGAGGTGCTGGGCCGGGAAGACACGGGGACTGAGATCGATCCCACCATCACCGGCCAGACACTGCGCAACAAAGCCTTAGACAATGTGGAAGTGGCCCCGGATGTGTTCATCATCGGCAGTTTGACGGGCGACTCGCTCATTCGGTTTTCCTATGGCAGTTGTGTGCAGGCGGCAGGCAAGCTGGTGAACACGCACTCGGGGGTAGATACGGTGCGGCCGACACCAGTAGCGACGCCTCCCACTGTTGGTGTGATGCATGGCATCGATGGGCATGATGTATACCCTGAACCGGCGGTTCGGAAAAGAGCCAATTCCGAGATAGAGTCCTCGGATCCTGAGAAGCCTGGGGATCTGGGACTGCTCGGTAGTATATGGTCGACGCTTATGAAGATATGGAGATGACGGTTCACGATTGATGGAGATATTTGTCTGGACATTGTTCTATATATACGGATGTATATACCGGCGTGTATTGCATGGATAGATGCTAGATAGGTGTGGATTATTGTATAAAATGCATTGCGCGAAGAACGGCACGATTGATTCTGGATGCTTTGATAGATCATGCAGGAGTAAGGGTATAGACATCATCGTTATAGTACATTGGATTGCTCCAGGCCACTAGCCCATGATCTGCAGCTGGTCATCCGGCGGCCAGCGCGTCTGCGCAAAGCTCAGGCACCGTTTGATACTCTGCAGATACTTGCGGGTGATCTCGTCGCTGAGGATATGGGCCTGCTGGTCACTCTGATGGAGCTTTTCTCGCGCCGAACGCTCGTGGATACCAACCATGGTCACACCGATGGGCCAGGCACTGCTAGAGTTAGCAAAAGGCTAGACAGACGAGACGAGGACGGGATACATACGCTTTTCCAATACTCAACCGAAGGTACGCATCATTGGCGTCGACGTATCTCCGCAACTGGGCCTTGTGGACAATCTCGACGATATGCTCCAACACGCCATCGTCGACATCCACCTTTTCAAACTTGCGAAACAGCGGCTTCAGGTTCTCCCGCGATTGCACCATGGCATTGTAGGCCTGTCGGCCCTGCAGACTCTGCTTGACGGAGACATCCCGGCGGGCCAGCGCCGCCTCCCACTCCCCCAGCACCATGTTGAAGTACGACGCCAGCTGGCGGAACAGATACTTCCGCCCGTCGGTGTCCTTGGGCAGCGTAGTCGAGATCTTCATCTCCACCTCCGGCACGGGCTCCAGGGTCGTCGGGATCGGCCCATCCGTCATCTTCGGCTGCGGCGTCAGCGACCGCTGCACCAGCCGTCGATACCGGCGCAGCCGACCGCGATGCGTCTCGCCAAACAGCCGCGCCGGCTCGTCCAGCCCGCGCAGCTTCTCGACCAGCTCCTCCTCGGGGATGTCGTCTTCCTCGTCGTCGTCCTTTGTCGATTCGTCCGCGGCGGTGGGCGGCGGCAGCTCGGGCAGGCCCAGTCGTTTGCGACGCTCTCGCTCCCGCGCCGCCTCCTCCTCCTCGCGGCGTTTGCGTGATTCCTCCGCCAGGCGACGTTTCTTGTCCTCGCGCTCGCGCCGGCGCTCGGCCTCTTCGTCCTCCAGCTTGCGCTTCTGGGCGAGTCGCTCTTCGCGTTCGCGCTGAATGCGGGCTTGTTCTTCGTTGTAGGCGGCCACGCGGGCGGCTTCGAGCTCGCCGCGTCGCACGTATTTCTTGTCTGGGGGCGGCGTTTTCTCATCGGGGGTGGGACTGGTGGAGGATTTCGCCTTGGAAATCTCCTTGGACATTAACGCTGCGAAGTCCATGGTGGCTGCGAAGGGGTTGCACGGAGGGGATGGGTGAAGGAGTGATGGGGTGGCGGAGAAGAAGCGGGAACGATAAGAGAGAAGTATTCTTGTTGTTCCGCCTTCACTTCTGCAACATTCCGCTCTACTCTACCTACCATCTGCCATCTACCTCTATCCTCTACTCTCTACCCTCTACTGCCTCTCTTCTTACAACCTCTACGATGATCTAATAAGTTCAATTCAGCACCATCTATCCACATCTATAATCATGGCCAAACCAATCGACCGCCAGGCAACGACCCCCTTCCACCTGAAGCTCTTCTACCGCCTGCACAACTTCCACCACCTCTCCGACTTCGCCATCCCATCCTCTCCCAGCACGTCCGGCGGCCCCGTCAGCGGCCCCAATGCCATCCGCACACAAGCACCATCCACGCCCACCGCCGCGCTCCCCGCGCAGCACCTGCAAATCTACACCTGGCAGTCGTGCACGCTGCGCGAGCTCTCGCAGCTGCTCACATCCGCGCTGCCCAGCCTCCTCCCCGACCCGGCTGTCGGCACGCGCCTGTGCTTCCGCCTGATCTACCCAGACACCAAGGCGGCCGCGACGCTGGGGCCCGACGCGACCGGGCGCGGCCGCTACCTCAGCAAGGACATGGGCAGTGTAGTGGTTGGCCCGCGCGAGGGGTCTGACGCCGTCGACGCTGCGGATGAGGGCGCCGGCCGAGGCCCGCTGCGCATGCAGGGCGGCGACGCCGACAAGACCCTGCAGGATGTGCGCTTCGTCATTGGGGATTATATCGACTGTGCCATTCTGCCGCCGCTGGAGGATGGATCGGTTGCGCCGCCGCTGACGGTGGGGAGGGGCGCGATCAGCGCGAGTGTTGGCGGGGGGATGCGCGCGTTCCGTGATGCGGGCTTTGGGGGGCGGTCCCGCGGTGGACGGGGAGGAGGAGGACCCGGCGGTGACCGCGGGATTCCGCCGGGGGATTGGAGACGAGGCGAGCGAGTGCCCGAGGGCGGGACGGGGTCGAGGGGACGACGGGGATGGGCGCCGTATTGAGGGTTGGGGGGTGGGACCTTTTGTCTGTCGCCTGCTTGTCTACTTGTCTGGGTTACGGATTCTGTACGCTAGGAGTTGTGTCCAGAGGGATACCCGTTAATTGATCGTGATTACTTGGGCTCTTATGAGACAATGCACAGGGCGTTGAATGGTAGTCAGGTATATTGCATGCTAAGATACAGAGCTCCTCCCCTAGTACTCCGAGATGGTGTCTTCCTTTCGCTTTCCACGGAACTCGTATTTGCCCTGGGTAGTCGGTTAGTATAGCGCGCAAGACAGACAAGGCAAGGCAGGCTAAGCCGTGCAGAGAATATAACACATACGTCCGTCTTGTAGGCAATGTATCCGAGCACGCCGGGGATCAGACCCATGTAGATGAAGGAGAAGAAGGCATGACGCGGGGTCCACCGGAAGTACTTGTAGCGGTTGGCGTTGAGTTCTGCAGGCAGCAATTAGCCGAGTTCTTTCGTCTCGTCCGTTCGGGTGTTCTGGGCGTTCTATTCCGGGTCGTTGTCTTCGATCCATGGAGGGACGTACCGTAGTATTTCTGCAGGGCCGGGTCAAGGACCAGGGCTGGGAGGGTCAGTCTCGGAGGAGAGCACGCAAAGGGAGCGTAGTGGACATACACTTGCTGGGACCTGCCATGGTTGCGGAGAGGCACGATTGGGATGTGGGAGAATTGACGTTCGCCGTGATGATATCGCGAAGTCGGCCGGATCTCGTCGAAGTGAGAGGTCACGTGGAAGCTGAGTCATCCCATTTCCCCATTGGTCAATGCCTTCATTCATCTTCTACTACAGTCACTGTAAATAAATGTCGACTCGACAACTATCTACTAACTCAATACACTGTATCGCCCTCGCACCCACCAGCTGACCAACATGGGCACACCCACTCCCACACAGCACGCTCCCGCCAACTTCATCAAATGCCGTCGCAGGTACCACATCGTGCCTTTGCGGATCGCCCCCCGCTCGTTCAGTCGCGGGAATGGCTGGTTGGGAACGGGCTTGCCTAGGAATTCACACAGGGGCTCCCATCCACTCCCGAGTTGATACTCCAACAACTGTTCTGGCGGCGTAATTTCCTTGACATGGGCGTAGTGCTCTCTGTACACTCGGACGGCGTTCGCCCAGAAATGCTCCTTCGACAGGCCCCCAAACAACCCCTGCATTGATATCCGGACGACCTTCAGCAGGGGACCCAGCTGCCACGGGTCAAGCCTAGGATAGGGACTTGGGTCAGTACACCGGCACGCTTTGACAGTAGGGAGCGGGGGTTCAGGAGTCAGACACACCAGGCCATCAATGTGAGCGTCGGGCCCCCGAGCTCATTGCCGATGACCTCCATGAAGCTCTCCAGCCAGGTATCAGGATCGCGCTCAACCAGAATGACTTTCGCTTCTGGGTACACGAGACGCAGCTCGTCGGCAAACGCAATGCATGGGGCGTCGGACGCGCCGCCAAAATCGCCCAGCAGTCGATCCCAGCTTTCGCGCTGGCAGTGCACGCCTTTCCCTGTGTGTTCAGGCGGATGATTGTCGCTGGGAAATTTGGCACGCACGACATCCAGCCACAGGCCGTAGAGCTCGGGGGACGTATGCCACAGGTCGAATCCATGGAAACACCGGATTCCCAGGATGTTCAGTGCTTCTCGCACGGCTGCGGGTGCGTCAGTGGTATCGTCCCATGGGATGAGTGAGGAGCTTACACGCAGAGCCGGTCCGCTGGAGGGACATGTTGAGGACCTCCATTGGGACCGTTCGCGCGGGACGGTTCATCGTATTCTGCAGGATGGGACGTTAGCACGGGACGTGCTGGTTGGATGCGGCGCCATACCATGGCTGCGGTAGTGCACTTAGTGTTGGACAAGAGAGGCGTGGGACAGAATGCTTCGAGCATTCAGCGATGCCAACGTGGCGAGCTCATGGCAAGGGTTTCATCCCTTCGTCGTGGTTGTTGGACATAAGCTTCGCCCTTGGATGCGGCCGTGTCGCGTTTCCATCCCTTTGTTCGCCCTGGCTTCACCCTATGTTCAGAGGTATGTTGTTCCTCTCCTTCACTATGTATACCCTTTTTGGTATGCAGTGCGAGGTGTGATGATTTCATTGACCCGACATGCGCTAGATCGATCGATTAGATAAGGACAGTATTTGCAGTACTCCGTATATGCATTGCAAGTATGAGGATTGCTTCAACAGTGTCTTGATGAAGAATCAATATCAGTGAGCTGCTATAGCAGTACAATAATAATCACTGTTCGGACCACTGCTGCTGACGACGGGGGAACAATCCCTCCGCACGGCCAGTGGTTGCTCCGATCGGCATCACTTCACAGGCAACATCCGAGGTTGATCTTCCACCTCCGATCACTATCAGTCCTATAAACTGGACCTCATCCGTCCCTCTCTCCCACCAATTCACACTCGACATCATGGCGAACCAAGGCGCTAAGATCACCCTCTATTGGTATTTCCTCTCTTTTCATAGATTTGCCAATCCACGCTAATCGCACCAGGCTCGAAAAGTCCCGTTCCCAGCGCATCTGCTGGCTCCTCGAGGAGCTCGGCCTCGAGTACAGCTTAAAGACCTTCAAGCGCCACCCCGAGACCATGATGGCGCCGCCAGAGCTCAAAAAGATTCACCCGCTCGGCAAATCTCCGGTGCTCACGATCGAAACCCCCAACACCGCCAAGCCGCTCGTGCTGGCCGAGTCGGCCGCCATCGTCGAGTACCTGTGCGACCATTTCGGCGGCGACAAGCTCGTTCCCCGTCGCTATCCAGATGGTCAAGAGGGTCAGATTGGCGCCGAGACGGAGGAATGGATGCGCTATCGCTATTTCATGCACTATGCCGAGGGCACCTTGATGCCGTTCCTCGTCATGCAGCTAGTCATGGACAGTACGTTTGCCTACGACGAGTCGATGTGAGGGAATGTGCACCGCTAACGAGACAGGCGTGAAAAATGCCCCCGTCCCCTTCTTCATCAAGCCCATCCCCCGCCTCGTCGCCTCCAAGGTCGAATCCGCCTTCCTGCATCGCAACGTCTTTGCCAACTTTGACTTCCTCGAAGAACGTCTGCAGTCGGCGCCGGACGGCGGCCCGTTCATCTGCGGCAGCCAGCTGACCGCCGCCGACATCATGATGAGCTTCCCCGTCATCGCCGCCGCCATGCGCATCCCCCTCGGAGACAAGTACCCGCGGCTGGCGGCGTATGTCCAGACGCTGGAGAAGCAGGAGGGCTATCGGCGGGCCGTGGCGAAGGTGGAGGAGATCGAGGGGAAGTTCGAGGCGTCGTTGTAGGAGACCGTGTTCATGTCTTGATATGATTATATATTACGTCTATCCGAATATAATGTGCTCTCACAGGGTATCTTGCATGTATATCGCCCTCACTGCCTGCCCACCGTCACCAAGCGAAGCCCCAACCGCTCCATCTCCGTCGCATCCAGGAACCCCCGCCCATCAAACACCCACTTGGGTTCCTTGAGATGATACGCCACGCGCGCCCACTCCAGCGGCTCCGTCACCGCCGGCCGGCTCGCCCGACATGTCGCGCAGTCCTGCGGACAGGCCGCCCGCGGCGCCAGCCGATACCGAACCCCATGCACGCCCCAAACCTCAGCATCATCCAACCCACCCTCCTCCACGGGCCCAGCGCCCACCGGCGTATTCCGGAACTGCGCAGAATCCGTCAACACCAGCACAGCATGCGCCTGCGCGCACGCCAGATACGGATCCGCCAGCACGCGCACGCGCCGCAGACTCGGCAGCTGGGCACGCTGCAGCTCGCGCACGACATCCTCCTCCTCGCAGCATGGATCAAACACCGCAATCTCCTCCGGCCGCTCCTCCAGCAGCTGCCGGATCACCTCCAGCGCCGGCGACTCGCGCGTATCCGCCGTATCCTTCTTGAACGCGAACCCAAGCACGGCGATCTTGCGCCCGCCCAGGTTCCCATCAAAGCGCTCCACCACGCGGCGCGCAAACCGCCGCCGCACCGCCTCGTTCATGTCCAGCACCTGGCCCCAGTACGCCGCAACATCCGGCAGCCCCAGCGACTCGGCCAGGTACGCCAGACTGGCGATGTCCTTGCGGAAGCACGAGCCGCCGAAGCCGACGCCCGCGCGGAGAAAGTGCGCGCCCAGCCGGGCGTCCATGCCGACGGCGCGCGCGACCTCGTCGACGGCGGCCCCTGTGCGCTCGCAGATCGCGGCCACCGCGTTGATGCTGCTGATGCGCTGCGCCAGCATCGCGTTCGCGACGAGCTTGCCCAGCTCCGCCGACCAGGCATTGACGGCGAGGATGCGCGCCCGCGGCACCCAGGCCGCGTAGAGGTCGCCCAGGAGCGTGGCGGCGTGGCGGCCCGCGGGAGTGTCGGCGCATCCGATCAGCACGCGGTCGGGCGTGGACAGGTTGGCGATGGCGGAGCCTTCGGAGAGGAACTCCGGGTTGGAGAGGACTTCGAAGGGGGTTTGCGGGCGGAGGGTGGCGAGCTGCTCACGTTAACTCTTGCATGGTATCAAGGGTTGAAGTGGGGGGGTGGGGGAAGACTTACGGTCTGTCGAATGCGCTGCGCCGTCCCACACGGCACGGTGCTCTTTTCGACGATGATGGCGCCGGCGCCGGCGTGCTGCGCGATGTTGCGCACGGCGTCGTCCACGGCCGTCATGTCGGTGGCGCGGCCGGCGCCAACGCCAAAGGTCTTGGTGGGCGTGTTGACGGCGAGGAAGATCATGTCGGCGCGAGCGATGCTGGCGGCGGCGTTGCAGGTGAACTGCAGGTTGGGGGCGCGCTGGCACTGGTGCTCGCCGTCTTGACGTGTGACTTCAGCCGTGACGACGGCGCCGTCGCGCGCTACGCGGACGACCCGGTCCAGACCGGGTTCGTGGACAGGCAGATGCGGCGACTGCCATTTTGCGATGCGGGCTGGGTCGCGGTCGACGACGTTGACTGTGATGGATGGGTTGTGCAGCGCTAGTACTGCGGCGGTTGGGCCCCCTGGTCGCGTTAGAGGTAGAACTCGCGCCTCGTATGGAGAGGGTGATGCTCTTACCGACGTAGCCGGCGCCAATCACGCAGACATTTGTGATGCTGGTCTTGGGGGTTGAGAGCGAACACGGGGCGATCAGGTTGTCGAGTTTGGGGGTGCTTGCGAACAACGGGCTGGACGACGGCGTTGTGGGCCAGGTCGACGTATCGTCGGGACTTTCTTCGGACAAGATGGGCGAGGCTGGCAAGACGGGCGATATTGGGTCCATTTTTTGTATATGTTGATGGTGGTGGTGGTTGAGAAAGTAGGGGGTGCAAGATCTGTATAGATCTTTATAGATGGGCTGTTTGCTGCCACCCTCCACAACAGTCTTCAGCACATGCCATTTGCATGCCGAGATCTGCTGCTCTGGATGGCGATCCCCAGCACGGGCTCATTCATGGCTGTTCAGTGGAGGAGACGGTGTCTGCTCTCGTCCATCCCCTTTTGCACGTGGCCGCGTGAAGCCCTGACAAGCTCACTCACGATCATCACGACCATCACGACCATCTCCAAGATCACCACTATCACCACTATTAATGCCTCATGATCTGGTCAAAGCAACACAACACTCACTCTTCCCTCTGCAACAGGAAGTGACATGGCCTTCCCCAGCATCCTCCGGGCCAAGCGCATCCTGCTCACCACCGAATCGTTCGGCCCCGTCAACGGCGTCAGTCGCACCACCACCAGTCTGGTCGAGTATCTGCGCCGACATGGCGTCGACCTCATCGTCGTCGCGCCGCAGTTTGAGGGCGCCGACTCCTCGCGCGATATCCGTCTGCCGGGCTATCCTCTGCCCTACAACCCGGATCTGACCGTGGTATATCCCTTCCGACTGGACGACATCTACCACCGCAGCTTCCAGCCCGACCTCATCTACGTCGCCAGTCCGGCCTCGCTCGGCTTCCAGGTGCTCCTGCAGACGCGCCAGCTGCGCAACCCGCCCGTGGTGCTGCTCAACTTCCAGACCGACCTGTCCGCCTACAGCGGGATCATCTTCCCCGCGCCGCTCGCCCGCTTCGCCGTCTGGCTGCTGGCCACCGTGCAGGGCTACCTCTTCCGCCACGCCGCCGTGCACACCATCTTCTACCCCTGCACCGCCGTGCTGGACTATCTCCAGACCGCGCACGCCCCCGGCGACCGGTGCGTCCAGCTCGGCCGCGGCGTCGACACCGCCCTCTTCCACCCCTCCCGCCGCGACGACGCCTACCGCGCCGCCATCGCCCCCAACGGCGAGCTCATCCTCGTCTGCGTGTGCCGTCTCGCCCCGGAAAAGGGCTTCGAGTTCCTCGCGCGCGCAGCCACCAAGCTCGCCGAGACGAAGCTCGCCTTCACGCTCCTCATCGTCGGGGGGAACCGCAACCCGGCCGTTCAGACCCGCATCCAGCGGCTGTTCGACCCCGTCCGCGACCGCGTCGTCTTCACGGGCTTCCTGACGGGCCTGCCGCTGGCCCGCGCGTACGCCTCCGCCGACGTCTTCCTGCACTGCTCCGTCACCGAGACCTTCGGGCTGGTCGTGTTGGAGGCCATGGCGAGCGGGCTGCCGGTGGTGGCGCGCGACCAGGGCGGGCCGTCGGATATTGTGCGGAACGGGCAGACGGGGTATCTCGTGCCACCGGAGGATCTGGACCGGTTTGTTGCTGTCGTTCGGGAGGTCGCGGCGCGTGTGCCGCTGCGGGAGGGCCTGGCGGCGGCGGCCCGGCTGTATGCAGAGGAGACGACGTGGGAGAAGATCAATCACCGCGTGGCGTGTCGGATGGCAGAGGCGTTGGCCGACGGGAGGGAGCCGGAGCGGTCGGACGTCGTCTTGTCGGTTGGGGAGAGGTTCCGCATCGCCGGCGCGGTGTGTCTGGTGTATCTGATGTGGTTGGTTGCGGTGGTTCCTTTGCTTATCCATGGACAGAGGATCGTCCCTAGGGCCATGCATTTGCTGCGTCGGCCGCTTGGTCGGTGGAGGAGTACGTAGTGCTCTACGATAGTGCAGTCTCGGATGATATGATATGATGACGACGGTATGAAGGAATGACTCTATCCATGCTCCTAGACTATAACCGCACCGGCTCCTTATCCGGCGCCACCATCAAATGCCCCTCGGTGACCAGCGAGTTCTTGCACGACCGACGCATGACAAAGTCCTCCAGATTGCCCAGGGTGACGGAGGCAATCTCGCGCAGCGCCTCGGCCGTAAAGAAGGCCTGGTGGCCGCAGACCAGCACGTTGTGGAACGTCATCAGACGCATGAGCATGTCGTCGTGGATGATCTCGGCGGAATGGTCATTGTAGAACAGATCGCCCTCCTCCTCGTACACGTCGAGCGCCAGCCCGCCGATCTGGCCGGTCTTCAGCGCCTGGATCGTGGCGCGGGTGTTGACGAGCCCGCCGCGCGAGGTGTTGACCAGCAGCGCACCCTTCTTCATGCGCGCCAGCGTGCCGTCGTTAATGATATGCCGCGTGCCCTCCGTCAGCGGACAGTGCAGACTGACGATATCGCTGCGCGCCAGCAGCGTGTCCAGATCGACAAACTCGCCGTACTGCCGGAACTCGTCCCCGCCGAACGGATCAAACGCCAGCAGCCGGCACCCGAAGCCGTGCATGATGCGCGCGAACGCCAGCCCGATGCGGCCGACGCCCACCACGCCGACCGTCTTCCCGCACAGCGTCACGCCCAGGAACCCCTCGAGGTTGAAGTTGCCCTCGCGCACGCGGTTGTACGCGCGGTGCGTCTTGCGGTTCAGCGTCTGGATCAGCGCCACGGCGAACTCGGCCACGGCTTCGGGCGAGTAGCTCGGCACGTTGGCGACGAAGAGGCCGAGTTTCTCGGCGGTAGGGAGGTCGACGTTGTTGAAGCCGGCGCAGCGCAGGAGGATGGCGCGCACGCCGTAGCCGTGCAGGGTGGTGAGCACGGGGGCGCTGAGCGTGTCGTTAACGAAGACGCAGACGGCGTCGCTGCCCTGCGCGAGAGAGACGGTTTCGGGGGAGAGCGCGAAGGAGTGGTAGATGGTTTCGCAGAGGGAGGGGTGGTGGGTGTCGCGGATGGAGTCGAGGTATTGTTTGTCGTAGGACTTGGCGCTGAAGACGGAGAGTTTCATTTTGTTTTTTTCTAGGAGTGTTCTTTCTGATTGATTCTGTCAGTATCAAGTAGAGTCTGTTGGAGGTGTAGTGGTGGTTTGTTGGAGATAATAGTGATGATGATGATGAGGATGATGATGATGATGGTGGTGGTGGTGGTGGCTGATGCGGATGTCACTGTATGACGTCGTCGACTAATGCGGCCACTTCCCGTACCTAGGTACCTGTCAGTCCCGTATAGGTAGCGATGCGGTATTGTATTGATTGATTGTGGCTGTAGATGTGCCTTTAAACGTATGTCTGTGTACCAATCCATGGGCCATGCGTCTCGATGTTCGGATGTCTTCAGCACCGCCATATTAGGGTGAAGGCACAACCAAAAGTGCTGGAAAGGGCATCAATCTGGAATATAAAAGAGTCAGCCCTATGAAACAGCCATTAAAATGCTCAATCAACGCGATTCCATGAGGAATATCGGACATCGAGGTTCCATGCGACGCCGACGGATTCTGGCGGCTTTTGGAGAGTGGCGGACCGAGCAGATGTATAAAGCTGCTTCTGAGCTTCACGCCCTCCAAAGGTTTGATTGATTGATCATATCCTCATCCTTTTCCGCCGGCACTATGTCCTGGCGACTGCCACTGTACACCATCCGGTCCCGAACAGCCTTGGTCTCTGCGTGCGCCGCCGGCGGTATTGGAGCGTACTACCGCATGCGCCCAGCTCATGCTGAGTCTGACGAGCCGCCCACGGTCTTTGGAGGACTGGGCCTGACGACTCTGCGCTTAAAAGACGTCCAACAAGTGAACCACAACACCAAACGCCTTGCTTTTGAATTCCTCGATCCCCAGGCCCAAAGCGGATTAACGTTGACCTGTATGTTGGGAGGCTCCCCATCATGACCATCAGCTAACCGCAGCTCTCCAGCCGCGCTGCTCACTGTGTCCTGGCCGGAAGGCCGATGGCTGCCGGTGCTACGGCCCTACACCCCGATCAGCCGTCTCGGTATGACTGTCCGCGCTTTCTGCAGCCCGTCCGAATCACTGATCATGCTTGGTAGATCAGCGTGGTAGCATTGACTTATTGGTCAAGAAATACCCCAATGGCAAAGCGAGCACCCATCTGCACTCGCTGGTGCCGGGTGACACGCTCACTTTTGCCGCGGCCCTGAAAGGTTTCCCCTGGAGGCCGAACCAGTTCACGCAGGTCTTGCTCATTGCCGGCGGTGCTGGCATCACCCCCATCTACCAGCTCATCCAGGGCATCCTGGATAACCCCGAGGATAAGACCCGGATCAAGCTAGTCTTTGGTGTGAATACCGAGCAGGACCTGCTGCTTAAGAAAGAGCTAGACGAGTACACGCAGCGCTTCCCGGGCCGGTTTGAGTATCTGTACACTGTCAGCCGCCCGACTGAGAAAGATACCCCGTTGCGGACGGGCTACATCACAGAAGACCTCTTAAAAGATGTTGTGGATCGGCCAGACCATGATACCAAGGTCTTCGTCTGCGGTCCTCCTGCATTGGAAGAGTCTTTGGTGGGATCAAGACGTGCGGAGGGAATCCTTGCCAGGCTAGGATTCACCAAGAATCAGATTCATAGATTTTGACCGAGTTCCTATGTGCCGACGGCAGAGCAGTATATGGGGTGATAATGTTTGATCCTTCTGTGGATGCAGACTCCAACTATAGCTTGTGTATGATATACTATATGCAATGGTCAGACTTCTGTAGATCCTTGTTCCCTGCACGCATAAGCTGCATTAGATATACCGGAGTCAGCATAACTAGGGTAGTATACTTCCTGGCGTGCTATTGACCTGGGTACGAGAAATACGAGGAACCTAAAGGTATAGCCCTTTGACCTTAAGCATCTTCCAGACTTGAGACAATCGGTCTGAAGATTTCCAAGCATGGAGTTCGTATTCCCGTTTTACTCATGCAGCGTCGATCCGCGGTACGAACGCTGGCAGAGTACGGGCTCGTTTACTCGTATCGACCGATCCACCCGGTGTGGAGACCTCTCCTGAAGTATACAACAGTGGCAACGCACGACTTCTATATAAACATCGTGAACGAACCTCTCGTTACACCGTTGAATGCACCCGCTGCAGTTTACATGCCCAGCAATGCGTCTCAACCATCTTCTTGCAGGAGCCCTCCAGGCTAACTTCGGCTGCGCCCTGCTGCCACCGCGAATCTATAGAGACCACCACGGCACACCTCACGCGGTACATAATGGGACCACATATACCCTCTCCTCAAACGGTACTACTCCATCCGTCCTCATTCTGGACTATGGGCGCGACGTGGAAGGATATGGGACATTTCACGTATCCCGGAGATCGGGGGATACTTCCGTGTTCGAGATGAGCTACAGCGAGACAGAGGCCTTGTTGGACACGTACATGGTAAGTTGCATGCTGATCATGCGTCCACATTCCATGCATTGATTGACCTTGACCGGTCTATAGGCGGACGGACCCTTGCCCCTGGCTGCAGCCATGGACACTTATCGCATCAACCGGTACAACATCACGGAAGAGAAGACCTATGAGAACCGTCTGATCCAGGGCGCCCTCCGCTACCAGAAGCTGAACCTGTCGAGTGCGGGGGAGCTGGAACTATCTTTTGTGGGCTTCCAGCCAGCTGTGCCTGAGGTACCCTTGTCGCAACTCCCAGGATCCTTCAATTGCTCGGACCCCATGCTGAATCGGATCTGGGAGACGGGAGCGCGCACCGTGCAGCTGAACGAGTTTCCCGCAAGATCCCTTCCGGATTTCTGGGTGATCACTGACGAGGGCGCTCTCGTGGATAGCCTGGCGCCGCAGCCCTTCGCAGCCGACTTTGCCGCTGCCCTGTCGGCGTACAAGGTCGCCTTCTCTGTGAAGCCGGTAGTGCGTGGTTTTGGAGCCACAGTACTGAGTGACACGCTGGGGAACGGCATCTACATCTTCGTAGACGTGGCCAACTCGTCCATCTCGGCTCACGCTGGATCCACGGAGATGGGAAGTCCCTCGCTGGCGTCGGCGGTCCTGCCTCCCACCGTCGCCCTCAACCAGTGGCACACGGTCGAGGCCACGGTGAATGCGACGCGGATCAACATCCAGATCGACGGACACCCCGTGCTGGACTTCTCCCAAACCGCCGCCTTTTACGGCTCCTTTGGACTGGGCGCCTCGTTCGGCCACACGGCTGTGTTCGCGAATGTCTCCCTGACCGCGTTCGGGACGCAGATGTATTCGTCGACGCTGACAGACAGGTCAGCCCTGGAGGACTTCCTCCTCGGCACCAACCCACTCCCCGTCAGCGTGGATGGCTCGCGGCGCGATCGCATCGCCTACGCCGGAGACCTGGATATCACCGCGCGCACCGCCTTTGCCAGCACGAACGGCCTGCAATACATCAACGGATCCATCGCGCTCCTCGGGTCCATGCAGATGCTGCCGGGCTTCTTCACGCCGACCGCGAAGGTGCAACAAGCGCCGCGGACGGAACCGATCCAGGCGAATATCACCGGCTTGATCGGGTATTCCTTCAGTCTGGCGAGTGCGATGGCGCAGTACTACGAGCAGACGGGCGATGTATCATTTCTCCGCCACTGGGCGCCGCGCGTCCGCCGACTGTTCGACTGGGCGGACAGCCAGACGCTACCGAGCGGGCTTCTCAATATCTCCGACGCCACCCTCGGCGGCGACTGGAACTACTACGACCCCCCGCTGAGCGGCGTCGTGTCCAAATTCAACCTGATCTACGCACACGCCTTGAAGCAGTGGCTCCCCTACATGGCGGACGGCGGGCTCAACGCTACCACGTACGCGAACCGCCTGCACGACCTGCAACACGCGATCGCCACGCATCTCTGGAGCGACGAGCTCCAGGCCTTCTACCTCGCCGACGCCCACAGGGACTTTTTCTCCCAGGAAGCCAACGCCCTCGCCATCCTCACCGACACGGTGCCCGTCACCGGCAACCGGTCCGCGCGCACCGTCCTCGCCACCATGGCCCGCGATCTCTACGTCCCCGCCGGGGCGCTGGCGTTCTCGAACGCAAGTGCGGCGAGTGGCTGGGCGCAGAAGATCAGCCCCTATGCCGCCGGGTACCATCTGCAGGCGGCGTTCCATGCAAAGGACGCTGCGAATGCCGAGCGCCTCCTGCGCAGCGTCTGGGGGCCGATGAGCGATCCCTCACACGCCAACTACACCGGCTGCACGTGGGAGACGTTGGACGCCGACGGGACGCCCGGCTTGGGAGCGTCCACCTCGCTGTGTCATGCGTGGGGGTCTGCGCCCACGGTGGCGCTGAGTCGCTACGTGCTGGGCGTCCAGGCCGTCACGCCGGGGTTCCGGGAGTGGACGGTCGCGCCGCAGACGTTGGGGCTGGCGTACGCGCGTGGTAGATATCCTGTGCCACGGGGTAGCATTCAAGTGGATTGGTCTTTTGGCCGGGACGGCCTGCTGAGTATGACTGTCATCGCCCCGGCAGGCACGAAGGGGACAGTTGTCCCGCCTAGCCCGCTGAAGGGGCCATTGTCGAAGTACCGAGGGGCGGGATATGTCGAGAAAGTCGACGGGAGATTTGTCGTACAAGGAGGACAGGTGTTCACACTGCAACAGACCAGATAACTAGTTCTGTCCTTTGCCGGATCAGGACTGACTCAGCTGACTCCGTTGCAACAGGTTAATAAAAACAGATCAGATAAAGCGATCGAGTAATGGGAGCTATCGGTCTTGGCGGAGGATCTGATATTGCTGCAGATCTGCAATGCAGGTACGGCCCTCCGGACTAATCTCGGTAGTTGTGTGGACGGGGAGGAGACGGAGCTGTCTCCGTCTTTTTACTCATAAAAAGAAACGAGATTGGTAGTTGTACGGAGGAGTCCGTGATGTCCTTCTCGAAACGACAAATGATAAACAACCCAAATAATCCTCGGTAGTGGCACGCCGCCGACGAAGCCGAGTCAAGACCACCGGAGGATCGTAGTACGTAAGGCGAACATCAGTGGAGCCGATCTCTTTCATGTAGAAAGGAGGCGACACTGTTTTGGTTTAACAACTCCGCGGACGAACGGGAGAAAGAAAGAATGACAGACGGGCGGTGGCTGGGAGACCCATGGATGGCCACGGGGCTAACCTCGGCAGAGAAGCGGGTGGAATTCCGTGGGATTGCCCGATTGGGATGGAGGAGGACGGTGGCGGAGCCCAATCTTCAGTCGGACTAGGATGAATTGGTTCGTCAATGGACACACTCTTTGTGTACTCCGTACACCGCATCTGATTGATTAGTCCTATCCTATACTGGTACGCTATTCTTATTCTGAATCAACGGATGAAACGGAGGTACATACGGAGTACATACGAAGTGCATAAATGACCGCAACGGTGCGATTCAGCTCGGACCAATTGAAACACAGACTGGGCATGGTCCAATAAGAGGCCGTGCATTGCTGTCGTCCAATCAGACGGCTTCGATAACAGCGGCGAGGCGACCAATCCGGAGAGGCCGGTGGGGCATCTCCAACAGTTACCCGATTGGTCTCCACCGTCTGGAAGAAGACGGTGAGATGACGATTACTATCTTTATGGAGGAGGGAGGGAAGACAACCTGTCTAGATGGTCGAGGCAGTACAGTGCATACCACATCATGTCCCTGTACATGTACATGTACATACCCTGTACATGTCTGGTTATCACTGACCACTGACCTACCGGGTCTGTCCACAGATCAATGGCTCGTGAACTCTTCCCGACCGAGTAAGTGACCCGCCGCCCCCCGTGGGTACGGTTCCAAACCCTCGGGGTCCAATCATCCCCGGGGTTTGGTCGGGGAGATTCCCTTTTCAGCGATGCCCGATGGAGTAGGTAGTCTTGCCACGGGAGAGGAAGAGAGAGAGCGAGGGAGAGTAAAATCTGAAGTACGGTATTATGTATGGAGTATCCTGTATGTGTATGGGAGAAGATGGAGATGAAGATAGAGAAAGAGGAGAAGAGAAGAGCGGTCAAGAAGAGCGTCCAGAAGAGCGTCATGATGAGGAAGAATGCAGGGATGGACAGGGCCCTTCTACCAATCGAAGCGGTGCTATTCTATATTAATCGGACGATAACTATAATACCTCCTAATATTAATATGATAATCCTCCTCACTAAGACGAACTAACTAGTGTAAACCAAACTACTGTACTGTACGGCCAGATTCCAACGGGCAATCCGATCCGCTCGGGCGAATAAAGACGCCCTCATCTTCAACTAAACTCCCCGCCTCTCCTTATCTTCGCCTCTCTTCCTCTGTTCTTCTTCTTCTTCTCCAACTCTCCTCTCCATCTCCATCTACACCTACACCTACACCTACTCTTTGCGTCATCGTCGGCCTCATCTTGCCACTGCGATGCTGCTCCTTTAATCTCCTAATATCTATTCTATCCTCCATCCTCCATCCTCTTCCCGCTCCCTCACCTTTCCGGCCATCCATTACCACACTACTACACTACTACTACTACACTACCACTACTACCACCCAATACGACACCACCTCCTTATTATCCCCCCGACTTCATCCTCTTCCACCTCTCTCCGTCAACTCATCATGGCGACTCACGTCCTCACCACCACCACTACCACCCCCAACCAAATCTCCATCTATGGCCACCCTTCTCCCATCAACTCCACCACCACCACTCCCTCCAACAACTCTCCCACCTCGCCCCGTCAACAGTATCTCCCGCTCGCCTCCCGTCAACTGCGCCCGCCCAAGGCCCCTCTCTATGTCCCGGCCGCCTTGCGCCCGACCGAGCGTCCCCAGAAGGCCTCGCCGCCCTCGCCGCCCCGCAGCATCCATGGCTCGTTCGACAGTCTCGACGAGCAGGACCCCATCTCGCGCCGCTCCACCATCGACAGTGCCTCCAGCGGCGTCACCAAACTCGCCGAGCACGAGTGGATGAAATATGAACACCTCGGCGAGGTCACCGGTTCTCCCACGAGAGATCACTGGAAGGTGAGCCAACCGCGCTCGGTCGCCGCTTGAATGTCTCAAAACTAACTCAACCAGGCCGACTCGGCCTCGCCCAACTGCGACTCCCCCACCTGTCGCTCCTCCTTTGGACTCTTCCTGCGCCGTCACCACTGCCGTCACTGCGGCCACGTCTTCTGCTCCTCGCACACCCCGCACATGGTCCCCCTCGACCAGGACGCCCGCTTCCACCCCAACGGCGTGCCCTCGCGCGCCTGCGACCTCTGCTGGCACGCCTACCAGCGCTGGGAAGAGGGTCGCACCGAGCGCCTGACCAAGATCCAGCAGCTCATCGACGCGCAGCACCAGCAGGAAGCCACCCCCGAACCCGACACCGCCCAGCCCTCGCCGGACGAGGATGCCAAGAAAGCGCTGGCCGCCGTGCTGGGCCCCAGCACGGAAATCGCCGCCAGCGTTCCCCGCGGCTGGAACTGGAGCACCTTCTAAGATACCCTTGTTTCGTTAATGACCTGCCATGGGCAACGTCGACGTACACGATAGATGTTGCTATTCGCTTGTTTTCTGTCTGGAGTCCGGTTTGCGATCGTCATAGAGGCGGGTGGTTTTAATTTTGTTTTCCTTCCATGTCAGGATACCCCGTCATTGTTCTACAGCGACGATCTGCTTGATGTTGGCGTTGGTGCATATAGACTCGATACTTAATCTATTCTACAGTCGATTTTCTATCGTATTCAATTCTGTAAAGCCTACACCGAAATCCGCAACCCCATCCCAACATGCTCAATCCCATCCTCCATCCACCGCCCCATCCGCTCCTCCGTCTCAAAGCCCACCCGCGCATACACCCGCTGCACGGCGACCTGCGAATGCACCCGCACCAGGCCGTTCCACCCCTTCCCCTCCGAGATCCCCTCCTCCTTCAAGACCCGGCGGTACGCCTCGTCCACAGCATCCGCATGCCGCGCTACCCACTCCAGCATCGTCCGCAGTAATTCAACAGCCAGTCCACGCCCGCGGTAGTCCTTCCGCACCGCGACCCGCCCAATGCGCACGCACGGCTCCTCGCGCAGGTCGTACCGGCCGACGCATAGGCCGTCTGTGTCGACGGGGTCATGCGGCGCATGCGGCGGCGGCACGAGCCGCGCGGTCGCAACGGGCGTGTTCTCGTCGTAGACGATCCAGTGCCAGCTGCGCGCGTCGTCGGCGTCGACTTCAAGGTCGAGGGCGATGTGCTGTTCGTGCACGAAGACGGCGATGCGCACGGCGAGGGCGTCGTTGAATAGAGCCGGGTTGGATGGTGAGTCCGGGGCGAGGGGGTGGTGCGGTGGGGTGAGCACGGCTGTATGGAGCATTGTTGTATATATATATATATGTATGAGGAATGGAGGAGAAAAGGTACGGAGGACGTAAATGTGTAGAAGTACGGAGTACCGTACACTATGTGTGGACGGCGGAAAAGCCAGTGCAAACACACCAAACACCATTTTCTGCCTGCCCCAAACAGCCCCCAGGCACCTTACCTTACAGACATCCTACTGCAATAATAATAATAATAATGCAGAAATGTCCCTCTACCACGACGCAGTCTCCATCCTCTCCGCCCCTGCCACAGGCGGCTCCTTCAAATCGCGCATCTACAGCTCGCGCTCGCTGCGCGCCAACCCGGCCCAGGTGTACGCGCTGATCGTCGAGGCCGCGAAATGGGACACCCTCCTCAAGGAGGTCATCGACAATGCGGGGATTCTCAAGCTTGAACCTAAGGTACTCCACCCCCTTTTCTGCTCTGGCATATCCTGCTCCCAGCTAATACGGGGTGTACAGCTTACGCCCCTTCTCGCCCTCCTCCTCGTGCACGACTACCTCCTCGCGAAAAACGGCATCGCCGCGCCGTCCTCGCATCCGCTGCGCGCGGCGGTGGAACGGCATAAGACCCGGCTCAAGGGGGAGTTTGTCAAGGCGCGCGTGCGGCGGGGGTGTGCGTCGCTGGCGGAGTTGAGGGCTGCCGTGCGGCGGGAGAAGGCCGCGCTGGCGCCGCGGCGGAGTGTGTATCCGCGGTGGGTGCGGGTGAATAATGTGCGGTCGTCTCTGGGGGCGCAGTTGGAGAGTACGTTTCGGGGGTATACGCCGGTGGATGGACTCGCGGCGCTGGAAGAGGATGGCGCAGAGAATGACGGTGATGATACGAAGAAGCTCGTGCTGGACCCCCACATCCCGGACCTGCTGGCGTTTCCGCCCGCCGTCGAGATGACGGCTCTCCCGGCGTACCACCGCGGCGAGATCATCCTGCAGGACAAGGCGTCGTGTTTTCCGGCGTATCTGCTGCTCGGGGATGGGGAGTGGCATGGCGATCTGCTGGACGGGTGTGCGGCGCCGGGGAATAAGACGACGCATTTGGCGTCACTGCTTGCGAAGCAATCCGCGCAGACGCAGGAGAAAAGTGAGAGGGAAAGGCCTCGGATCATCTCGATGGACGCATCTCCCGTCCGGGCCAAAACCCTGCAGAAGATGGTCGCTACCGCCGGCGCGGACGCCCTCGTGACCGTCCTCCCGGGCCAGGACTTTCTGGCACTCGACCCCGCCGACGAGCGGTTCCAAGCGGTGTCGGGACTCCTGCTGGACCCCAGCTGCTCCGGCAGCGGGATCATCGGGCGCGACGACGTGCCGAGTCTGGTGCTACCCGCGGACGGCAAGCCGGCGCCGACGAAGAAGCCGCTGCGCGGGAAGAAGCGCAAGCAGCGGCACGGCGAGGACGAGGAAAACGTCGACCCGCCGGCTGCGCAGGATGTGAGCCAGGCGGAGAACGAGCTCGCGAGCTCGCATCTGGACCCGGAGCGTCTGACCAAACTGTCGAACCTGCAGACGCGCATTGTTGAGCACGCGCTGGGCTTCCCGGCCGCGACCCGCGTCACGTACAGCACGTGCTCGATCCATCTGGTCGAGAATGAGGCCGTTGTGGAGCGCGTGCTGGCGTCCGAGGTTGCGCGGCGGCGTGGCTGGCGGGTCATGCGTCGCGAGGAGCAGCCCGAGGGCCTGCGGAAGTGGAGGCATCGCGGGGTGCGCAGCGAGGGCGAGCTTACGGTGGACCTGTCGGATGAGCAGCTCGACGGGTGTCTGCGGTGTTGGCCAGGGGATGACGAGGGGACCGGGGGGTTCTTTGTAGCGGGGTTTGTGCGGGATGGTGAGGAAGACGACGGCGAGGAGGGCGTGGAAGATGAATGGGAAGGCTTCTCGGATTAGACATAGACATAGACTACGCTACGATCAGAACGAGTGAATGAAATTATGAAGATCTCCGATCTTATGAACCTAGGAACGCCCGCGCCCGGTGTCGGTGTCGGGCATCGGTATACACGTCCAGTCTGGCGGCCATGAGGAAAACGGTCCGCGGCTCGTCCGCCGTGGCCTGTACAAAACGGACATCCCAGTGGCCCTTGCGCACGAACCAGGCCTCCGGGAGGTCGGTTCCCTCCACCCGTCGACGTTTTGCGACGTGAGCGTCTGTCCGTGATATTGTCGGGTCGGGAAATGCATCTGCCGGGGCCATTGGTTCTCCGTTGATGGTCAAGTCGGTGGTGGCTGTGATGGCAGCGACGACGCGCGTGGCGGATGCAGCCGTCTGCGTCTCCGTCTTCGCTTTGTCGGCGACGACCTGGACGAAGCTCGAGAAGCGCGCGTCGGTCAGGCCGATGAATTTCGGTCGGCAGCCGAGTTCCGCCGGCTGAGGGAGGATGGTGCTGTCGCCGCCGATCTCAAGAATAAGATCGTGTGGTTTCTCGTCGACAAACGGTCGTGCATATTGTACCCGGTTGGTGATCGTCGTCGCCGGGCCCGATTCTACCGGCGCAAGGTGGATCCCCGACCGCCGCACATCCTCCAGACGGAGCAGAATCTCGGATCGCGAGGTGCTGGGGTTGACGCTGATGTGGTGCGGGATGAGTTTCTGCTCGAGGCCGCGGAGGTGGAAGTAGCGACAGTCGCGGAGGAGCTCGGCGCGGTGCGTCTCGTTGCGGATGTCCAGCGGATAACCGCGCAGCAGATGGAGGAGCTGGGCGAAGACGTCGCCAGAGCGATTGGGGACGCTGGGCGGAATGATAGCCGGCGGTCGGAGGAGACCGTTGCGGTTCAGTCCCGGGAAGACTTCGCTTGGAGAGGCGAAGAAGGCGCCGAAGCCGAGTGTGAAGAAATTGGGCGAGTCGCCTGGACTGGAGAAGATGTCGCGGGGGATCTTGAAGGTGCGGTCGCCGATTTGGATGACGATTTCGGATTCGAAGAGTTGCGAGATGAGTCTGGGTACTGTTGCTCATCAGATGGGGCATCACGCGGGGAGGCACAAGGCGTACAGCTGTAGAATTGGGCGTCGGCAAAGAGTTTCACGAATGCCTCGCCGTCTTTCGGTGTAACGTGGTACCCTTGTCTGTCAGTATCAGGTGTGACGAGACGCAGGGGAGTCATACCTTGCAGATGTCGCACAATGTCCTTGAAGGTGATTGGGTCACGGTCAATGTAGAGAGTGCGAATGTTGGAGCCATCGGCATTGGCGTGTTGCCATTGTTTCTCGAAGAATCGCGAGAAGTACGAAGGGGCTCTAGGAGGTTTAGTGAGATCAGCCAAGATAGGGTGGTCCAGATGGGTGACGGACCGTCAGAGGCGATGGAGGCCCCGGACAAGCGAAACAGCTCGGTTCCGATCTGGATGGAGAAGACTTTTTCAAGAGGAAGAGAAGGAGGGGTGGAAGCAGTCATGGTGATGGTTGGGAGTGCGACAGACGAAAGATAAGATGGTGAAGTTGAGGCATTTGGAGATGCGACTGACCGCCTTCCTATCGCAGGAGCAGTTGTGCAACGTGTGGATTATGTAATGTCTGTATATCGCTCATGCACCACGACCACCATCACCAATGGTTCACGACCACTTCTACTCTCTGTTTCTGTTTCTGTTTCTGCGTCGTCTTCTCTTTCCCATCAATCTGTCATCCAATTCTCACATTCCAGCCTACCGGCTCTCCGTCGATCCGCTCATCCCCTCCGTCCTTCGCCCGTTAGACTCCGCGTCGACCCACAGCTTGTGATCTTATCCCCAGACGAGCCTCGGTTACGTTCCTTGGTTGAGCCGTTATATTCGTCGTCAGTGTCGCCAGTTCCTGGTTGTCTTGAACCTGACAAGCTCATTGCAGACCTGTTGTAGTGATCCAAACCTGTCTTCTGGCACTCTGGGTGTACTCCGATGGCTTCCATGATGGACCAGAGCTCGTCTATGTCGAAGATCTGCCTGACGCTACGCAAAGCTAAACTACAATGGACCATGATGGACCATGAGCTCGCCCGTGCTTTCCCTGGCTTCCCCGCTATGTCATGCCCCAAACGGAAGTAAGCCGCTCGGCCACTTCGCAAGCCTTTCCTCTCTGGGCCCATCCAACATGGGGCTGTTCTTCATGCTCCCTTCCTATACAACACCTATCCCCAGGCTATAACTGTTCCATGCCCGTCTCCACTGAACCTATCGTCTTCTCTCGTTGAACCGTCTGTCATCGTTATAGTTGTTATCATCGATGGCCACCATGGCGGACCAGGCTGTGGCCTACACCCCCCTGGACGTGGCTCTCCCGCCCGTCCCAACAACGGAAGTCTTCTCGGAACTCCAATGGACGACTCTTTTGGCCCTGGCTGACACCGTCATTCCCTCCATTACTCCCTCTGCCCCTAAATCCCGCGTTGCCAAGGTCATTTCCCAGTCCGAGTACGATGCGGTGCATTCGGACTTGGTCGCCCGCATTCACGCCCCCAACGCCTCCGAGCTGGCCACCCAGTATCTAGAAGAGCATGCCTCCTCAAACCCCGGTTTCCGCGATGGGATTCAACGCCTCTTTGCAAACTACGTCCATCAAGAAGGTCGCAATGGCATCAGACTCATCCTCACCGCCCTCAAGTACGTGACCAACTTAATGTACCCATAACAATGAAAATGAACTAACGGTCCCAGCACCAAGGCGGGCTCGCTGATCCTCACCGGCTCCATCACCCCCATTCAGGACCAACCTCTGGAATACCGGGAGCAGGTCTTTCGCGGCTGGGAAACGTCAAGATTGCGTCCTCTGCGTGCCGTATATCGAGCCCTGTCAGGCATTTGCAAACGGACTTGGATCGTCTCCAGTCCCACCATCTGTCCCGTGATCGGCTTCCCCCGTGTACCAGTCCATGGAAAGCCCGAAGACGGCTTCCCCTACCAGTTCTTGCAGATTCCTCCCGGTGATGAGCCTGAAACCATCGAGACGGACGTCGTCATCGTTGGAAGCGGCTGCGGAGGCGGTGTCACTGCGAAAAACTTGGCGGAGGCCGGCCATAAGGTGCTCGTGGTGGAAAAGGCCTATCAGTACTCGTCGCGTCATTTCCCAATGGGCTTCAACGAGGGCCTGAACTCCATGTTCGAGGCCAGCGCCGCAACAGGTACCGACGACGGCACCATGGGTCTCTTCGCCGGCTCAACCTGGGGCGGTGGCGGCACCGTCAACTGGTCCGCCTCCCTCCAAACTCAAGGCTACGTTCGTCAAGAATGGGCGAATGCTGGTCTCCCTTTCTTCACTTCGTTCGAGTTCCAGCGCTGTCTGGATCGTGTGTGTGACCGGATGGGGGTCAGCGCCGAGCACCAGGACCACAACTTCCAGAACCGGATGCTGTTGGAGGGTGCCCGGAAATTGGGCTATGCGGCGAAGCCGGTTCCCCAGAACACGGGTGGAACCGGTCACTACTGTGGACATTGCACCATGGGATGTCACTCTACAGGGAAGAAGGGCCCGACGGAATCCTGGCTCGCCGATGCTGCCAAGGCGGGCGCCACCTTCATGGAGGGATTCCGGGTGGATAAAGTATTGTTCGACAACACCAAGGGAGGCCAGGTCGCCTCTGGAGTTGAGGGCACATGGACCTCGCGCGACTCTTACTTGGGGCTGTCCGGCGAGGGCGCGAGAAAGCGCAAGGTCATCGTCAAGGCCAAGAAGGTGGTCGTCGCGTGTGGTTCCCTGCAGAGTCCGTTGTTGCTGCTCCGGAGCGGACTCAAGAACGCGCAGATCGGCCGAAACCTCTATCTACACCCTGGTAAGTTCTCACCCCCGTTCGACCTGTCTGATCCACTTTCTGACTCGATGTAGTCGTCCTGGCGGCTGCAGTCTTCGAAGAGGAGACCCGCCCTTGGGAGGGCGCCTGTCTGACCACGGTGGTCAACGAACTCGAAGACCAGGATGGCAAGGGCCATGGCGTCAAGATCGAGTGTGTTACCATGCTGCCGCCCGCTTTCCTCCCGGCGTTCCCATGGCGCGACGGTCTTGACTACAAGAAGTTCGTGGCCAAGCTGCCACACATGGGGGGCTTCATTATGCTGACGAGGGATCGTGATTCGGGGCGAGTGTATCCGGACCCCGTGGATGGCCGTTGCCGGGTCGATTACTCGGTCTCGTCGTATGACCGGAACCACATGGTTGAGGCGCTTGCGGCCAGTGCCAAGATTGCCTACATCTCGGGCGCAAAGGAGTTCCACACGTCGTGTCGCGGTCTGCCCCCGTTTATCCGCCCGGCGGAGGCTGATGCCGACGATGCCGAGGGCACGAACAACGCCGCGCTCCAGTCATGGTTGGCGGAGCTGCGTCGGAAGGCTTTGGAACCGGAACGGACGCTGTTCGCCTGTGCGCACCAGATGGGCAGCTGCCGCATGGGCAAGTCGCCGAGGTCGAGCGTGGTCGACCCCGACTGCCAGGTCTGGGGCACCAAAGGACTGTATGTCATGGACGCGTCGGTGTTCCCTAGCGCCAGCGGGGTGAACCCGATGGTCACCAACATGGCGATTGCCGACTTTGCCAGTCGCGGACTGGCCAAGACGCTGTCGAAGGAAAAGAAGGAGAAGGAGGGCGTCCCGGTCGCTCGTCTGTAGTGGGTGTAACATTGTATTGTTGATTGTACTGGTATCCTTACGTATGTCTAGGAGCATAGTCCGAAGTATTGAATTCAATCATTCATAATTCATGAGTCTATCCGTAAGGCATCCGCCAACCCACGATCTACATGGATCCGTCTAAGCCTTGGGGAGCTCGCGCTTCTCGACATACTTTTGCTCGCCAAACGCCTGCTTGACGCCCTCGGACTCGATGGTGCGCTGGTACCAGGCCATGATACTGGGGTACTTGGCGCGCATCTCCGCATCAATGGCATAGACAAATCCCCACTTCAGCGCCGACGCGACCGTGATATCCGCCAGACTAAGCTTCTCAGCCGTAGCCAACCAAGTCCGTCCCGCCAGATGCTTCTCCAGATACCCCAGCGAGCGCTCCAACTTCTCGAGGGCCGACGTCTCCGTCGCCGCGTCGAACGGCCGGAACCCTACCCGCGGGATGACCAGCTGGCTGACCGGCGCCATGGCCTCGCCGTCCGCGAACGAGATCCACTGGCGGATCAGGGCGCGCTGCGCAGGCGTCGCGCCCAGCAGCTGGTCGGCGGCCGGCCCACTCTCGGCGATGTACTGCGCGATGGCGTCGGACTCGACGAGGGCCGTGCCGTCGGCGCCCTCGAAGGCCGGCACCTTGCCGAACGGGAACTTGGCCAGGAACTCCGGCGTGCGGTTCGTCTCGCCCATCTTGAACTCGGGGATTTCGAGCTCCAGGCCGTTGATGTTGGCTGCGGCTTGGGCCTGGGATTTGTCAGTATGGTCTTCGAGGGTTTGGGGGGGAGGGGAGCGGCGTACCTTGGCAACCCGGGGGTTGTTGGGGTAGCTGTAGATCTTGCCGAAGGGAGCCATCTTGTGCTGGTGATTGTTATTGGGTGTACAGTACTCTGTAGTGAGGTAGCTGAAGGGAGAAGGAGTGGGATGTTTATATCCTCCGTAGCAGGTGGTCCCTTACGTGGTTACTAACTAGTTATAGTACGGAGTACAGCGTGATTACAAATATTATTAATGCTGACTGACTGTCTTGTCCCACTGTGGGGTAGAAGCCCGTAGAAGATTGTTTCGTTTCAGGAGAATCAATCTACTGTGATACTATGTTATGTTCTCGAGGAGTGTTGGAAACCAAATGGTAACGTTGTATACTGAGGCTATACTTCCTCTGGTTATGCTTATTATCGTGGCTGTCTAGGGGCCATCTCACTGGTTCCTGATGGCGTCAGCATCTAGTACTGAACCATGGGCTGCAACCCTAATCGGGATTCTCTTTCTATCATTCTCTTCTCCTACTAAAGTATTGGCGTTGGTGTAATGCTTCATCTTGGTACATAGGTCGACGAAAAATATATAAACTGAGATGTTTTGAACAGAATGAGCAGAGGCTGGACGACATATACACACAAAGTCATAACAGCAGTCAAAGCAGACAAGTGAAATACTATCTAAGTCACTCGCATGTTGGTATCACTAAAGCAGGCATCGCTAGCAGACAGTCACAGTAACGCAAACAGACATAGGTGTATGGATTCATTCCTCATACTTCACGTCCCGCTCCTTCCGCAGCGTCGGAGCATCTTCATCGGCAGAGGCGCGTCCAGGGCCCCGTCCCTGCTGCGACACAAACCGAATCAGACTCTCGCACAGCCGGTGCAACACCCACTCCGGCTCGGTTTGCACCGCGACCAACGGACTGCCCGGCCCAATCCAGTCCCAGTTGAGCACGCCGTACTCATCCTCATTTAGCACCGGCTCATCTGGACTGCTGTCGGTGAAGCGGATCATCTGCGTAAACGCCACCCACTCATCGTACGTGTACTCCTTCGCCTGGCCGGTGGTGACGTCGTGCGCGGTTTGCTGAATGGCGTAGGCCAGTCGACGGGCCATATCCTGCGGCGAAGCGGTGTCTTCGGTGGATTTCCCTTCGGATGAACGGACGGGCTGTGTGGACGGCTGCGACGCGGACGGCGACTCTGCGCGGCCCTGCTCCAGATCCCCGGTGCCAACGAGGAACCCCCGTTCGACGCGTCTCCGCTCATCGCGGCGCTGTAGAACGGTGGAAACCAGCGGCAGCTTCCCGAGAACGTCCTTGTAGAGCGCCGTTTTCGGGAGGACGGTCCAGTCGGCGACGAGGCTGGTCGCGCGTTTGAAGCCGGCGACGATGGTGTCGCTCATTTCCGAGATCAGCGTCGTCATGGTCGGAATGGCCAGCAGCGACCACACGACGAAGAATGGTTTGCTGGCGTTGGTGGTGGGGGTGATGTCGCCGTAGCCGATGGTCAGCAGCGAGCAGAAGGCGAAGTACAGCGCTTCGAAATACGTCAGCTTGGCCTCCAGCGTCCAGAAGACGGCCGCGCCGCAGGTCCACAGCGTGCCGAACGCAAGCACGCTCAGGATCAGCCGGTACCACCGGCGGAAGTAGACGGTTTCGCTCTGAATGGCGCGCATTGCGGCGAAGCGGTCTTTTTCTTCTTTCATCTCGCCCAACGGGGGACGGCCGATGGTGCTGTGATAGAAGGCGGTGATGGTGCTGGTGATGGGGCGTGTGCGAGAGTTGTGCGGGCGATAGGTGATCTGGGTGGCTTCGCGGTCCAGGTTGTTGTTTTCACCCCAGGGGGGATGCAGGTTTTCGAGCGTAGTGGCGTGCTCGAATGTGGCGGCGCGGCGCTTCTCGATGTGCTTGCGCAGGACGTTGGTATCTTGGATTTCGCGAAAGAACTTGTTGATACTGTTGACGATGAGACCGAGGATGATGATCCCTATTACGGCATAGGGGAAGACGAGCCCCCTGGCGACCGCGGTGGACGGTGCGATGTCGCCGAATCCGAGGGTCAAGATCGTGATGTCGGAGAAGTACAGGCCCTCTGCGAAGGAGATGCCGATGACTCGTTGGAAGACGGCGGCGCCGATGATCAGCCAGACGCCAAAGGCGGTCGTTTGCAGGATCAGGGTGCGTTGGTGGTCGGTGAGCGCGAAATGCTGCGGGTAGTGGCCGAGGAGATAGCCAGTGATGTTGGCCATCAGGATGATGGTGAGAAGGGAGTACTGTACTGCCGCGATGACGGCGTACCAGTATGCCTGGGAGAAGATCTGCTCGGGGCCATCAGGACCGTCGTAGATGGCCGTGGCCGACGTGATTGCGATTAACTGTTTGTTATGAGCGATTTTCTCTCTGATAGTACGATGGATGCTTACAATGCCCATTGCGAGCGCCCACAGGATGATGGACAAGGGGAGGGCGATGATGTATCGGACGGTGCGGGTGAAGTTGAACAACAGGAAGACGTTGCCGGCGAGACCGCAGGCCAGCGAAGTGGCATTCAGAGCGAGACACCTGTCGATCAGTACATGTAGACATCCGTCTGTAGGGTCAGACTAACCATGAAGGATCCTTGATAGAAGTCTCTAGCGGGTCCCCGTCTGGGGTAGTCTGGCCAGCGACAATGTGGCTCTTCCATGGCATCGCCAGAGCGACAATCGACATGACATTCGCAAAAGGGGCAGTAGTCGCCGCGATGAGGGGAATCGCCGTGGAGGCAAACCACCAGTCCTGGGGGTCATCGTCGTCGGGGGGACGCAGGTTGAAGGGAGCGCATAGTCGGTGCCATCTTGGCGGTCGACCATGCAGCTTTTCGAGCCTGCGGGGAGTCATCCCGCAGTCGGATATGGAAGGGTCCCAAGTCTCTATCTAGGGCCGAGCTGTTGCAGGTCCGGGAGATATGACCAGATGAAGTACCAGATGAAGTTCAAGCGATGCAGGCATGATTGTTGGAAACGGCGGAAGAGACCGTGGAACGAGCAGCTCAGAGCAACGCTCGGGGATCTTCATTGATCATTGTTACTCCGCCTTTGCAGTATGATTAGTCATGGCATTCTATGATGTAGACAGCACAGTAGAATACAGTAGATTGGAGTAGACCATTGTTGATGCGGTTCAAGCAAGAAAGTATATAGATCAGGTCCTTCTGAAGACTGTAAAGTGCTACTGATGGGAGTGTGTGTCGTCAATACGAGCCGCTGCAATCCGATGACGTCTTCATCAGACCATCGTAAGAGACGGGCAGATGGCCACGAGGATGACAGCATACTGCAATCGTCGGACTCTTTCTTTATGCTCCTGCTGTCGGGCTTCTGGTGTAGGATGCATCTAGATTCTTCCTATAGATATCTCCATAGCTGGATGCCTCATACTAACGGCTAAATGGAAGATGGCTGAATTGCCCAACTTATCCGGACTCCGCCTTATATCATCAGGCCAGTGTATAGAAGGAATAGACACCGTCTGCAATCAAACGCCACAGCTATTCCTGGCCTGGAGCTACGCAACTCGACATGTCCTCTGTCAATCCCATCATCCCAGGCTTTGCGCCAGACCCGTCCGTCGTCCAGGTGGGAGACTGGTTCTTCCTCTGCAATTCCAGCTTTCATCTCTTCCCCGGTCTACCCATCTATGCCTCGCAGGATCTCGTCTCGTGGAAGCAGATCGGTCAGTACCACCGTATCACTCACTACACACTGCTGGCCCTCCTAACAATGTCTAGGAAACGCCATCAATCGGCCATCCCAGCTCAGCCTCAGCAAGTCCGACACCCGCCTCCACCCGTT
This sequence comes from Aspergillus pseudoterreus, assembly GCA_002927005.1. Taxonomy (NCBI): domain Eukaryota; kingdom Fungi; phylum Ascomycota; class Eurotiomycetes; order Eurotiales; family Aspergillaceae; genus Aspergillus; species Aspergillus pseudoterreus. The sequence continues at coordinate 477,660 of PIJX01000015.1, read as the reverse complement.
GCAAGACAAAGACGCCGTGTTGGTGGCCTGTGGAGGCTTGTATGCGCCGACCATCCGCTACAACGCCGGCACCTTCTACATCGTCTGCACCAATGTCATCAACGACGGCCCCAAGACCACCACCGCCAACTTCATCATTTCCACCGCCGACATCTGGTCCGATACGTGGAGCGACCCGGTGTACTTTGAGTTCGACGGCATCGACCCCAGCATCTTCTTCGACGAGCCCACCGGCAAGACCTACATCCAGGGGTCCGCGGCCCCCGGTCCGCACACGACCATCAACCTATTCGAGGTCGACCTGGCCACCGGTCGCAAGCGCTCGGACGAAAAAACCATCTGGCGTGGCACCGGCGGAATCTACCCGGAGGGACCCCATTTGTACAGCCGCAACGGCTGGTACTACCTGCTCATCGCCGAGGGCGGCACCCACGAAGGCCACATGGTGACCATGGCACGCGCAAAGGGCATCTGGGGCCCGTACGAGGCCTGTCCCAGCAACCCCATCCTGACGGCCCGCGACACCGACGAGTATATCCAGTACACCGGCCACTGCGATATCTTCGAGGACCGCCGGACCGGAAGGTGGTGGTGCACCTGTCTTGGCGGGCGAAGGGACCGCGACGGCCGAGTCATCATGGGCCGCGAGACCTTTATCACGGCGATGGATTGGAGTGGCGAGTGGCCCGTCGTTGATCAGGTCCAGCTGTCGCCGAGGGGTCTTGCGATCGACGCAGCCCGTCCCCGTTTGGAGGCGGTGCCCGGGGTCGACTTGCTGTATATCCACGATCCGGTCTTGGAAAACTATAGCCTGGTAAATGGTACCTCTGGGACACTGACGGCGTCCCGGGTTGATCTTTCGCACCCGCAGCGGAGTCCTTCGTTTGTCGGAAAGCGGCAGCGCCAGTTGAGCGGCAAGAGCTGTGTGAGAATTCGGAACATCGACCCAGCCTGGGGTGCGGAGAAGCTTCGCACTGGACTAGCATCGTTCAAAGACGAACACCGCTATGTGTGGATCTACTACGATGCTGCCGCGCTTGCCGTGGTTGTGGAGCTGGTCAATAAAGCCAAGGGCATACAGCGGGTGGAGAGGCGTCCGCTGGAAAGTGCCCCGACTTCTTTGGATCTGCGCATTGAGTATACGGAGACTGAGTATCGCCTGCTGTATTCGACCGAGGGTCCTGTGCCAGGGGTGCATGTGGCAACGGTCGACACTCTCGACCTGACGGACCCTGATTTCACGGGACCAGTATTCGGGATATGCGCATTCGCAGCACGGGATGGCACCAAGGTTGAGTTCCAAGACCTTTCTATTGACTAGATCGATCCGATAGATAGCTAGCGACCAGGCTATAGAACTGTTAAACTCCTCTCACTCGGCTGAATCCCGACCTATGTGACCGATCACGGGCAACATCGCAGCTATAACCTGTCCCTTGACCATAATAGCCGATTGGCCCTCGACAAGACTCCAATCTTGTCCCAAGCAGACGGACGGCCTTGGAGCTCCTTGGCCGCTGGGCACCGGCTATCTTGGATGCCTCCAAGTACCGACTAGCCAACACTACGGCGGGACGGGGTGTTTCTCCGGCGGGATTCCAGGCTAGCCAGACGCCACAGTACAGGCCGAGATGCGATCCTTTGGCGATAGCTGGAACACGCCTAGTACCAATCTGTAGACCAAGAAGATACCCCAGACTGTCATCTGAGCCTCCCCATGGGGAGGATTGTTTGCTAATAGGCGCCTCTTAACGCCAAGCGAGGAGTATAGGCTAAATGGTGCAAACCTTGGATATGAAGCTATACCTTGTCTGCTTTATAAAGAGCCTTTCGCCTCAATACTCCATCCCAGTCCACATCTTTGAACACGAACACCAACTGCACAGACGCCGCCATGGGTTTCCGCCTCCGCCCCCCGAAGACGACTCGCGATGTCGTGCCCCAGAAGCCTGCAAAGGGGCACTACTTCTTCGCGCACCGGGAGTTCCCCCGCGTGCCCTGGTGGAAGCGCAAGAACATGCGCAACCTGTACATCTACATCGTGCTGCTCATTCTCACCAACACGGCCAACGGCTTCGACGGCTCCATGATGAACGGTCTCAACACGCTCTCCTACTGGCAGGAATACTTCAACTACCCGCGCGGCGCCATCCTGGGCCTCTTCAACGCGTCCATGAGTCTGGGCTCGCTGATCGGCCTGTTCTTCGTCCCGTATCTGATCGACTGGCGCGGCCGGAAGATCGGCCTGCTGATCGGCTCCCTGATCATGCTGCTGGCCGTGGGCCTGCAGTCCGGCGCGCGCAACTTTGGCATGTTTGTCGCCGCGCGCATCGTCATCGGCTTTGGCGACTGCATCGTGCTGGGCAGTGCGCCGCTGCTGATTGCCGAGATTGCGCATCCGCAGGACCGTGCCGTGCTCGTGACGCTGAGCGGTGCGTCGTACCATTCGGGGGCGTTTATCGCCAGCTGGGTCACGCTGGGCACGTTGTCCATCGAAGTATGTCTCCCTTGCGCCCTTCCATGCGCAGACGGCCGCTAACACCCTCTAGAGCGACTGGTCCTGGCGTCTTCCCAGTCTGCTGCAGGCCATCTTCACCGTCGTCATTGTGGCAGGCGTGTACTGGATGCCCGAGAGCCCGCGTTGGCTGATCTACAAAGACCGCCACCAGGAGGCTCTCGACGTGCTGATCAAGTACCACGCCGAGGGCGACGAGCACGACGAGTTCGTGCAGCTCGAGTACGCCGAGATCAAGGCGGCCATCGCGCTCGACAAGGACATCGGCCACACCGGCTGGGTCGACTTCCTCCGGTCCAAGGGCAATCGCAAGCGCATCGCGCTCATCACCGCCCTGGGTCTCTTCAGCCAGTGGAGCGGCAACGGGCTCATCTCCTACTACCTCAAGTATGTCATGGACAGCGTCGGCATCACGGACGCGCAGACGCAGCTCGGCATCAACGCCGGCATGAAGACCGAAGGTCTCGTCACGAACTTTGTCTTTGCCTTCTTCATCGAGCGGTTGGGACGTCGCCCGCTGTATCTGGCGTCGACCATTGGCACGTTCCTCGTCTTCAATGCGTGGACGATCGTCTCGGCGCGGTACGACATTGCGCCTAACAAGGCGCTGGGCTATGCGTTTGTCTTTTTTACATTTTTGTACGGCGTGTTCTACGACATCAAGTAAGCCCTCTCCCTTCCGCCCCGGCCTTCCCTCCGAACCTACGAACAACAGACTAATTTAATGCTCAGATCCGGCCTGATGGCAACCTACACCACCGAAATCCTCCCCTACGGCCTCCGCGCCAAGGGCTTCACCTGGCTGAACTTCTGCGTGACGGCCGCGCTCTTCTTCAACCAGTACATCAACGCGATCGCGCTCGACGCCATCGCCTGGAAATACTACATCGTGTACTGCGTGTTCCTGGCGTTCGAGGTGTGGGTCATCTTCTCGTTCCTGATCGAGACCCGCTACACGCCCATGGAGGAAATCGCCAAGTATTTCGACGGCGAGGGCGCCGTCGATGTTGGCGAGGTCGCCACGGCCGATATGAAGGAGCGCGGGCTGGACATGGATACGGTCAAGGGGGTGTCGGTGCATGTTGAGAAGCAGGGGTAGTTGACTGTACTTCTTTGCATAGCGGTTTGGTAGCGTTGTGAGGCGTGGTAGTTTACTTGTGAATGTAGTCTACTTGCTGCGTTCTGTCTTTCTGTAGATGTGTAGACGACGCCGTAGTTTCGCCACGGACTCCTGGCAAATACGAGGAGTACAGTAGTTCCTTGGGTGATGCCTGTTTCTGTCCTGCGGCATGGATTGAGGGGGCTGGACAACTGATCGAATGGCGAATCCCCACCGGCGCCAACAGACCATAAATTGGATTCCTGCACTAGCTGTCGCACTAGCAGGCGTTATCGGGCCCCACTCGAACACAGTCACTGTATCTATGGAGGACTTTCTTTACTCTGTAGGGTTGGGCCATCTTGGCGCGGCTGTTATACGGGATTGACTTGCCGAACAATACTGCCTGCACCCTTCTACGGTATACGCGGGTAATAGCAATCGAACGAATTTGATTGAACTAGATTATACAGATCTACCTGGCAGCAACACTAACAGACCATGATCCAGGTAGTGGTCCTCGCCGTCAGCACGCCAGACAGGACCCCTCTACACGCACTGGTGGTAGTAAGGGTTCCACTGCTTGCAGGACGTGCCGCTCTCGCAGGCGCCCGATCCCTTCCAGTGCATGCCACCGCACTGGAAGTACTTCTTGATGGCGCCGGGCGCGTGGATGGCACCCCCCGACGCCGCGGGCTTACAGGCGGTTGCGGAGGTGGTCTGGGCCGGCGCAGCGGTGGTCTTGCTCTCGGCGGGGGCCTCCACGGCCGAAGTGACAGCAGGAGCTTCAGGGACAGTCGACTCGACAGCGGACGGAGCGGGGGCGCTGGGCTGGGCGGCGGCGGTTTTAGCGGGCTTGCAGGCGGTTGCCAAGGTGGTCGGGGCAGGCGCGGCGGTGGTCTCGCTCTCGGTAGGGACCTTCACGGCCGAAGTGGCAGCGGGGGCTTCGGCGGTGGTAGCCTCAGGGGCCGCGGACTCAACAGCGGACGGAGCGGGCGCGCTGGGCTGGGCAGCGGCGGTTGTAGCGGACGCCGCGGGCTTGCAGGCGGTTGCGGAGGTGGTCTGGGCAGGCGCAGCAGTGGTCTTGCTCTCGGCGGGGGCCTCCACGGCCGAAGTGACAGCAGGAGCTTCCGAGGCAGTGGACTGGGCCGCGCTGCCGCCTTTGCCCTCGACCCAGACGGACGGGCCGGGAAGATCGTAGGCGGTAGGCGTCGGGTAGTAGATGTTGAAGTGGATGTTGGCGTCGTCGGGCTGGTAGATGCCCGGGATCTTGGCGACCTCAGCGGGGGTGCCGGTGCCAGAGCCCGTAACCTCGATCTGGGCGCAGGTGAAGTAGAACTCGGAGTTGCCGGAGAAGCCGCGGTGCAGGCCGATGTGCTCGACGCGGACGAGGTACTGGCCCGGGGGCATGTCGTTGGGGATGTTGAACTTGACGGTGTCCTTGCCCCAGGTGCACCAGTCGGTGTCGACGAGGCCGTCGGAGATATCGCTGCACACGCCCTCCTGGTACACCTTGAACCAGTCACCGGAGCCGTCGTACTCCTTGACGTCGCCGGGGGCCTTGGACATGTAGACCTGCAGGGGGCCCGGGTGCTTCATGGAGGCGCCGTAGGCGAGCCCGAAGCCGATCTCGGTGCCGGGGGCGACGGTGTAGACCTTGGTGGAGGCGGCGGAGTCCATGGAGCCCTGGTTGCAGCGGAAGTCGTTGGAGAGGATGTCGCCGGCCAGCGTGGGCATGTAGCCGTTGCTGTTGCGGCGGATGTACTCAAAGTCCTGGGACACGGAGCCGTCCACCAGGAACTTGGAGAAAACGTAGTGGCCCGACACCAGCGGAGCCACGCTGGCCAGCAGCAGGAGGCTAGGAGAGAAAGACTTCATGGTGGTCCAGCGACGTAGTCGAACAAGTGGTGAAAGAATGAATGAATGAATGAGTGGGTGGTAGCGAAAGAGAACGACAGTGAAGAAAAGAATGAACGAATTGAAGGCGATGCAGAACAGCAACCTCATGGGATGGCCGCATTTTATAGAGCCGATCCCAAGAGCTTGAAGTTGTCCAACTCGTCTATACCAAACACCATGTCTTGAAATCGCCTGGAACCACAAAGGGTCCGGCTCCACAAGGCTATGGCCGAAGAACCCTTCATTTCGATAGCCTGCCAGAGTCGAAGCCGAGTTGCAAGCGCTGTCAAAGCTTTGGCGTTGCCACGCGAGTCCAGTCTCCGCCGGAACGTTCAAAGTGGCATAGTGTGAAACATTTCGTTTCATATAGCTAGTGGGCTGAGATTCCATCGCGCCTAGTCTACTACTAGGCAGGATACAATGCCCGGCTCACTGTTCTCGGCAAGAAGCCACCGGCTGAAGTCCGAGAATTACCCATGCCTAGCTGGCTACGGCGTGGCTGAACTATTGGACGTCTTGTCGTACGGTGGGGATGAATGCTATCTCCGGAGATGTCAAAGGATCAGGGTGCAGCGTCCCTGAGCGATATCGTTTCAGACTGTCTCCTGTTCAGCCGCTTATTGCATCCTCCACGGACCAAGGCGGAAGGTCAGTGAAGACTGAAAGTATGCATGCACTGCAAGAAACATGAGGGTTCCATCTGGATAGACAGTAGGATGTCCAGCAAACCAGGAAGCCTGTGAAATGTCTGAGCAAGCTGTCTCAGCTGGGCCTAGGCTTAGCGCGCCTAGGACGACGCTCTTTGCGACTATGGGATGTACCGAGATAGCGAATTGGTTGAACCAGTGGTGAGGGCACTTGCAAGACGACAGTAGAGTTCAACTGTATATTAGCTCGTCTCCCTAGAGGCTCCGGGTGAAACCTACGCCTCCCTGGTTTCTCTGAATTATGAGTCCGCTGGATCAGGAAAGGTCACTGCCTGTCAGGGTTCTGGCCATTATAGACAGACGATAACTCTGTCCCCTGATCATGGTCATCATCACCGTCCTACCTGGTTTCGCTGCGTGTCCAGTAGGAGTCCTCCTGGTTTTCTTTCCTTTGGGAGCTCTCCATCGTTGAGTATAGCTCAAATGTAACCGTCCATACTCGACGTCAAGCCCGTGCCGTCTCGTCTTTGACGCCATTCGGGATAGGCAAAGCGTGCCTGATTGGTGAGCTAGATGGTTCGGTGAAGGAACAATCCGTTGTTTCATGAGACTCGGCAAGGGCCAGGAACTGTCGGCGTACAGCCTAAAGTCAAGCTAGGCTAGCTGTTTGAAGTGGGATCCATCGATCCACCGTGGGTATAGCTATCGGCATATTCCGATCCTGTCCATAGTTCTGCTTTGACCGTGCCTCTGTGTAAAGTGTCGCTGTAGTCTGCCAGCTAAATGCTGTTGGTTATATATTCCGCATCTTCAATGTCCATACCATTTGATACAGACATACCTACCTAGTAAGAGAAAGAAGATACCAAACTTCGAGCTCTAGTACGAGGTCAATATATATTTCCACAGGTGGTTGTATGTTTGCCCGTATAGTCTGGATGTTCGGAACTACGTCATCTACCTTACGTGCCTACCTACTACTGTACACCCCCTCAACCTCTCCATCTCAACTACGCCCTCAGTCAACCTCATGGAGCCTCCGTTCGGTGATGGCTCCTGAATGTCACCTCCTACGCCTCCCTCCAGAACTTCATCTGCTAATCGCCTCCCTCCTCGGTTTCCCCGACGTTCTCCGCCTCCGCTTCACTTCCCGGTACTTCCACCAGCTGATCCCCCCTCTCACCCATCCCCAACTCCTCCAAGCCGAAACCACCGACTACGCCATCGCACACGATCTCTACGCTTGTCGATACTGTCTGCGTCTGCGTTCCGCCGTCCGGTTCGCCGATCGCATGCTGCGACGCCGACGCGGACGATCCGGTCGCGACGCAGGAAAGCGGTTCTGCGTGGAATGCGGCATGCAGCCGCGCCGCGGCGAGGCGAGATACGGCCCTGGGGCGCAGCTGGTGATCCAGGGGGTGTTCGTTGTGATTTGCGTCGCGTGTAAGGAGTTTGCGATAGGGGGTTGTGACCGGTTTGGTAGAGGCACGCCGTATTGTGCGCGGTGCTGGGAGACGAAGGAGAGGCAGCGGGAGGTTGAGTTGGAGGGAGAGAAAGGATGATGATTAAAGCCTTGCTCTCTGTCTACTTGCGATGCATACCCGGAGGACTTTGATTGTCATGGGCTTTTTTCACGATTCAACATGATATCTACGACTAATCTTGCCTCGCAGGATCCAAGGCAGGCTTGTTCCCCAGGAACTCGTCAATCTGCGCCATCACCTCGGGCGTCAACTTGGGCAACAGCTTCAGACTCTGCACGTTGTCCACGATCTGCTCCGGTCTCGAAGCGCCCGTGATCACCGACGACACATTCTCGTTCTTCAGACACCACGCCAGAGCCAGCTGGGACAGCTTGACCCCAAGCTTATCGGCCAGTTCCTGAGATATGTCAGTACCAGGTAGTATGTTACCTGCGACCCCGTAAACACATACCTTCAGACCAACAGTCTTCTTAATGGTGGCCGCCCACTGTTCATTCTCCCAATCCTTCCGCACACTGCTCGCAAACTTATCATTGCTCTCCGCAAAGCGCGACCCCGGCGGCGGCTGCGTCGTCGCATCGTTATACTTCCCACTCAGCAGCCCCATCTTCAGCGGCGAGAAGGTGGTCAGACCCAGCCCGAAGCGCGAGTACAGCCGCTGGAACTGGCCCTCGACCTTCTGCCGATCCAGCATGTTATACAGCGGCTGCTCGACGATGGGCGCAACCAGCCCCAGCGACTTGGCGATGCCGCACGCCTCAGCGATCTCATCCGCCGACCACTCCGACGTACCCCAGTAGAACGCCCAGCCCTGGTCGATGACGAAGTTGAAGGCGCGCACCGTCTCCTCCATCGGGGTGAGGCGGTCGGGTCGGTGGGCGTAGATGATGTCGACGTAGTCGAGTTGCAGGCGTTTCAGCGATGCGCGCGTGCCCTCGATGATGTGCTTTCGCGACAGGCCATGGTTGTTGATGAGGATTTCGCCGTTCGCCAGGCCCCAGTTCAGCTAGGACGGTCAGCTATATCGGATGATGATTGGGGTTCTTGGGGACGGCAGCGTGCCTTGGTACTGATGACGAGATCGCTGCGCTGCCAGCCGAGCGCTTTAATGGCTTCTCCCATGACGATTTCCGATTGTCCGCCGGCGTAGCTGTCCTCATTAGCTGTGTGGCCCCCTGCAAGTGTGTCTCGGTTGTACCTTTCGGCAGTGTCGAAGAAATTAACGCCGCATTCGTAGGCCTGCTTCATGCAGTCCTGGGTGACCTCTGCGCGGGTTAGAAGGATTATGATGGCACAGTATGGAACGTACTGTTGTCAACATGGCCTCCGAATCTAGCGTTCAGTTAGAGAACGCTCTGCAGAGGATAGTGATCAGAACTCACGTCAACCATCCACCCAAACCAATAACCGAAACATGCAGGCCCGAATTGCCTACTCGGCGATACAGCATATCCTTGTTCTTGTTCGGCCAGGCCATTTTGATTATATTGCGTCCAATCCTATCTTCTCAACGTGTATAGAGGAATGACCTCTCCAGAGAGGGGATCCAGCAATTTATACCCGCCGACGACAACTCTGTCCGTGCCATTTTGGGTCTCCGACACCAGCAGCCCGCGTAATTGGCCGGATGGATCTAGTTCTTCATGGTCGAATTGCCGGCTCCATCAACACCAATCATGACTCCATCGGAGAGCGCGGGGCGTGGGGGGCGTCGGAGGAATACTCGGAGGGTCTTCGCTCAGGATCCCCGAACGATGGGGAGGTATTGAAGGAAAGGTATATAACTACACGACAAGGATGCTATTTTCTGTGAGTGTATCATTTTCTTATTGCTCATCCCCGTGGAGAACCGCTGCAATCGACTCCCACCCTCCTCTGCCTGCTTACAGGAAACCCCCACCACGATCGCATTTATGCACACCAGGGTACACTAATGTCCAGAGAATAGTTACCTGTACATAGCATAGCATATCTTCTCCTGCTACGACAAAGTGACTGTCTGATGCTTCTTTGTGGGGCGGAATGGCGTGCCTGGTGGAGAGTGTAGCGCAATAGATAGAACCACGGTTGCTGCCACGAACATTTCCATCTCGACCCCGTCCATCTTCACTTCTCCTACTTCGTCATCAATCGAGCAGCAGTTCATAGTTTATCATCGTGTCGAGACTCTCGGCCGGCCAAGCCTGCCCCGCACAGTCGCACTCCTCACTGGCATGGAGATCCCCAACTTCCTCCTTGACCGACTTGACTCTCCGCCCACCTGGACAGCCAACTCATGATGTATCATCAACCAGCTGCTTGAACGACAATGTCTCCTAATAGAACGCCCGCCACCAAACGCGCATGCGATGGCTGCAAGATTCGCAAAATCCGGTGCGGCGGCGGCCATCCGTGTCCGGCCTGTACCAACGCGCGCATCAAATGCACCTATATCCGCGTGCAACAGCCGCGAGGACCACAGAAATTACGAGCGACCACAAAGTACCTGATTGACCAGGCCCAGCAAGGAACAGACGCACAAGAAGGACCTCCAGAGCCGGCGGGAGATGCCGCCGTCAGGAATGCTGTGGGCTCCTCCGAGGGGTGCGAGTCATCACAATAATGTACAGCCGTCGCATCGCATCACTGACACAAAACTAGATCGCGCATCCCCATCAACATCCTCGCTTCGCCCCTGTACATCTACCATGTGCGCATGTACCCCGTCTGGCCCATCGTCGATGTCGAATCCGTCATTGCCCGGCTCCGGCAAGCCCCCGACAGCGACGAGACGACAGAGACATACGCGCTGGCCACGGCCGTGGCAGCGGCGACAATTGCCCAACTACGCCTGGGACATAACGCCGACTCGGAGAAATCCATCACGGCGGATGCTTTTGCGGCGGAGTGTCTCCGCGCGCGCAGCTCCTCGGGCTATCGGGCGCGAGTCAACCTCAACACCGTGCGGACATCCTTCTTCCTGCACGTCTACTACGAAAACCAGCACTCCGGCGGCAGCGAGTCCCTGCTGTACCTCCGGGAAGCCATCTCGCTCGCGCAGATGATGCACCTCCACCGCGAGAGTGCGTACCGCGGCCTGCCCGCCGACGAGCAGCAGATCCGACGGCGCGTGCTGTGGCTGCTCTTTGTGACGGAACGGTACATCGACACATATCCCCATCCCAGATGAATCACTGACAATCATAAGCGGCGTCTGCATCCTGCACAAACTCCCCGTCGTGCTCAAAACCAACATCTCCACCCCCGAACTCGACGTCAACGACGAACCACAGGTCCTCCCCGCCTTCCTCAAGCTCCTCGCCCTCTTCCGCCTCTTCGAGCAGTCCGACATGTTCAGCATCATCGAAGACGACGAGCCCGCCACGCAGACCCAGACCCTCCCCACGAAGGCCCAGCACCTCGACCGCCGCTTCTTCGACCTCCTCCAGGACAACCAGCAGGACGGATCCACGCTGCTGGACCACATCTCCGACGTGCAGAAGGCCGATCTGTGCGTCACCCGGCACTGGATGCGGATGATCCTGTGGCGCGTCTCCGCAAGGACGGTCGGCGCGCCGTATCCGTCGTCGTCGTGGTGGCCGACCTCGCCGGCTTTTCCGGTCAGCGTCGCGAGGGATCTGCTGAATATCGTGTCGCAGCTGCCGCGCACGGCGATCGAGGCGCATGGCCTTGGAATGGTGCGATAAGTGCTGTGTATGTGTGTGAACTGTACTGACGGGTGTAGGAACTCAAACTATACGAAATTGCCAACTCCCTCGCGGACGCCGTCATGAATCTGGCCATGCTCCCGAGCGCGCCGGCATGGGACGGCGACAGTCGGCCGAGTAGCATCTTGGCGAGGCTGCATTCGATACTGTCGACCTTTCGCGGGGGCGGGAATAAAGAACTGATCGAGATTTTGTATCGGAAGATGGCAGAGGCGCAGTCGCGCTGCGGCCCAACGCTGTATACACAGGTGAAGACGCGAGGATCGAGACGGAAAGCGTTGGCTGGGTCGGTAGATGATAGGAGTCATGAGGATACTCCGTCGTCGCGACAGCAGTCAGCTCCGGGTCATGGTGCTGCCGATGAATGCTTAGGGTCACATCTTGCGCCGTCGGTAGGTACAGACTGTAGAGCAAGCAACGACCTGGTCTCTGTCGATACAACATCCGATTCACTGGGGCAGTTTTTCCAGCCCTTGGATGCCGGACTCTCTGCGCAGACACTTGATTCTGTGTTTAACGCATATGTGCAGTCCTCGTGGGAAGTCGAGCATACAACCAATCCATCAGGGTTTCCGAGGCTCTCACCATGTCTGCAGTCTAACCCAGTGGACACATTGCTCGACGAATTCATATCACAGGTCCCAAACGACTACCCGGACAATCTCTTTGCAGAAGATAGCTTTATGGGTCAGAGCGTTCCGGTAGAGAGCTTTCCATATTGATCCACAACCAAATACACTATGCACCAGCTTATCCCATACACACAACTCCAGACACAAACTAGTACTTGAAGCGGAAATCCAGCCGCTTGTTTCCCTCCTTTTCTCGCGCGGTCTGATCCGCCTGGTACACCAGTCGCTCCTCCGGCGACATGGCCCGCCATTTTTTCTCCTTCTGCCGATTCATATACCGCAGCGCCTCGCGCTGCACGAGGAAGGTCACCAGCGCAAGCGCACAGATCGATATGAGCACCTTATTCCCCGTGTAATAGTACGGCGCATCGTACTTCCTGTAGATCTCTGCATCCAGATCAGCATCTCCCATATACACAGTCCAAGATATACAACTCACGCGACGCAATCACCGCCCCAATCTGCACCACAACATTATACGTCGCGGCGGTAATAGCCCGCTTCTTCACATCGAACGTATTCTCCGAGATCCACGCCGACACAATCGGATGGAAATACGGATACCCGGAGATGAGCGTCCCGATCGCAAACCGCGGCCAGTTGTACCCGTAGTCGGGCAGGCCGAGCAGCGCGGCCAGCAGCGGGAGCGACCAGAACTCGCCGAAGACGCAGTGGAACGTACGCTCGCCGAAGACCTCGCTGCTCTTGGTGAGGGCCAGCATGAGGACGATCTGCAGCACCGCGGACGGGATGGAGAGCATGTTGGCGTCGAAGGTCGAGAAGCCCAGCCGTTTGAGGGTCAGCGAGAGGTAGGCCTGCACGGGGTTCTGCGGGATGTAGGCCACCAGGCCGATGAAGTACAGGCCCCACATGGACTTGTCGCTCCAGGCGTCTAGGACGTCTTGCAGGGTGGCGCTTTCTTTGATGTGCGTGAGGCCTTTGGAGGGGTCGTCGCGGAGGAGGCGCTGGGGTGGACGGTTAGTGGGTGGGATGATCGTTGGAAGGGGGTGCTTGCGTTGATCATGATGACTTCCTGGCGTTCGGTGTACCAGGGTCGGGGGCAGAGTACGCTTTTTGTTTGCGTGGGCGAGCTGGGCAGGTAGAAGAAGCTCTGTGGATAGGTTAGAAACGGCCCTCTGCAGAGGGAACGGCACGCACGATCAGTCCAATGACAAAGGTGATGAGCCCGTCGATCAGAAACAGCCAGAACCAGCCGGGCTTGCCCAGGACACCTCGCATCTCGAGAATGCCTGCGGCGAGGAGAGATGATATCACACGGGCGATCTAGGACCACAGGTTAACACTTGCAGCGCTGCATGCGTGCCGCACTCACGTTCAGGGTGGACCAGAAGAACGCCAGTCGGACGGACAGCTCGTTCGTCTTGTAGAAGTATGTTGCGAATAGGATGGCTCCGGGGATGAAGCCGCCCTCGAAGGCGCCGATGAGCGCGCGCGTGATGTAGAATGCTGCCCGGGTGGTCATCCAGGCCTGCGTCCAGGAGACCAAGCTCCAGGCCAGCATCATCAGCGGTAGGACGCGTCTAAAGCCGAAGCGCTTGATGAGGAGCTGCACTGGGAATTCGGTTGCGAGGAAGCAGACTAGTTGGATGGTGGTGCCCTAGGAGTCTGTCAGTGCTGTATAGACTGTTAACACCATGGAGACGTACATTGTTGTAGTCGTTTGTTGTCAGGCCTAGATCGTCGAGGAAGTTGTCGGTCAATGCATTTGATAAGTTCCCCCGGTCGAGTTGAAGACCAAAGAACTACTCAATCAGTGCTGTTCATGCACATTGGATCAGGACGTACCATCAGACAAATGCAAGTCAACAGCAGCATATCCGTCTTCCTAACCACTGCACGCTCCTCCTTTGGCGTCCATGCGGCGGTCGGGTCAAACCGATGGTACCCTTCATAAGTCTCATGGGGAGGAGTGACGCCAGCGAGATGCTCTTGTCCAACGTTTGGTGATTTCGAAGACTGAATGTCTTCTTCGTCGACTCTCGCAGGCCCCTTGTTGCCCCGTTCGATATCAGCCATCGGGACTGACAATTTACAGACGCTGGATACTAATGCCCTGGAACTTGGGACAGACGAACATCTGAATCAACGCAGTGGCCGTCCAAATACTTATATACGCATGGCCATGACCATGGCTTGTCTTGCACTTGTGCATATAGCCAACCACAGCCGTCGAATTGTCGACAGTAGCAGCCGATGAGGGAGGCGGATTGCACAACGCGGAGCTACGAGCACATCATCGCCTGAAGGCGCAACTAGACCGGAACCAACGATTCCACAAAGTATTTCAGCCAATGACCTGCATAGTTCTGGAATCCCGTTTTAGCGTTGAAACTAGTTCAAGGAAAGGTGTCTCGTTGCAGGAATTTACTTGAAGAGGACATTCTTCTGTCTGCCTGTACATCCCACATCAACCAGCCCACGCACAAGGAACACCAACTGCTCATTTCCCCAGATTCTCCAGGTTTAGCGGCTAGCAGCTGCATTCCTCGGCAAAGAACTAACCCCGGAGACCACCACTCCTAGACTGCTGAGACGCCGTTTGATTCGTCCCCGCCGGCTTAGTACGGTGACCTATGGACGGGCTGCTGCCATCCTCCGAGAATTTCGCCGACAGCCCCGCCGAGGGAAGTGCCGGCGTCGTGGAAATAATAGACGTGGATGACAGTCATGCGGGGATGATCGAGGAAGGACACGAGTCAGTCTAGGTAGCATGACGAACACGATGCCAGAAATGACGCTGACACCAGTGTCTGTTTGGATCACCATTATCAGGGACAGCGGAATCAACTTGACGTGGCGTGGTGGAACACGTAGGAATGTATCTAGAACACTATCAGGCACGGGGCTATCGGACCCAAGGATATAAAAGGCTGGCTCCCCACACGCCACCTGAACAATGCATTCTCCTTGCGCACGTAAATAAATCACTTTCTATATTCTAGAATCTGTGCAGAGAATATCACCATGCCCGTCGCCGTTCAGAACCCGTCCACCCCTACCATCCGAGGCGGGCATGAAGACGCCCGTCCACGCATTGCACAGCCGCTGGATTATTCTGGAACCCTAGACTCGTACACACATAACGACCTGACGCCGGTGATCGGGCGAGAATACCATGGCCTGCAAGTCGCCGACATCCTCAAGTCGGAGAACTGTGACCGGGTCATCACAGACCTCGCCGTGACCAGTACGTCCCGGCCCATCCAGCACGTCGACCATATCAAACATACCTAATGTGGCGCAGTCTCCAGACGCGGAGTGGTCTTCCTCCGAAACCAAGACGTGACACCGCAGCAGATGCGCGAGTTCGGCGAGAAACTAACCGCCCTCGCCGGATGCGTGAGTATACCCACACGCCCAACACGCAGCTCCCACGAGACTAACCAGACCCAGCCCGAATCCTCCGGACTACACGTCCACCCCCTCACCGAAGAAGGCAGCGAGCTCGGCGACCAGATCAGCGTCATCAGCAGCGAGAAGCAGAAAAAAGGCGGCGGCCTCACCCACCAGCTCAGCGATACCAGCCGCTTCGCCTCGGTGGGCTGGCATACCGACATCAGCTTCGAGCGCGTCCCCTCCGACTACGCCATGCTGAAGATCCACACGCTCCCGGAGACCGGCGGCGATACGCTGTGGGCGTCGGGGTATGAGATCTACGACCGACTATCCCCGCAGATGGCAGAGTTTCTGGAGGGCCTGACGGCGACGCATGATGCGAGTTTCTTTCACGACGAGGCACGGCGGCTGGGGAACCCGCTGCGGAAGGGGGTCAGGGGGTCGCCGCTGAATCATGGAGAGGATCTGAAGGCTGTGCATCCTGTGATTCGGACGAATCGTGAGTTCTCCGGTCTGCTGGTCCGTCGATTGTCCACTGACAAGATACCAGCTGTGACCGGGTGGAAATCCGTCTATGTCAACAAGGGATTTACCAAGCGCATCAACGGCGTGACGAAGGATGAGTCGGACATGTTGCTGCAATACCTGTTCAATGTAGGTCGTGCGTGTCCCTTACTAGAAGACAGTCGCTGATATCGCTTAGCTGGTGACGCAGAATCACGACGCGCAGGTCCGCTTCAAGTGGAACAAGAATGACATGGCTATCTGGGATAACCGGTCCACTTGGCATTGCGCTACATATGACTATGTCGAGGCGCGAGCGGGCGATCGGGTCTGCAGTCTTGGGGAGGCCCCGTATCTGGATATCCAGTCCAAGTCAAGACGGCAGGCTCTTGCGGCGTGAGTCCATATGACAAGTTGTAACGAGGTGTGTAAAACGTTCAATTATAACCAGTGTATGCCAGATGTGAAGAATGGAATTGTAATCTTATTGTCCTGCTAGACTAGCCTTATCATACGTAGACTTTAAGACACCATCCCAAGTCGACATAGCCAAGCCCGGTACATTGCTAGGCCTTGTAGGGCTCTGACAGTCGCATATAGTTCCAACATACTACGTCCAGTTAGCAGCGAAAGTATCATAAGATCGGACCACATACTCGAGAAACCCATGTCATTACCAAAGAGCATGTCAAGCATATGCCTGCCATGCTGCGTCCCCTCTGCAGAACTATACGACACAGCGTTGTGTCCCACTGCAAGCCCAATCACTGCCGGCGGATCCTGTAGCTTCAGAAATTGGGGTTCCAATTGCAGGCACTCCGACAGCATCAGCTGATGCATGTTGTGTCCCGCATAATAGCCCATGTGAATGGCTCCTCCACATCGTTTGATGGGTGCCCAGGTCGCAATGTCTCCAACCGCAAAGTGGTGCTCTGCATGGGGGATTTTCCCAGGGAATTGCAACCTGCTGTACTGTCAGAGCGAGCACATAGAGGGTATTATAGTTGGAGTAACTTGACATACGACGGTTGGATCAGGACATAGCCCTCTGTGTCCAGCACCTCCTGCGGGAGATATGAAGTGGTCGGAATGCTCTTGGAAATCGCATTAATGACATGGCCTGCTCGCATTCGCGTCTTGTCGGCCAGGGTAATCTGCCACGTCTGACTACTCTTTTCTGCTACCGGGACAGTCTCCATGACTCGCTTCCCCAGGACGACCTCAACTCCCTCTTCCTGCAGAACAGAGGCTACCCGCTCCTTGAAATCGTCTGGCAGCGGCTCTGCAGACAGCAGTCGATCGCGAGAATGCACGAGAGTCACATTTTGCGAGGGATACAGCACTTTTACTTCAGCCGCCATCTCGACACCCACGGCGCCTATACTCTCGTCAGCCCGGTCAGAAGAAAGGGATTCGGCTTTGCGTTACCTCCACCCACGACCACAACCCCATCGCGTGCGTTTTCTATCTTGCTCTGATGGTCGCGTGCTTCTTGGAGAAATTCGCGTTTTTCCAGTGACTGCGGTACAGTCGGAAACGCCCGACGCAGACCGGAACTCGCAATAAAAAAATCATATGGCACCTCCGTTGGTGTGCTGGCTCCCCGGTGCGCTACTGCAGCTATCTTCCCTTGGGGGTCGATGCTGCTGACGCTCCCGCGGATGAACTCGACATGAGAAGATTTCAGCGCAGGGATTTCTGGATAAGTAACCCATGTTTTGGAGGCAAACTCCTCGCACGCCAAAGCTTTGGGAGAGCCGATCAAATGATCTACCACGGGTCGTTAGTATCTTCAGGCGGTAAGATCAGAACTTTTGGAAGACGGCTTACAGAACCCATCGCGTTCATCGACGATCGTGATGTGCACCGGGATTGTGCTCCCCGGAGGTGTGGCATCTTGCGTGTAGTCAAAGCGGGCTACCCGACCGCCACACAGGTCGAGTAGCGTCAACGCTGCACTCAGCCCTCCGTATGAGCCGCCCACAATCAAGACGCGGAACGGGCGTGTCCGAGGCAGCATCCGCTCATTAGAGGGCATGGTGTGGTGGTTTCGGATGAGGGATGGGGGATTGGGGTGTGTTCTAGGGAAATTCCGATCTGCGGCGCTTGCAAATGGACGTTTGCTCAGTGCTGCAGTTGATTGAAATGTGGGACACGCCCAACGATAGGACAAACGAAGGGTACAGAGGCTTCGAGACCAAGGGCTGGGATTCATCGATGGGCGAGTCAAAGGCATCCAATGCAGCGGTGAGAGGTCTGTTTTATTCTAAGAAATATAGAGGCTTGGTTATGTCCGGGTCAAACATCGGAAGAGCGAGACCCGGCTGGGCGGCTTGGTTTATCCGTTCGTATCCTTGGAATACTGGGTCCGAGGCGGAGTAGTATTCTTGTCCTGATATACGGAGTACCGAGTACTCCGTATGTGGAGGTTGCGTGTGTCTTGGATACTGCGATGCCGGAATCGGCCATGTCAGGAAGCGGTTGTCTAGCCCCACTGCTTGATCTTATCAGATGGAATTATAGCCTTGGGAGGCACGGCCAGCTGATTGATAATAGAAACTCGGGACATAATACCAGGTGGGATGGTCGGAGATGATTTCGTAGACTCCTCCCATGGTTTGGAGGATGGAAATAGCAGCAAAAGCAAGTCGGTCTCGGCTCGGATTGACCGTGGGGTGCACACAAATTATCTAAATCATGCCTATGCATGACCCCATTCCCACCACGTTTTATTCTTGCTTCTTTCTCTTCCCCTATAGTTGAAACTGTGGGGTTGGATCACTGCCCCGAATGTGTTCTGGCCTGGCCCGCGGTGTCGGTGAAGAGAAGTAACTGGCACCATACAGGGCATGGAGGAAAGTCGATCTCCAGGCCCTGCCGAAGGCATGCTGCTACCCTGCGTATGCTGGAGTAGTCTAGATACTGTAGCACATCAATCTGCAGGGATTGGTCTCTAAATCCCGTTGGGGATCTTGCAGGCATCTCCAGACACCCTCTGGAGTATACCACCTTTGATATTTACTCTAGCTAATAATCACATGCTCCTACATCATCACCGCGAGGACACGGTCCCCTTGTCCGGACTACTCCCTGGAGTCAAGATATCGCCAAGGAACCCACTGGTGGCTAGTTGCGGGCGATGCTCGGAGAATAACGCTCAACTACCTCCCTACACGTCGGCATGGTTATGTACCTGCGTGCTAGATCATCACTAGTAATCGGTATCTACCTAGTACTCATCAATTCCCACGATCTACCGTCTCAATGTTTGTGTCTTCACCGTCCATCGTCTCTATTATGTTTTTTTTTCTTGATCTTTCTATCGGACAAAGACCGGACTCGGTGGGATGCGCCATTTACTCTCCTGCAGCTAAATTAGTGCGATCCAGAAGAAAAGAAAATTCTGACCACGCGAAAAGGCAGATGGATAAAAGTTTCCTCATGTGGGTTAGTCTATTTTACGGGAGCCTGTCAGGTTACGGAATTACAGACGATACGTTCGAGTTCGATACAGGCCAAACTTACCGTACATCAACCTCCAGCCCTGGATTTGCGAATTTACATCGGTAGTATCTTAGGTAGTAGTATCTACCAAATCGTGCCACTCCACCTAGTCCACTAGTCCAGCGATGGATCACGGTCGTTTTCATTATCAGTCCCCCATCGCCGTCAGCAAGCCCCGAACTTGATTCCCAGATTGGCCCGTAGCCCCGATTGTCTAGATCCGTCGCAGCCATGGAGGTCCAGGACACCTCGGTTAGAGACAAGGGCAGGGGTCTCGTCCAGGTTGAAATAGATGGCCTTTTCTAGGCGGTTTACCCCAGACTTCCTTTCTTTTCTGTCTCCAGTCTCATTCTTCGATACCCTCCAGTCTGCAGAGATGCCTGCAACCGACCCGATGCTCCCACTGGTTCGCCTGCCCGAGCCCTACAAGACGACCTACGAGCTGCAGGTCGTCTCAGTCGAGCATGGTGTCAGACAGTTCCAGCTGCGCCGATCCCCTCGGGTGGACGACGGATCTCCACCGCCAGAGCAGCTGCACCACGACAGCCTCAAGTTCACCGATCTGACATCTCCCGCCTCGTCCGCGGTCCCGCCGGAAGGAAACAACTCTGCATGGGCTCGCGCCCAGAGAGCCCCCGTCACGCAATGGACGTGGGCGGGACAAGAAGCCCCGACAGTCGGCCAGATCTGGGCCGTCGTGTATGCGCTGGTGACGTTGCGCAGCGAATTCGAGATCTTCCGCGCCGTCCTCTCTGGCGAAGGCAGGGGCCTGCTGGCCCAGGAACTCCAAGCCGTTGGCCTCGCCGTCCAACACCCCCGCCCCTCCGCTCCACCCGGCCAACCGACGCCTGCGTCCCCCGATCTCTCAGACCAGCTGCTCATCCATCGCAGCACCTTCTGGCAGGGCGCGGGCTCGCCCTTTGGACCGCGCGCCGTCTGGGTCGCCGACAACAGCATCCACCGCGGCCTGCGCCGGCCGCTGACCGCGTACCCCCTGTACCCGATCCAGCACACCCTCACGACCAAGTTCCCCGACGTGCGCGTGCACGCCGTGCACCCGGTGCGGCCGCCCAAGCCCGCGCCGGGCTCGATGGTCTACAGCCGCTACATCCCCCACCTGGACGAGTTCTTCTCCATCTGGGCGCTCGACTACACCAACGAGGAGCACCTGCAGCTCTTCCACAAGTGGCAGAACGATCCGCGCGTCGCGAAGGGGTGGAACGAGACCGGCACGCTCGACCAGCATCGCGAGTACCTGCGCAAGATCCACGAGGACCCGCACCAGATCACGGTGCTGGCCAAGTTCAACGACACTTTCTTCTCCTACCATGAGATTTACTGGGCGAAGGTGAGTATTACCCGGCAAGTGAGGTGCCAGGCACTGACAAGATCAGGAGGACCATCTGGGCGCGTACTACGACGCCGACGACTGGGACCGCGGCCGCCACTCGCTCGTCGGCGACATTCGCTTCCGCGGCCAGCACCGCGTCATGGTGTGGTGGTGCAGCATCATGCACTACATGTTCCTCGACGACCCACGCACCAAGTTCGTCGTCGGCGAGCCCAAGTACACCAACCTCACGCCCCTGGCGTACGACCACGCCACCGGCTTCAACCTCGAGAGCGTCGTGGATCTGCCGCACAAGCGCTCCGCGCTGGTCAAGTGCCGGCGCGAGAAATTCTTCCACATTGCCCCGTTCCGGTTTGACGGGTCCGACGTGCTCGAGCGGGATCCGTTCCGGGCGTTGAAGCTGTAGTCATCGGAGGGTGTTGAATGAATGCTGTACTCCGTATATTTCGTCTTCGGAGTTCCCCATTGGGATAATGTATTTCTTAGGTAGTGAATTCACCACGACCAATGCCACGGAAGAATCAATCTTGCAGCCAGGTGTCTTGGCCAAAGCGGGCCCGTGTTATTGCCCAGGATGAATGATCCTTCGGCGTCGACGGTAACACATTTCTGGTACGGATTATCTGATCCTGGAGTCGTACGACATAGGGACTCCGTACAGTACCGAGGGATAAAGATTCTGCGTATTAAACAAAGGAATCTTCCGAGACCGGACGAGAGATTAAATTAATGTGGGCCGTCGGGTGGATGCAGGATTGATTTTTGTCTTGGCGGATCCCATCTGATTAGATGATTGTCTAATCTGATCGATAGTCGGATCTGTCTCAGATGGCGGATTTGACTCACTTGAGCCATGGTTCTGTTGCTGGACCTTACGGAGTAGTGTCCAAGGTCATTTTGATCAAATAATGGACTGATGATGCCGTATACGGTCCGCACAAGGAGAAGCTTCACTTGAACGGAGAAGCCGCGAGCGTGCTTGGAGGCGAAACAAGAAGCAGAGGTAAATCATTCCAAGGGTATACACTCTCTATATACAACTCTATAACCTATAAAATCGACTGATGATCTTCAATTTGCCTTCCGCTGCTCCAAGACCGCCGCGGCCATTTTCCGCAAATCCACCTTGCGCACCTTCCCACTACCCGTGATGGGAATCGTCGCGTCCACGCCCTCCTGCCCAAACACAAAGACATACTGGGGCGCCTTGTGCCGGCCGAGGGTCTCGCGCGTCCAGGTGCGCAGCTCCTCATCCGACGGTCGTTTGTTCTCGTAGCCCGGCGCCAGCGCAATAAACGCCCCAACCACCTCGCCGTACTTCTGGTCCGGAATGCCGATAACGGACGCAATCTCGACGGCCGGGTGCGCGGCTAGGCGCTCCTCGATTTCCAGCGGGTAGATGTTTTCGCCCCCTGTCAATACAGACCGTCAGTTAGATATACGAATGCAAAAGGGCTGTGCGGTACTAACCGCGGATGATTATGTCCTTGAAGCGCCCGGTGATGGTGCAGCGACCGTCCGCGTCGAAAAGCGCCTCGTCGCCCGTCTTCAACCACGTGGTGCCGTCGGCGTCGGTGATGAGCGTCTCGGCCGTCTTCTCGGGGTTGTTCCAATAGCCTTTTGTCAGCTGGTAGCCCGCAATGCACAGCTCTCCGCGCTCGCCGACGGGCACGATGTGTCCGTGAGCATCGATGATCTTCGCCTGCGCGTGCGGCATCACCTTGCCCACCGTGCGCAGGCGGGTCTCGATGCTGTCGGTGGTCTCTGCGTTGAAGCACGTGGGCGATGCCTCCGTGAGGCCTGTAGGCCGTCAGATGCAACCCCAACCTATTATCCTGTAGGGTCGCAACCTACCGTAGCTGCTTGTGTACTGGGTCATGTTCAGCTCGTCGAACAGCCGCTTCATGAGCGGACGGGGCACGGGCGCGCCGGCGATAATCCCCGTGCGCAGGTTGGAGCTGTCAAAGCCGGCCGGCTTGGGCAGGCTCAGGATCGCTTCGAACATGGTCGGCACGCCGTGCAGGGCGGTGCATTTCTCGTCGGAGACGGCGTGGAGCACCGCCTGGGGATCGAACGTCTCGCCGGGGAAGACGATCTTCGCCCCGTGCGTGACTACTGCGAGCATCCCGAGCACTAAGCCGAAGCAGTGGAACAGCGGGGGCGGACAGCATAGCGTGTCGAATGAGGTGAGCTTCATGCGGTCGCCGATGAAGCGGGAGTTGTTGACCAGGTTGCTGTATGATGTCTTGTGAGTAAATGCTTTTCGTTGTGTCTACCTCCAGCTGTGGTGGCTTACTGGTGCGTCAACATGGCCGCCTTGGGGTTTCCGGTCGAACCGCTGGTGAATTGCAGGTTGCATACGTCTTCCGGGTGGAGCTCGGACTCACGGTCCATCAGGGCGTCTGTGGGGAGGGAGAGACCCTTTTTGATGATCTCATCATAAGTGCTGAAGTTTGCGTATGTGCTGCGGAGGATGACAATCTCCTCGAGGGCTTTGGAGAGCCCATTTTCCTTTGGGCGTGGGCCCACTCTTGTGAGGACTTCCTCCAGGGAGTGCCGGCCGATGCGAGGGGTCAGGAAGAGTAGGCGACAGTCTGCACATGCAAGCGAGTCAGAATAGCAACCGATGGTGACTACAAGATCTGCATACCGGTGTGGTCAAGCGCATAGTACAGCTCGGAGGGAGTATACGTGTTGTTCAGCACAACCAGGATAGCTCCGACCCGCGCAGCCGCAAAGAAGACGGAGATGTACTGCTCGCAGTTGCCCGCCATGATACCGATCCTGTCGCCCTTCTTGATTCCAAAGGCCAGCATGCCCCGTGCGACTCGATTGGCCTCATCGTCCAAGTCGGCGTAGGTCCATCGGGCTCCCGTCCAGGGAAACACGAGACACTCATAGTCGCCATACTGGAGACTCTGCAGGGACAGCAGCTCGCCAAGTGTGATCTCTAGCAGCTCTGGCTGAGTCGGCCCGTAGACAATCGAGAGCTGCTGCGTCACCTTGGAAGGCTGGATGTGAGATAAGGTCTGTTGTAGACGTCGCACAGTCGCCATCTTGAAAAGTACTGATACTCTGGGAGGGGACAAAGATCAAGATCCTACGGGCTTACCGTGGAGTACACCAGGGAATAAATAAAGAATCCTTCATCTATGCTAGGGACCTCTCGGAATTAATCGACCTGGAACCCAGGCAAGGCCCATGGCCATGACACCACTAGTCCAGCCATTCGGCACTCGATGCCGAATATAGCAATACGAACAGGGCTTTCCAGAAGAGAAACCCACTTGTGATCCAGTCCCCATTAGATCCGTACCACTGTCTCTGAAAGAGTCATCTTCTCACATCCTGCCGCCTGGTATTCTAGGGCCCTTGTCTTACAGCCTCGCTTAGAGGAAGGGAGCTAGAAATGGCGTGTTTAGTAGCAGAATACCGGAAACCTTGGCTGCTGCATCTCCACCGAAAAACCAACCAGTGCCAGCATAACGAGAAGAGCCGATGAAGATTTCATTCAGCCATGCTGCGTAGACGCATCTTGGCGTGAGATCTTGGCGGGTTATGTTTGGTACGGGATCCCATCAGATAAGAAATTTGCATTTCATGTGGTCACCCCAGGCAGAAGCGAGACATCGCCCACTATGTGGAACTCGCAGGATTCGGGATGCGTATGGATCTGGTCGAGGTCGTGTTGCATGATTCATGGGTATTCTCGCATCTATCACTTTGCTTTCTGGGACACTGAGCGCCTCCAGCATTGAACTCCTTTAGCTATCAGAATCGGCAACTTGTGAAGGAGTCTCATTTGGTTAACGACTGAGGCTAGCAGCCTGTATTTGATGCAGGGACCATGACTCTGCTGCACAACTTCTTAGTTGGACGTTGTCTCAAACCGAGGTGGAGAAATATATTAATAACATGGATTATTTGGCCATACAGCCTGGAAGGTTCTTCGGTTGAAGGAATTGCGAAAACGACCGGAATCATGTCTTCGAGCGTAGACTAGATTGGGCCACATTCCCTTGCGGTCATTGCACTCAGAGGACAAAGGATCAATGCAGATCGGTAACCGCGTCCAAGACCCTGAAGTGCCAAAGCAACGTCCGAACGGGACAATCCGACACTTTCCGAGAAAGGCAGACGCTGACCGGAAGGACGGCTCGGAGTCGGGGTTGATTACTTGTTTGTGCAGGATCGGCAAGATCTCAATCCAACGACGACTGCACGTCGGATATGCTTAGTACATACTTGGAGTCATCGTTTGAATGTTGATGAAGGGAAGGCGTTTCGCATTTTCACAGCTTAGTAGGCCTGCCAGGTTCAATCGCACGTGTTAAATTAATTACTTGGAAGGAAGCCCATCCCTGTCTCTCAACTGTGGCGTCTCCACCACGGATCAGATAGGGAACTCCGGAGTATAGTGCATGAGATACGGATCAGATAAATCGCTCACCACGCAAGGATTGGTGGAATTATAGGTCCTCCGGAGTGTTATCAATCAGTCGCAATAATGTCTTACTAAAACTGTCCCTCCCCGACAGCACGCTGTCATGTTCTTCTACACGGCACTGCTGGGGATTGCTCCTTCCCTCACTGAACCGCGGAAAAGCACTCAAATGGCCTTTCAGCGTCTGGCTGTGCATTTCAACAGAAGCACTGTCTCGACAGTGACCGAACTAATCCGCGAAAGGCTCTGACAGACATTACGTACCTAGGCAGCTCTCCAGCCGGACACACTAACCAAGGAAGCGGCAGACCCGAGCTCGTCAAGAGAGTTTCTGCCTCCAGGTGGACATCGGCTACAGCCGACCTGCTACGCGAAGGCTCATCGGTGGAGAAAGCCAGATGAGGGCAGATTGCAATGGGATTGCAATTACACCGAGACCAAGACATGGTACAGGGGTACTGGTGATACGGACGATTTCAATATGACGATACGTACGACGGATACGATACGGACAGAAACGAATCTAATCAGATGATGATCTAATCAGATAACCCGGCCGATGATCGGAGAGGCCCTAGATGGGGTCCCCCCACCTGCAGAAAAAAAGGATCCGCGTTTGTCGCGCACACTCTTCATCTTAGCAAAAACTCGGCTGAAACGCACATCATAATCATTTCGCCATCCAAAGCGGGCGCCTTGGTCTTCTGCAACCCCCCACACCATGCTCGCCGCCCAATGAAGCCCTCGAGTAGGCCCCTCTCAGGTCCGCGAATGACGCAGCA
The DNA here is from genome assembly GCA_002927005.1 of Aspergillus pseudoterreus. NCBI lineage: Eukaryota > Fungi > Ascomycota > Eurotiomycetes > Eurotiales > Aspergillaceae > Aspergillus > Aspergillus pseudoterreus. The sequence continues at coordinate 451,735 of PIJX01000015.1, read as the reverse complement.
TGGTCCGGGCCGTACTAGTAGGGCTCTTTTTCATCAGGTCACTGAAATCACTGGCTTCAATATAAGATTTCTGCTGTTTCCTTTTATTCTTCAGGGGTCAATAAGTATCGCGTGTGTCTGCATCGGTCGTCCATCTCCAGGCGCATGCGATTTGCAGGTGCGTGACCAACGTAAACCCCGCATCCTTAACCATCAACTCCCAGGCGTACCTCCAAACCTATGAGGGGCAACCAGCTCTCCCACTCCTCCAAAATGCATTCAAATACGCCCCCGGTCGCCTCCGGACAGCCCGGTCTCCCTTCTCAACCTGCATACACCCCCCTCGACATGTTGCCAGTGACCAAGGTTCCCGCGCTGGACACGACCGATCGGTACGCCGTCGACAAATCCGTCGGCGCGGCCGTTGGGAAAAGCCCGTCAGTAGAGGTCGCCTACTCCTCCTCTGTGCGAGATCTCGCCGATAGTATTATCCAGGGTTATGCTCGGTTTATCTCCCGTTTTATCGGCGCGGAGGATGTCGCCTTCTTTGTGACTCGCCACGCAGCATTTGCGACGGGTCCGGATGCGACGCGGTACGTTGTATGTGCTTTTGCGGTGGGATCCGGTGATGCGGCGACGTACACAGTACACGAATTCAACGAGGGTCACCGCGACCAGGATGAGGTTCAGTTTATCTTGGAACTCGGATTGGGCTCCGGTCCTGAGAATGGCGAGGCCCAACAAGCAGATACCCAAGAGGATGTTAGTGCTTCTCCCAAGGAGGACGACTGGTCAGGTACTAACGTGGGTAGAAATTCGCGCTTTCCGTCCAACACACCTCATCTGGCACCTTACAACTCCGCTTTTCCTATCCCCGGAGACTCATTCCCGATGCCGCCGTGCAGCAGCTGTTGAACACGTTGAGTGCGCATCTGGCGGACTCTTCGCCATCGCTCAGTCTGAAGACGCCTCTTCCGGAGCTTTCGATCCTTAATTTCCCTCCGCTTATGTTACCTCCTTCGCGAAACCCTGAACAAGACATAAATCTTAATGTCCAGAGCGCGCCGCCGACCGCGCTTCTGCATGCCGCTTTCGAGGGCTGGGCCCGTCGAAAGCCGGATGCGATCGCACTAGATTTCGTGCATTCCTTATCCTCCGCGCAGTCCCCTGCGGAGCACAGTATCTTGACGTACGCCGCGCTCAACACCGCCGCTTCTAATCTCGCCAGCTACATCCGAACGCTGTGGTCCGACAGTGACCTGCAGACCGACAATGCCCGCATCGTACCGGTTTACCTATCAACCTCCCCAGAACTTTATATCTCCTATCTTGCCGTCCTCAAAGCTGGCTGCGCCTTCTCTCCGATACCTTTAGATGCCCCCGAGCAACGGATTCAAGATATTCTCCATGACATTCAGTCACCTATCATCCTCGGTGCCGGTCCGGAGCCATCTTCGGGGCCATGGAGGTCGGAAATGCAGGGATCGGACACCATAAAACGCACCTGGATCGATGTGACGGATGTTTCCCGATGGAAAGAGATGCGCGGGGATCACCCGCAGTTGCAACCATCTTCACAAGACGCTCTTGAGGACCTGGAAATCAAGGACGACCAAACAGCGTATCTTTTCTTTACTAGTGGCTCCACGGGGAAACCAAAAGGCGTTCAGGTCAGCCATCTCGCGGTGACATGTTCCATTGCATCCCATTCGACTGCAATCCCTCTCCCCGGCGACAATGAAGGGGATTTCCGCTGGTTCCAGTTTGCTTCCCCGACCTTCGACCCGTCTCTGATGGAGATCTTCGTGACATTGAGTAACGGGGCGACCCTGTGCTCGGCAGATCGAAGCCTGACCTTGACTGATATTGAATCCGCTGTGAATGAGGCCCGGGCGACAGTGATGATGGCCACGCCAAGTTTGGCAGCGCTGTTGCGGCCCTCCCGCCTGACCACTCTCCAATCCCTCTGGACCATGGGTGAGAAATTGAATCGCACCGTGATTGACAACTTCGCCGCCAAACCAGAACCCAATGGGTCTCATACCTCCAGAGTGTTGGTCAACGCCTATGGTCCCACCGAAGGCGCGATCAACTGCACATTCCTTGCGCCAGTCGACTATGCTGTGCGGGGTTCAATCATCGGGAGCGCCCTCCCCACGTGCGCCATGCTCATTCTAGATCCCGATCAGCGTAACCCGACGCCAGTTCCTTCGGGTCTTGCTGGTGAGCTAGCCATCGCCGGTCCGCAGGTCAGCAAAGGGTATCTGAACCGCCCCGAGGAGACCGCCAAGTCGTTCGTCTACAGTAGCGAATTCGGCTATCTCTATCGGACCGGGGATATGGCGCGCATTGTGTGGGACAAAAATGGTTCGGAGGTCATTGAATTTCTTGGTCGGATTACCACCGATCAAGTGAAGATCAGTGGTCGACGGTTGGAGTTGGGCGAGATCGAGTCGGTCCTCGCGACGGTCAATGACGTCACAGAAACCGTGGCGGTCCTGTCCGCAAGGGACAACACTCCTGGCAGTGAGCAGATCGTCGCATGCCTCGTAACAAAGGCAACAAGTCGGTCCGCGCGTGAGAAAATTGTGCGCGATGCGCAGGAGTCCACTCTGCGGCATCTTTCCTCTTATATGTGTCCCTCCATCTACGCTTTCTTTGACTCTCTTCCGCGTTCGAGCTCCGGCAAAGTTGATCGCAAAACCATCGCAGTGAGGCTACAAACGGGCGGAGATCGTGGGGTGGAGGTTTTCCTTTCGCCTAAAGCTGGAATGTCCAATGGCGTGCATGATGATTGGGATGAAACTGAGGACGAGACCGTGTTGGCATTGCAGGACCTTGTCGTGCGCCTCATCGCCGAGTCGACCGACGAAGACGCGACTACCATCAAGGCCGGGTCAGATCTCTACACTCTGGGACTGGACAGTCTAGGTGCTATGCGATTCCTGCAAAAACTGCGAGATCAATCTATCTATGATTTGAGCGTAGCCGATGTCCTTCTCTCCGGAACACCCAAGGGACTAGTCTCGATCATTGCCCGCCGTCATCAAGCGAATGGTACGGCCCAGGTGAATGGGAGCCCGGAGCTAAATCACTCCCAAGAGCCATTGGGTGAACGCCTCGCATTGTTTAGTTCCAAGAACCACCCGGTATGCGCAGAAAGACTCGGTCTAAACCCCAGCCAGATTCAGAAGGTGCTGCCAACTACCGCAACGCAGTCCGGTATGATCACAAGTCTCCTGCGAAGCTCTTCCGACAGTGCGTCTAGCAGTCGCACGTACATATATCACTCTGTCATTCCTCTTCAGCCGCATGTGGATGTGGAACGCATGCGTACTGCGTGGGACACCGTCATCTCCGAATACGATTCTTTCCGGACAGTGTTCTGTCTGGTCGACGATGATCTGGCGCCATTTGCTCAATGTATTCTCGCGCCGGGAGCGGCGTCACGGCCAGAGTGGAACATCTGTTCTGCCAAGGACACTGCGGAAGAGAGCCTCCACAAGGTGCTCCAAGATGCCGAGGGGCAGATCAGATTAGAAACTCCTCCGTGGAAGCTTTCTCTAATCACAACACCTGAGAAGCGGCTGATTATTTTGAGCATGTTCCACGGCATTTTTGACGGTGGTTCTTTACAACTGCTCCTCGAGGATGTGGCTTCGGTGTACAATTCCAAAGGCCTCGCAGAGCGCACTTCCCTTGAACACATTGTTCAACATCACTTCGGTGCCGATCATGAGGCTGCATCCGTCTTCTGGGCGAAGCACCTTGATCAGTATTCCCCGGTGGCGTTCCCCTCACTCACCCCTCAACGACCACCTGCGGTGAAGACAGTGGGATATGTGGAGATAACGTCCAAGATCAGCCATGTCGATTTGAAGAAGCGGTCCAAAAATATAGGCTCGACTCCTCTCGCCGTCCTCCAATCAGCCTGGGGTTCTATCCTGCTAGCTTATACAGGAACTCAGGATCAAGATGTGACAATAGGTAGTGTCGTGTCTGGACGGCTCGACCGCGACTCGGAAAGTTGCATTGGTCCGACCTACTCCGTCATCCCGTTGCGACTTTCCGTGAATCGAATTGCCCGTGACCTTGACGATGCTTGCACCAACAAGTCTGTTGCCCGCTACCTGACTTCCTTTGGTGCTCAGGCGTTATCACACCTGCAGTTGTCGCTAGGATCTACTGTGACAGCAGATGGCCGACTCCCATACGATACACTTCTTGCATACCAGGACTTCAACGCCGGTTCCCATGCAAGTGGCACTGCTGGCAGTGGCCCCTGGGGGTCAGTTGACCACCCCCCAATGGCACATGACTTTGCTGTGATGGTTGAGGTCTGGCCTTGTTCCGATTCATCTTTGACATTCCGTGCTACTTACAACGACTCTCATCTCGATGCTGAGGGCGCTAGAATCATGCTAAGCGAGATGGATGATATTGTCAGGTACATGCTTGATGAACCGGAAGGAAACTTCTTAGAAGCACTCTCGCACACTGAATCGAGCCTCAAGTCTTCTTTTAACCCGGTGTCGCGTTGCGTTGATGAGGTATTCGAGGGGGTCCTCATCCACTCTTGGTTTGAGAGCCATGCAACCTCCAAACCACATGACCCAGCGCTAATCTTCAAGTATGATTTGGATGATTTGGAGGGCCCGGCTAACATTACCTGGACATACGGCGAGGTCAACGCCATGGCTGACAGGCTTGCGGATCATCTGTCTGAGATCTGTGGCCCCTTGGCAAACGTTCCCGTCCCACTTTGTATCGAGAAAAGCCCAGCTTTGTATATAGCCATTCTGGCAATTCTTAAAGCCGGTGGTGCCTGGTGCCCCATTGACACCTTATCCCCTGCACAACGTCGTCACGATCTAATCGCGCGAACTGGAGCCAAGGTTCTTCTGGTCTCCAGTGATGACCCAGCCCAGACAGAGGAGTCTGTGCCCTCTGGTGTCGAACTCATCGATGTCGCTCAATACACCAAGGATGCTCCGTTGCTAGCGAACGGTGTCCATCAGAAAAGTCCTCGAGTTAAGAACAGCCCAGACGATATGGCCTATTTGATCTGGACTAGTGGTACGACTGGTGCTCCCAAAGGAGTTCCCATCACGCATTCCGCGGCTGTGTCTGCCATGAAATCCCTCCACAGGGATATCCCCACCGATGTGAGCGGCGGCGCTATCCGTTGTTTGCAGTTCTCGCAGTACACTTTTGATGTCTCGATCCAGGATATGTTCTATACTTGGGGCATAGGAGGCGTGCTTATTTCAGCTACCAGAGAGATCATGCTTGGCTCGTTTTCCAAACTTGCGAACACAACGAAGGCGACACACGCGCATCTCACCCCGGCCTTCGCTGCTGGTATCCCAAGGAAAAGCTGTGAAACGTTGCAGGTCATCACGATGATCGGGGAGAAATTGACACCGTCTGTTGCCGACGACTGGGGCACTGACATGCGAGCGTTCAACACTTATGGGCCTGCCGAAGCAACCATTGTTTCTACGATCCGGGAGTTTGGAAATGAGCACAAAAATATCAAGAGCGCGAACATCGGCTGGCCGATGGATACCGTTTCCGTCTATGTGATGAAAAAACGACGCACGATCATGAAGAATGCTGTTGGCGAATTGGCGCTTGGTGGTCCACAACTCTCTCCTGGATACCTGAGGCAGGAAGATGTCACTAAGGCCAAGTATATCTACAGCCAGGAAGCAGGTCAAACCCTGTATTATACCGGTGACTTGGTCCGCATGCTCAGCGATGGCTCTCTCGAGTATATCAATCGTGTCGATGACCAGGTCAAGCTTGCGGGTATTCGCATTGAGCTTAGTGAGATCAGCTACTCCTTGGGTGGCTGCCATCCCCTGGTCGAGAACATTGAGACTCTCGTTCTCACTCGTCCTGACAGGCCCAACCAGGTCGTAGTCGCTTTTCTTTCTGCCCCAGGCGCAATTCGCCCGGAGCAGGGTGGAGATCTTGTGTTACTCGATGATACTGCCCTGGAGATTGCCCAAGCTGCTAATGAAAAAGCACAGTCTACCCTACCAGATAACATGATTCCTTCCGTTTATCTGGTGATCCGAAGCATCCCGAAGACAGCATCTGCGAAGACAGACCGTCGCGCACTCCAGGCTGCATATGCCACGGTTGACATTGACGATTGGGAAAAGCGGCTGAATCCGGAGACCGCTGCTGCTGCTCAATCACCTGATGACCCAGAATATGCTGCTACCATTGCACAAGTGATTGACATGATTTCCTCGCTAGCAGGCATTTCGTCCGCGGGTATCTCGAGGACCAGTAGGATGCATAGCTTGGGTATCGACTCCATTCGCGCAGTTCGGCTTGCGTCCAAGATGAGAAAAGCAGGGTACCAGTTTTCAGTTCTTGATCTCCTGAACTGCGTCACCGTTCAAGATCTCATGAAGCTTATCTCAAAGAAAACGGAGCAGCCCCGCTCCGATGTGTTCGATGTCAACGGCTTCAACGACGAATGGCATCCAGCTATATCTGACAAGGTGCAGGAGGAATTCTTCACTGTCAGGGCCACGGCTATCCAAGAAAGTCTTCTCAGTGAGACTATGGGCACATACGATATGTATTGGAGCAACCATTTCTTCTCCCTTGAGCAGACTGTGGACGTCATAAGACTGAAGCAAGCCTGGCTCGCCGTCGCTCAGAAAACAGAGGCGTTGAGGACAGGGTTCATGCCTGTGGCTGAGGTTAGCAAAGGCAACAACGGCGGCGCACTTGATTTTTCTCTCCTGCAACTTATCTACAAGGTTCCTTCAATGGATTGGGAATATGTGAATTGCTCTATAGGGGATTACGTCGAGTTGCGTGATGCTCGAATCAAGGACGTCATGATGAAACACCAGACGCAGTACTTCAGGAATCCTCCTTGGGCAGTCACAGTCTTTGACAAGGATGGCGAGAGGGTCATGATCTTCACGATACATCACTCCCTGCATGATGAGCCCTCGCTTCGTCTAATCATGGACGATGTGCAAGCCGCCTATGCTTACAAGCCACCATCGAGACTCCAGCTCACTAATGCCTTGTCAATCGTCTTACCCAACGAGCAAAAGGCCAAAGCGACGCACGATTTCTGGAAGTCGGAACTCGAGAAGTTTGCGGAGCTCGATGTTCCGGTATGGCCGGATCTCACAGGTGTTAGGGCGCAGCCGGCTGCTGTCCCAGAACGCAGGCTACTCATCGCAGAAGTCCCGTTGACCGAACCAGCGACGAAACTCCAGTCAGCGGCTGCGGAGCTAGGGGTTTCGTCCGTTGCGTCAATCATTCGGGCTGCTTGGGGATACGTTTCCGTTAGCTATCTTGGAATTCCGGCTACGGTGTTTGCGGAGACTCTGTCGGACCGTGTTTTGCATGCAGACTTGGAAGATGGGGTTGGGCCTCTGATCTCGGTTGTTCCCATCCCTTTCTGCCCTAAAGGTAGTGCACGAGAGCTTCTTAACGAGCAACACCGACTTTCGGTTCAATCATGGAAGTATCGCCACATTCCTGCCCGTGATGTTCGAAAGATGCTCAAACGACCACGAGGTGAAGCACTATATCCGGCAGTTTTCAACTTCCACGCGGAAAGTGACGCATCTGAGAGCTCATCCCCAACTATCTGGAGTGAGACTGAGGACGAGGTTGGCTTGCATGTTGAGCATCAGATGGCCTTCAATGTCTTCCAGCGACCAGATGGATCCTTCCTGCTGGAAGCATGCGCGGATAGTCGTGTCATGAGCCAAGAACAATTGGCAGTGTTTGTCCGTCAAGTGGACGGTCTCGTCAGCGCCATGCTAGCCTATCCTGATAAACCATTGATGGACGTTGTCGATCACCTCTCGCATGATCTTCTCTCCGTTTCGAACAGACCCGTTAGCGAAGAGGTTGCTAACTCGGTACGTTCTGCGCCCACATATTGGTTGGAGCGGCATGCCAGGGAACATCCGGACTGGACTGCAGTGGAAGTAGCAAGCAGTATCAGCCCTGATGGTATTGTGAAGGAGACTATGAGCTACAGTAAACTGAACGCTGAAGCAAACCGCGTAGCGGCTTACCTCGGGTCCCTGGGCCACAAAAACAGGATGATTGCTGTTTGCACTGGACGGAATCTACCTTCATACCCGATAATCGTTGGCATCTTCAAATCTGGAAACGCATACCTGCCAATCGTGGAGGATCTTCCGGTTGATCGCAAACTGTTCTTGGTCGAGGATGCAGAATGTCCAATCGTGTTCACTGAGACGACTCTCTCAGACTCTTTCTCTCGTGTTTCTGACAACTGCGGCGTCATTTGCATCGACGACCCGCAGTTCCAGAAGTCGGTCGAATCAATGCCTGTTGAGGATAGAGACTACCAGTCCGACCCCGACGACCTCGCCTACCTCCTTTTCACGTCTGGATCTACCGGCAAACCGAAGGGCGTGATGGTCACCCGCGGCAATCTTTCGTCTTTCATCGAGTCTTTCAGCGAATTTGCCACCACGGCAGCCCCTGTCACTTTCGAGCTCGGGGGCAAGGGCAGATACCTAGCTCAAGCCAGCAGAGCATTCGATCCTCACCTCTTGGAGATGCTCTTCCCTTGGCGCCACGGAATGACAACAGCAACTGCACCTAGGGAAATGATCTTGGATGACCTTCATTCCACCATGTCAAAGTGGGACATCACGCACGCAAGTTTTGTGCCTTCTATCGTCGACCAGGCCAATCTGACGCCCCGCGACTGTCCCAGTCTGGTGTTTATGACCGTTGGTGGTGAGAAGATAACTCAAAAGGCACTGGATACATGGGCTACGTCGCGTGTTGCACTTGTAAATGCTTACGGACCAACCGAAGTCACTATTGGTTGCACATTCGCTCGCGTTGGGAAGTACACAAACATGCGCAATATTGGAGCTCCATTAACCTCGTGTGGTGGCCATGTCTTTATCCCCGGTACTCAGCATTATGCTCTGAGAGGTCAAACTGGTGAACTGTGCTTCAGCGGCGATATTGTTGCTAAGGGTTATCTCAACAGACCAGATGCAACTGGATTCTGCGACGGTCCCCGTGGAGAAAAAATGTATCGAACTGGTGATATCGGTCGCTTGATGCCTGACGATTCGGTGGAGTATCTCGGTCGTGGAGATGACCAGACCAAGATTCGCGGCCAGAGACTTGAGCTTGGAGAGGTCTCTGAAGTGCTTCGTTCCTCCTCGCCAATTCCGATCGACGTCGTTACCAGCGTTGCTCAGCATCCCGGCCTCGCGAGAGTGCAACTGGTCTCCTTTTTCGCACGCGCCGGTGCTCGTCAGCGCGATCAGAAGGAAGTTTCTCTTGTACAGTCAGATCTGGCCACTCTTGGTAAGGAACTTCAAGAGATTTGCCAGAAGAAGCTTCCTGGTTACATGGTTCCTGAGCTCATCCTACCTGTCACGCATATTCCGCTGGCACAAATGTCGGCCAAGATCAATGTCAAGGAGCTTCACGCCATATTCGCGTCGCTTCCGCTGGACCTAATCCTCCAAGGAAACAAGTGGACGGCTGAAGGCGGGGCTGCTTCCAGTCGACCTTTGACAGCAGATGAGGAAGCAGTCGTGAAGGAGATCTGTAGTGTGATTTCCGTTGATGCCTCCATCCTTGGTGCAATGACAAACATCTTCGAAGTCGGTCTGGACAGTCTCAGTGCTATCGGTCTCTCCATCAGACTGAGAAAGATCGGGTACGCGGCTACAGTGGCTCTTGTTATGAGCAACCCGGTCATTGAACAATTGGCACGGCTACCCAGGATGTCGCCGCCTGTGTCAAATGGAGATACCGCTGCCTCGAAGCTGCACCAGAGACTAGCCGATCTGGACGCCCAATACCGTCGAAGCTGCCCGGCTGACGTCGACTTGTCTACAGTCTCCTCGGTTCGGCCTTGCCTACCGCTTCAAGAGGGTCTGGTCGCGCGTTCTATCAATAGCGAAGGTGATCAGTTGTACGTCAATCATGTCGTTCTACAGCTCGCAGGCCATGTTGATGCGGGTAAGTTGAAGGCAGCATGGGAGAAGGTCGTATATGACAATGAAATCATGCGGAGCGCTTTCGCTCCATTGGATAATGAGATGGTGCAAGTCGTTTTCTCGGCTGGTTCTTCTCAGATTCAGTGGACTGATGAGGAGTATGAGAACTTGGAGGAAGCGCTATCCCGCCGCAAATCACAGGAAGGGAATGTCTCGCGTGAGATCATCTCGAACATTTGCAGCATTCCTCCAGTGCGGTTCCATTTCGCAAGATCCTTTAATGGAGGGCAGCCGCTCGCGCTGTTCATTGCGATTCATCATGCCCTTTATGATGGAGAGTCTTTCACGATGCTAATGCAGGATGTCGCCTCTCGTTACGAAGACAAGCCTGTTCCGACCCGCGGCTCACCGTCAGATTTCATTGAGCATGTCTATGGCCTGGGCTCAGATAAAGCTAAGGAGTACTGGGTTCAATATCTGACGGGTTATTCTCCTACGCTGTTTCGCACAGAGTTTGGCTCGTTGGAGCAGCCTAAATCCGTACAGAGACGCGCGAGTAACAAATTATCGGAGCTGGAACAGTGCGCAGCAAATCTCCAGACCACCGTCTCATCTCTGATGCAGGCGCTTTTTGCCCTCCTTTTGGCTGATACTGTTGGTGTATCCGACGTCACCTATGGTCTTGTGCTCTCTGGTCGTGCTATCTCCGTCCCTGGCGCGGACACAGTCCTTCTTCCATGCATTACCACGATCCCTGGCCGCCTGAATACCAACAACCTCAGCACGGTTTCTGAAGTCGTTCAGGCCGTGCAGAAATCGACCGCTAAATCTCTCGACTTCCAACACACATCGTTGAGACACATCCAGCGTTGGATTAAGTCTGAGTCCCCTCTGTTTGACTGTCTGTTCTCGTATATTCGTGCTACATCACCAGCAGCGCATAGCTTGTGGCGTGAATTCGACAGCCACATGCCCGCTGAGTATCCTGTGGCAGTGGAAGTGGAAGCAAACCATGAGTTGGATACGGTAAGCCTTAACGGGCTGTTCTCGTCGGCCTTTACCTCGTCTCATGATGGAGAGGAGCTTCTCGAGAAGATGGATGCAGTGTTGTCTAGTGTTGTGGCTGGGGAAAGTCTCTCGTTGGACAACTTCAATCTTTCCACATCCCAGGCTCCGGGTTCCCGCTCGACTACCGTCAAATGGGATGAGACTACGTGGTCCAGTGTGGAAACTGAGCTCAGAGACATTACCGCGTCATTCTGCGGATTGGCAGCGTCGGATGTTTCCAAGGGCGCGTCTTTCCTGAGCCTTGGTATCGACTCAGTAACCGCGATCCAGTTCGCGCGCAAGCTTCGGGAAGCAGGAATGCAGGTCACTTCATCGGATGTGATGCGCTTCTCCTGCATTGGTGCCTTGGCCCAACATATCGAATGCTGTTCATCAGAGGCGTCGCAGACCAATGGGGTGAAAGACTCCCAGCCGACCAGCATCCCAGTCGCGGAGTATCAAAAGCACATTCGGCCTCTTAAGGATGACGATTTCATCTCCACTGTCTTTGAATGCACACCACTGCAGTCCGGCATGATCACGCAGACAATCAGTTCCGATGGGCAGGTCTACGTCCACCCGCATGCGATTAGGCTCACGGAAAATGCGGACGTTCCCCGACTAAAAGATGCTCTTTTGAAAGTCATCCAGGCAAATGACATTTTGCGTACCTCGTTCCACCTAATAGGGGGATTGGGCCCGTCTTGGGTTGGTGCTGTGCATGAACGCCCTCCTTTTGAATGGGATGAGGTGGAGCTGCCCTCTGGGGCCGATGTCCCCTCGCAAGTCGCCGCTCTCTATTCGTTCTCTGATGAAGCTTCTTTTGAGGCTCCGCCGATTCGTTCCGTCCTTGTCCACCAACCTGAGGGCAAGGTCCTTGTCATCGTCATGCACCATGCCCTCTATGACGGTGCTTCTCTGCCATTCTTCTTTGAAGACCTGACCACCGTCTACAATGGCAGCGGAGTCCCTGACAGACCACAATTCTCGAAGACCGTCGGTCTCATATTGGGTTCACAGGAGGAATCTTGCAACTTCTGGATCAGCAAACTAAGCAACTATGAAGTTACTGAGATACCCCGGCTTCCCGCTTCAGAATCGTCGAGCGAAATGCTGCTCCGCAAGTGTCGACTTGATATTGACTTGCCAGCTGCCATTCAGTCTTGCAAGGAGATGGAAGTAACAGTGCAGAATATCTCGCTTCTGGCGTATTCTAAAGTTCTAGCACGTTTGGTTGGAAAGCGTGATGTGGTGTTTGGACAAGTTCTGGCAGGGCGTTCGTTGTCTAGCCCAGAGGCTGAACGTACTATTGGACCTCTGTTCAACACTGTGGCCCAAAGAGTCACTTTTGAGCCCAAGTTCTTGAGCAATAAATCGATGGCCCAGCGTTTGCAGCAATTGACCACTGATGCTCAAGGTCACCAGCACGCACCACTCAGGGTTGTCCAGAATGCTCTCAGACAAGCGAACAGACTGAAGTCTGCGTCTCTCTTCGACACACTATTCGTCTTCATGAAGAGTGCAGACCTTGAGGGCAGTGTACTAGAACAGCAGAACATCTGGCGGCCTTACGAGTCAGATGACTCTGCGGCTCTGACGGAGCACAAGCTGAATGTTGAAGTTGACCATGCACATGATGGAATTCACATCACCGCATCGTGCAATGGACAGTATATGACACAGAATATGTTGGATGGGTTTGTGGATGAGTTTGGAGCAGTGCTGCGAGACATCATCGAGCACCCAGCGAGATGCGCAACAGTCATGCCCGAGCGTCTCGGAGAACTGCCACTCCGGCTTTCTGTGACAGGATCAGAAGGAAACAGCGATGAGGACGTCGATGGCCCTCCGCATGAGGCCGTCATTCAAGCTGTTCTTTCTGATATCAGTGGCCTGTCGAAGGAAAACATAAAGCCAACCACGAGCATCTTCAGTATTGGCTTGGACTCGCTGTCGGCCATCCGGATTGCATCCGTCTGTCGGAAGAAGGGCCTCAAGACAAGCGTTGCCGATATTCTACAGGGTGGCACTTTACGTGGTATCAGCCAGCGTGTCCGGCCGACTTCGGAGCAAGCACCCAAGGCACAGGGCTCGCTGATTGCTGACTACGATAGTGTGGAACGGGCTGTTTTGGAGCGACTACAGCTAGGCAAGGAATCCGTCGAGACGATCCTGCCCTGCCTCGGCGGTCAGTTCTTCCACCTCGCCAGCTGGTTGAAGTCTGGGCGAAAGTTATTTGAGCCTGCATGGCCATACTTCAGCTCAGAACGCATCGACAGTGTGAAGCTTGAACAAGCATGGTTCCAGCTTCGCCAGAGACATCCGATTCTGCGAACCTGCTTTGTGGCTCTTTCACCGTCCGAAGCAGTGCAAGTTGTGGTGAAGGATGCTATGCGTGACGGAGACATGTTCAAGGTCATCGAGTCGTCTGATCCCATCGCTGAGGTAGCTAAAGCGCAAGCGAGGGAAGAGGCAGTGCGCCCATCCTCTCTGTTTGTTCCTCCCGTCAGACTTCGCCTCATGAAGGCTGGCGATAGAGATGGTGTCCTCGTCCTTATTAACCATGCTGCCTATGATGCGTGGACAATGCCGATGTTTGTTTCTGAACTCGCAAATCTCTACCGCGGCCAACCATTGGACACCAATCCCGATTTCCCGGCGTTTGTCGACTTCTCAGTGCGATCTCTCCGTGGGCTCGATGAGAAGACCTTCTGGACCTCTGCGGTGGGCTCAGGCACACCTACGCTGGTCAAGAGTAACAAATCTGATGCTGGTCAAGCCTCTGGTCAGTTGTTCGTTAGCGCATGGGAACAGGTCAAGAACCTCAGCCAAATGGAGACCGCATGCCGTTCCGTCGGGCTTAGTCTCCAAACCGTCGTCCTTCTCGCCATATCTCGCTGTCTCTCGCGGACCACGGGAGCAAAGAACCCGGTGATGGGCCTGTACCAGACCGGCCGGTCTGCGTCGTTTACCGATATCGAAAAGCTGTCAGGACCCTGCCTCAACGTCAATCCTTTTGCTGTCCCTGATGCTGTGTCGGCCGGCTCCCTTCTTGACAAAGCACAAGCTGTCCAATCTGCTCTTGCCGAGCGGATTATTTTCGAGCAGAGCTCACTCCGGGACGTCCTCAACTGGACTGGAAACGGAAATGGCGCTCCACTTTTCAACACCTGGGTCAATCTTCTCTGGATGCAGAACGCGATGCCATCAGCTGCTGATGCGTCTCCGGACTCGGAAGCGGTCGATCATGCGGACCTGTTCCTCCCACTTCGCATCGGCGTGCCCACAGACTTCATACCAGCGGAGCCTTTAGATAGTCAGGACACAGCCGTCTCCGCCTTGGATACTTCTTTCCTGCCTGATGAGAACATCTTCATCGATGTTGGGCCTGACCCCAAGACTGATAGCATTGGGTTTGGCGTTCGTGTCGAGGGCGGCGTTCTTACTGAGGACGAAGTGCTTCGACTTGTTTCTGAAATAGGATGCGAGATTGAGACTGTTGTCTCGTCGTTGCATTAGAGGGTGGCCGATTATATATATTGCGAGCATGTTTTCTTTCATGTATATTGATTGATTGTTGTATATATTGAAACTTGTGCATTCGATAGAGCGAATAGATCTCATTGCGTTTTAGTCCCTTCCAGGTTCAATAAGCCGTACTAGATCGCCAGAGGCTATTTCCCCATAGTTCTTCTAGCACTCCAAGAACCATCACCCTTCTTAAGACAAATCTCAACTACTACAAAACAATCTTGCTTTATACCACTTGCGGCCCAAGTGGAAGCGAGCCACGTCTGGACTTCAGGAGCGTACTATCGCGTGTGGGATTATTTCTAAGAGATCTAGATCGACTGCAAGGAAGAGGTGATTAGTTCGTATGGTATCCGTTATTATAGTTTGATATCGACTGTTAGCTTTGCCTGTTATATTTAATTAGGGGTTGGTCCCGATATGCTTAGCTCGCATAGCTCAGTTGGTAGAGCGCGTGACTAGTAATCACGAGGTCCTCGGTTCAAGTCCGAGTGTGAGCACTTATTCTTATTTTTTTCCCCCTCCTTCATTCGTCACCTATCATTTGTCCCCCTCTACTCACTGATCTCGTCAGCTTCGCCATTGCCTGTTCATACGATCCTTACTTCGGCGTTGTGGCGAGTCGATGGGTATCAAGAGAATGTGTGTCCTTACATAGTAAACTACTGTTCATAGTCAATTGAAATCGAATTATTTATGAGTTACAAATTGGGGAGGACGAGACCAACTATGTAACTATGTATGCGATACATTGTATTTAAATAACAGCGACGTCGCTCGAGAATTATAGACCTTCAACCGCCTCGTTCACACTCTCAATAAACGTCTTGTTATTTAAAGTATTGTCGATAGTAAGTAGTATTAAGTAATAGCTATAAATGCCTATTTACATAGAGATATCTAGTAATGAAAGGCAAGTAATAGCTTAGTACTAGGAAAGAGTATCTAAAAGACAGTCTTTTAGTAGTTCTTAGTATATACTAGATTACCTAGTATTAAAAATAATCGTGAGGCCGGCGGGTAGCCTTCGCTGGCTTCGGAGAACTACTCCGTACATAGGACCTAGGGGCAGTGGCGGGTCGGCCCCACCCCCACCCCCACCCACACCGTCGCCGGCTATGGCTTAAGGAGTTCTCGTTCAAGGTTTGGCCGAAGGATGATCGGTGTTATCGGATTGTACGTTTATATTGCCGGCCGCTCCGTCGGGCTAGTCGAGATGATCATCCCATAGTGAAAGGGCTCCACGATTCTTGCTCCCAATCCCGTCGGGCGCTGTCAACAGCCCTCGGAACGTCGAACAGCCCAGAAGACTGAAATAGAAGGTCCACTGGTAATCACGGTACCCTAACTGTTCCAGAGTAATTCCTGACTGGCTTGCCGTACCCCGGAATCTCCGAACTGTAGCCCCAACTTCATGGAATTTCCCCGCATTGTCCTTCGCATCCTTCTCACCCTCTCCTTTCCGTTCCTTCCCACCAAGTCCGCGTCACACATTGCTTCCATACCATGTCGACCCATGATGAAACCAAATTGACCTGCGAAATCTGCGCTCGCCAATTTACGCGTCGCGAGCACTTGACCCGTCACCTGTCATCCCACGTCAATCGTCGCCCATACCAATGCGGCTCCTGTGGGAAAGCGTTCAACAGATGGTATATTTCCAAGCTAGACTACCTTTCTTTTTGAGCCACTTCCTAATACGTACCAGCGATCTGTTAACCAGACATCGAAGAATAAGCTGCTTCACAGTGACCCAGGGCAAAGCCAAGGAACCGCAAGCGCGAATTCAAGGAGCGTGCGACGACTGTGCCAAAGCCAAAGTCCGTTGCTCTCCATCTCTCCCGTGTATTCGGTGTCTCAAGAAGGGGATTTCTTGTACACGAAGATCCACGCGGAGATTGACCAACTCGCCAGAGCCTAATGTGGCGTTTCGACGCGCTGACCAGCAGCTGCTTACTCCCCCGGCGCTAGTCCGGGGACAGTTGGAGGCATCCAACCATAGAGTTAATAACAGCATGGGGCAGCATATATCCGCCTTGCCAACGCCGCTGTTGTCAGTTGATTCCGGTGGGTTTTCACGGAAACGCGGTGGGTTGAAGAGGAAGGGTCGCTTGCTAATGATATCAGGACACCTGGAGGCTGAGCCATCGCCTATGGAAATCCCTGCTGAAAATACTACACACGCCCCTTCATTCGATTGGTCTATTGAAGACTTCACGCCTCCGCAAGGGTTCAGCATGGATGTTCTTGGCCTTTTAGGATTCTCTGGGAATGGACCTCAGCTTGACCTCGATGATACCTCGCGGCCGCATACTGTCGCGACCGGACGAGAGGATGCAGAGGCGCTTGCTGTTGATGCCGTCGATCAACCAGCTAGGGATAACTTGCCTGTTCCGTCGGACCTGTGGCATACATACGGCGGGTCCGGGATGGTCCAGCCAAATTTGTGGGAGAAATCTCGACCAGCAGGGTCAACGGGGCTTACATATGGCAGCAATAAAACCATGAATGGGTGGGAAGACGGTCCTAGGACCCCCGGGTCAATCTTGAGCCTCCTCAGTTTGAGTGATACCCTGGCAATGGAGGACCACGGCCATGTTCCTCGAATTCGACCGAGTCAGGTGACGGGGTTATCGGCATTGATTGCCAAAACACCGGGCCCGCAATATTCTACATGTGATCCAGACATAAAAGAGCTCTTGAACAACCCGGAAGCTATCAATATCTTTGTTCAGCTGTACTTTGAACACTACCAACCAACCCTACCTGTCCTTCACAAAGCCACATTCAACGTGTCTGACCCACCTCCGTTGCTCACACTCGCAGTTATCACCATTGGAAGTCGGTTTTCCAAAATTCCACGGGCCCGTACTCTGTCCTCCGTCCTGGGGGAAATACTGCGCAAGGCACTGGATAACCTGGTATATCGCTGCTCATGAGCAAATAAAAACAAAGTCCGCTAATTTCAGTTTGCCTTGAACTTGTACAGGTGGAGGAAAATATTCAACAAACTATCGAAATCCCTTTTGTGCAGGCAGCACTTTTGAACCAAATCCATATGGCCTTTGATGGCTCCCGACACAGCGCCTTGAAGGCACAGTTCCAGCGGGCCATGCTAATAACAATATGCCGTGGACTGAACACTAGGATGCGCCGGGAAGACCTGCTCCGGAAGCAGGATAATAGTTCGCATTCTGGTTGCCATGCTGAAGAGGTATCCAAGTGGCTTGGAAGAGAGCTTTGCAGAAGACTGACGTATGCGATCTGGGTGTGTTCCCTTCGATTTTATAGTGCTCCTTGTCTATCAACCGCTATCCGCTATTTGGATAATTGCTTTTGACTAATGGAAAATTTTTCCTGTTGCAGTTGGTCGATTGCCAGTTTAGCCTGCACGCCAGCGTGCCACCCATGATGAGTCTGGATGACCTTGATCCCATCTTACCTTGCCCCGACACACTATGGGATCTGAATGCGGCAGCGCTATCCCGGCGGTTGGACAGTTCACATTGTAACCTATCTCCTGCTGCTGCGTTTGCTCTCCTAGGTTTGCTAACCGCGAGTTAGGCTTTGTCCGGGAGGTGAGGCTCAAGGATGCTTTAGATCCGAAGAAGCTAGGGGACATAGTACAGTCAAACGATTTTGGTCCCTTCTCGCGATTGATCGCGATGACTGCAGTATTCTATCAGTGGCAAACGGCAACCAGTTTCAATCGCTACATACTTCAGGGAGATGCAGACCAACCTGCGCAGCACAATAGTCCATTTGGGGATGACCATGGGGTAACGTCGACTGAAAATGAGCTGAGTCCATCGAAGCCGTTCCTCTCCGTAGATCATCGTGCGAAATGGAGGAGCACAGCCTCTGAAGCCATTAGTGCAATCTGCATCAATATCACCACTTACCGGGAGAGTGATGTATTGCAGCTGACGAAGCTGTATCACTACATCTCTATACGACTCATTCTGCCACTGCACCCGATGTGCGAGTACATTGGGTGGATGGCTACCAAGCAGTGTACGACGGCAGCCCGCGAAATTCTCTGCTCCTGGCTCCGCGGCGACATTCAGAATGCCCGGAGGGCAGTAATACACGCCATCACACTGTTCTGCCTCGTGCGGCGAAGGAAGTGTGCGGCTCATAGTGAGAACCACCATCTCTTTGTCGCATTCTTGACCATCTGGACGTTTTTCTCTCTGGATCTGGTGGCACGTCCCGCTAGCCAAGATGAAACCGCTATCGCCGATGAGGGGATGTACTGCTGCTATATTGACTGGGATGGTGGAGTTGATGCGGCGGAGAAAGAGCGATGGATACAAGCCCCTGGTCATCCCCGTGTCCGGATTGCGGGAGTCGGAAACCTGGAAGAGCCGAGTGGCTTGCATCGTATCTTGGTTGAGACACATCGGATCCTTCTCTCGGACCAGGTGTGGGGAATCAGCCGGCTTTTTGCCGGAGTGCTTGAGGGGCTCATTAGCCGAGGGTCTGCGATTGCTTAGACTTGAAGAATGATGAATACTGAACTGCTGTTTGATTTGTTACACCCAACTATATGTGAGAATGGGGCAGCCCACTCGGCTCGGACCTTACTCGTCCTGCTACGTTACCTGCGAGCTGCTCCCCGCACTCCACATCGGATAGGCTGCAGAGTATAAGACACGCACAGCTATATAGATATATAGAGTGGCCATGGTTATCAGTGTCCTAAGAACATACAAGACAACCACCTCGACTTCAAAGATGGACCAAAACAACATGTCACTCCCCCCTCACTCGGCGCTCCTGGCCGCATTTTGCGTCCTGCTTGGAGCAGCCCTATTTACAATTCTCCACAGGCACGCTGATGGTGCTAAAGAGCCCCCTCTCCCGCCCCAACCTAAGGCCAATTTTATCCTAGGAAACCTGTTAGAGGTCATCAGAGCAAGCAAGGAGAGCCTCCAGCATTTATTGATGCATCGCTGGGCTCGCGAACACGGCGAGGTGTTTCGCGTCCGCCTTGGTCCTGTGACGGAGTACTTCCTTAACTCGGATCGTGCTGTCAAGGTGTGTGGAGTGGATCGGAACTCTTTTATTTTCCTTCTTCCAGCGTCGGTACTAACTCCTGTCTCTCTGCAAGGAAATTATGGATCGTTCATCGGCGATATCGTCAGAGAGGCCGCGCTGGATCGTCAGCAACGAGCTTATCTGCAACCAGCTAAATGTTCTTTTGCTTCATGGGAGTGACCCACGATGGAAAGTAAGAAGTCTCAAGCACCCGTAATACGAATATTATATTTCCCTGTTGCCATAGGCCCAGCGACGCGCGATCAGCACATATATGACCAGCATCCCATGCGCAGATGCTGGGTTACCGTGAGTTCGACCGGCCTCCATCCAGTTCATTGTGAACGACTGTATGATCCTCACCGCACCTACAGGATTCTGCATTATGAAACAGCAAGATTCCTGTACGATATTACGAATAGCCCGGAGGCTGATGTGATTGGGTCTCGGATTTTGCGATCGATTGCTCGCTATACGTACAGTGCATTTTCGACGCAGACCTTTGGAATGGATGTACGTGCATCCCATTGATTTGACCCGCACTTTGGTCCGTATGATTTACTAATACCAACTCCTCTAGATACCTGATGCAGAGGATCCTGTGATTGAATACATGCACGGTATGTTGCTCTCAATTGACAGCATTAGTCAACTAAGATTTGAGAACAGAGACGGGTCTCGCACAAATCCTTGGTACGTAAGGCTCATAACGAAGCTTGTGAATGATTTTTTTGCGATCATTAACGTTACCCACTACAGGAACAATCCCCGGAATGTACATGGTTGATATATTCACATGGCTAAACCAGCTACCGCTGTTCCTCAAGCCGTGGGAGCGAGATGCCAAGCGGAGATTCAAGCGAGATCTCGAATGGTGTCTTGCGCGCTTACAGGTATGACCCAACTGTAACGAGGGCGAAGAAATTTTCTGACGGAACCCGACCGAGCGAGTAGAGACTCAAGAACCCCGACTTCGCTGGGAAATACATGAATGATGCGTTTCTCCCTTCGGTACTTCGATCACCGAACCAAGGCGGCTTGGACACCGAAGATGAAGCAGCGTACCTGGCACTTCAGCTTATTGTCGCCGCTGCGGACACGGTACCCTCTTACCCTGCTTTCTCATAAATCAGCCACTAGAGCTACATAAGTCTAACACTGCGATGCAATACCAGAGTCAAATCTCCACGTGGTCGTTCTTGGAAGCGATGCTGCAATATCCGGATGTTCAGCGGAAGGCCCGGGTTGAAATTGGTATACGGCACTAATACGGTACCTTTCGGATGTATCTGCTGACATCAATTAATCTGCCGCAGAAGCAGTAGTCGTCGACCGCCTTCCTGAGTTCGCAGACCTTGAGCGTATCCCCTATATTCGATGCGTGATGAAGGAGCTCTGGCGGTGGCGTCCGCCTGTTTCTCTGGGCCATCCCCATGTTACGACAAAAGACATCACCTACAATGGGCAACGAATCCCTAAAGGTGCCCGATTGCATCTTAATGCATGGTAAGTCATACATGAAGCTCGGGATAAAGAGGAGCATCTTACTAGCCGATTATTTTCCCCATAGGGCTATCTCGCATGACCGGAAAAGACATGAAGACCCAGATCGCTTTTGGCCCGAAAGATATATTGACGATCACACAACTGTGAGCCATGGTCATTCAATTATCCCAGTCATGAAACTGTTAACATGGAGCTCTCTATTGTAGACAATGCAGAGCATCAACTCTGCCGATGTGACAAAACGCGATCACTTCGCCTTTGGCGCGGGACGGCGCATCTGTGCGTAGACCACCCTCTCCATGTTACGACCTAGACCACATGGCTAACACAGACATGCTCTCGCAATATCAGGCCCTGGCTACCATGTTGCTGAGCGCTCTCTCGCCATCGCCGTGATGCGAATCCTCTGGGCTTTTGAGATCAAGTGGGCCCCTGGCACACAGGAGCCTGTTGATCCGTTGACATATATGCGCCGATCTGAGATGCCCGGGAACGCTTCGTCGCGACTGCCCGTCGCACTGCGCGTTTTGAGCCAGCAAAAGGCGGACATTATCAATCGCACGTTTGAAACATTTCAGCGGGAACGTGCACCGATTGTACGTGTCGCTGTCGCCACTTGAGGCGGTCGCTTTTGCTAATTCTTGGTGTATTAGGCTAGTCTGTCTTCATTGGACTAATTTCTATACTTGGCGTGGAATGGAAGGACTGGGGGTGGTGAGCATCATCGTTATGTGAGAGATATACACAGCGTATCGTATTTGGTGATATCACTAAGTGGCTCAAAGAACTTTTTCTTACTAGGTAGGGACCTACACGGCAATATGTAGGCCACCACGGCGGCGAGTTATATCATTAAATAGCGGCTTTTCCGCTCGCAGGGGTCTTTTATAGATGGAATATCTTCTATCATTACTCTTGGATAGTGTTCCAAAGATATCAAGTGTTAGATTCCTTTGCGTTCGGCGGTATATCTAACTATCAAAGGCATTAGTATTGTGTATGGTGACAGTGGGGCTAACCTTTTTCACGCCGCAACACTTTTATATAAAATAAAGAATATTACTATTCATCGGGTTTTTAAAGTCTATAATAAGCTATTTGATCACCTTGAAAAGTTGATTAATCAGCTTCGACGGAAGAGGGTTCCTTGGAAGTAGGGTGTACACAAGGAGGCGTGTACACATACCACGGCAGCGGGTCGCGCGACACTAAAAACGATCCGACGCCATCTGCAACCACGAAGTAACCACGAGGTAGGTAATGCAGCCAAAACCCCACCTAGACTGGGACTGGGACTGGGTATTCGGGACTCTGCGGAAGCCTAAATCTGAGTCCCGGCGTTTTCGAGTCGAATCTGACGAATCGCGACTTCGTACGAGATCTACAGTCTACTCGCCACTTGTTCCTACTTGTTCTATCTGTGCCCAGAAGCCCCAGATACAAAATAAACTACTAATAACTTAAATATTTTCTAAAGCTTTTATTAACTGATGACGTTGTATATTAGATATTGTAACCCTTGTAAAGTATAGCTTAAATCTATGGGTAATGCTGACTTTATGATCTTATATGTAACCTAAGATATAAGAACCTAACTACACAACACTTTAATTCGGCAACTTCACATCTTCCCCCAGCATAAGAACAATAACAAGGACTTGAAATAACTGCAAAAATGTCTAATAATGTCTTCATCCGCCAGCTACCCAAAGCTACCACATCTGCAGACATTCAACGCTTTTTCATCTCAGAAGGTTTTCAACCCACGAACGTAGTTAGTCTAATCTCCTATATTTGGATCAGGCTGAGCCTCATGACTAGGTCAGCTGGGGGAGGGGAAGAACGTCAGGGATATCAAAGACCATATTAAGATCACTACATAAAAGTATGTTGCTGGAATTTATTCTGTCTTGATAATCTCTATAAGTTCAATTCTTGAATAATATTATGGAACGGACAGAGATGGATCTTCCTATCTACGCCTTCGGGTTCCGTACAAACAAGAAGGAATAGCTGAGAATAGGAGATCGAGTAGCGGTCAGAGGTCAACAAATAGGGCGGGAAGGCGGTATGCGGCTGCAGAAACTACCTATCATTGTACTAACATATATGCATGTGTTGTTGTATGTACAGTGGGGGTGAAAAAGTGTTAACACCCCCATTTTGCGCTAAGATGACCGCCTTCCTATTCAGTAATAGTCTGCCGGTCACATAGTACAGCATATGCACGCATTCGAAGTTTCTTCGTTATACAAGGTGATTCTGTAAATTCTGTCAAATACTACATCTTATAGCTATTAGGCTAGATTTTGTGGGATAGTTTGTAGACCAAAATCTAGGTAGGCAAGGTCTGGATAATGTGGACTAATGCGGAATAGGAAGGCGGTCATTTTAGCGCAAAATAGGGGTGTTAACACTTTTTCACCCCCACTGTAGAAGGTATTTGAAAAGGGCCGTTTTATATCACATACATTCGATGTTCAATTCGGCATGGTGGTATTATTTATTTAAATATTCTTATTCATTTTCTAAGGTTTTCTTACTCTCTAGTCTCTAGTATAAGTACTGAGCAGAAGGTAGATTCAATGCCATTCAAGTCCATCTCTAGATATCGCTTATGGTAATCTAAGGTTATAATTCAATGCCTCTTTAGACATTGGTACTATACATAATCAGTAAGTTGATGACTTCAATATTGGGATCAAAAAGTAGCACGTTACACAGCATGTATCTGTGGGTCTACTAGTAGTTCACAAAGAAATTCCTCAGATGGCGGTTACGGTGCCAACGCAGGTATGTATGTATGCGTATGTCACTGGAACCCTCAAATCTTGGAGACAAAGATGTTAATCAATAGTCGACGTAGGCATCTGGAATGAACGCTCATGTCGTATATACATGCAATGGTACATCAATGTCCAGTCCTATGGAGTGAACGAATTGTCGCCTCCATTTGAACGCCCCGAGGAGCTCTTCTGATCACCCTTGAGAGCTTCTTGTACAAGCCATACACTAACATCTTGCATGTCCTTCCCGACACGCCAACTACCCAGTACAACTCCCTGGTCAGCGAGGAGATCATGGGCGCGTTCCCAGCGTCTTCTCCAGAGTTCTTCCCGTTTATTGGGCAACCCCGAAGCTTGAGAGTCGCCGTCGAGACCGTTCGAACCGGCCCTGTTTAGGGAAGGATTCGATGCGGTAGATCGAAGGAGATTCGAAGGTGAGGCAGACCAAGGGATCCGTTCTGAGGCGTAGTTCAATGCAGCTGCAGCTGCTGACGCGGGGTATGATTGTTGTTTGTGAGGCGGTGGAGGCGTATGGCTTGTTGACGACGGAGTGGTAGATTGTGTGGTTATCGAGCTGGAAGTGTTGGTGCGGCGTGGTGGAGGTGGTGGGGGTGCTTGTTTTGAACGCTCTTGAGAACCCGTTGTGGTTTCTGGGGTTGTCTTTGATCTCGTAGGCAAAGAGTTGGTCATGGACGAACGTGAGCCGCCCACGCTATCTGCTGCTGAATCGGAATCCAACAAGGGGCTTGATTTAGCGTTGGCAAGCCGACGAGGAGGCACAGGTGGAACAGGTTTGCGCTTGGGAGGTTCAGAAGGTGTCTCTGCTGGATCGGAGGTGCTGGATGCTGCACGCAACGAGGATGGTTTGGATGGTTTTGTAGGCGCTGCGCGCATGTTGACAGGTTTCGCAGGCCGGGTAGGTGCCTCTTTTCTGTCCTCTTCATCTCGGAGATCAATCAAGTCTTCTATCTCTGGGCCTCTCGTGTCCAACGATGGATCGACAGCTGGACGCGGTTGACGAGGTGGCAATGCCGGCCGATTAGAGACCGCATCGGAATGATCGATAAGCTGTGGGCTACTGCGGGTGCGGGGGTTTGTTTCCAGGTGATCGACGGACTTTGCAAAGAACTTCTTGCGGTCCGTAGTAGTGATGTCGCGTATGAAGACACCCAAAATCCTTCCGGGGTTCGTCAAGACAATGTCGGTGTAAACCTCGAGATCCGCCTCGCCGCTGTCGCCCACGAGGATGAACTTGCGCTCCGGGAAATCACGTAGGATCTGCTCCAGCGAACCTCGTTTTCTCTCCGAGGTAGGCTCGAAAATCCCCTGGAGCATGCCACTGTAACTTTTCAGATGGACAGACCCTGGGGGAAGCCCCACTAGCTTGAAATACCGCTCCAGCAATGGGTACAGCTGCCAGGGTGCATTGGAGACGTAGTGGATGTCAACACCCATTTTTGCGAGCTTGTTATACCAGTCTGCGACGCCGTCAACTGTGAGCTCCGACAGTTCACGAACGAACGTATTCCTGAACATCTCCTTGGCCCCGTTGGCGATAGCAGAATGCTTCACTGTATCATCAATGTCACTGATCAAGCTGACACCGGAGGGTTCAATGACCTCGACTGCTTTCACCGCTGAGAGATCCTCCGATGCCAGCGCCCGGATATGTGTCGGTACAAAAGGGAGCGCAGCCCGCAAAGAAAAATGTCCCGACTCATCGGTAACAATACTCCTCGACTGGCTCTGGCCATCATTGAAAAAGAAAACCGAGACGGGTACACCAGCAACGGGGTTGGTCAGAAACGGGCGCAATCTCTCCATCAAATGGGCGTTTGCCACAGAAAGTTCATCCTTGCTCATTTGAGCCGACTCTGTCGTGTTCTTCTGCGGCGACCGTCCAGCCGCCGGGCCGTCGTCAGCATTCTCCGCCGCACCAGCTTTCCATGCCGGATCCATACGTCCTTGTTTGATAATGGACTGCACCTCCTGGTCCACGATCTCATCTTCTCGTTTCCCCGATATCCGCTCCACCGGTGTCTCCTCTGCATCATTCGTCGAGTTTATCGGAGCCGGAACACCGCTCAGCTTCCGCGCAAGCGCAATCATCAAGCGGTGTTTTCGCGTCATCGGCCCGCGATGAGGCGAATAAACCCAGCCACGCACATCCACCGTGACAACCATCCGCTCATCATCCAATTCATTCCATCCAGCAGCCTCAGATTCCGCCTCATCTGTGGCGCCACGATACTCATCAATGGTCGAGGTTGAGTCCCGCCGTGGCCGCGGCCGTGCGCGTACCCGGCCATCATGAACAATGCGGCGCGCGTAGCTCGGGAAAATCACCATCTCCTCGTTGCCAGAACGAGCAATTTCAACGTCTGGAAACGCCCCGGGGGTATTATTCAAGTAATCTTCGTGATAGTCGCGGAGGCCGTCGCGCTGCGCGGCCCATTGCGCTGCATAGCTCTGCCGTAACTCATTGGCCGCCTTCAGGTACTTGAAGACCTTCTCGCGCCGTCCCCCCGAGCCGGAACCACTCCCAGAGCCCCATGTCGATGATGCGGACATGAAGGATACACCCGATACAGTCGGTGCGGCCTTCCTACCACCGCCGACCTGCGGGACTCCGTTGTTCTGCTGACCGGGCGGTGCTGACTTCCCTCTCGCGGTGTTGTTGTAATTGTGGTTCGTGCTGATATGCCCCCTCAATCGTCGGCGACGGCCAAGGAGGAGCTCCACCAGCCCTCGTCGACCGGCCTTCCGTCGCTGCGCAAGCCGCGCTTGGCGCTTGACTATCGCACGGTATATTCGAGATTGAGCTCGATGGCGCAGTGCGGGGATGGTCTCGTAGCGAAAGTCGGACAGACGGGACTGCGCCCGGCGGCTTGTGAGCGGGCCAAAGAGTACGCGAAGTAGGCGAAAGAATTTTCCCGGGCGTGGTCGGTCTGGGACTGGAAATCGGAGGAGAGAAGGAGGGGTTCGCGATAGAGGTTGGAGCCTAGAGGAAGTAGGCAGGGGAGGACGCCAACGACTGCGAGGAAAGAGTTTTGGAGCCACTGTTCCCAAGCCTATCGAGGCACGCGCGTGTGAATTGGTGTCTAAATGCAGAGATCGTTGAAGATGTCAGGGGCTGGGAAGATATATTCTATCAGATGCTGGAATGACGATCAGTCGGAGAGTGGACGGGCTTAGGCTACCATGAAGTCATGGGTGGATGTGGAACATCAGAGCATAGAAACAGTGGCAAAATGGCCGCTTACCAGGTATAGAAGAGCTAGTGCCCTTGCTCAGGATTGATTTATGCAGGGCAGAATGGTCTTCGAATCTGCAAGAGATGAAAAGAAATCGTGGACGGAGATCGGTTGAAGGTGACGGTTTCAGCAGATTCCCGGCCCGTGTGGGGTGTACCGCGATATGGCCGCTAACACACTGTTTACTTATTTATTTCTTTCTCGCTGTCTTTTGACTTTTACCATATTATATTATATTAACTACTATCTCAGGGCTCTATAGGACTGTTGTTTATAAGATCACTAGAGACGGCCTATCGTACACATTACCCAACTACTCGTCACAAGATTGCTTACAGCAAAGGTAGCGCCGAGACGGTCTGACACCAGCTATAAAATGCGTCAAAACCCTTATGAGCTTCGAAAAGTCTCTTGCAGCAGTTATGTCAAGATGCAGCTATCGGAATGGTGTCTGTTATTATAGGTCCAAAGAATTGCATGAATATACACATGCATACGCCAAACATTGTAAACACAGAGACTGCATGTAAGAACGGCATGCATTGGTAGGTCAAACAGACTCGCTGTCTTCCGCATAATTGACCGTTTTCACCCGACGAGACCGTCGGGCACCCGTGCTTTGAGACCGTTGAAGACTCGGAGTTTCGGGCGCGTCCTGCGCGTCATCTTCCGAGGCAGATGGAGTTGAGATGGTTGGGGAAGCTTTCCGCTTCCTCGTGGATTGTTTCTTGACGCTAGCGGTGCGTCGGGCACGCGAAGGCAATTTAGAAGCCGGTGTAGTCAAAGCAGCCTTAGTGTCCTCCCCATTGGGGGAGGGACCCTCTTCATTGTCGCCAGTATCCCCATTTTTGGAGCCACGCGGTGCCCGTGGACTCTGGGCCGCTTTCGCACGGACGACTTTCTTAGGCCGAAGCCATTCCTCCATTCCAGGAGGCCAGTAGACCCTACCCTCAGGTCCACCCATGCTGACTTCTTCTTCAGGGATGGTACGAGGGGGCGGGACCAGACCGTCAAGATCAACGAATCCCCCGTTCTTCTTCGTCTTCCGCGGTGGTTTGAACGGCTTGTTCTCATCACTACGGACATAGGGGACCAGATCGTTGAGAAGCTCATGGCCGGGGAGTTTGAAATTTCGCATAAGTTCGAACACGGCTTGCTCCTTGTCCTTGGCTTCGATCATCAGATCCATCGTAGGGTCACAGGGAGGCAAAGTCGACACACGGTCGCTGTGCTTCCTGCGTTGGCTTTTTGTGATGGCCGAGGCTACCGGCTCCGAATAATGCATCTTCTGTGTGATACCTTTTCGGGTCCAGGTTGTTTTAATCCGGTCGTACAAACCCATGATATCGAGTGTCCCCTCCCGAACCTGGCTGGAATCAAAGATAATGTTGTGGTGGTGGAAGTCCAGAACCAGAGGAATGTTCAACTCCTCGCAGATGGGTAAGAGATCATGGACAGACCAGCTGACGTCGTCATTCTCCAACACGAGCCGGTTCTTGATATCTTGAGAGAGATTCTTGTAGTTATCCCGGAATCGGTCTAATGTGGCCTCTTTATCGCCGAAGACGCCACCCATGTGCAAAATCATGACAGCGTCACGGTCCTGCTGCGGGGGCAAACGGAGAAGCTGCAACATCTCGGAATGATACTCGAGGTCTCTGATGGAGCTCTCAACCACTTCCTTCTTGGGCGAACCGAGCTGGGTAAATTGACCGGGGTGTACACTCACCCGGTGGCCAAGCTCAGCGATGACCCGCCCGGCATCCGCGAGGGCTTCAGAGGCGAATGGAGCCAACTTATACCCATACTCCTTGTGGCTGGCGAAAGGAAACATTTCGCTACTTAGTCGCATGAACCGTATGCCATAGCGCTCATTCCAGCGGAGTATCTTGATCAGGTCGCGCGCATTGGTCAGTCCGAGGGACTCCACATAGGCCTGTCCACGCGCAACATCGGCGGGTTGCGTTCGATCAGGGCGATTCTTTGTGGCATGCGGAGGTTGGGAAGGATCCTGGAGAGGATGTCGGTTCTCTAAGATCGAAGCAATGCGGCAAGTACGAGAGCAGAACACTGAGGGGTTTGCGTATCGCAGATAGGTGTTTAGGCAAGCCTAAGAAAGCCACATGAGAAATACGGTCAGACATCTCGGTCACGGAATCCGAATCACTTACATAGCCGAGCCTGCCTTTCCAAGGGAGAGGAAGGTAGCTACTATTAACCGGGGGTGGTCGCGAGAGGGCTTCCTGAAGCTCCTCTGCTTCGACCGGCACATCTACATCCGACTCTGGATCCAACGCAGCGGCATCTAGCTGATTGCTGGAATCTCCTGCGTTTCCAACATTACCCTTGCATTGGGCGACCTCCTCTGTGGGCATGACAGTCGACGAAGTGTCACAATTCCCACCTGGCGAATAGGACGATACTTGGCGAAAGGGGAAGGCAAAGGAGGGCCGTGATGTCTGGACAGACTCCGTACAGGAATGTGCAACGTAATTCACGAGGCCAACGCGCTCAGAGAGGACAGGAGGTGAAGAAGAGTGATGCCGGTGGGGCTGGGCTGGCGCAGAAGAGACAAAGCTTGCTTTTGCCACGGTGACGGGCTGAGTTATCCACCGCCGCAAGGGGTGGCGAAGCCTGCAGGCGTGGAAGCCAAATTCCTCGCGGCCACGGTAACACGCGGCATGTTTAAAGGAAATTCTAGCACAAGCAAGCTTCCTCTGCGGATGGAGAGAGGGATGCAGAAACATCCAGTACTCAAATGTCAAATGAGGAGGAGGAAATTAGGGATTATGACGAGTTAGATGCGGTGAGATGTAGCGACAATGGTAAGACTATCGCGCAACACGTAGCATTTTCGCGCTCGTTGGGAGTGAGAGAGTGAGAGAGTGAGAGAGTGAGTGGGAGAGAAAGAGTCTCGCAGCAGAAATCTCAAGAGTCGCAAGTAAAACCGATTGCGATTGAAGGAGTGGACAGAAAGGAGCGACAAGATGACGATGGGACGATGAAGAGGATGGAGGATGCGGAGAGGAAAGCGGGTGATGGTTCGCGTAGACGCGCGACGGAAGCTAAGCCTTTTCCTCTCTTAGTTCGTTCCACCTGCATCTATACTTGTACAGTACAGCCTCATCCATCCCTCTCTGGTATACATACATCCATTTTGGCAAAGAGATAGATCCAGTTCATGTCTAATAATACCGTTGCCTCCTGGATCCACATGCGAGTCAGACCCATGTTACTGGAACTCTCTTGCCAACAAGACGCACGTCACCGTCCTGGTTTGTTGGCTGCATTGTCCGCCATTAGTATCTTCGAGCATGGAAGACTCCATGGAGTTTGGCCGCTGACGTAGGAGATACCGTATATGCCAGCGCCTAAGAATGTCCATTGTTCAGTGAAGGATGCGTCGTCTGTTGACCTGCCATGCCCAGCATTCCAGCGCATCAAATCCAAGACCCCCATTGGGTCCCATACCACAAATGGTCTGGCATCCATCATTCCCAAGCCTCAGATCCAGGCACATCAAACAGAGATTCCTGGATGAACATTCCAATGTTCGAGAATACGCGGGATCCGGGCCAACAGCCGAGAGTTCATGTGTTTGTCCAAACTTTTCATCGCTGATCCCCAATGCTTGTGATCAGAGGCTTCATACCATCCCTTTTTCTGTGCTGGGGCCTTTCAACTCCCCTATAAGGGCTGCATTCTGTCTCTTTTTTATGTTTTGAATGCCCTGATCCTTTTCACTCCTTGGAGGCTCAGAGTCAGTCGTGTGTTGTCTGGAACTCCCCTCTACATCGTCATGTAAGTATCATTGTTGCCAGGCCATTGTGCTATACAGTTTCATATAAGCAGCCTGCGTCTAACGAACGTTCAGTTTCCCCTTCTTCCCACCTACACGTTCCAGCGCCGCTCAACCCCCGTACCAGCATAACCATGAAGGGCTTGCTCTTCGCCTGTGGCCTTCTGGCCACAATGGCCTCCGCACACATCCAGATGGTCGACCCGATTCCTATCCGCAGTCCTGAGAGCAAGGATAAGAGTGGCCAAATCGACTACTCGTACACCAACCCACTGTCAGACAGTGGCAGCGATTACCCTTGTAAGGGATACGCCAACGACCCGTTCAAGTCTGTCGCCAACTACAGCCCCGGTCAACAGTACAGCTTGAAGCTAAAAGGCAGCGCCACGCACGATGGCGGTTCCTGCCAGATCAGTCTCTCCTACGACAAGGGCAAGAGTTTCAAAGTCATCCACTCCATGCTCGGCGGATGTCCCCTCACGAAGGAGTATCAGTTCCAGATTCCGCAAGGCGCTCCGTCGGGAGAAGCGCTCCTTGCTTGGACTTGGTTCAACAAAGTCGGTAACCGCGAGATGTATATGAACTGCGCCCAGGTCACCATTGGAGGCGGTAACGGAGGCCAGCGCAAGGCCAAGGAAGAGAAAGCCATCACTCGTCGTGACGGACTCGATAGCCTCCCACCGATGTTCATCGCCAACGTCAACGGCCCTGGGAAGTGCAAGACCATCGAAGGCCAGGATGTGAACTTCCCCATGCCTGGACAGTCTGTGGAAGGCCAGGCCTCGGGCAAGGGCTACAAGTGTGAGGGCTCCGCTCCGTTCCTTGGTGATGGTGGATCGAGCCAGGCACCGAACGACAACAAGAACAACAACAAGAACAAGAACAACAATGCCAATGGTAACAATGGCAACAATAACAACCAGAGCAATAATGCCAACAATGGTAACAAGAACGACAACAACAAGAACAACGCCAACGCCAACGCCGACGGTCCCAAGCAGAACGATAAGCCGTCTACCCACTCCACAGCGCGCAAGGAGCTTGTCCATAAGGTTCCCATGCCCTTCGGAGACAACATCAAGAATGGCGATGTGCGCACTGCATCCATTGGGACCCAGGACAGCCCCAGCTGGCTTGCTGCGGCAGAAGGTTGCAATGGGAACGGGGTCATCTGTGCTCCTGATGGCCAGACCTGGGCCTTGTGCAATGACGGTAAGCCTGTCCACATGGGCAATGTCGCCGCAGGCACGACCTGCACACACGGTGCGATACAGCACGCTGCGATGGAGCCGGCTGCTTGAGGTCTCTTTCTTGGGCTCTACATGGCTTTGGGTGACTTTGCCCGGTGCAAATGTTGTCTAGGGCCTGTAGTTGCCACTTTTGTCATCTCGATCTTGCTTCTTCTGTGATGTTTATTCCTAATGTTTCTACGTCCTTTTGTGTGATATGAGCCGTTTAAACATCGTCATGTGTCATGCGACTTCCTTAAGTGGATGCCTGTAGCGTTAATTTTATGTTTATTAATGTAGTAACAAATTAGACAAGACAAGATAGCTTTCAGCTCGCATAGCTCAGTTGGTAGAGCGCGTGACTAGTAATCACGAGGTCCTCGGTTCAAGTCCGAGTGTGAGCACTTATTCTTATTCTTTTTTTCCCCCCTCTTTTTATTCAAAGCCCACCCCATACTCCCTTCCTCACATACCACGAACGAGCAATACCCATCAGCCGCGGCTAAATTAAATAACCCGTGTTGACACGTCGCAAGAATGGCGGTCCAGTGGAATGGCCGTTATTAGGGTTGACACCGGACTATCGGTCCTGTGGAGCTCTGGAGGTGAGACCCTTATAGCTTAATCAAACCAACAGAATGGATGAAATACGTACGACGGATATACTAAGGGGTAAAACTCAGGCAGGCATCATCTCATTATTAAAATTGAATCATATAACCCGAAACAAAGGCATTGAACCAGCCCTGTACAAAGTGACAACCTCAACCCCAAAGCAAACAGACCATTGGTATCTCAACTCATTTCATTAACTCATACATACTCTGTAGCTTTCAGACCGACCAAACCGACAGAAAATGTCCAAAAGCAACGAAGCGATTATTTCATTCGGTTGTTTGAGATGGAAGTAGATCCTTCAACCACTGTCTTGATATGTTGGGAACTAGTAGTTACCCGTATAGGCGGAGTTCCCGTAGCTGTAGGGATTCTGCGCGGGGGCAGTAGTCGTCGTATTCTTGTTGCGCGAGAAGATGCCACCAACGCCACTAGGCTTCTCCGAGGCGGTGCCGAGCTCAACGTCCTGGGGCGTTGGGTGGTCGGGAAGCATGTCGTCGGCGCTGGCAGTCTCGGGGCTGTTCTTATTGCGACGCCAGAAGGCGCGGCGACGAGTCCCGTAGGTATAGCCGTTGGCAGGGGAAGGACCGAAACGCTTCTCCCGCTTGTGGTGACGAGCGTAGAGAACCTGGAAGAGAATCGAGAATAGAAAGAAGCAGCTGTGGGGTCGAAACGTTAGCAAAGCCCTCTCTCTAGGCACAACCGAGGGAGTGGCGTAGACTTACATTCCAATGATTGCGACAGCGAATGTGACCTTCTGCAGCCGACAGGCGAACCCGAACGACACCTTGGAGGCGGAGTCCTTTGCGCTGTCGCCTGACCCGAGGGGGGTATCGACATGGCCGGAACAGGTCGAGGCGCCGTCACGGGTCATGACGGCGATGGCGATCATGGCACCGACAAAACAGACATCGAGAATGATGGCAATCGCCGCGAAGAAGGCCACCCCACCCACGCAGCAGGTGAAAAGGCTGCCGAGAAGGGCGTAGAGACAAGCGGCCCCGGCGAGACCCTCGGTGGCTTTCATCCACTGCGGGATAGACTGGTCATTCTGACTGAGCACAGCGAGGAAGTATGAGAAAATGCCGAGGATGACGGCCGCATCCAAGAACTGCAGGACTCGGATGCCCAGGTTGAAGAAGCGGAGAATGACTCCGCCAAACCCCATGATGACTTGGGTCGGGACAGTATACTATAAGAGGAGTTGTATCCAGAGTCGATCCGGTGGTAGATTTGTTCGAGGGAATTAAGAGCTGATTGATGAGCCAGGCGTCAAGGGGGAATAGTTCACGGTGGCTGGTGAC
The DNA here is from genome assembly GCA_002927005.1 of Aspergillus pseudoterreus. Classification (NCBI taxonomy): domain Eukaryota; kingdom Fungi; phylum Ascomycota; class Eurotiomycetes; order Eurotiales; family Aspergillaceae; genus Aspergillus; species Aspergillus pseudoterreus. The sequence continues at coordinate 417,650 of PIJX01000015.1, read as the reverse complement.
AGTGACCTCCGGAGAAATATAAGGCTGAGGGAGGAGAAAGAGTTTTGCACATGACGAAGGCAGCAAAATTGCATTGTCAACCGTCCCAGGGGACCAGGTGTCGCAGGCAGCAGATAGGTGGAGGCACTGCAGTGGAACCGGGAGACTTCACGAGCCCTGTGGAAGGGCGGCATCCAGGGATGCAAATGACGATCCACGGACGATGAGGATGGCTGTGTTTCGCCATGATTGGGAGAGCTGCCCAGACCCAGCAAGGGTGATGTCATACTCTCTCTTGTCCGATGGCTGGGGACTGACTAAGCCCTGTCCGGACCTGAACGGTCCCCAGGTAGCATCGCTATGCGCACCATGGCGCTGTTCGTAAATATAAATAGCACAAAGTATACCATTGCTCAGGTCCAGAAAGTAACCTTTCCATCGGTTGAGGTCATGACGACAATGCTTGCAGGACGATCAAGCGGCAACGTTGTCGGGGTAAGTATAGAGACGGAAAGTACCTAGGCAGAGAGAGGATGTACGTACCCAGCTAGCAGTTGTGCTCATTATTGGGAATCTACTGGTCGACAGGAACCCCAGATAGTAGATACTACCTGTTTATTGCGTGCATAATCCGTATTCTAGTGGCGTCGGGAAGGATTTAAGGTGACTTGTCAAAAGTAGTACAAAAAAATAAGAATAAGTGCTCACACTCGGACTTGAACCGAGGACCTCGTGATTACTAGTCACGCGCTCTACCAACTGAGCTATGCGAGCCGAAAGTTATTCGAGGGTTGGCAAATTTAATGTTATGTTCTAAACTAGCAGGTAGTGGCAAAATTTCCTCTTCTGTGTTTCTAACGTACTCCGTAGTTCACACCTCCTTCTGGTGAGTCCTTCTAGTTACTCATTGCCTTTCTGTTTCTTACTTCTGCTAGTCAGAATCCTATGGGCTTGGAAGGGATACCTTTACTGTTGAACGGCCTTCATGGACATTGGTATCAGATATATATCTGCCTCGATGCTCAGTAATTGTTACGGGCCATTTCACTCAACAAATAAAAGAAGGGAGAATATGCATTGCGTGTATACGCCGCGTTGTTATGTGTCACCGATATCACCCGTCCACGCCTCGAGAATGAGCGTATCAATCGCAGGTCGTGCATAATACGTCTGATACACGAGTGGGATTCCCAGTAAATGTAATATATATATATATACCAGGCCGACTACCGCCCCAGGACCTGGCCCAGTATCCCATATAATGTATACACAAACAAAACCATTCATTATGTATGCCTATTACACCGTGTATTTGTTGAATCCGCCCCCGAGCGCCGTGAATCAAAAGCACTGTATATAGACCATCCTTCGAATCAATCGTATGTAGAGTCCGAAGATAGCACGCTATGCCTGGACATCGACGAGGATCTTGCAATGCTCATCTCGGTCGTTCAGCAGAGTCTTGAACCCCTTCTCGACCACGTCATCGAGCTTGATCTTATCAGTGATCATCTTCCCTGGCGATAACTGACCTATATCAGAGCAAAGTCAGCTTCAGCCGATGCACATTCAATGAAGAACACGGGCCCGGGGACTCACCATAGCTGATCGCCTCAATCACCTTGGTAAAGGCGCTCTCATCGTACAACGCAGACCCCGTATACTTGATCTCATTATACATCAGCTCGTTGACACCAACTTTCGGCCGCTTCTCCCACACCGCGATGTTGACAATCGTGCCATGCGTCCGCGTAGCCCGGATGGCTCCCTCGAGCGCGTTCTCCACCCCCGCAGAGTCAAACGTAACCCCGACCCCGGCATCGTCCGTAATCTTCTTTACCGTCGCCACCAAATCCTCCTCCAGGGGGTTGATCGCATGCGTTGCGCCGTAGTCCAGGGCGAATTGCCGGCGCTTCTCCATCGGCTCGGCGACCACGATCGTCTTCGCGCCCTGCAGCTTCAGGATCTGGATAACGCCGATGCCGACAGGGCCGCCCCCAACGACAAGCGTGTGGTCGCCGGGCTTGAACGGAGACAGGTTCACGGCGTGCCATGCTACCGCCATCGGCTCGACGAGCGCCGCCGTCTCAAGCGAGACGTTGTCTGGGATCGGGTAGAAATGCTCCCCTGGCGCGGTGATGTACTTCGCGAGCCCACCGCCGTACCCTGCGCGGCTTTGTTAGCATTTCCACCCCCGGAGTAGCGCAAGCAACGGACAACAACTCACCGGAAAGCCCGATGAAGCCGACATTCTCGCAGCACCACTCGAACCCCTGCTTGCAGGAAGAGCAGTCCCGGTCGAAGATTGTTGGGCGCACGACGACCCGCTGGCCCGGCCGCACGTGTGTGACGCCTGCTCCGACCTCTTCGACGACGCCGCTGATCTCGTGGCCCATCGTCACCGGGTAGGTGGTCCCCGTGATGGGATGCGGTTTCTGGGGTATTAATACCGGGCCTCCGGTGTATTCATGGATGTCTTGAGTTGGTTAGTTTATCTGACTGGTTGGAAGAGTCGGTTGGTTTGCGTACCGCTGCCGCAGATCCCAACGAAGGCTGGTCGCACCTGTACTCAGGTCGGCTAAATCAGCGTGTTTCCTTCTTGATTGATTGTCTCTACGGTCGAGCGACGAACCTTGACCTGGCCTTTGCCGCATACCGGCTCATCTATTTCTTCCACGCGAATGTCGCCGGGACCGTGGAAGCGTACAGACTTCATCGGGGGTGTTGTCTTAAGTCTAGTTCGGACCGTGTCCACGTCTAGAGCGGTGTTCAGCATGCTTTAAACGGTGTTGTTCTTGGAGGTTTTCTTTGCAAAAAAGACTGGTATTGCACTAGAGTAGGATCGCAATTATTAGAATTTAGATGACTGGAGATACATAACCAGCGACATGTATAATTAGGATGGCGCATCCGTTATTTGTAGGTGGTGAGGCATCTTGTTGCTTCAGACGTTGCAATGACGTTAACCACAGAGTCATACCCCGGAGTACAAATTGAAGGCCCGAGAGATTCCAGAAGGAGGGTTTCATTGGCTGGAAAAGGCTAACGTTCATCTGAAATCATTACACCATCTATGATGTGGCCGAGATTCCTGGGGTACTTTTTTCCACGCCGTCCGTTCGGGACCAAAGGTAATCGTTGGCGGAAGCTTTCGCCGCTGGGCGCACACAAGGTTAAGCATATCAGGATACGACGGGATCTCATCCCGAAACCGTCCTGTCTAGGTATCTTGGGTCTTTTTTTAACCCCTAGGCAGGGATGCAGCCAGCTTCCTGATCGTGGTGGGGTACAGAGTCGTAGTGGCGTCATAAACGACGGGTAAGTTCTTGGCTGATCGGATTCTAACCAGCTGACCCCTCTCAGCGCCTGTCACAACAATGGTTAGTAGAGGGCCTAATTTGACGTCTTGAGCGAGCTTACGTGCGCCCGTGATCCAAGTGGCAGCAAAAAATAGCCACCAATGGAGGCGGGGTTACATAATCCGGACTATATCGTACTTGCGCAGGCACTAGCCCAGATCACCGCAGTAGAGTATAGATCGGCTCATCGTCCATCCCTTCAGGACTCTTCTTCGCGCTGCCGATCGACAAACGCTCGCAAGATCGATTCCAGTCCCTCATTCCGGCGGGCGAGCAACATGACATCGGCGACGTTGATTGTGGAGCGCCCAGCATGCCTGGTTAGTAAATAAACATGTCAGCGGCGTTGTTATCCTTGGAATTGCGAAATTGCGATTGCAAGCTAGCTTGAACCGCTGTCAAGTTGAAGAGAGCGTAGAACGGGCCTCCGTATGGTGTTCTGGTTTTGGGTTGGTGCAGGCGGAAGATCACTACTTACTTGGCGAAGGACTCGAGATCCTGACTGACAGTTTCTAGAAGGAAGCGCCCGTCAGCTCTAGCCACGATGAGGTCTGAATGACGAAAACGTTGTGGCTGTTCAGGACACTGAACCTGAATGAATACATACCGATCTGTGCCCAGACCATTTCGGTCAAGGCGCCGATAAACTGGGGCGTCGCATTGATTCCGAGCTTGATTGTCTCTTCGTCGACGATCTTACCAATGGACAGCCAAAGGGCAGACTTGAGTCGCTGGAATGATCTTAGCAGTGGTAGCATGCCTACGCGGGACGGCCTGGCTCACCTCTTCAAGACCAACTTCTTCGTTCGGCTCCATTTGGGCGGTGAAAGCGAGATATGGCAGACTTGACGGGTCTCGAATCAGATAGACTCCTTTCGACGTAGAAGCAACAGACGGCAATGGTGAGCAAGCAAGATGCAGGAGAGAACACCGCGTCCAACGCGCGTGTCTATCAAATGCCGCGGCCTGCCGCTGATTGGCTGGTGTGGACAGCCCGGAGGAACAGTAGATCCGGAGTGACATACGCTAAGCCGGAAAGGAACATTTCCACTTACGGAGTTCTTCTCATAGATTGGGAAGTGCAAAGAACCCCCACGACGCCCACTGCGTGATTTACCTCCATATTCTCCTTTCTTCCTTTCATTTCTTCCCCTTCGATCCATCCTCCTCACGACACTCCTTCCGCCTCATACCAGCGCATTGCAGTCCTCCCAACCCGTCTCCGCAGAGTCCCTCGACCACGTCTCTGGAGCTCTTACAGCTCCGCTGCCTTCCCCCCCCCCTCGGTCCCTGAAGCTTATCTTTTGCGCACCGGCAGAAACCAGCCCCGTCCAACGCCTCTAAAAACACATCAGCGACCATGTCGACGCCAGACGAAGCCCGCTCGGTGGTGGCCGACGCGCTCGCCGACTTCTTCGGGCAGCTGTACTCGTTCTTCGAGACGATCGTGACCCGCTTCTTCGGCAACCTGTACCTGTCCTTCGCTGAGGTGAGCGTCAACCGCTGGACGAAGGTCATCCTCTCGGTGGTGGGGTACATTCTTGTGCGGCCGTATATCGAAGCGTGGTTCAAGAAAATGGCGGACCGCGACTTCAAAAAGCAGCAGGAGAAGGAGAAGGCGCGCCGCGCCGCGTTGGGCGACAAGAAGGCCAAGGTGTCGGCGAATGCGCTACGCGGCGGCGGCTCGTCGGATTCCGGCACGGGCAAGGTGCTCGGGGAGGTGGAGAACACGGACGATGAGATCGAGGAGGAGGATTTTGCGACTGCCAGCGGGGTGCCAGAGTGGAGCAAGACCGCCCGTAAGAGACAGAAGAAGTCCAACAAGAACCTCGAGGCTGAGGAGCAGACGCAGCGGTTGAGCAAGGAGCAGATCATGGAGCTGTTGGATTGGAGTGACGAGGAGGGCGAGAAGGCTGCTGCTCCGAAGCAGTGATTCCGGTGTCGCTGCTTTCCCGCTCGGCTGTTCACGGAAGGACTTTTTGGGTACTAGATTTTATAATCCTTCTTTTGTATGATCGTGTGCATGGGTGGCCAACTATTTTACTTCATGTCCTTCACCAGTGCGTTGCAATTTCCGAGGTGGGAAATCGGAAGTTGAGATCATTTTCTGTGCCCGGATGTCCGAGTATCATGCAACACTCGGACTTGTATAATACTAGCTGAATAAATCGCGCGTCGAATGGTCCATACTTTGATGTCCATCCAGAGAGTGGTATGCAAGTTCATCCATTCACGTCATAATCATCGCACAATCCAAGTCTAAAAGCAAAGTAGAGACCGCGCTAGTGCAACCGCCTCAACGCTTCTATCATAACTTTGACGTCGTGAACGTTCATCATTCCCACCGAGTTGACAATGTCCTCCTGCACACTCGGTTCGCAGGTCAGGAACTGCTCAATCAGCTCTCCGTCCACAAACCGGTAAGGCTCCTTGGCCTCTCGCACCATACTACGGAACCCACGGAACTCATTGAAGGGCATATCTCCAAGCGATTCAACCTTGCCGGCCATTGTTGCCTGGAGACGCATCAGGAAGTCCTGGTGTTCAGGGTTGATAATGGCATAGAGGTAGATTGAACCCTCAACCTGTTTTCATCTCTATCAGTATACGACGTCGGACGGATTGTGTTAGAACCGGAGGCACATACCGTTCCCAAGAACGCACGTGGGGTCACCGTGACACTTGCCAACTGCTGGATGTTGACAGGTCGGATACGATTGACCATTTCACCCAGCGAAATTTCACCAGTCACTTCCAGTCGGCGTTTGTCGTCTTCCTCGACTCCGCTCAGATTGCGACGAAGGATGATCAGGTTTCCTTCTGCGTCACTTTCGAGATAAGTGTGTGGCGCTATGCAAGCGATGCCAGTCGCCCAAACAGTCTGGAAGTGACGAGCCACCTCTTTCAATGAATCGGGGAGACCGTCTTCGCCCTCGTTGTACTCCACGAGACACGAGCTCTTCATGAGATCGGACACCGCAATCACATTGTCTGTAACTGTAATGTCCACCGGTGCGGTTGACGTCCTGTAACTGGCGAGTTTTTCCAGCTTCATTGCACCAAAGTTGTTCCCGGTGACTTTGTAGATCACAACCTGGACAGATGTCAGACGAAATATCTCGATCATCAACCTGGATCATGCTTACCGTCTTTACAAGTGCAGCCACAATCTTATCTCCCAGCATGGCCAACGCACGGCACGCGCCTTTGACTGCCAGTTCAGCAACCTTGGTGAGCTTGCGCCCGTTGTCAACCTCGAACATCAGAATGCGTCCTCGGATCGAATCCCGGTCTTCGTCTTCGTCCAAATATGCCGTGCCGACAACGAATCGATCCTTGAACATATCGCGCCCCTTTTCATCCTTGCCCACGGCGAACTCGGCGCGGATGACGCTCTCCACCAATTCTTCACTTCTGAGGTCGAAGGCATCAAGGCGGCGGAACAGTATCTCATCGGTCAGGACGAATTGACTCTTGACTATCTCCGCGCCTTCTTCGAGTTTCCGCTCAATTGTACCAATACCGAATGCCTTTTCAGAGGGGGAATAAGCAACTCTGCGGACAGTTGCACCCATTGGGAGAGTCTGGATCTGTGTGGTCCTTTCTTTGTCGACAAGAGCGATCTTAAGTTCATGAGACGTGGCCACGGCAATTGACTCAGGGTATGCTTCGGAGTTGAAATGGCACACTCGGGAGGCTCCCTCAGAGTTGACTGCAGAGTAGATGATGCGGCCTTCAGAACCATAGATCAAGCTTGGATTCTCGCATGTTGCAAAGACATTGTATAACCCGTCGCCTCTTGGCAGTTTCTTGAAAGTCGGCTGCTCCGATCCCAGGATCAGTTTGTTCATTCCGGTCAGAGAGTAGTCGTTGGCATTGAACGAATAAGTGATGACACTTCCGTCGGCCATGGAGATGAATATAGTGGGAGGACTATCCACGAGAACGTTTGCAACGAGGACCGAACGCGGGAAAGCCTCACCCTCTGGACCCAGTGATGTCGCATGGAGTTCCGTTAGATCTTGGAGTTTCAGCACGGATACTTTCGCGGATTGGGGGAATCCAACAATGCAGACACCAGTCGGAGATGAGGGAACTGTAACACCCGAAATTTGAGAGTCTGCACCAAAATTCTTTTGTGTGACAATCTGGACATCGTTCCTGATATCAAACACCGTCATAAGCTCTCCGCCAGCAACAAGAACGACGGAGTCCTCGTTGGCGGAGGCGGAAGTGATAATGAGCTGGTCCGATGGCGTCCACTCATAAGTGACCATTTCACTTTCCATATCTGCGATTAGGACTCTCCGTTCAGTCACCTGGAGTATCCGACCGCCGGGGAGATTGGCCGCAAGAAGCGTGTTCTCTGATAGGCTCAGCCCGAGGAACTGGTCCAATTCCTCAACCTCGCCATCCGAGCTGAAATGGAATACCCTGGTTTCGTCGATGAACGTGACGAGGAGCGTATCCAAGAAGTCGCCCTTAGCCTTGAGCTGGAGACCCCACAGGTCTGTAATATGTTCCATCTCACCGAGAACACCTAGTTCTTCCATTCCGACACCGCTGCGGACGCTCCTCAGTGTCCCATCATCAAACGCGCCGGAACCAGTGACAATTCGAGCCTGGCCAGAGGAGAATTCGTGTGTCTGACTTTCGCTCGTGCGGTTGCCCAGGTCCATAATTGTGAAGTCCAGAATGGGGGCAATGTTTGGCAGAGTTTGGATTATCTCAAAGGACCCATCTCCGACGCGGAGAACCTGGGAGTCGCCCTGGTGGGATCCCACGAATATAACTCCGCCACCTAGATAAACCAAAGTCGACGCTCTTGAGGTGTTCCCTAGGTGATCCAGCTGCCACCCCTGTACCTGGTTTTCTGAATCCAAGACAAGCATAAGGAAGAATAGTCGGCCGTAATCATCGGCCAACAGCCATCGCTGGCTATCCACCTGCTCCCAGGCGACGAAAATGGTTGCCTCGTCCAGAAGTCGGGAAACAATCTCATTATTGTCGTCGTCCACATACTTGATCGATGTTTCACCCAGAATTAGAAGACCACCTGTTCAAGTCAGCCAAGATCCTATACACTCATGGAATCGCCACATACCCAACGGAGCAGGAACAGGTATGAGATGAGACGCCCCAAGGTCCAACTCCTGTGCGAAGTCTGCCAAATCCGCCAATGTTGCATCGGCGCCGGAGCTGGACGTCGCCGCGGTGTACTGAAGCTCGCGAACCTTCAGCCTGACTTTCTTCTGGTTATCCTCGTACAGTAAAGCGAGGCGTGGTAGCCCCGATTGCACATGCAAGAACGCCGACGAGCGCACAAAGAGCTCATCAATGCGCGCGGTCGTCAACTCGCCGAGTTCTCCCACCTGAGGTGCGTCGGGACCGGAAGGCATAGCAGGGGCTCTCCCTCTCTTTTTACCAGGCAATTGAACGATGGGTATCACAGCGACGAGTCCCTCGTAGACCTCTAGCGTCATAAAGCGGCCGCTCGGATCGATCAAGCACCGATTACCTGTCTGCGATTCCCGGGATGACGGGTCCGAAACATCGACGTAATTGCGCTCCGTACGAATCTGGCCCTGTGAGCTGTCCCATGACAGTGTACAGTAGGTGTAGCGATCGGTCCCAACGAATAGATGGTCGGTTGGCGAGTTGGCCGGCGCGGGCAATCGGGCCAGCATTGTCACTCTGGCGTAGAGGGTGCACGATGCAGCCAGGCTTAATCCATCCGGAGCGAGGGTGTAGACCTCCAGCCGATTTGCCTTCCTGTTGGGGATAGAGCAGATCCCGTTAGCATTTTGCAACGTATGGGGTCGCGGGATTCCCATATCACTCACGCGACGACCAGGCACTCCTCCTCTGGATTCATGAACTGTAACTTCAGTGCATGGCGAATGCTGCTCGCCCGGTGTATCGGGACTATGTAGGACATTTTCTGTGCCCGACGGATTCCTGTATGTGCTGGTGAGCGGTAACCGGGATGCTGATGGGCTTTTTGCGGCAGACGGCAGCGGGGGTCCTGGTAGCGCTTCCTAAACACTGCAGTGAATGCAAGTCGGGTAATTATGTATAAAAGTCTGCTCAGTGGTGAGCAGCGGAAGGCATTTCTCTCCCCAGAGCCGACGGTTGACTAGGAGCGAAGTGAAGGGATGGTGGTGGATCGACGATGTTGGAAGGACTCGATGACGATGGTTGCGGTTCCTGCCAGTTCCACCCGCAACTTAACTCCGGATTATGTCCGAGTGCCAGCCATCTTATCTTCACCTCGACCACCCCGATATACGCCAAAACTATACAAGCAAAACCTTCCCCATCGATCGGTGATTATGTCTACACAGCTGTCCAGATTGACTTAAGAATCTCTACCATAAACCGTATTCAATTGTATTCTCTATCGAATCCCTTTTAGATCAGCTGCAGTGTGGAAAGAACAAAGTAGCCGAACATGACGGTCAAAGTCCGTTGCTAAGTGCATACATCAATCACGCCAAAGAAAAAGAAAAGCCAAACCGGCGGAGTATATATGCAAGGATCATCTAGGCATGAACAATAGAAGTAAGATAAATCATGACACTAAAATGACATAAGCGCGAAAGAAAGTTCATGGAGCTCATGACCACACGTCCTCCTGGTAGCTGCCGCTGCTGCGCATGTGCTTCACCATTTCCTCGGCCCGTTCAGCCGGGAGACCACGCTGTTGCGCGATGATCTGGCCAAGCACAAGGTTGACTTCACGCGCCATGTTGGCGGCGTCACCGCAGACGTAGAAGTTAGCCTTCTGCTTCAGGAGGCTGCTCACCAGATCGGAGTGTTCACGCAGTCTGTGCTGAACATACACCTTCTGGGAGGTTTCACGAGAAAAGGCAGTAATGATCTGAAGTTTGTCCCCAAGCTGTTCCTGGTAGGTCTATTGAAGGCAAAAGTTAGCATTGTTCGTTGCGGATCAATAAGTTTGGGTAGATGACATACCTTCCATTCATCTGCGTACATGAAGTCCTCATCGCGCTTGCGGCATCCAAAGAACAACACCGTGGGACCGACGTTCTCACCCTTGGTGGCCAAGGCGGCACGCTCCTGGATGAATCCACGGAAGGGAGCCACACCGGTACCAGGGCCAACCATGATAATAGGCCGAGAGGGATCAGAGGGGAGCTTGAAGTTGGAGTGGCGGACATGAACGGGAACGTGGATTCCGTCGTACTTGTTACGAGGCCCAGTGATAGAATAAGTTAAGCCGTGAGGGTCGGGAGACGGATCGCCATTTTGCTTCTGCTTCAGGGCAAGGAGATAGTTGGTCGTGACACCCTTGACAAGGTGGGCGGCACCAGGCAGGCGAGTGGATTCCACAACGGCAGTAATGCTGATCTTATCCTTTTGGACCATGGAGGAGGAAGAGATGGAGTAGTAACGGGGCTGGAGCTTGTTGAGACCTTCGATAAGCAGAGAGAACGGGACAGCCGAGAAGGGCTTGGAGGTGACACTCTGAAGAGCCTGAGCAATGGTGAAGCACTGATTGCTGATTTTCTCGTGGAAGTAGTCCTTATCGCTACCCAAACGCACGATTTCCGCCTTGGTCTCCTCATCGGGAGCAAATGCAGCCAGGGTAGCCACAAACTGACGGGAGACGGGCGCAGCGATTTCCATGTAGTAGCGAACAGCAGCATCATAAGTGGTGGGAGTCGGAATGGGAACCTTGGCGGTCACATCGATACCCTTGATGTTGATGACGGAATGACGCTTGCTCTCAAGACCAAAGACCTGGAGGAACCGGTCCACCTCGGCGCCAGCGTTCGTGGGCCAAATCGCGATGTGATCACCAGTCTGGTAAGAGAGGTTGCTACCAGCGATGCTGATCTCCATGTGCAGACAGTTACGGTCCTTGACGTTGAACAGTTCACGAGACTCGACGATGGGGGCGATGAAGGGGTTGTGAGCGGAATACGGGCCACTGGGGGTGCCGTCACGGTGACCCTTGGTCGGCTCACCGAGGTAGACGGCCTCGTCTTCAGGGGACAGGGATTCATCTTCCGTGACCGAGAACACCGGCTCATAGACGGCCTCGCGCTCCTGAAGGTTCATGGCCTCGGACAGGGCGGTCCACATGGGCTCCTTCCAGGCCAGGAAATCTTCTTCCATGGTGCCAGCGCCGTCATCACCTTCACCAGCATCTCCAATGCGCTGCGCACCCAGCTTCGTGAGAGCCGCATCCAGATTGCGAACCATAGCCTGATAGTGCTCATAGGTGTTGTTACCGAGACCGAAAGTGACATACTTGAGGGAGGACAGGGGCTTGTCATCGGCGGAGGCGCCGCTCTCGAACGCGACGTCCTCACCCGAGATGAACTGGTAGAACTCGACGGCGTTGTCGGTGGGTTCACCCTCACCATAGGTGGCCATGACGAAGAAGGCAACCTTGTCCTCGGGGAATTTGTCCAGGTTCTCATAATCGTAGTCTTCCAGATCTGCGACCATGGTCTTGAGGCCGAAACGCTGGGAGCCCTCCTTGGCCAGGCGCGACGCATAATCCTCGGCGGTACCGGTCTGCGAGCCGTAGAAAATCACACAGTTCTTGCCAGTCTCTTCCATTTTCTCAATGATGTCTCTGGATTTGCCCGCCTTGGCGCCACCATTCATGGCGGGACCGGAGGCGGCATACGGGTCCTTGGGAACGGCCCAGTAGGTGCCCTTGGTGAAGTAGGCGGCGCTACCCACCAGAAGCACCACCAGGACCACCAGGTCGAGAGTGTCGAGTTGAGCCATGATTGCGTCCGTGGAGAGGTGCGCGGATCCGGGCAGATGCGGAATCGAGGAAGGGGGAGAGGGAGAGGAAAAGAGGGGGCCGAACGGAAGCCGCTAGAAGGACAGATAACGCGCCCCTAATTCACCACTGAGCCGGGAGTTGCAGCACAGCGGCGGAATCCGTAGGTGGAAAACCCCCAGTGCAAACTGAGGAGGAGGTCCAAAAAAGATCAGGATAAGAATAAAACGGATTGAGAAAGTAAAGAGAGGAAAAGGCAAGAAATACAACAAGAAGAAAAGAAGGTAACGAAGAGGGAGAGGAAAGTCGTAAGATGGCGGAATGGATGGCAGGTCAAGTAAGGTAAAGGGAAGGCGATCCACTAAGCCCAGCGCATACTACTTCGGGGCCGGGAAACCAGAGGAGGCGCTAGGAAATAGTTGTTCCCACTGAAAGTGACACGTTGGGAAGAACGTCGTCCCGGTCAGATCCCTGGTTGTTGTCCGTTGGGTGAGCGTAATGGGGAGGCGGTCAGCGTGGATGGCACGTGAAGATGGATATCTTCGGATCGTCAAGACAATGCCTCCGAGGAGTAAACCGCCAGTACGATAGTCCAACTTCTCGCATTAGACTAAGAACCTTTCAAGAGTCAACCCACGAAGTCCACCCTCACCATATATATATGTCTCCGACGGGTGTGGGGGAGATGGGAGCGACCGACCCTTGGCCGAGATGAAGTTTGGATCGGAAGGAACTTCGGCCCTCTTGTGATATGGAGACTGGAGGTGGCGGCGGAGAGTGATGGCAAGTGGCCATGATATCCATGTGCTTCGAATGGGGATCTCCCGAACATCCTGCCGAACAGGGTCCCTAGCCGAGTTCCGCCTTTTGGCCTCCCACTGGATGTCTGGGGTTCGGCGTTATCCTGCGATCGATTGCTCGGCAAGGAGAGTACAGTAGATTGTCTTGATCTAAAGGTCTGGATGTTAACATGTTTTGTGTAGCTGTGACTATGACTATATCGCTGTGAATGATCTGTCCAGTGCCACTACCGCGCAATATACTCCGCACATTCATACCGTTGTAACACCTCCGAGGACAGTAAGGTAGGTACAGTCATCATACGAAGGCGTACATACCTCTGTTCATAAGCATTGACTCCCGCGTACTTCTAGAAGTATAGATCTCTGTTCACCACGGAGAGACCTTGTTTGATTTCCGCCCCCCGGTGTTCCGGCTGGCAACTGGAGTACTTCTTCCCAACGGATTGATTCCGCACCAGGTGTGGAAACATTCCATCCTCACATCTCGTCAGCTATATAAATCCTCTACGATTCCACTGGATAGTGAGCGGAATAGCGTCTCGTTCGAGTCATAAAAATATATGTATATATTGCATTGTGTACATTCACCTTCTTTGCATCCAGCGCGGCCCTGAAGTCTCTTATGCATAGGTCACCCTTCTGCCCACCACCATTACGCCTCAACACGAGACCATTTACCGTCAATTTCTTGGACGGCGGCACATGCTTATCCATCAAGTGCCCGAGGACGTTGCCTTCCCCACTTATCGTACAAAGTTCTAGGAACTAACTACCTACGTAACCACTGGAGACCGGAATGCGACAAAGATACCAACCTCCGAGCGAACCGTTTGACCCTCTCGGTTGGGGCTTGATTGAACCCTTCCCGGGAATTCCAGGACTCATCTCGTATTTGCAGGTCCCTTCGGAGGGCGATACACATGCATGTGTGTTTTGTCTCCGAAAGCATTCCCTCCAGGTCTAGTGGCAATCCCGTGTCACCCACATAACAACATGCGTATTGGAAGCTGGGGATCATGCACGACTGAGATGAATGGATCTTCATTCAGTCCAAACAAACGGAACCCAAATCCTTCCTCTCAAACATGATTCAACCGAGTAGTTATCCAGATACTTGGCATCAATGCGAGGCAGCCTTGCATATGATCTCACATAGAGTACATGCCTTGACGTACCAGGTAGATTGATTCACCATTCCCGATAGAGGCCAAATAGAGATTTGGGCCTTGGGATAAAGTGTGTATGACGAAGCATGCACGACGTGATAAGGTTGGTCAGAGAAATCAAGGCAACTTGATACGCAGTCTGCCTGCGGATCCAAGCGTTTCTCGGCATTGTGAAACTCTTCTGCCTCGTATACGAGTCTCGAAGTGAAGTGATAGATTGCAGAAGCTATGACGGTAGTAGCAAGATACCGTGGTGGACATCCTTATTCGGATTGGTCGCATGTCTCTTGCTGTACAGGTAAGTACTTACAGATGGAGACTGGTATGAGGAACAGGCGATAGGCAACTCAAAAGTTAGAGGGCAAAAATAGAGAAAAACACCTCTGATACATTCCTCCCCCTCAAAAAGAAGTTTATCAAGCATTCAAGCCCAACGTTCTACTTTTTGGTCGTGGCCACCCTTAGTGTACTATCTGGTTGGTCCGCGTGCAACTTACGGTCGCGAACACAACAAGCAACCTCTCCCGCCATCAGCACCACCATCGAGGCAATCTCACCTTCTCCCTTCACCACCCCCCAATCGTTAGGGCTAATGAGCAACAATGTGCTGCTCAGTCCTGTTCTCTGATGATTTCGCTCCAGTACATGTGAGCTTCTGCCACCATTGAATGTGGTCTGGATGAAAACAGTCAGCAGTAGGGGACCCCAACCACGCTCTCTTTGTCTGCCTCCTGCATATCAATCCCTACCCACATCAAGATCTATACAACCTCTCGCACAGCTCTTTAATGCAAAATGACCTAACCTCTGCATTGCCTAGTGGCTTCACATCCTTCGATCAAAGCTGGTCACATCCAGCCAACGACAATGCCCCTCATCCCTGACGAGCCCAACTCCGCGTCGCACCATGTCTTCGCATCTCCACCCGAACGACTAGTGACTAGAAGCACGCCCTCGTCGACGGTGCATAGCCGGGAGACGTCCGCCGTTCG
This sequence comes from Aspergillus pseudoterreus, assembly GCA_002927005.1. Classification (NCBI taxonomy): domain Eukaryota; kingdom Fungi; phylum Ascomycota; class Eurotiomycetes; order Eurotiales; family Aspergillaceae; genus Aspergillus; species Aspergillus pseudoterreus. Next base: position 402,587 of record PIJX01000015.1, on the reverse strand, counting down.
AGGAAGACCAGCCGACCCATCCGCGCTAACCCCTTCGACCCTACAGCTTCAGAATCCTCGGCGCGGACATTCTCACTCCAAAAGCCCCGAGACCTCCGCCGCTCGTCCCGGTGCCGCATACGATGCCCCCCTCGAAAGACGTCCCTCGAATTCCTACGGTCATCACCGGCAGACCTCGATCGTACATGGGATCCAGCATTCGCGAAACCCCAGCTTCGCCGCGTCCTCTTCCTCCACCAGTCCACTAAGCCCCGAATTGATCGCATCCCTTGGTCGAAGTGGTGGCATTGACCAGGAAGGCGGTGCTTCTGGAGGCCGACTAGACCAAATGGACATGCACGCGCCGTATCAGAGCTCGGGAAACAGCAGCTCGAGCCATTTGCTGCAGGGGACCTTATCGACCATCGAAGATCAGGACACCGATGAGGTTGGAAATGGCACCGCAGCAAATCCAGCACATCGCCGGATGAACTCCGGCGGGAAACCATGGCGCGAACGCTCGCATAGCCGGTCACAGTCCAAGCATCATTACTCGGAGTCAAAGACCGTGGGAGAATATGCGTTACACCATCTTTTCAACTCGGTAGGCAGAGCCCGGCCCGTCTGGTATCTCGGATGGTGGCTGACAGTGGACCAAGTTTGTTGGTCAAGCGGATAGCAAGATCAACCAGGCGATTATGAGACTAGGCCAGTCAGATGTGCCCGTGGAAGAAGTCTGCGGCCCTGGTGCAGACCCGAACTTTGACCAGTTGATATCCGCATTAGGACATATCGCTCGACAGAAGCCGAAGCCTTTGATTGACACCATCATGTTCTGGAGAAAAGCCAAGGGCGACGCTGCGATCATGGCTAAGCAGGCGGTTAATCAGGTATGGTCCTGGATTCTTACACCGTTGCTCTTCGACTAACGACGTTGTGATTGATCAGTCGCGATCGCCTTCGTCGGAAAACGGCCCTCTTATACGTCGAAACACCGAGCCTGCACAGATGATGCTTGACTCGCAGTCGGACCACACGTCTTCATCATCGAACCCTCCTGTGGCTAGACCCGACGATGTCGTATTGGCCGAACGACGGGCGACAGTGTCGGTATACCTCGTTTGCAGAGTCCTGATCGAAATATTCAACCAGAGCAGCCTTGCATCCATCACACTTGACATGGCAGAGCGTTTAGAGGACATTGTCTTTGGCCAACTCAAATCGGTTGATCCAGACCAGATCTCTGCCTCTCCGCTTCGTATGGCCAATTGGAGGATATATTCCCAGCTGCTTGGCATGATGAGCGAAAACAACTTCACGAGCGTCACCAACCGATTCCTCGCAGAGCTCGGCCAATATCAGAAGGACGAAACACTGCGGGGACCGTCCAAGGAGGGAGATGCGAAAACAGAGCTTTTGATCTTAGGCATGAGACATCTGCGAGTTCGGACGTATCCGGACATGTGGCCCAAGGCGTGCGACTTTATGCGGTCGCTGGCACGGTTGTTTGTTGGCGCCCATGGGCAGCGTGTGAAACAAGCATACTGCTACATTTTTGAGAAGCTGCTTCTCCCAGTCGCCGCTAATCCGAACTGTGACCTGTCGCTCCCTAAGTGGAAAGAATTCCTAGATTTAGTCCAATCGCGGCTTACTCAGATGCTAACAAAGCCTCGCCATTGGGCTGCGGCTTTCCCTCTTCATGTTCTGCTTCTCTGTGTCTCATCGAAAGAGAACTTCTCCTCTCAATGGTTGTCGGTCATCTACACGCTTCCGGCGAGACTGAAAGACCGTCCTACTAGAGGCCCGGCACTGCAGGCGATGTGCCGATTGGTATGGACCTACTTCTTTCGCTATACAGATTCTCCAACGGTCACCCTTCGAAAAGTTGAGGAGGTAGCAAAGATCGCACTCCCTGCCGGCAAGAGGACATACTTGAGCACAGAACCAGCAGTTGCAGAGCCGCTCATTCAACTGGTACGGATGATTGGTTTCAAACACCCAGACGTGTGTTTCCGTAACATCATCTTCCCCATGATCAGCTCCGATATCTTCCTCTCAAATCGGGAATTGAAGATTGAGCAAATGGAACCAGAAAAGATGGTCATTGGAATCCGGGCGTTCCTTTCCATAGTAACGGACCTGGAGAATTGCGATCAACTCTGCCCTCCCTTCCCTACCGGCTCGATACCAAACCCCTTCACCGACATCTCTTCTTCTACTCATCTACCGAGGCCTCAGTTCCTTGTCGACCCACGTCTTCCGAACGTCCCTGAGAATCGGGATGAGGTGTCGTCGCAGCCCGTCAATACCTCCAGGCTCAGTGACAATGTCAGGAGCTATTATATCCGCTTCTGCGAGATCTTGGGAAAGATCACTCTTCTGTGCGATAATACTTTTGGGGGACAAGCGGCTTTGGATGAGAAGTTTGGGGGCACGACGCCAAAAACCCCAATTTCCGAGGCCTTCAGCTTTGGGAGGCGCGACGATCATCTTAGCGCGGTGGATCAGCGACAAGGATTCTATGACTTACTTCATGTCGCCGTGCAGGCTCTTCCTCGCTGCCTCTCGGACCACATCCCGTTCAATTCATTGATCAATTTGTTGTGTACTGGGACTGCCCATGTTCAGTCGAATATTGCGGCCTCATCAGCAGAGTCATTGAAGGCTATCGCTCGCCAGTCCCATGCACAACAGGTGACTATTGGATTTGCGAGATTTATATTCAACTTTGATGCACGGTACTCAACGATGTCCGATGAAGGGATGCTTGGACCAGGCCACATTGAATCTACCCTGAGGCTCTACGTGGAGCTGCTACAGATCTGGATAGAGGAAATTAAACAGAAGACGAAGGGAGCAGCTGCAAAGGGCGCGGCGGTAGACCCAGGAGACAAGACCGGCTCTGGAAGCAGGGCCTTGCAACTGGATCTTTCGAGCGTTCTAGCTCATGTTGAAGAAATCGAGTCTCATGGATTATTCTTTCTCTGCTCGCAGTCAAGAAGAGTGCGGGCATTCGCCATTACTGTCCTCCGGCTGATCACGGAGTTTGACAAAGCCCTTGGGAAAGAGAATACAAGGATCATCAGAATCCTAGAAGCGGATTCTCAGCAGATCTTAGATGTCAACGATGAACAGCTTACCGTTGCCGAGAGGAGCCGGATTCAAAAAGGCAAACGACGGAGCGTGTCACAGAATACGCTGATTGAATTGTGTAGCAGCGAAGTGTCCTACGATTCGACCCTGTGGGCCAAAGTGTTCCCAAACATCATCCGAATTAGCTTCGAAATGTGTCCCTTCGCTGTTACTTTGGGACGAGAAATTGTCTGTGCACGGCTGGTCTTGATGCACAAAACGATTACTGCCCTTGCTGAGACACCTCAGCATCCCCAATATGCTCCGATGGACCCTGTCCAAGCTCGCTTGGTCGGCAGAAACAATATGACTGCCGAAATTTTGATCGAACAGTGGAAGCTTTACCTAGTCATGGCTTGCACCACCCTCAACAGCGTCGGTGCTCAATCTCAAAGCCAGCTAGCGAATGCCCAACACGCGCGGAAATCATCAAAGGGACAACAGCAGACCCAAGATAAGATCAGCTCTGCCAGAAGTCTCTTTGCCTTCGTGATCCCGCTGCTCTCAGCCGAGCGCGCCTCCATCCGAGATGCTATCGTCATTGCCCTAGGGTCCATCAACAAGAACCTCTACCGCACGTTGCTGGAGTCACTACAGTACGCCGTAACAACGTGCAACGAGGAGGCCAAGATTCGGATCGGCGCTCATTATCGGTCTCCAAGCAGCCCCAGGAGAAACCGAAAGACAGACCGCCTACGGACGGAGGTGACGCATGTGTACAAGCTTACATCTCATTTCTTGCAAGAGTCTGAAGTGTACAACGACGACTGGATCGTCAATAACTTGGTGACCTATGCTAAGGATCTTCGGATATTCTTGAGTGATGCCGAAGTTCAAAACGATTGGGAGTTCCAACGACTGCGCTTCCACTTCTGTGGACTAATGGAAGAACTATTTGAGGGCGTAAACCGTACCAAAGACCCCTCTCGGTGGATACCGTTCGAATCCAGGAAATCTGCCTTTTCCCTAATGGAGGATTGGTGCGGGTACTCTCCGAACCAAGCCCAGATATCTCAAAGGGAGGAGAACATGCGCAAATATGCAATCTCACAGCAGGTTGAGACTGGTGAGTTGCGAAATACTGCTGCTGCGATGGAGATAGAAAAGAAAAATCTGCGCGCCGCGGCTCTCAGTGCCATGGCGTCTTTGTGTGTAAGTAATTCCGTCGCCGAAAGAAACTGCCCTCGATTGCTAATTCAAAAACACAGGCTGGACCCATCAGCATTACAACGGAAAGTGGCTCTGTGCTTCAGTTCGACGTCGGCCGTATGCTCTCTTGGATTGATATCATTTTCAACGCAATAAGCGACAAGTGGAATGCGACAGGCCGGCGAGCTCTCAAGAACTTGATCATTCACAACAAAGAACACACTTATCTCTTGGAGCGCTCGATTGAAATGTGCTACATCACAGAACGGCCAAAGGCTCTGGAAAGTTACTTTGAAGTGGTCACTGAGGTTCTTATTGAGCACACCGACTATCAGCTTGGTTTCTGGAGGATTCTGGGCGCGGTCCTCGTCACTCTCGGTAGCCAAAAGCGGGAGATTCGGATGAAGTCAGCTAAGCTACTCCGAATACTTGAAGAGCGCCAGCAGAAGAACTCCCGCTTGCAGGACTTCGATATCAGTATCTCTGACAAGACGACCGCTGTGTACAAACTTGCCCAATTTGAGACGTCGAAACGACTAGCCCAGCAACACTCGGACTTGGCATTCACCTTGTTTTCCGAATTCTCCCTTCACTTCAGGAACCTACGACCCGATAGCCAGCGCAACATGGTGGCCGCCATCCTCCCTTGGGTGCAGACGATGGAGCTCCAGGTCGATCCAAACGGTGGCCCGACGGCTAGGTCGTACATGCTCTTAGCCAATCTTTTCGAGATCACGATTCGCTGCAGCAACATTCTTCCCAACGAAGTTCAGGCTCTTTGGCAAGCCTTGGCCACGGGTCCTCACGGTGGGAACGTGCAATTGGTTCTTGATTTCATCATAAGTCTGTGCTTGGAACGTAAAGAACAGAACTTTGTGGAGTACGCGAAGCAAGTCGTTGTGTTCTTGTCCGGAACGCCCGCTGGGTCCAAAGTCATTGAGTTCTTTTTGATGCAAGTCGCCCCGAAGAACATGGTCCAGGAGAGGAAAGATATCACCCCGGCACCCCCAGACATCAAGACATTGCCGTACGTTGCCGATCTCGGGACCGTGCTACCAGTTGGAAATAAACAAGCTGGTCTTTCTCTTGGACAAGTTGCGCTCATATTCCTCGTCGACTTGATGGTCGCGCCCGTTACTCTTCCTCTCGAAGATGTTGTCAAGCTTCTACACGTTGTCCTAATTCTCTGGGATCATTATACTCTGACGGTGCAGGAACAGGCCAGAGAAATGCTGGTTCACCTCATCCACGAATTGATTGCCGCGAAGATCGAAGACAATGCGCCTGACGGGACCAGACAGGCCATTGAAGATTTCGTGGAATCTATACGGAAGAGCGATGCTAAAGTCGTCTGGGAGTATGAGGACAATCAGGATCGAGAAGATGGTGATGACGGGAGTCGCGTGCCCTCGTCGATGGCTAGTGTTACCCGCCAGGTTGTTCACTTTTTCAGCCTTGCATACGAGGGTATTAGTGATCTTTGGGCTAAAGAGGCGCTTAACTGGGCGACATCGTGTCCTGTGCGACATCTTGCCTGTCGGTCCTTCCAGGTTTTCCGCTGTATCTCCACGTCCCTGGACTCAAGGATGCTTGCGGACATGTTGGCCCGGCTGTCAAACACGATCGCAGACGAGGAAGCAGATTACCGGACGTTCTCTATGGAGATTTTAACAACTCTGAAGATCATAATCAGCTCCCTGTCGCCAGCCGACCTGCTGCGTTATCCTCAGCTATTTTGGACTACCTGCGCATGCCTGAATACCATCCACGAGACCGAGTTTATCGAAAGCATAGGAATGCTGGAGAAGTTCCTGGATCGCGTGGATATGAGTGATCCAGTTGTTGTCTCTGAACTCATCAAAGGCCAACCGCCGAAGTGGGAAGGCGGCTTTGACGGTCTTCAAGATTTGGTTTACAAAGGACTGAAGTCAACCGAGTCGCTCAACCGGACATTGGATGTCTTGCACCGTCTCAGTGGCCTTCCAAACAATGAACTGATCGGGGATGGTAATAGGTTGCTATTTACGATTCTGGCGAATATGCCGCACTTCCTTCATCACTTCGACGTGTCTGTAGATGACCCCAAGACACTCGCTCGGGCCACTTTGCTGGCCCGTGTGGCTGAAGGTGAAGGATGCCCACGCCTGGCGGCTTCGCTGCTTGGATTTGCCAATGAACAGTACAAGGCCGAGAACGACTTCCTGAACCATATCGTCACCGAACTCCGATCATACTTCTTCCCTCGGCTCGATGTCCAAAGCTTAATTTTCATGATGGGCCTCTTAACCAACACAACCGTGTGGTTCAGGATCAAGGTCATGAAGATACTTTGTGTGCTCATACCAGAGGTCGATATGCGCCGAGGAGAAGTGACATGTCATGGGCCTGATCTGATATCCCCTCTTTTGCGACTTCTGCAGACAGATCTCTGTCCTCAAGCCTTACAGGTCATGGATCATATCATGACGGTCTCCGGGAACCCGATGGAACGACATCATCTTCGCATGAGTATGGCATCGGCGACATCTTCTCGGGCCATCCGCAAGGAATACGAGCGTATCCAGAGTCTCTACGGCATTCCAGAGCCGACTGGGTGGTCTATTCCGACGCCTGCTGCCCAGTCTAGCATCACACGCCATAATGTTCATGCTGTGTTCTATACTTGCGCTGAGGTCGACCGCATGGAAGCACAGGAGACTGCTCCCTCGGAGGTGGAGTTCCATGCGGACGAGTATAATGACTCCATCTTCCAATTGCGGGCTGACACGATGAAGTCAATTGATACACAGACCGACGGCAATATTGGGGACATTGTGCAGAAGCTGGACAGTCTGGACGACTTCTTCGAAGAGAGTGAGATAGCTCACCCTACCTTTGACGCCATGCCTGATGCCACCTTGCGAGGTTTCACTGGTGCCTATGTCGATACCAGTGCCCATCTATACGACCAACAGACGGCTCCCATCCTTCGGAAGTCCCTCGCACGAACGGCTTCTTCGTCTTCCTTCCATAACGGGCTTGCGGAGTCCCGCCCGCCTAATCCGCGTTTTGACGGCCCAGGCATGCATTCCCCGGGGACCCTGACACCACAGGCGTCCAGCCAGACCCTTCGTCCTGTATCGCACACCCGCTCGGTCACTTCGCCCGCCAATCATCTCTTCTCGCCACCTACAGCCAACGTGCAATTCTCTACCCCCCCGATTGGCTTTAGCGAATCAGCGTTCTTATCCGACGACGATGCGGAGGAAGGGCTCTCAGATTTCGACGAACGCATTACGCTGAACAGGCCGGCAGCTCCTCATCCCATCAACCAAACTCGCAGCGCCACGGACGGGTCTTCGTCACTCGAGTCGATGATTCGTAGTGGTATGCGTCGGCTTACCGGTGGTGCAGCCAACAACCGGGAGAAGGAAAGACAACGAGACTTTGTGAGAGCACAACAAAGAGCGATTGCTCAGACCGCGAGTTCGCCACGGGTGCCTAAAGTGCCCCCCGAATATCTCTCGGGACCAACCAGCAGTCCAACATCGCCGGGACAATAAGGTGGTCGTTGCATATTTTTTTTCCCTTTCCAATTGTCGGCGTCGTTCATCTCACTTGGTACATGTATTTGGTCGGGTTGGCGTTCATACCGATTGATTCGGACATCCTACATACCCTTACGCATGGGAGCATGGCCTCGTCATTCGTATGTTGCGTTCTGTGCCGCAATTGCATTAATTGACATATTTCCACGGAGTTTCCCTTAGTTTACATGATGCATACTAGACCTGTGTATATCATTCCTTAGAGGGACATCAGGAGAATTCAGAGATTTTACCTACAATGTTAAACGACGTCACGACGCAGTAGAAGCCCCCTTGCAGCAACTGTTTGACAAACCCTAGAGCGCTCACTGGGCTCCCTTTTAACGGGACGTACCTCGCCTAAGTGTTTGGCTTCGGCGTATTTGATGAAGGAAATAGGATAGCCATGCTAGAGAAGGTCACACATAGCGTATAGTCAGCCTACTCTGTAGGTATATTGAAGATATTCTGTACAGAGTATAGACCCCTTGCATACGGTAGTCTAGACGTACGTGTACGGCAAGCCAATACCGCTACTCCGCAACAATTTATAACGCGTTTTTTTCTGCCGGTAGTATCTATTTAGGGGTTCTATAGAAGGTTATCCTAGACACCATATTGAAGTTGTATAACTTGCTTAGTTTCACCACTTAGCTATTTATCCTAAGTATCTTGTAAAGATATAAGTCGTCTTATTTAGGTGCTATAGATAACTCTATATAGCTAGATAGTATAGGTGCTTATGTGTGTATATATATATATATATATACAAAAAATTAACTTACTTAAAGAATAATTAGATTTTTTTTATTACTTTTTTCTTCGTTCTTCTCTTTCTTTTTTAAATTAATTAGATTACTTTATTTATCTTCTTTAAGATCTAAGTTAATTAGACTTTAAAAGAAACTAAGAGCCCGAACTAGCTGGCTTTCTCTTCTAGTTTATACGGTTAGAATACTGGTTAGTATAATATCTATCTAATTTTTATTATATACAGAGTAATAGATTATCTAATCTAGCTATTTATAATTAGTATATACTTTGTTAAATATATTTAGAATATAGCGATATTTAGAAAATATATATATATCTAGATTTCTACAGCAGCTAGTATAGAATATAGACAATATATATTTATATAATTAAATAAGAAAAATATAGATATACAACTAGTGTTATCTTTTAATTTAATATAGTATAATTTTACTGCGATTAAATTCTATATTAACCCCTGGAAGAGCGAGAAGCTGATAACTATATTATATATATATAAAGTGCTTTAAAAGACTAAAACTATCTATAAGTAAAATAAAATTACAGCTAGCTAGAAGACTCTTATATATACAGCGAAACTATAACTATAAAATTATAGCTAGGCGAGGAAGATTAGAGGACGAAGATATAAAATAATAGATATTATTATATAAATATATATATTAGTATCGCTTTCTAATATTATATAAATCTATTTTTAATCTATATAATTTTTAAAGCTTTAAATTAGATAGAAATAAAAAGAAAAAACATATATAATATAGTAATAATAATAGTAGTAGTAGTAGTAGAGATAGTTATAATAATAAAAAAAATAATAAGATTTAACTAATATAATAATATAAATAATAACTAATTATCTAATAACTAAATAAAGAAATTATCTAAATTTTCTTATATATCTTTCTCTAAAGATTAGGAAATTCTAAACTATATTTTTTTATTCTCTACTTATTCTCTTTATTTAAAATATAATTTCTTCTTATATAATAAAGATTAATATCTAAAGTATCTAATAAAAGATACTGTTTCTAAACTTTCTATACAGAAAATAAGTATATAGATAGTAACTATATAAATAAAAAATCAGAGTTATTTTATATATTATTTTTCTTTTATTTAATTTTAATCTTCTTTTTTAATTTCTTTTTAATTAAAGAAATCTTTTTATTCTCTAATAGCTTAGACTTAATCTTTTAATTATTATATAACTAATATTTAATTACTAAATAAATCTAATATTTCTTTTTTAATCTATTTATACAAAAATTAAACTAATTCTAAAGAAGATTTTTTACTATTTATCGCTAATTTATAGTTTAACTAATATAAACTAGTGTTTTCTTCTAAATATAAATAGCTAGCTAAAAGATATTGCTATATTATTATATAAATTAAAAACTAGATAGAAGAAGGTTTTATTAAATAAAATTATCTAAAAATTTAATTATACGACAGGGAATTCTAATCTTTATTTATTTTATAATTATTAGTATATCTTCTATAGCTAGTTAATAAAAATAAACTTAGCTTCTTTAAAGTAGCTTTTTTAATATCTTCGCCTTTTAAAAAATAAAATCTAATAACTGCTTTATATAATAATAAATTATTATTAAAAATAGATAATTATCTGTATATAGATATTAGCTAATATCTAGTTTATTAGAGATTCTTAGATATATGTAGATATATTAAAAAATATTAAAATATTTAAATTGCTGCTAGCTTTATCTAAGATATTAGTAATATATAAAATATAATTAGTAAAGAATTAATTAAATTAATAATTTAAAAAGAAGAGGCACTGCAGTATTTATATAGAAAAGTAAAATAATATTATATACTAATCTCCCTATAAAAAAAGATCTAAGATAAAGCTATTTTAATATATAAAAGATATAAAAAAAAAGAATAGTAAAGATTAAAAAATTTTATTAGTAAATTTAATTTATATAATAAAGAAAAGAGAAAAAAAACTAAAATTAATTTATAAATAAAGAGCTAGTTATATAAAACTACGCTACTCTAGATTTCTAGTTTAATATACTAATTAGCCGCGTAAATAGTGCTAAAAATAGCTCTATATAGTATTCTATATATATTATAAGAATATAGCGAAGTTCTAGATAAATTATACAAAAAAATATAGCCTTATTAGCTAGTTAAATAAAGAGAGAATTATTAGAGTTAAATTAAAGCCTTTAGAGAGCTATATAATAAAATTATAGAGTAAATTAAGGAAGATATTTATTAGAATTTAATAAGATAAAGTAATTAGTCTTATATATAAAAATAGAAAGAATAAAATTTATATTAAACTTTTATATATCTTTCTTTAGCTATTAAAAAGTAAGGTTATTAATTAAATAGCTATAATCTTAAATACTATTCTAAAAATAATAGTAAAGTATATACAGCTTATTTCTAATTAAATTTAGATAATTAGGCTGTTGTTAAATTTAATAGTAATTTTATATTTAAATAAAATAGTAGAGTTCTGTATAAAGAATAGAAATATAGATAGTATAAAAAATAATTTAATCTATAAGAAATAATCTAGAAAATAGGCTATTTTTACTAAAAGATTTAAAATAGCTCTAATTATATTAGTATTAATCTTATATAAAAATAGAAAAACTTACCTATTATTTATATAGTATTTCTTTTAATAGCTACTTTTACTAGATTTTAATTTTTTAATTCTCAGTATTTTAGCCGGAGATCTAATAAAAATTTAGTTAAATATTAGATTTTTATATATAGCAAAGCTAAAGATATATAAATTTAAAAAAAACTATTTTTAAACTTTAATTAGACCGAATTTATAATAGAAGAAGTTGTATATTATCTATAGTATTTAGATATTAATATAAAACACTGACTGCTGTATAAACAATAATTCTATAGTAAATCTATATAATATAGCAAGAGTATATATTAATTACTATATAAATTTTAATTCTATACAGCTCTAATTTAAAATAGCTATTAACTAACTAAATAAAATTAGGCCTAAGTATAATAAATTCGCCTTACTTTTACTAAAAATTATATTTTCAGCGATATATAGTATTAAATAGAATAGTTTTATAGGAAGAGAAAAGGCGATTATTAGATATATTAGCCCTTATATAAGTAATCAAAAAATTCTTTTACTATTTAATAATATAGCTTTTACTTCGAATACCGGTAAAAAAGCTTCTTTCTATAGTTTTAAATAATTTTTTACTTTATTTTTTATATAAAAATCTTAAGTATTTTCTTTTTTTAAAGCTGTTAAGCTAGAGAATCTTAAATTTATTAAAAAAGACTAAGCTATATATATAAATACTTTAATATATAACTAGAAATATAGAAGCTATTTTTCTATAAAACAGAGAGAAACTCTTTATCTTCTAGTCTAATTTAGAAAAATAAAATATAAATTTAAGTATAGAGAAAAGAGTTAGAAATAATTATATAATCTTACCGGCGAATCTTTTATTATTAAAAATAATTTTTAAGTATATACTTACTAATTTAGAGATTATATTTTTTCTAAAGAAATATACAGATTAAATTAACTAAAATAGAAGAGAAATATAATAAAATAATTTTATCTTTATACAGCTCTAAATTAATAGTTTTTTAGCTATAGTTTAAAGAAGCTATAGTAGATAGTAGATTTAAAGACTTAGTCAGCTCTATATAGATTTTAAAGAATATTATATCTATCTAGATATTATATAAAAACACTATCGTAGCTACTTAATTATTATATTAAATTTAATATAAATAAAGAATTCTAAAGAGGAAAGCGGAGGATCTTGCGGTGAAGGAACTTAGTGGGAAAATTAAATTGTTGCGGAGTGGCGGTATTGGCTTGCCGTAGCACGTGAGAAACCGGGTTATGTTCCTCCCGCAGCCATACCCTAAGTGGATTTCCCCGCGTGGAGGAGAAGCGGAGAAGGATCTCCAGCCAGTCCGCCCACTCTGGCTTTCCCCGACTCAGTCCACTATGGGTATCTTCGGAAAACTGCGGATCTCGAGGTCCTCGGGCCACTCGGTGCCCCGGCGTAAAGGACCGTTGTCCGCAACCCGATATACCTGCCTACATCTCACCCCTCATTCTCCTTTCTTCTCCCCCTGTTCGATTCGGTCTACATTCTTGCGAATTCCTTCCAACTGACTGGCTCTGTTGTCACCCTTCCACACACTTCATCGCAAAAAATGAGCTTGTCGTCTGCTCTGTCCCTCCCTCTACGGAGGGCGCCTGTCGCCCGAACACTGCCCTGTGCGGGACGTCTCTCAGGGTATACACTGCGAACATTCTCGACTTCCGTACGGCGTGATGCGACATGGGGCTTTATCGGGTTGGGCCAAATGGGTACGTGATATATTGATCTCTCTACCACCTATTGTTCTGAGTCTGTTGTGGTATGCGCTTGCGAGACAAGACAACAGCGGAATGAAAACAAACCATGTTCTCTTATGCGCACATCTGCACTCTGGATATGGTTCATCTGATACTTCATCCTACAGGATACAACATGGCCAAGAACCTCCGCGCCAAGATTCCCCAATCCGATACATTGATCATCCGCGATGTGAACGAAGCTGCCTCCAAGAGATTCGTCGAGGAGACTCAAACAATTGTGCAAGAGAATGGGCTCGCGTCTGATGCCATGAAGGTTCTTGTTGCCCAAAGTCCTAGAGAGCTGGCAGAGCAGTCGGTAAGTACAAAGGACACAAGACATTGGATCTAGTCTTTCCACTTCTGGAGGACACCAGTGGACCCCGATCTGATGGTATTTTTTAGACTGTCGTGATAACTAGTCTCCCTGAGCCGGAACACGTCAAGGGAGTCTTTCATTGCATTCTACGGCCCGGGGAGCTCCCCGTCCTGGAACAAGAGCGATTGTTTATTGATACCTCCACAATCGACCCCGCATCCAGCAAGGAATTGGCCAATGCCATCCACACGACACGCCAGGGGCGATTTGTGGATGCGCCCATGTCGGGTGGTGTTGTCGGCGCCCGCGCGGGTACGCTCTCGTTTATGTTTGGCGCGTCGTCACAGACCGGCGAGCTCATTGAGCGCGTAAGGTCGGTGTTGATGCTCATGGGAAAGAAGGCATGGCACATGGGGCCTCCTGGCACTGGCGTGTCCGCAAAACTCGCCAACAACTACATCTTGGCGATTAACAACATCGCTACGGCGGAAGCCATGAATCTCGGAATGCGATGGGGACTGGATCCCAAGACTTTGGCGGATATGGTCAACACTTCGACCGGCCGTTGTTGGCCGATGGAGGTCAACAACCCGGTTCCCGGAGTGGTGGCGACGGCACCGGCTTCCAGGGGATACGAAGGCGGGTTTGGGGTCAGCTTGATGAACAAGGATCTGCGCCTTGCGCTCACTGCGGCCAAGGAGTCTGGTACTCCGCTCGCGCTGGGCGACCAGGCCCGTGGCGTGTACAATTCCGTGGAGGAGGAGCACCGAGGCAAAGACTTTTCGGTGGTATACAAATGGCTTCAGGATCGGTCCCAGCAGTAAGGAGGAGAATGGTAACTTCTTTCGGCGTCTTGGCTTCCCGCAAAGTTTTCTTTTGATATCTTCTTCTCATAACTGAGGTCACCTGTGGTGGATCTCGCCTGCTCCGTTGTCGTTGTCGACTCTGCTTCTCGTGACATACCATTATCATAGATTTGGTTTTGGCGAAAAGTGCGACTGTCGATGGATACCCACTTCGCATTTATGGATGTCCGAGGATGCGCGTTCTAGGTGCGATTGGCTTTCTATTTCTGCTATCCTGCATAGTGTATCCTAGTTGTAAAGGACACATCATTACTACAGGACAATGAAGAAATTGATACTCTAGACACAAAGAGGGAGTTGAAACTTCTGTGGCCACCAATGCCCACAGAAATGTGCATGAACATGATGTGAATGTGCTTCGTTTCCCGAACAGGAAGTATCTGGATCGTCTACGAGGTTCCGGAACGGTGTAGATGGGCGATGGTCTGCACTTCACAGCTGGCAACCACTATCGCTTCTTTCGCAACAGCCCTGCATTGAATAGCAAAGGCTGTGCTTTCCGCTACTGTACTCTCTCAGCACAGTGTGGCTTCCGTGTTAATACTCTCTCGCCGCCCCCAACGGTGATGTTGACAATGCAAGACCGCCGTGGTTCTTTCTCTTCTCGGCGTTGAATCGCTTCACCCTTTCCTTCCTGTCTTTTCACTTTCCTTCTTTACCTTCTCTTCATGTCTCTCTCAGCGTTTTAATTTCTTCTCTTCCTCTTCTCCCTCTCTCCCTTCTCTTCTCTCCACTCCTCTTCCCACCTACCTTCACCACTGTTCCATCATCCCGCTGCCCATCTGCCACCTTCCACCATCGTTTCTCTATACTCGGGTCTCTAGCCAGTCCTTCGAGCCTTCGCTCATATTCTCTTATTCCTCATCGGAAAGACGCTCTTCATTACCCCTTCTTCGATCGTTTCTCATCCTTCTTCATTCCGTCACGCATCTGTCGTTGAGGTAAGTGGGAACATTTTAAGATTCCCTCGGTATGGACTGCTCCAAAGCTCATCATACACTTCCATAGAACTACTACCATGCATCCACAGGCGGTTTCTGAACCCGTTCAGGCCCACGCGGGTCAGCCGGGACAGTTTCCTAATGATGCACGCGCCAGCATGGCACCACTCTTCAACGCTCTGAATCTTCAGAACCAGCGTGCTGGACGCAAGTTTGGCAACATAGACATCGCAGGAGCTCAACGCGCTCAGTTTCAGAGCCCTATGATGATCCCTCCTGTCTTTTTACCCATGTCTACCTTCCCACCCACTTCGGTTCCCGCTCCCGAGCAGGTAAACCAGATGCCATTCTTGCCGACCAGCATTTACCAGAACCCGGCCCTCTGTACGGCTCCGCTGCCGGGCTACCCCATGCCGTACCTCTTGAACAACAACGAGGAGCAAAAGCATGTTGGTCATCAGGGTCATGAGTCTGGTAATCAGACCGAGTTTTTCAATCCCGGTCTTCCGAACTATTTGAATACCCTCGCCCAGCTTGGACCGGCCTTGCCTTTCCAGATGATGAAGACACCCACCGGCTACATGCTCCAGGACCTCGAGAGTATTACCCAGCAGGAACCGCCGATTCCACGCGCTGTCCCGGCCATGTGGACCAACCCATCTGAAGTGACTCTGGCGAAGTGCCTGGAGAATCGCGAGGGCATCACCAATGTCTACATCAGAGGGTTCCTTCCGGAAACCACCGATGAGATGCTGCATTCTTATGCATCACGCTTTGGGAAGATTGATCGCTGCAAGGCCATTGTTGATCTTGACACTGGCCTTTGCAAAGGGTAAGTTTCCAGTGGACAGTTCTCGTGTGTACCCGCGCTCACCTCATACGCAGTTTTGGCTTCGTTCAGTACTTCAACTTTGAAGCATGTGAGAATTGTATCCGCGCCTTTTTCTACTTGGGCTATCAAGCTAGCTTTGCTCAGGCATGGAATCATCTATCCCCTCTGTACTTGCCATTACTGACGTGCCCTAGAAATCACGCAACTCTCGCCTCAAGGACCTCGAAGACAAAACTTCGACAAACATCTATTGCACTAACCTTCCCATTGATTGGACCGAGGCTGTGAGTATCTCCGTATCGACGGCTACAGGAAAGATATTGACCGCATCTATACGCAGGACCTTCGCCGCCATTTTGAGCCCTACCGCGTCGTCTCTGAGAAGATCAGTCGTGACGAAAAGACCGGTGTGAGCAAGGAAGTTGGCTTTGCTCGGTAAGTCAACTTACGGACCATGCTGACGATATACCCTGACCTATTTCCGATAGATTTGAAACGCGCGAGATCGCAGAGAAGGTGCTGGCTGAGTTCCACAATGTCGTCGGCAAAGATGGAGTGAAGTTGCTTCTCCGCTTTGCAGATACAAAGGCGCAGAAGATGCTTAAACAGCAAAGCAACGAGCGCCGTGCCTATCGCGCTGGCGAGTACAATTACTCGGTTGAGGTCGTCCAAGGTTCCTCGCCCTCACCGTCTTTGAGCCGGCTCCAGCAGACAGCGTCGCACCTGAGCCCTAACTCCCAAAACAGCTATGTGTCTCCTGTCGCAGTCGGACCTACTTGGACTCCTGCCACTTCCATCTCTCCTCCGTACGTGTCTGCTCCAGGTTTTGTCTATCGCGGAATTATTGACTGTGGATACAGGTATCAAACCTTGGTGAAGAATCAATTTGGCAGTATGCGCTTCAACTCATGGACCGCTAAGAACAGCCCCGGCACCTTGGATAACACCCCTCTGTGCCGTGGACGATTCTCTTCTCACCGCAATGGCTGGACTGACAACAACAACATCCCCGGCACTAGCTCTAAGCTGGTCATTCCGGGTATCCCTTCTGGAGACCGTCGCCCGGGCCCTACCACCAGCCCTCGGAAGGAGAACCTCAAGGCGGAGTCACTCTCTCCGGTTTCTTCGCGCAAGGAGATTTTTATGCATTCTCCACGCTCTGCCATGTGAGCAGCCTTCGGCTAGATGACCTTTTCTCGGATATCCGTATGTCTCCAATTCTTCCACCATCATACGTACATGCATGCATCCACGACTACATTTCTAAGGGCGAACTGAACCGGCCAATGACCGAGTTCTTTACCTCCATCTTCTTCTTTGCCGTTGCTATTTTCTTTTTTTGTCCAGTGTATTGAGCTTTTGAATTGTTTGTGAGTGTATTTCTTTTCCATTTCTTGATGACAGACGACTTCTATTGTCGACAGAGTGGTTTACATGTATGGCCAATATTTGTCAGAGCTTGATCACAGGATGCAAAACGCCAAAAAAAAAGTTGAAAAGGAAAGCGATATGAAAAAAGGGGAGGGACAGCGACAGGAGTTCCACAATGGTTGCTATTATCTGTATCTGTCTAACAGCACATGGTCTTCCTCCGCTAGGTATGCACCGGTCTAATAAGAATAAGACATTTCGTTACACAGATGATGGCCGTATGTGTTCAGGCAGAGCAAATGGGGTTAAAGTGAAAGCAAAACCAAATCTATAGATGATCAACATCGGGGAATCGACCAGAGCCAGAAAAAGCGAAGAGAAAGGAAGCGAATGTATCCATTATCGGAGTAAGAATGTGATGTTGGGATATAACTCAGTGTTGTTTCATGGCGCGGGGATCGTTCAATTGCGCCCGAGGCGTTCCTCGAGATCTTCCGTTAGCTCGTATGCCGGACGATACTGGTTCGTGGCGTCGTCCCCGTCGGGGCGACTGGCAGATCCAGGCTCAACACGCAGTTTCGGGTTGGGATGAGTATCGGTTTGACCACCGAGACTGGTGTACCCCTGATCGTAGAGGGGGCAATAGCGCAGGCCCAGATGGCGAATAAAGGCCCAGATCTCGGCGTAATGCCAGTCGATGACGGGATGGATGCGGACGAAGTCGGGCCAGCCGTGATCGGTGCGATCGAAATGGGTCAACTTGGCGCCGTGGGGATCGGTGCGGCGGGTGCCGACAAAGATGGCCTTGACGCAGGGGTTCAAGGCGAGGTAGTTCTCGAAGCTGGAGCGAAGGGTAGAGCGCGGGGGATCGGTGGTATACTTGATGATGTCGAGGTGATAGGCACGGGCCGACCAGCGTACAAAGTCCTCGACGGCGGGGAACGGGTCGGGCGGGAGGGCGTAGATAGCCGGGATGGAGGCGAGGCCACCGCCGGCGGCGCCGTGTTCAGCGGGGGGCGGGTGCGGATGCAGACTGGCGAGGAAGAGAACCAGGAGTACGAGGCAGTCTTTGCCGCCGTTGTAGGACAGGGAGAGCTCATCGAGGCGGTAGCGCGACAGGGCGGATGCGACGACGTCGAGCGAGATGCGGGTTTGGCGTTGCACGGCGGCGAGGAGGGAGTCCGGGGGATGGGATTCGCGGAGGAAGGAGTGGATTTGCGAGTGGCATTGGGCGATGACGCTGGAGAGGGTGGTAGAGGGGGCGGGAGAGGTGTCGGAGTCGTCTATCGTTGTTGGTGGGGAGGGTTGTGTGGTGAATATCGACGGGCAGGATGCCATGATCTTTGCGGAGCCATTGGGCTGATGGGGAAGGACCGTCGTGGGTTCTGGAGGCGAGACCGAGTCGGTCATGGCTGTCAGTCCAATGCGGGAGATTGGATATGGGGGCGAGTAGGTGAAGAGGGAGGATTGGTGTATGGGAAGTATGAGATGATGACAGGAAGCGGAGAAGAGTGAGAGAATCTTCTGGTCGTCCCGAGGGAGATTACTCTAATGGTCGCCCCGCGCCCCGCATCGCCGTCCGTTGACCGCTTTCTTATCGGCGTATGGGCGCCGGAGAATTTAGGGTCTCGAAGTATTCTATGACAGTGATGCACAGATAGTAAGGTAGTCTACGGAATAGGTGTGCATTGCAGTAGTAATAGAATCGGCAATAGTGGATAGATAGAATCGTATGAAATTGTCGTGACCGAATATATAACTATAATCACCCCAATACCTTCATCTTCTTTTTCTTCTTGTCGCCGCCCTTCTTCTGTCCCTTCTGCCAGTCTCGCCAGCTGCCAATCCGCTCCTCGCGAGTATCCTCCCATGCCTTTTCCTGGTCTCGTTTTCGCTTCCGTGCTTCAATCTCCTCTTCTTCCTTACGTCGTTCCCGCCCTTCCTCCTGTAGTCGCGCCTTGGCTTGTCTCCGTCGTCGCGCCTCTTCTTCCAACAGCACCTGGACCGTCTTCTGACGCCATTCTTTCTTGAACTCCTCCGTCGTGAGCTCGGGCGAGTCGAGGGTATATTTGTGTTCGCGGATCAGGAGCCGGCGCGCGTCCGCAATGCATTCGTCCAGATACGTCCGCGCCTTCTCATCCAGCAGAGATGCATGTGCTTTCTTCAGGCGGTCAAAGGCGTCTGGTGCGGCCGGGTTCTTTGTCTTGTCCGGATGAATCAGGAGGGACTTCTTGCGATATTGCATTTTGATGTCTTTTTCCGTGACACCTGGTTGGAGATCCAGCACGGCATACCTGGTCACGCGACATGTGGTTAGCCACCGCTGCGTGTCGAATTTCTTTGCCCAATGTAGGAAGCCATGAGGAGAGGACTAAACTCACGCGTCTAGCGAAAATGCCTTGCGAATGCGATCAATCTCTGCGTCCTGCGGTATCGGTCAGTTCCCTCCATTCAAGCTTGCCATACGAGCGATAATGCGAACCTTGCTAAAGTCCGATGCCTCTCTTTCGAGCGCATCGAGAGCGTCCTGTTCATCCGAAGACATTTCCCTGTTTGTTTCCGATTGATCGGGATATATAGCACCGAGGAATCAAGTGAAAAGAATGAAGACACGGATCGCATGCCTGCGTGACGATAAGCCGTTATCTCCACTGACTCAGCATCACCCCGACCGGCAGAAAAAAGTTGGCTCTGACCGCCCGCGATCTCTGGGCGGAAAAAATAATGAGAGATCAGTAAATCCGACCATTGATTGTTCTGCAACGACTCGACTCGACGCCGCGTTTTGCTATATCACGAGGGTTCGGTTCATGATGGCTCCGGCGAACGCCCCGCGCAACGGGAAACATGCGAAATCTTCACAGCGAACCTTGAAGCGCAAGCGCGTGCAAGAAGACCTCTCTTCCCTCGTCCAGCGAGTGGAAGATCTCGATCTTAAAGAGTCCTTTAAAGCCTTCACCGACCTCCCTCTCTCCGAACCGACGCTCTCCGGTCTTTCCGCATCGCATTACAAGACCCTCACTGATATTCAGTCTCGTGCGGTGAGCCATGCGTTGAAGGGCCGCGATATTCTTGGAGCTGCAAAGACCGGCAGCGGCAAGACGCTGGCCTTCCTCATCCCCGTTCTGGAAAACCTGTACCGCAAGCAGTGGGCCGAACACGATGGACTGGGTGCTCTGATTCTGTCTCCGACTCGCGAACTCGCCATTCAGATCTTCGAGGTTCTGCGCAAAGTCGGCCGCTACCATCACTTTTCGGCCGGCTTGGTCATTGGTGGAAAGAGTCTCAAGGAGGAACAGGAGAGATTGGGGAAGATGAACATCCTGGTCTGTACGCCGGGCCGCATGCTCCAGCATCTGGACCAGACCGCCTTGTTCGATACGTACAACCTGCAGATGCTGGTGCTGGACGAGGCGGATCGCATCATGGACATGGGTTTTCAGAAGACGGTAGACGCGATCATCGGTCACCTCCCCAAGGAGCGCCAGACCATGCTTTTCAGCGCAACACAGACGAAGAAAGTGTCGGACTTGGCTAGACTGAGCCTGCAGGATCCCGAGTACGTCGCGGTCCATGAGGCGGCGGCATCCGCCACTCCGTCGACCCTTCAGCAACACTACGTCGTCACGCCGTTACCACAGAAGCTCGACATCCTGTGGAGTTTTATCCGGAGTAACTTGAAATCGAAAACGATCGTCTTTCTATCCTCAGGCAAGCAGGTGCGATTTGTCTATGAGGCCTTCCGTCACCTCCAACCCGGTATTCCGTTGATGCATCTGCATGGTCGCCAGAAGCAAGGAGGCCGGCTTGATATAACGACCAAATACTCCCAGGCCAAGCATGCTGTTTTGTTCTCCACCGACGTCGCCGCGCGTGGTCTCGATTTTCCGGCCGTCGACTGGGTCATTCAGCTGGACTGCCCTGAAGATGCCGATACGTATATCCACCGAGTCGGACGTACGGCACGGTATGAACGAGATGGTCGCGCAGTACTTTTCCTGGACCCCAGCGAGGAGCAGGGCATGCTCAAACGCCTTGAACAGAAGAAGGTCCCGATCGAAAAGATCAACGTCAAGGCCAACAAGCAGCAGAGCATCAAGAACCAACTGCAAAACATGTGTTTCAAGGACCCCGAACTCAAGTATCTCGGCCAGAAGGCTTTCATCTCCTACGTGAAATCAGTCTACGTGCAGAAAGACAAGGAAATCTTCAAACTGAAGGATCTGGACCTGGAAGAATTCGCCTCCAGTCTGGGTCTCCCTGGTGCCCCTCGAATTAAGTTCATCAAAGGTGACGATACCAAGGAACGCAAGAATGCGCCGCGCGCCGTGGCACACCTGTCCAGTGACGACGATGAGTCGGACGCCGAGGATGACGAAAAGAAGTCCAAGAAGAAGGATGCGCCGCAAGTGCGCACGAAATATGACCGCATGTTCGAACGTCGGAACCAGGACGTTCTGGCAGGTCACTACACGAAACTCATCAACGACGATGGCACATTGGCTGACCCCAAGGCCACCGATGAGGCTGACGAAGATAACGACTTCCTGTCTGTTAAGCGCCGCTTTGATGCTGGCGATAAACAACTGGAGGTTGGCGGCAGCTCGGACGAGTCTGGTTCAGATTCTGAGGCGGATACTGGAAAGAAGGACGTCAAGGTGGTGAATATTGACGGCAAAGAGCCTCTGGTGATCGACTCGAAACGCCGCGAGAAGCTCCTCAAGTCCAAGAAGAAGCTGCTTAAGTTCAAGGGCAAGGGAACCAAGCTCATCTACGACGACGAAGGCAACGCGCACGAGATCTACGAGATGGAGGACGAGGAGCAGTTCCGCGCCAAGGGCGATGCCAAGGAGCAGCGGGCGCGGTTCCTGGCGGCGGAGGCGGAGCGGACGCGCTTGGCCGACGTGGAGGACAAGGAGCTTGTCAAGCAGAAGCGGCGCGAGAAGAAGGAGAAGCGCAAAGCCCGCGAACGCGAGCTCCTGGCGCAGGAGGAGCAGGAGGAAATGCTGGTCCAGCTTCCTCCGCCAGAGGACGACGACCAAGGCCGGTTCTCCTCGGAGGACGAGGCTCCTCGCCCCAGCAAGAAGCAACGCGTGCAGTTCGCCGAACCCGCGGAAAGCGAAGAAGAGCGGCGTCCCAAGAAGCCGAAGAAGTCGACGGCCGAGCCCAAGGAGATCCAGACTCTGGAGGATCTGGAGTCTTTGGCTACGGGCTTGCTTGGTTGATGGAGTTGCTTTCTTGCGTTGTATTTATGAATAGATATATCCTTGTGTTGTCTTGAGTTTCTAGCGGAGTTCAAAAGCATGTAATTATCGGACACCATCTAGAAATTCCTTTGCCAATTCATGACTCGTCAAAGCGAAGCTGTGGTCCACAGTGGAGATTTTCCTTCAAGATAGACGATTCCCTCGGCATGGATTTAGGGTTGTCGGCAGAAGGAACAAGGCTAAGCCTACTGTAGCTTAACTAATCTTCATCTCCAGAATTTCGCTCTACAGGCCGCTTTTACTGTACGTAATTTTTTTCAATCACGCCATCGACCCTAAGTCTTCCTCGATACGACGCAAGAAATCCTCCTGCAACCCCAGGAAAAGAACAATCTGGCAGAAATGGAACCCGTCATCCATCTTCTCCTCGAACATGTTCTCTATTCTTCGCTCCTGACCCCGAGTCGCATCCCTCTTGGTCCTCCTCCAGCGGCAGACTTCCTATTCGGGAAGTGATTCTAGCCCGACAGCCCTACAACCACGAGAGTGACTGCGCTAAGACCGCGCGGGGTTGTGTAGTATTTCACAGCGTCCTTCAGCTCACCCCGATCAGGCGGCTCGAATTCTGCACGCAGAAGCGCGTCCCGAACATGGCCTTCGATATGGAGAAACACCAGTCGACAACGGCCAAAGAGCCAGTGGGGGATGTAGAAAACCCCGGATCCCTGGCCAGCACGACTCTCGACCGCAATGCGCCGCACATCAACGCCGACCGGCTCGCGCGCAAGCTGTCGCCGCGTCAGGTGCAGATGATCGCCATCGGCGGCACGATTGGCACAGGCCTGTTCCTGGGAACGGGGAAAGCGCTGGCGACAGGAGGGCCGGCCTCCATGCTCATCGCGTATGCAATTTGCGGCGCGATCGTCTTCGTGACCATGCTGTGTCTAGGGGAGATGGCGGCGTTCATCCCTGTTGCGGGGTCGTTCTGCACGTTTGCTGGGTGGGTGGTAACGCTGCGTTCTTGTCCTCGTCCTGGGTGATGGGGTGTGGTTACATTGGAAGTGAAGTCTGACAAGTGTTTCCTTTGGTTTAGGCGGTTCGTCGATGATGCGCTGGGATTCGCCCTCACGTGGAACTACTGGTTTAATGATGCTGTGTCCACCGCGTCGGATATCATCGCGCTGCAGCTGTTGCTGGAGTTTTGGACGGACAATTTCCCCGGCTGGGCGATTAGCTTGATCTTCCTTGCGGTTGTGATTGCGTTTAACGTGCTCTCTGTGAGAGTTTATGGAGAGGTAGGCGTTCTCACAGGCCTGGGTGATGTTTGCTAACGAGGGTAGATCGAGTATTGGCTTAGTTTGCTGAAGGTTGTTACGATCATTGTATGCTGAATCATTCGCCTACTCCTCGACGACTTGAACGCTAACACTGTTAGATCTTCATCATCCTCGGCATCGCAGTCAACTGCGGCGGAAACACGGACCACAAGTACATCGGTGACAAGTACTTCTACGTCGGCGATGCGCCATTCGTCGGCGGCATTGGCGGATTCGCCTCGGTCTTCGTGACGGCCTCGTTCGCATAGTATGTCCCAATCCATGCATGCACATGCAACCTCTAACACGCCCCCAGCGGCGGCACCGAGTCCATCGCTGTAACAGCCGGCGAAACCAAAGACCCGGCCAAGAACCTCCCCAAAGTGGTCCGCAACGTCTTCTGGCGCATCATCCTCTTCTACATCGTGTCGATCATCATTATCGGCCTCAACGTGCCCTACAACTACCCGGGCCTCTCCGAGGGCAACACCGCCACCAGCCCGTTTACCATCGTCTTCGTGCAGGCCGGCAGCGCCGTCGCCGGCAGCTTCATCAACGCCGTGCTCATGACTAGCGTCATCTCCGCCGCCAACCACGCCCTCTTCGCCGGCTCCCGTCTGCTCTACACCCTCGCCGTCGACGGCTACGCGCCCCGCTTCTTCGGCCACCTCAATCGCTTCCAGGTGCCCTGGGTCGCCGTGCTGGCCACCTCCGTCATCAGCGGCCTGTGCTTTGGCGCCAGCTACATCGGCGCTGGCCAGTTGTGGTCGTGGCTGCAGAAGTAAACCCTCCCCCCCTGTCCTCTTCACCATACACTCCATGCTAAACAGACGAACAGCATCGTCGGCGTCTCCAACCAGCTCTCATGGGTCTGCATCGGTCTTGCGTCCCTGCGCTTCCGCGCCGCCATCCGTCGCCAGGGCCTGGAGCATCTCCTCCCGTTCAAGAACTGGACCTACCCCGTCGGGCCCGTCATCGCCGTCGGCCTGAACATCGTGCTCATCCTCGTCCAGGGGTGGTCGTGTTTCAGCCCGACCTTCCAGCCCGTCGACTTCGTCTCGTACTACATCGAGATCCCCATTATGATTGTGATGTTCGTGGGGTGGAAACTCATCAAGCGGACAAAGTTTGTCCGCTTGGACGAGATGGACCTCGAGACGGATCGGTATACGTTTATCCCGCAGGAGCGGGATGATGCTGCGCAGGTGGATTTGGGACCTCAGGCGCAGGCGCAGAGTACGCGAAGGAAGAAGTTTTCTGTGCCGTTGGGAGACAAGGGGGGGCGGTGGACAGCGAGGTTGAAGAGGTTTGGGATGTGGTTGTTTTTCTAGAAGTTTACTTTGTTGTATATACCCTGCTGTTTGTTTATGATGGCATATGCCATATTCTTAGAACATGTCACCGTTGATAAAGAATGCCTAGATTGTGGTTAGTGCTCAGGTATTGGGTCTGCCTAACATCGCCACAAGATCTGCACTACTTCGTACATACTCCGTACGTCGCCTGACTGCAGACGATCATGACTTACGTATGTCTCTCCACCCGTTCTATATTTATTTTCGACAGGAGCATCGCTGTCATCAATCAATTGTTCAATCTTGCACAAAAATACTCCTATATATACCGCTCTATGCTTTCATCTCCAGTCCTATCTGACAGGATATTACAAAAAGTGCAACAAAAGAAATACCGTGCCCCTCATGCATGATGACAATATGCAAATAATTGTAACGCCCGACCCTAAAAAAGACGCCTCTATAGTAGTGGGAACATGCTCGCGGCCTAGATCACATGTATATCCTCGATGTGAACACATAATGCATCGTCCAAACGGCCCGGCTCCATGCAATTGATAACGACAAACAAAGGAAAAGCAGTAAGATCGCGCGTTTTACAAACAGCAATGATGGTGAGAATGCCAGGAGAACAATGTCAACCAGATAAACAGACAAAGGAAATGCCGACATAAAACAGGGTAAATGGAATCACAAACAACGCCACAAAGGAGATGTACATTATATCATCAACTGTGTGTTGTAGACCCGGCTACAAGTGAAACTCGAGGAGGCTGCTTGCGCCCCGTCGGGAATAGAGTGATGCTTTGGTAGAGGTGCTTAATCGTTCACCATATCGTCCAAAGCCATCTTTTGTCGTTTTGCGGGCCGAGAGTCGCCGGGGTCTTCTGACGATGGCTCATTCCGCCCATGTGAGGAAGATATCGAGAGATGCCGGGGTGTAGCCTCCGAGACAGGCGCAAGCGGTCGCGACGAGGCGTCTCCGTAGCTGAATTCACCCATTGTCTGACGCATATGGCTCGTGGGCGATATCGGGGCGATCAGTCCCTGTGCTGGAACCTGGTGTCGCTGGTCTTGCTGCAGAAACTGTTCCCGTGTGCGGGGCGACCACAATGTCGGATATGGGTCGCTCAGTCGATGTGGGTGAGGACTGGATCCGGGGGTCGTCATGGTCGGCGGGTAGATAGGCGGAAGTCTCACAGGGGATTCCATGTACGTTTCACGGGGATCCCTGCCTGAGGGTTCACCGACTGATAGACGATGCCCCATCCTCGCATTCTCGGGGTATGAGACAGGCATTCCAAAGGATTGCTGGTATTGCGGCGGTGATGTGCCAGGCTGCAATGCTTGGTTTGTGTACGAGGAGATCGGTCGCCCCATTCCTGGAGGCATGCGAGCCGCGCCTATAGCCGGGTTAAACGCAGTAGTCATCGGAATGAAGGTTGGCGGCGACGCCGCTGTCATGGACTGGATTGAGCCGGAGGATGAGAATCGCCTATGACCCATGCTCCTCGGCATCGAAAGTGCAGGGTCCACTATCGGGGAATACGCCGAAGGTGGCCAGCGATGTGCTTGTGTTGGCGCAGCCCTCAGTCCTATCGCTGCGGTTGTTCCCCCTGGCATCTGGAGGTCCGTCATTGGCCGGAGTTCCCTGGAAGAAGTCGCCCTGTGCATACTGCGTCTCAGCTGGGTTCCATGCTGCTCTCCGGACGCTCCGCGACTGTCTACTTGTGCGTATGCCCGTAAGGACGCCTCTTCTGCCTTGAGCGGTGGCCTTCCTCGCTTCTTATGTGTGACATCGACGCATGTTGCCTGGCTCCTGTTTAGCACAAAGGGCATTAGGGGAAACAGGCACAGCCACGACTCACCTCCTTGCCAGACAAAACACATCTCCGGCACGGCCGGGCTGTATCACAACCCAAATGCTTCTTCTTGCAGTTCACACACGCGGATGCGACGTGTGGCTTCGTCCGTCGAGTCCCCTTTTGCGGTAAAGCTCGGGCACTGGCTGCAGATGGCGATGTCCCGAACGGAGGATGTGAGTATGCCGTTGAAGACAGCTGCGGGACCCCTGGACCGACGAGGGGTGGCGGATATCGAGACGAGAATGTGTCACTACTGGCGACCTGCGGCCGTGATATCTCATCCCCTGGCGTGGAAGCCACATGATGCGGTAAGGGCACTTGAGAAGTCGATGCCACTGGCGACTGCGTCGTAAGGATGGCGCCGGGTACTCCCGCAGAGGTGGTCGTAGATGTCGTAGCTACCGAAGCTTCGACTGTCGTTATCGGTTGAGGGAGCTCTGGGTGACCAGGCCGTCGGGCAGTTCCAGACGTCTCCAGCGGGTCCTCAGCTGAGACCGAGCCGGACATGTGGCGAGGGGGTGGAAGGTCCCGAGGAGTGCACCGTCGAGCATTGGTTGATCGGGCCAGATTCAGTGGAACCCGATCTGGACCTGAGGCGAACCTGGGATGTCCAAAATCTGTCGCGATAAAGGATGAAGGGGGAAGGACTAATGATTGCATCTGGTACGGTAGGCCCCCGGTGTCGATGGGAAGGCGATTGACGGTAGCAAGATGCGGACTGAATTCGACGTTGAACAAGGCAGCATGTCCAGCACAGAGGGAGCGATCAGGATGTATAGTCGGTTGGATGCGTGATGTTCAGCCGGTAGTCATCATTAAAACTCCACGCTTGCAGCCGGAGGACTACAGGAGCTTATAATTCAGTCAGTTTGGAGCCACTATCGGAGGAGTCAAAAAAAAGAAAACCAATATGTTTGGATCAGCAAGGCAAGGCCAGATCGTGGCGGGTGGTTTTCCATAGCTTCGATGGTCGCCCTCCTGGGATGATTTATTGCAGCATGGCGGGCGATCAATGGAGTCAAGGAGGTGAACCGGAGAAATACCTGAGGGTAATAGCAGAATAAAGGTAGGACCACCTTACCTTGTTTTCCATCTAAGTCACTGGGGACGGATTCTTTTTTTGGGTCTGCCTGCCTATGCTTTCTGATGTGGCCAAAAGGCAATATGGGAAAAACGGTGAACTATATCAGAAAGTGAGGCGTAATAATCCGGCGCGATCACCTTTCTCGTTTCCCAAAGGAGAATAAAGGTCGGAGGAAGTTGAAGAGGGAAGCAAGAAAGAAGGGATGGAAATAGAAGGAGGGCCAGGTGTCAATCGAATATGCTTCCGTCAACACCTAGACTCAGTGTGCCTCCAAGGCTGTGCTCGGGCGTTCAGTAGTAGTTGAGAGGCTTCGGACAAAAGAACAGAAGCGATAGTCTGGTCTCTGCATTGGACGGTCCCTTTTCACACAGGGGGGGAGAAGGACGATGGCATTAACCTATTCTTGCCTTGCAGGCTATGACAGGGCTTATACCTTTCGGCAGGCCAGGACCCTGCTTGCCTGGGTTCAAAAAGGACGAGAACCGCGGGTGGGTAACCGTGGCCAGTGCAGGAGCGACTAGCAGCCGATAGACTTGATCTCCAGCATGGTAGATCTCTGATGGGGGCGTCTGTCTTTCGAGTCGTTGGGTGTGAGTTATAGCTAGTAGCTAGATAGGTTATGTGTGCTGGGGCTTGGGGGGACGAATGGCCCCAATCCTCCGGGGGGTGGACTGTCACAGTGTATGAAATCCAGCCAGTCCGCGCATCATCTTCAGTGTGTGTCCTCAAGGACCATGGACCCCTTAGTGGATGGTTGCTTTTTCACCGATTTTATTTGATGGGGATTTTGGTTTATTCGTGATTATATTTTATTTTTATTTTCTTTTTTCTTTTGGGAATATTCAATATTCCCGTATTCGAAATTTCCTTTCTCCTTCGCCCGGCCCTACTGGGGAGAAACCGTGGCTTGCATTAGAATGCACTATTAGCAATGAGGGCCGCTGTCAGTGACACCCCGAAAAGGGCTAAACCAGCTCTTGGAGAGGGGGGTGGCCGCCCGAGAGATAGGCAATGATCAGACGCCATCGTCCCAGAGGAGAAAAGACCTTCATGTGCCCGGAGAGGATGATTTTCTTCTTCTGGAATTGATTTTACCACCAGAGAGAAAAGGATTTCTCTCCCTGCGACTGGATGCCAATCAGGAGGCCAGGAAGCAAGGCAAAAAAGATTGAGCAGCGGATCGACGTGGGTGCCCGCCCGCTGCATCCATTGCCAATAGTCCCGTTCGGCAAGGATGGGGGGAGTGTGCATTCCGTCCCCATTTCGACATGGCGCTATCGAATGAGAAGGACAGCCGGGGACCTCAGAGCCAGGATTTTAAGCTTGTCCGTCCGTTCATTGGATTGAATGGGCGGCCGACCAGTTCGGTTTGTGTATCGTTGGGTTCATGGGCGTCGGGTTATGTACCGTGTAATGGCGCTAAAACCGTGTCCATGGAAGACGAAAAATCCCTGGAAATTATCCAATTGTCGTTAACTGTAGTTTTCTGCTGTTGCTTGTAGTCGTAGCGTCGTTCGCCTCGTCATAGGAGCTATGCCTGTGGATTCCACACCCAGGGGATTCTTGATTTTTCCGGATCGAAAGGAATCATCTCACGCTTGGACTGACGTTGGGAGCCAATCACTTCTCTCGTCTGGTTACTTTTTCTGGCGTTCATGGTGTATAGCCACAGCGGTTGCATAACTAGCACACCGGGACCAGCCCTCTTCAAAGGCAACTCAATTTACGTGCGCTCCGGATTAAGGCTGAGCCCGTGGTCGAAAGCATGGAGATGTGACCCGTGTCATCCCTGATAGCAGCAAAATGGGTGGGATCATCTACTGCTTTCACAGTTGCCGTCCCAAGACATTATGCTAAACGACATCTGGAGCTATAACGAGGCCATTTATCGCATGAAAGTCATAATCAGGACCGATGCGATGGCCATTGGTGAGACATCCCGTGGATAGTATTGTGTTCTGGAGCTGACGCCAGCTCAGCCGCCAGAGCAGTCGGAATGAGAGGCAACAAGATAGATAATTCTCCGCAGTCGGGTTGGAATGGGACCCACTGGAGCAGGCAGTGTCTGGGATCGACTGATCCGTCGATTCACTTTGTGTACAACTATGTCATGTGTTCTTATGCGCCGCCATATGCCACCCTGAATAATGCGTGCCGATTTAAATCATGTCGGCATTTCGCGGCCAGTGCGTGTGGCCTGTTTCTCCTCCCACAAGGACGAATCCGAGTTATTGTGATTCCTTAGGGAGCTTAGGTTTCGAGATTGAGGAGCACGGCGAGCAACCAACGTGTTTGTGGACACCCGGCTTCGTGTGATGTTCTCGTTAGCCTAAGATCTATTGAAATGACCGTTGGAAGTGATCGCCGTCTATGTACTCTGGGACCCCCTATCAGCGGCTAAGACAGCGGTGCCACACTGCGTAGACCATGCAGTGAGGTGGTCTAGGCTTCACACTGGTGACAGTACCCGAAGACCGTCTCTTGCGTCACGGGAGAATCAACCAGTCAAACGGCTTGATACCTGTCTCGCGCTTATTGTCCGGAGTGAGGGGAGGCCCACGGAGGGGATTTACTACTATCGATCAAGATGTGGCTGCAGCTGTTGCGGCCTCATCGGTGGAACAGATATGAGCCTAAGTTGGTCACCTGAGCCCCGGACAATTTGCAAAAGGGGATCAATCAACGATGGCAATCATGAAATGGCCGGTCTGATAAGAGCTAGGGGATCCACCCGAGCGATGGTGGATTGAGCACAGAGCCACAGCGCATGGCCGAGTACGGAGTACGGAGGAGCTAGTGGAGAGACCAATTAACGGTGGATTGACAAGGCCTTTCTAGTGTTTAGTGGTCCGTTAATTTGATTCTGTTCGTTTGCCCTTTTCAGGATGGGCGGGTTTCCGCTTGGGAGGTCCATAGGCAATCGGTTTGTACCGGGCCGTGGTGCTAACACCAGAAAGGAATGAGAAGAGGACCCAGCTCCAAGTTAGAGAGGCGATCATCTCGGGGAATTCTCATAGCTCCAGCGACCCGTGACCATGACGATATTGTCGACCCCTCATGGAAACCCCTATCCTGGCGATTGTTCGCATAGGAGGAGATGGCCGACCTTTGTTCCCAGTCGAATTGAAAGAAGCATTCCAATAACATAACGGCGGCCAAGGTACACAGCAGCGTCAAGACATGACACCCCGTTTTGCATTCGAGCAACAACGGAATGACGGAGATCCCCAATTATTGTGGAACATACCGCACGCGGGGACGCCAGCAAGGGACTAATGTGATTCCTCCTCAAGGAGGGGGAAAAACCAGTCGCGAAAGTTTTCCCAGCGCGAATCAGCGGTTCATGCAGCCCGGAGCGGAAGACGCCAGCACGATCTGCTTCTTAGTGGCCGGGGGACCCAGACAAATGTCAATAGTTCGGGCCACCGGCCCCAGGGCTTTAGCCTCCGTAGGGAAAAAGTCAAGGGGTGTGGTGGCTCCTCGGAAGACCCGGAGTACATGACGATGCGAACGTCGCGACGATAAGGGCAAGAGGATGCTGATAATACGTGGATGTTGTCGTCTTTCCATCCTTTCGGCATGGCTGCTGTGTTACCTCGATACCTATCCACGGGACTGCCGATGTGACCTGACATCGGGTATCGAGTAACAGTGAGGAGGACCGATGAGTATGGGTATATCCTCACTAAACATGATCCCGAGGACTCCAAGACACTGTGTGAATGGAGGAAGACACCGTATTCCGTACACTGTCAGTTCGGAGGGATTATCCCGATCGTTGACAAGAGTCATGGTCGAGAAGAGGGAAACCATCCTGGCCGAATAGGGTTAGCGGGCCCCGTGATCCCAAACAGGCAGGGATTGGCGGCACTATTTGTCATTGTCGAGGCTCAACCAAAAGACTGTCATTAGTACTTTATTACTATTACTATGGAGTACTGTAGTACGTACCACCTAGATACTACTAGTAGTACTCGCTCTCACCTTCTCTATCAATATTTCCCGTCTGATCGGGACGATCCTCGCAGCTCGACCGTTTTGCTTTTTTGCCTTTACCCCCTATTCTCCTCATGCCCCTCTCTCCATGTGGCCTGGTCATCATCGGGACGGACCCGATAGTTAGTCGTGGATCAGTTTCACTTTCCACACGGACATCCCATGGCAAAATTCGCCGGGTCCCCTTAGTCCCCTCCT
The DNA here is from genome assembly GCA_002927005.1 of Aspergillus pseudoterreus. Taxonomy (NCBI): domain Eukaryota; kingdom Fungi; phylum Ascomycota; class Eurotiomycetes; order Eurotiales; family Aspergillaceae; genus Aspergillus; species Aspergillus pseudoterreus. The sequence continues at coordinate 370,304 of PIJX01000015.1, read as the reverse complement.
CCAGATCCATTCGGTCGTCACACATCCGTCCTGCCAGTGCGGATTTCGGCTACACGCGAGTAATGCTCCGAGAAAGGTCCGAGTCCAGCAAAAGTGGAAATTGCATGTGGTTGTGTCCGACAGGTAATGTACTCTCGCTAACACCGTTGCTCCATACATGCTCCCATTCGCAGGAGCTACTCATATCTTGTGTGCATAATTGATCTGTACATAGTCTAAAGACATTTGACGGGTTCTACGGGATGCGCAGTGTCAGGTCATGTCATTGAAAGTTAAAGGCCCAAAGCTTCGGCCTCTTAGGGTTCATTCAACCTCGAATGATATTCAAGATCCACCCGACAAGTCAACTGACAACCTGGGAGAGTCATCGGACGGTCCGTACTTGACCAGACGCTTTGGATATCTGACTGCAGTGCTCAAAAGAGTCGCTCCCTGTCAAGTTGTATCCACTACTCCCCAGAAAACTGCATTCTCTGCCGAACTGTCAATCTGGCATATTCTTCACGGAGAAAAGATGACGACTTCCGCCGATTATTGAAGATCCAAGGCTCCAGAGTGCTGTGTCAACTGATCGCATCAACCATGGGTTGTTCAACAATCTCGAGGAGGCAGTATTGGAGTTTGTCCCTACAAAGTCCATGACAAGGATGGCCTGTCGTGCTGTTTCCACATCGCTGGCTCGCTGTGTAACCGGTTGCTCTCTTTATCAGCCACGCTCCTCGTGTTGACCAGCGACGCGGGAAACGGTTCAGCTGCAGAGCCCGACCCAGAACCGATTGAATTATAGCCATCCATCGCTCTACACACAAAGGTTGCTTCTATTGCTGTGATGCGCCCTGCGCGGAATCGAAATGCACGTCGGCTAATTCCTAGCATAACCGACCAAGTGTGTATTTTGCCAGAAAGTCGGTGAAGATCTGACAAGTATATACGCTGATGCAATATAGCATAAGGTATCAGCGAGGGATGAACTAAATCCAGTCCATACTTTTCTTCGACCCAAACGGAGCAAAACAAGTTGGAAAGCTCAACCTACACCAAAAGAAGAAAACATCGCGGGTCGGGCCGTGGAAGTCCCCAAAACATTCGGATGGAAGGGGTTCAATTATTGACAACCGGAGGGGAATGCTGCAGTATTCTCCAGTAAACCCCGTCGCGGATGGCTCCGCAGGGTTTCCTGATGCCCACAACCGGTTTGGTGATTCATGTCTATGGACGAAAAGCCGCTTATTGAGCCTGGCCCGGTTCTTCCTCCGCAAGCTCCATTCACCGTGTTCTGCTGACTGACATCAGGTCGACCTTCCCAAACAGTTGCTAAGCCTTCAACAAGCTTCGTCCAATGGACCAAACAGCATATACACGGGCCCTCGAGTGCAGATACGAAGAGGCGCAGAACAAAGGACACGCAACGATCCATGCCGTCGATCTCCACATCACGCATCGCAGGCCTAACGAATAATATGTAATGATTTCCCTGCCCTCATGATCAGTCAGATTACACAACAGATGCCTACTCCGTACGCACATACAGAACGGTGCGCACTAAGCCGCTCCGGTCAATGGCTTAGCATCGCCGCGATCGTCTTTGCAGCCTGGGTCCCAACTGTAGCCTGAGTCACACTTCCTCGTACCTCCGCCGACAAGATTCGAGACAAACACAGCGTTGAGATTGACATATGCTAGATCCAAGACCCACTCCATGATTGCCTTGCGTAGAAACGCCCTCTTCCAGATCCTTTACGCTGTTGCACAAGGTAAAGAAACGACAGTACCCCGGGAATATCTGGACGTAGGTGGTGTGCGGGTTCGCGATGATTTCCTCCGACGCAAGTTACCTCCGCCAGCATTTCGACACCAGGTCGGACTCGCGGAGGAAATCACCCTCCTGGTATCCTCCTTTTTACCACATTGGGGACAAAGGCTGCGGTGGAATCCACCGGCCATCCTGCATTGACATGCGCTAGTGGCTCTTTCGATCCGACTCGGGGATGGCAAATGTGATGGGGATGTGATATGTCTTTTATTGATTCCGAAGTGGCTCATCGGGGCCAATCAGTCGGACGGTGGGTGGATCGACTGACTGCCCTGTGGCGGAGGGTGCAGTCGTATTGCATCCTTGCTGACATCCTGCTTGCAGGCCCTGATTGGGTTGACTCCTGGATTGCTTTTGGTGTTCATGTATGTCGCCGATGGCTGTCGTATGATCTTTCACCAGCGAGGTGTAGTTACTGAAGTGCTGAAGGTTGCTTGTAATCGTTGATGACCATGATGGCGTAGATTCGACGGATGATGTACACAGAACATGTTAATGGTATCGTTATATACAACCAACCCAAAAAACTCTCTCGATCTATTTCTTCCTCGACGGACGAGCGTTCTTCTCCCTTCTCTTCTGCTTGAGCTTCCGAGCCAAGCGAATATCGTCCGTGTTCTTGATCTCGCTCTTGCCACCATGAGCCGCACCGCCGGCCCGAGACATCTGCCGCTCCTTCGCAGCCTCGTTCTTCTTCTTTTTCTTGTGAAAGTCGTCCCGCAGAGGATCAGCCCGCTTGGGAGCCTGCTCCTTGTGGTGTCGGAACCGCTTTCCTCCCATGGCCGAGTTGAGTCCGGCCGACAGACTGGTATCCTCGGCTTCACCCACGCGCGGCAGCCGGCCCAGGCGCTTGGATTTCTTCCAGGCGTCGAACTTGCCGCTGCGGAAACTGGCGGCGATCTTGGCACCGCTCTCGCCGCGCACAAGATGCTCTCCCTTCGATCCGTCCTCGTCGTTCTGCCGCGACACGTACTTCTTGTGTCGCTTGTCCCAGCGCTTCATGGTGCGCGGCTCCGCGAACCCACGGGCGCCTTCATCGAGCTGCAAATCCATGGTCACGCTGCGGGAGGCCTGAGTGAAGTTGGCGTTCGTGCCGGTGTGCACACCGTAGGCACGGTCCTCGGCCAGGTTGGTGCTGCTCGGCGTGTAGGACATGAAATACTCTGGGTTTTGGAAAGCAGCGGTGGAGTCTTTCTTCGCCTTGTCGCTCTTGGGCTGGGAGTATGAGGAGAATGTAACCTCGAGATCTGACTCAGACGCCATCGACATGTTGTCGGGCACACCGTCGGGGATATCGTCGTCGGACATGGCGTCCGGATTACCGTTCGCTTCGCCCTCATTGCCGCCGGATGCGTCTTCCAGGAGTTCCGACTGCTCCTCGGCCTGCGCACGCTTCTTCTTGGAGTCGAGGGTGCTGCGAACGCGCTTGATGGTGTGGAGCGCTTCTTCATTCTCGGGCTTGCCGCTGCGGCGGTTGTTCACTTCGAAGATCGTCTCCTGCGGTCTGTAGCCGCCAATTCGGGCCAGCATCTTCTCACGCTGGATCTCCATTTCAGTCTCTGCGTCTGAGAAAAGCGGGTGGATGGTGGTCCAGTGGTCCGAGCCCACTACCGACTTGGACCGCTTGGCGCTCTCCAGAGAGGCGGCATTGCGGGTGCGCATGTACAGCTTCTCACCCTTGGTTGCGACGGTGCGCTGGGAGAAGATGTCTCGGTTGTCATCGAGAACTCGTGTGACCCACTCACAGGTCTGCGCCAAACTATCCCTAGGGAAGCCTCCGACGACTACATCTTCCGCGTAGTCGACCTGATCTCCATGCTCGCGACCAAGGACGAGTCTCCTGCCGAGGAAGAGTTGCAGATCGAGCAGATAAGGGGCGTCGGCATCACGGACAAGACTGTAACTCCATCCCTTCCGACCGGCTCGAGCCGTACGACCGACACGGTGGACGAAGATTTTCGGTTGAGAGGGGAAGTCGTAGTTGATGACGTTGGCAAGAATGGGGATATCGATACCTCGAGCCGCGACATCGGTCACGACGAGGATGTTGCTAAAGCCAGTGCGGAAGTTGTTGACCTGGATCTTACGTGCAGTCTGATCCAAAGACCCGTAGGCGTAGGACACAGCGAATCCAGCTTCGCGAAGGAGGGAGTAGAGATAATCGACGTGGTGTTTTGTAGCCGCGAAAACAATGGTGGAGTGCTTCGTAGGGGATTCCTTCATGTTGACTGCTTTATCCATTTCCGATCGCTTTCGTTTCTTGGAGCTCTTCGAATCCTTGGAGTTGGCTTTTTCTTCCTGTAGCCGCTGCGCAACTTCTGTAGGGCCCGTAGGCATTTTGATGACTTCATGGAGGATATAGAGTAGGGCACCTTCTTTGTCTGCGGACTTCACCGAGAAGAACGCATTCTGAAGGTCCGGCGAGATCTTGCTCTCGGTATCCAGACGGATGAGGGTAGGCTCCTGCAGACCGGCACGCGCAAACTCGACAAGGGACTTGGGAAGTGTGGCCGAGAAAAGAAGCGTTTGCCGGGTGGTAGGGAGACCGTGCAGAATCTCAGTCAACTGAGCCGCGAAACCCATTTCGAAAAGCCTATCGGCTTCATCGAAGACAACGTAGCGGATGCTGGACAGGTCCAGGTTCATCTCCACCTTCAAATGCAGAAAACGTCCAGGGGTCGCAATCACGATGTCTGGGTTGCCAGCCATCATTCCGAACTGCTCTTCCAGGCTGTCTCCACCAACCAGAAGGACCGACTTCAAGTCTGTGCCTTTACCCAGCTCTTTAACAACCTTCAGCGTCTGCAACGCCAGCTCTCTTGACGGCGATAGAATCAGACCTCGCGCTCCGAATTTGCTGCTGTGGCTCTTCAATTTCTCGATCATGGGGATGACGAAAGCTGCAGTCTTTCCGGAACCCGTCCGCGCCATGCCCACCACATCACGGTCATCCATAATCACGGGGATCGTCTTGCGCTGAATCGGGGTGGGCACAGAGAAACCTTTCCGAGTGATCGCTTTCAACAGGTTCGCGTTCAAACCCATCGCCTGGAATCCACCTCCCTTCTTGACGGTACGTCCCTTGAGGTTCGCTGCCTTCCGGTTCGCAGATGTCTGCTTCTCGGCGATAAAGGCCTCATCGTCCTCGTCGTCGTCGTCGTCAACATTGCCGCCGAGAAAGTCGAGTTCTTGGGGAGCAGCCTTTCGTTGCGGCTTGGATTTGGTGATGGGCACCTCGTTATCGGAATCGCCGTCATTTTGGAAAAGCGCATTCGTGATGTCGAACTCATTCTCCGACATCGCCGGAGACGCCGCGCGGTGCGGCATGATGGGCGATATTGGGGTTGTGAGCTGTTGTATAGTCAAAGACACCTATGTAGGTGGGCTGGATTGGTTAGATTAGAACCCGATTGCTTAACAGATGGTTCAAGATTGATCGCCCATTAAATCCATGAATATTTCCACAAAAAAAAACCCACAATATCGAGTAGGAAGGGCAAAAGTGATTCTTCCTCCAGCCTTTACGGTCAAATCTCGACTTTTTTTGTCGGGCGGAGAGAAAAAGTCAAGGCGGTGAGGGATCAAGGTTGATCCGCAGGGGCATGCAAACCGAACAAACACACACTCCCGCGACGCGTCGAACACGTCCCGAAATGGTAAAATGGCGACGATGCAGTTCACGACTCAATAATCTCGGTCTGGAATCGACAGATAACTCGCTCGACAAAGACACACAACATGGGTGAGTCACACATAACATTACGATTTCCTTTCGAAACTACGGATCTCCTCAGGCTAACTCGCCACAGATAGTGGCTACGGATATGGAGGCTCCGGCGGTGGTGGTGGTGGCTTTATGGCAGGAGAGACCAGCAGCCCGGCTGGTGGAAAGGTAAGAGCCTACACGTCTCGCAGTCATCAAGCCAATCACACTAACTCCGTGTAGGGCTCATACAACAATGCCACCCTCCGACCGATCACAGTGAAACAAGCCCTCGACGCGACGCAACCATACCCCGAGGCAAGCCACCAGATCGACGGCGCCGACGTATCGAGCGTGTGTCTGGTCGGCCAAGTCCGCAACATCAGCTCCCAAAGCACGAACGTGACGTACAAGATCGACGACGGCACGGGCGAGATCGAAGTCAAGCAGTGGCTCGACTCCACGACGGCGGATACGATGGAGATGGACGAGGGCAAGGGCCCCGGAGCCCCGGGCAAGGACCAGGTCGAGCTGAACGCGTACGCGAAGATCTTCGGCAAGCTCCGATTCTTCGGCACCAAGCTGTTTGTTGTGGCGCATTCGGTGCGGCCGCTCACCAACATCAACGAGTTACATTGTCACCTGCTGGAGGCCGTCGCGGTCCATCTGTTCTTCACGCGTGGCCCTCCTGGCGGCGCTGGCGCGGCAGCCGGTGGTGCGGCCGGCGCGGGCGACTCGGCCATGGGTGGAATGGATGATTACAGCGCTAACAAGTCTCTGCCGGCGATGAGTGCGGTGGCGCGCAGAGTGTACAATCTTCTCAAGACCGAGCCTCAGAGCAATGAGGGTCTGCATGCCCAGTTGATTGCCGCGAAACTGAGCCTTCCTATGCCGGATGTGGCGCGTGCTGGAGACGAGTTGCTTACGGCTGGTGTGATTTTCTCGACGGTGGATGAACAGACCTGGGCTATTCTGGACTACTAGACGGCTCACTTGTGTTGGTTGTCGTTTTACGATATGGGTTTTGAGTTACAGCATGTGTACGAGATCAAAATGCAGCAATATTAATGTAGGAAACATGCCAGTATAGTTCGTTTACGCCATCTTGAAAGTTATGATGAAGCACCTACTCATGATGGAATGAGCTAAGGATGCAACACACTTGGATTTTATAATCTAGATACATTCGGTATGTCGTGACTCGGAGACTCGTTGAATAAATCGTCAAAAATAGACACATAGCCGATACATTGCGACAACTTTTGTTGGTATCTTTGCCAACGTTGAAATGCAAGCAGACGTACACGCTGATGTCAGTACATAATCATCAATAACATGTGCATATAGTGTTTCTATGCATCTAGTGCATAGAGTTTCTCTGGATAGCATCCTCAACCGAACGGTCCCAATTCGTCCGACTGAGGAAAAACGCCTCTATCAGAGACACGAGGAACAGCGCAATTGCAACACCCGTCCAGAGGCCTAGAAGGCCCCATCCCAATCCGAAAGTAGTACCGAAGCTGATGGGCATAGCTACAGCATAGTAGCAGAACAGCTGGACGTAGCCGCCTACTTCCTGTCGGCCGATTCCGCGAAGGATTCCATTGCAGTTGGCGGCAAGCGCATCGAAGAGCTGGAAGGCCGCGCACAGGGGCAGAATCTGGGCAACTAGGCCGATGACCTCGTCATCGGACGTGAAGAGTCGCGGAATATACGCTCGCAGGGAGGACAGGAAGAGCATATTGAGTAGTCCGACAATCACTGCACCTACCATGGTCACCTTGGCGGAAGTTTTGGCGGCGCCAACAAGTGTGGCCCCAATCAGGTTTGCTACGCGCGTACTGCCCGAGATAGACAGGGGGAACGGAATCTGGAACATGATGCTGGCAATGGTGGAAAGGATTGACTGGGCAGCAAGGGGTGTGGTGCCCAAGTATGAGGAGGCCAGGGTGAGAACCTCGAAAGCGAGGCATTCAGCTTCGACCATGACCAACCCCGGTAGGGCGAGTCGGATCATGGGGCCCCAGTTATTGAGAGCGCGGGTAGTGAACCCGTTCCAGCACTCGGCTCCCGCAATGAAGTACACGTACAGGAACAAGAACAAGGGCATGAGGTTGTCAGTAATAGCAACAGCGATTGGGGCACCGATGAAACCCCATTGGAATTTCTAGAAGGCCCACTGCGTCAGTCACGTTGTTGGATGTGGGACGGCGTGAGGACAGTCCAAACTTACCCATACGAACAGCCAGTTCATGAATGCATTGAGGGGAGCGCAAATCAGGAGAACATAGAGACAAGCGGAGAAAAGACCCTGTGCCTGGACATATCGCTTTCCACTCTCGAATAATGCGTACCCTGGTGCACCCAGAATGACCACCTTCAGATATAGACCCGCCAACACGGCGACCTCCTTTTCAGGCACAATTCTGTTGAGAATCCGGTCTGCGAAGAACCACAAAAGGGCGATGGGTATCGTGATCGCCCAAAGGAAGTATACCATCTTCTGCATTTGCAGGCCGACCAGTTTCTTCCTTCCGGAACCATAGGCTTGCGCACAGAGCGTATCCAAGCTAGTCGCTAGGCCTTGATAAACTAGATATGAAGTTAGGCGGCGAACTCGCAACCACGTGGCGCACCGGTGTCACATACCTGCGTAACCTGTGATACTTGCACTCATACTCGCCAGACTAACACCTCCCAGCTCCTTCTTCCCGAGATGGCCCACAGTGAAGATACTGGCGACGGTGAGAGAGTACTGGAGCAGAAAAGTGACCACCAGCGGCGCCGCATTCTTCCCGATGACTTGCGCTTCTCGCTTCCACGTCGTGTGGATGAGACCGGCCATGACGGCTTCCTCCCACTTCCGGTCAATTTCCTCGGCATCCGGGATCTCACTTTCTGCTATACCCCGCGAAGGCCGCAGGAGGGAGGTGGTTTCTGCGGGGCCTTCTTCCACCCGGCGCCGCCTCTTCGCAGGTCCAGTCGTGTCCATGACATGGTTATCAGTCAGCAGAAGCCGCTCGTCTTCAATGGCTTGGTCGCGCTCTCGCTGTGTTAGGGCCTCATGTTCCAAACGGTGCGGGACGACGGTGGCGTGAGAGACGGTGGTGAAGAAACTGGGCCGTTGATACGAGCCCGCGAGGGAATGGGGATTGGTCCCGGGTTGGGAGTTGATTGCGCGGACGGTGGAGGTCTCGGAGGCTTCATCATCGGCGGTTAGGATGGAGTCTTCGTCGTCGGCGTAATTCTCTATGTCGCGAGCGATTGCGGTCTCTGCGAGGGGAGAACTCGACCGGAAGTGGCCGTGTAAGGTTTGGTCCTCGAGGGAACGCGCAGTTTGATTTCGAGCCATAGTGGGTGATCTAAGTAGTCAATCGGTCGTTGAGATCGGAGTGAGTTCGGCGGCTTATACACTCATGCACCGCATGGTCGATTGGAGGTGCAAGGGGGATTGGTCACTCCGACGAGGAGGTATCGCAGCTCTGAGGGAGGAGGAAGAGGAGATGCAGAGAAAGTGGGGGAACCGACTAGTAGTAGTAGCAGCTATCTCGGTCTTAGCGGTCGGTCCCGGAGTCATCGCATGACGTGAGGGCGGAAATTTTGCTTTGGACTCCAGGTCTGAGATGAAGATCCGATCCACTATGGGATTGATAGAGTTCGGTGACTCATTTTTTGCGAAGCTATAACTATACGAGTGTTCTGTCCCCGCTTCCTAACAGCAGTTATCGGAATGTGTCTCCCACGCGCTTCGAACTCGCGTGCTCCGTAGAAAGAATGCTTTATCTAACTCTAAACAGAAGGTTGATTGAGAAAGTGACATCATTCCCGATGCGGTCTAGAGTGTCATATCACGTGGACGTGTCATCGGATTAGGCAATGCATGGTTCCCCAGAGGATCGAGCGAACATCAACGATCACACGGAGCACTCCGATCCCCTCATGGACAACGGTGGATTGGCCGCGGGGATGCAGAATAATGCAAACAACAGCTCTTCGTCTGCTCCAGCGCTCGCATCAACTTCAGCAGTCCTTCCACCATGACTGAGTGCGTCTCCCGACAAGGCGCCGCTTCTCTGCGGCCGCCATACAACCCACTGATCAATGTCTCGAACTCCAACCCCGTGCTGGTCGATGAGTGAGTCGACTCTCTATTCCTTCGTCGCACCGCCGCCCATGTGAACTAACACCCAACAGCCATCTCGAAGATAAGCACCACATCTTCCTCAGTCGTCCCTATTTCGGCGCCCTACTGTTCGAAAACACCACTTCCGATGCTCGCGATCACTGCGCCAACGAGCGCACCTTTCTCTCCTGGCTCCGTCTCTCCATGTACCTGGGCATCGTCTCCATGGCCATAATCCTCTCTTTCCACTTCCAGAGCAAGCCGACCGGCCTCGAGCGTCGTATGGCGCTTCCCCTCGGCATCATCTTCTGGATTCTGAGTCTGTCATGTCTGGTGAACGGGTTCGCCAACTACGTCCGGACCGTGCGAAAATATAGCCACAAGGCGGCGTTGGTGCAAAGCGGATGGAAGACCCAGATGACCTTTACTGTCGTGGGGACGGTGATCCTGGGGAGTTGTATTTTGTTTCTGGCTACGGATGCGAATTCAGCCAACAGCAAGTAGATATACCCATTGTCTTCGTTTTCGGTATTTAGGAGGACATTGGCCGTAAGAATATGTCGCATATGCATTCTTTGCGTTAAATCACTGGCTAGTTCATACCATGGTATCATCGGTAAACATATTAAGAAAATGGGCCCGCTGTTGCATATAATCCCCCACTCCGTAGCATCAAAAGACCTCTACATGCGGCGAATGGCTGTCTCGCCCTTATACTTCTCCAGGGCAGGGGTGCCCAGATGGCTCCACCACTCGAACAGCATCGAGTTGCAGATGAGCTTGAACCAAGGCGTGAACTTCAGGCTCGGCTGCTCAAACATCTGCTTCAGCTCGTCGGCCGACACGTATCGCGTGTCGCGGACTTCGTTGAGGTTAACGTCGAGATCGACGTCGGCCTGAATGAAGAGGATATAGTCGACTGCATGCGGTTAGAACTACTCCCAACACACACCCACAAGCAAAGAAGTCCAAACGTCAAGGGACAGACATACTCTCGTGTTCGCCCCATTTGCCATCGCTAGGGGCCTTGTAGTGGATCCGCGTGAAGAACTCGAACTTGTCGATGGGCACCTGCTCCGGCTTGATGCCCAGCTCGTGGTTCAGTTTCCGCTGCGCGGCGCGCTTCACGCCCAGCACAGCGGCGTCCAACTCCGCGCCGGTCTCGCCCGGCACACCCAGCGGGTGCGAGCAGCAAGTGTTCGTCCACATGTCCGGGAAGGTGATCTTTTCGGTGGCGCGCTGTTGCAGCAGGAGGCGCTTGTTGGAATCGAAGAGGAAAACGGAGAAGGCGCGGTGGAGGAGACCACGATCGATGTTGGTCATCAAATGGCCTGTGGTCGTCGGTCAGCATGAGGCTTTGTCTAGGCATCGGGGGTGACAGAAAGAGGGGTAGCACTAGCAAGGGGAGGAATCGGCAGGACGTTCGTCATTGGACGCATAAAACATACAGGTCTTCTTGCTGGCGCTTCCAATGGGCTTGTCATCATCGTCCAGAACAATGCACACCTCCTCCATCAGCCGGACCTGTTCCTCGTCGTAGCCAGCGAGATCGGCGGAGTCCTGCGCCGAACTTCCATTGGCGGTGGGGAGGACTTCGCGGGCGAGCGATGTGTCGACGTCGGGGAAAAGGGAGGCGACATTATCCGCCGTGATACGGGGCGGCATGGTGACGGTTGTGGTGGCCATTGGAAGGATTCGAGATCGAGTCTGGGGATGACAGGAGGCGGGGTGGAGGGGGAAATCGGCGTGTATTTATCCTTGCCCGCCAGGGTCCCGCGAGAAAACTTATCGGGCGGTGAACCCTAGCAGAACGTTGCCCGCCTCAACTTTTCGGTGTCGACCAGCTAGCTGTCTTACATGCATGTTCCGGGAAATTTTTGCCCAGTTCAACACACGCGAGCCTTATGAATCGGCATCGATCGATTCTGCAGGCCAGCCTCGACCCGTCAGACACAAAAGAAACAATGCCCCAGATCTGATCAGACTGTCATCACAACCTCCCGGACACCTCAAGGTTGCACAATGCCTAACCCGACGAGGCCAATTGCATATATCGCAGCCATCGATTGGCGCAAAGCGTTCGATGGCTTGTTTGTCTCACGCCTCCTTGCGTCATGGACGGGCACGAGTTGGCTGAGTTCGGTGCGAGCGCAACCACATCCTGGTTGATCCATGCCGGTCTGCAGAGATATCGATACCTGCGGGATACTCGATGTTGGAGGCATATTGTTCCACCCACAGACATGTGATAAGATCGTTGTCGTACCCTCGAGACATGCATTCCAGCTGTTTTGACGAATGCCTGGAAAGGAGTTGCTGAGATCGCCTTTCGGATATATTGTCAGTTCGTCGGATTGCTAGACTCTAGCTGTAGATATCGTCTCAGTTTGATCTTGGGGCGTTCCGTCTGAGGTGGTAGAGTACTCAAGACGTGTTGTCCATGGATTCGATGTGTAAGTAGAACAATGGACCTTCGGTAAATCAGGTTTAGGGATGGTCTTCATTCTTGAGGGTGTTCCGAGTATTCTAGCCGCCCTCAAGCAAAGTAAGTACCAAGATCCTGGTCGATCATTCATCTCGAATGTTTGTAGGGAGTAGGAGTAGAATCTATCTCCCGAGCTCAGCTCCTTCGGCCACAGATTTACCCATATGACCACGCGGATCAAGAACGAAGCAAGACCAAAAGAACCTCCAAGCACCAATCGCATAAATACGTAAGCGAACATCGAATCAATCCCCCAGAAAAAGAAATAGACCACGAACGAACCAATTACGGAGTAGAAACAAATACGTAGGCACTCCTAGGTAGTAGGTACCTAGGCAGAACCCCTATGGCTCTGGCTGCTTACCTGGGGGAACGAAGCTCGGCCAGGCTAGCAGTTAGCGGCATGGTCCGTCTGTCGCGAACTCCTGACCCGCCCGGAACGGGGGGATGTAATTTCCCTGGGCGCCGCTACTGGCCCCCCAAGTCTGAAGCTGGGGGGAACCGTTCGGCCGAGGATTCCTCCCGGAGCTCGCTGCTCTCGTTGTTTACTTCGTCCCATACGAGGGGATAGACTTACCATATTCGAAGCTGATTTCACAGCCCTGTGGTATATATTCGCTCGGATTCACACGAACACCATCGGGAAAGAGCCGAAAAGAGTGTCTGGCCCCACCGCTAGGCGATTTGTGTTGGTAATCACATCTCTTGTGCGGTACCTATCGCGCGGAGATAGCCCGCTGGCCCGCTTAACAATAGGTACTAACTAGTTAGCTACGGGGTATCGTTATTAGTCTGTCGGGTCCAGGCCGGCCTCCGTCCCCGGGGAAAGAAAGGATCTTATCCTGATCCACCGGCCTAAGCATTCGATCAGCCTCCCTGTCTCATCTAAGTGGTCACGGTGCGACCGCCATCGTCGCAACTCAGGGTCTAGCCAGGGGTGGAATGGATTCACAAAGCACAAGTAGATGCGCGCGGAATAACCGGAATGCGATCCTAGTGCCAGTGGGTCAAGATATCTTTGTCCATGGAAAGTCAGAAAGACGCTTAGTTACACATGGTAGCGAGCTTCCGTGAGTCAGGCTTCCATCCCGTGCTCACTTCAGCCTAGATCAGCCTTGTCACCTTCATGTTATCGTGTAATTTGGCTACCCATCGCCTAGACGAATCAAACTTCGGCCACATTAGAAGGGTATAAGATGTTCAGATTGAGTATTTGAGCAGAAATGTGTTAAACCCCAACGCCGAAACGAGGCCTCCCAAGTGATTCAGCATGGGCCCGCCATGCCCAGATGACTGGTCTATGCATGACAAATGCCATGTCGATCTAACAACGTTCCATGTCCAGGACGGGAACTCGTAGCAATAAACAAAAATGCATAAGATGAATGAAACCCGACAACATCAACCCATATAACACAACATGTCGTAAGCGTATGCCCTGGCAGTAATGTTCGGACTCCGCGATAACCATCTCAAAGCGCCTCCGATGCCAAAATATTCGTGCAGCAGTATATAAGAAGGGACACGCCCTTTGGCTGAAACGTAACAGCTGGTCCTTGTGATTGTGAGTTTTCCGGACGGACTATCGAGGAGCTTGGGCTGCCGGTCCATCACGACCCGAGTTATTCCTATTCGGCAATCTTCGTACACAACCATCCCCAGAGTGTATGTGTCTAGGTAAAGGATGAATGAAATCAGTATGGGCAGAACTAAAATAGAATCCTCGATCTTGATAGTATACGAACCTAGACAGGATATCTTGCCGAGAGAAGCGCTGGCCGCACTCTTCACAAGCGAATCTTTTTATCCCTCGGTGAATCTAGCAACCTGTCAGCAACTAGTTACATGTCCAAGGGAAGTCCAGCGGGCACTAACCGCATCTATATGTCTTCGAAGGTCACCATTCCTCCCGAAAGTCTTCCCACAATAGTCGCACGGGTGCAGCTTCTTACGACTGGGATCATGTCGTTTGACGTGTTCGTGACAATTTGAACGACGGGTGAATACCTTGTCGCATATGGGGCATTGCAGTCCGCTTGCAGAGGGGACCTTGCGTTGTCTGTCGTTAGATATCTTGTCATGTTTTTTGGTCCATTCAACGATTACCTCGGCGGGCTGTCCGGTCTCGGGTTGTTGTTGGTTGCGATCCACCTTCGGTTCAGACCTGGGTGGTCTGCCATTATCCGGAAGAGTTTGCGGATCTTCTGACGGCGTGTTGCGGCTTGTATCTTGGCTCATTTGTGCTGCAATCCCAGGCCCCATAACAGTGCTTGTGGTTGTGAACGGCGCCCCCCAACTTTCTCCCGGTTCTTCCTTCACTCCGTACTGGGTGTCTGGGTATATCGGTGCATCGAGATGGGGCATGTTCGTCCACATAGAAGGCTGAGGATAGTACATCATATCATTGCTTGTTCCGGTGTTGAGCGGGTCGCCATAGCTGTGGGGCAAAATGGCTGGTTGTGCATGATACATGGCAAACGATGGGGCGGAGATGTCATAGCCTGTCGTCGGGGGAAACTGACCGACGTTGAGATTTGGATCGAGAAGCCGCTGGGAAGGATACAAATGCTCAGACCAATCTGGTGCTGGGGACGGGTATGACTCGGACGCTAGAGGGCTCGAACGGCTCGTCAAGGATCCAATATCGCAGTTTGATATCCCCAGACCAACAGATGATGTCGGATCTGCCACGTATTGTGGAATGGCACAGGCAGGAGAGGCATATGTCGCATCCATAGTCGTATGACTGATCGATGCTGAGCGACCCGAGGGCGATGATGGGAAAGAGGTAGGAGTACGGTCCATCCTGAACGGAAGGGCTGCGTGAATAGGTCGTAAAAATATGAGTCAAAAGAGTAGGAAGAGTGAGGATGTCGTACACCCCGGATCTCTGGTACGTGTGCGGTAGTAAGTCGTCTGCCTGTTCACCTCCCAACAAAATAGAATGTAAACCTGAAAAGACTACATCGAAGCCCCGGGGAAAACTGAAGAGCTTATATGATGTGAGTCGGCAGAAGGAGGCTCAAAAGAAAATCTGCGGTGAAAAATCACTGGTACCTATGAATTGTGGCTGAAGAGTGCTCAATATCATAGGCCATATGACAATTGGAGGAGAGATCTCCGCCGCATTACCATGACCAAAAGACGCAGAGCCGGACCCTTGACGCCGAATCAGCCAAGGCAGAATTATCGGGACAGAGGTGCATGCAGTAGGTGGGCACGAAGAATTGGGAGAGAACGTGAGCGAAGGGGGGTGCGGGAGTCTAGTTGTGGAGGGCCGAACCAGGTTGACTGCAGCCCATGTCTGCAGCACGTAGATAGGCGCGAAATCAGCCGTTATGCGCAAAACAGTTAGCGCCGACAGAGTGTGATCGGGGCCATCAGTCCATCTGCGAATATTGGACGGAGGTGGGGGGGAGGCATTGTTCGATCACCGTCCCTGTGGCCTG
This sequence comes from Aspergillus pseudoterreus, assembly GCA_002927005.1. NCBI lineage: Eukaryota > Fungi > Ascomycota > Eurotiomycetes > Eurotiales > Aspergillaceae > Aspergillus > Aspergillus pseudoterreus. Next base: position 354,731 of record PIJX01000015.1, on the reverse strand, counting down.
GTAAGGTCGATTTGCCTGAGCCCCGGGTCATCCACCAGCAGGGGGGTGCTGAAAATTTCCACCCCAAAGCCGGACACAGGCCGCCAGCGAAGACACTGGGACTGGGCCGGACCGCACCCTCGTAGGAAACGCCTAGCAAGGTGCTAGGTGATTTCACAGGCAACCGTAGGGGGAAAAGGTGGAAGACAACCAGTCAAGAAACGGCTGGATGGGGATGGCTTGAACTAGACGTGCAGGGCAACGGACGACAGGAGCACCAGCATCACCCCGATCACCGCCGGCCGGTCGAGTAACCGCACACACTTTCCTTCTTCTTGTGCATCAAAACAGTTTAGTTTGGACCCGACAGTCTGGTACCTTGCTTGGCAAAGGAGCAGTGCGTGTCGCCAGTCTGATTGGCAAACACACCCGCATGGTTCGGGAGATGGCTTGAGGGGAAGGAAATAGTTCAGAACGAAGAAAAACATGAAGGACTGTGGGTAGACATGGTGAAAGATGGCCGTGGGAATGACATGAAGTTGAAGCGGTTGCGGACGCTGGTAGATACTCCGGACCGAGAAGGGAGAACGATGAACTCCTCCCCTCTGGCTCTATCCCTTCTCGAGTAGGAGGGGCGTTTGGGCTCTAATCCTGGATCGTCCACCCCGAAATAAACAAATAATAAAAAGGCGTGGTTAATTAAATGAACCAATTTCCGTCTCCATTTGTGACGCATAAAAAAGGCCCTATTCCTCAGATTTGATGTACCGATACCCTTTTTCGCAAGGTCTAACCCCATCACTCACCAGAAATGGCCAGAGGCATACGGCACGCACAGCTCTCTCGCTGGCAAAGCCTCTACTTCTTTGGAGCATATCAAACCAGGTTGCAATGTATTCTATCCCATGTATGATGTACGTGCTGGTATGTAGGGAGCGGCAAAGAAAACCTGAGAACAGTCAACATGAAACTCGTCACACTGGAGGAGCCTGGATAGAACCGATGCTTGCGGTACGCCATACCGAACATCGAGCCATATCCTGGTCCGTGGTTCATCCAACAAAGTAGTAGATCGTGAGTCTATCGCACGGGAAGTGCGTGTACATATGATCTCGGGTGGTGGTCCGTTCTCGCGACTTCGTCCACGCCACGACTGCAATGCACGTTCCTGAAAAGAATTCTCCTCCTGTGGACCCCCTCCCTTAGTGAGCCTTAGTGCCTATCGTCATCGCCCTCGTTGGTGGAATGCCATCGTAGCGGCAACTCGCTCCACTTGGGCCCGTAACCGTTCCACTTCGTCGATCATATCCGCCATGTCAACACGATCCGTCTGCCCCGGGCTTAGTCCGCGCGCTTCGCGCTGTTGCTGGTCCAAGTTGGGGAGATTCCTCGACTCGGCAGAACTCAGAGCATCCACATGGGTTGCGGAGGTTTGAAGCGGGGCCCGGTGCGTGGAGAAAGCATGACTGAGTTGTGACGGCTCCAGGGAGAGCCTATTGCCCCTGGCCGAGGCAGTCGGGGGCAGATAACTGCCTCGCCGTGAGACGTATCGGCGGCTAGATTCATAGGCCCAGATTAACGCAACAAATGGAAGGTGGGTTGCCCTAAGGAGCACGATGCGAACTCGGCGGATGTGCTCTGCGGACAAAAAAAGCCTCATCGGGCGGATACACAGGAGGGGAATGAGATTCTATACGTCCTAGTATTAGCGACACCCGCGAGTCATGCTGACAAATACTGCGTCGGGCACTGGTGTCATATACAGACCATTGGAGGCATGAAATGAGTCAATCGACGAGAATTGCTGCTTTCCAATACGTAGATGGCTAGTCTGTCATTGTTCTGCATTAGCATGTCGGTGAATCCGCATGATAGTCGGCGTAGACTAACTGGAACAGATACTCTTCGCGGGCATGCGACATCACCTAGACGATGCAACAAGGTGTTTAGTTATCGGGACGATCAGGGCAAGGGACAACCCCGCAACATGCTACATACCCCTTCGAGACTCATGCTCATCAAACTGACCAACGACGAGATCAGAAGAAGATTTGTCATGGAAACAAAGATGATCCTGCAAATCAAAACCATCAGCTCTGTCAACTCATCTCGAGGGGTTTCTGTTGCGATCCCTGGTGATTCGACCAGGGACCGCAAGGTTGATGCATTCAGCCACGATGATCAACCATATCAATGGAATGAAAACCAAAATAAAAATAATAAAGATGAATCACAATCAAAGTCAAAATCTACGGCGCATATTCAAACGTGACCTGAACAGTATGCGACCGATTTTCATAAACCGTGTGGCGCAGTATAGAGACGGACTCACATCAGACCATAGCCGAAGATGGGGGAAATCTAAGAGTTAGCGTGTCAGCTATCTAAACGCGAGAGCCAACCATTCTGACAATGCCCCAGGAAGGCCAAGGCAAGCTGCATCGTAGCCGCTCGGTACATCCGACTTACTTCATGAGCGATGTCCTGTCAGCCAATCGATCCAGCCACCGTCAGTTGAAGAACATTTTTCCCTCTGTACAAGTCAAGGAACACGCACAAAGCCCAACACGTTCGATCTGCCTTGCGTGGTTAGTCGGGCCCCGTCCATCTCCACACCTTGTCACCGACTCACCCGAAGAACACCTTCACCAGAATCCATGACATCTCCCGGACGGAAAGGCGGTCACGGGCGAGCATCGTGAACGACGTCAGAAACCCTGTGGCATTGGTTGGCATGTGGGTTCTGGTCTTGACGCCCCATTCAGGTGCAGCGCCACGTACCAATATACAGGACTACAACAACGGGCATAAACCTGAAAAACGCTTTCGTCTGTGCCATATCAGCCTTGTCCCAGCGTCCTGGAAAATAGGCAAAAAGTGGTACCATCTCTTTCAACACGGGTATCTGCGGCGCATCAGTCAGTGGTTCTTCTCGAGTGCGGCTCCCCTGCATGCAGACGCAGGCTCCCGAACGTACCAGACTTCCGAAGTATGAGTTCAAGCTCACGAGGGAACAGATTCTATCTCTCGTTGTTAGCCATCCGTCAGCAGCAGGTGACGCTGGGGCAGTCTAGACTGCTTGCCTTGGAACCAGAAACAACGCCTCGAGGGACAGAACATCAAATGAGAGATCCGTTAGATAGGCACTCTTGTTGGTTAACCCAATAATCCCTGGTACAGTTACATGGCAGTCAGTAATATGTACCTTCTTTTCGGACGGCGCAGAAGGAAATCTGCACTGCTAAAGAAACGTGAGATATGGAGTGACTCACGCGTAATGGCAAAAGCAAGACCTGTGACAATGATGCCCAAGTTCCACACCTTCCAAAAATCCATCTGATAGAAGAGCATTCCTGCATCTGCTATGCCACCTACTTCATCGTAAATGAAAGCGGCAATCCAGAAATACATCAATGCCTCGAACGTCCCTATTCCGGTCGGTTTCCTCTCGACAAGGACGGCGTAATATAGAAAGAGGAAAGATATGAAGAAGGCGGCTTCGAAAGCCTTCCGATATAAAGGCACCCTTAGTCTTGAATATGGATCTGCCACTCTATGTCGTTCAACATGGTTAGCTCACAGTGATATCCCAGCTCTGAGCAGACCTACCTCTTGTTGAAAAATTGGGGTTTCTTGGTGGAATTCACGCTAAGAGTATCCCAAAAAACAATCTCTCCTTTCCAGATGTTATCAATGACCCGCAAAACAACCTTCTGGCTGAGAAACTTTTTCGCTTGGGCAATGATCGCGATCTCGAGTGCGTTCAGGCCGAGGAAGAGCGAAAAGTTTTCCATGTCATATTCATAGAGCGAAGAGTGGTAAGAGTGATCTGGTTCGAAAGTGCCACCTAGTCGTCTCTTGCCTCCAAAAAGGCGGTATAAAGAGGAGGAGGAGCTCGATAACAAAGGTGTTCTCTCGTTGTCCTGTGTCTTTCCTCCGCGACTGGAACTACCAAAAGCAGAGGCACCTCTCTCCGCGTCAGAGAGACTGGGGGCATGCCGTGGCGGGCAGCTGAGCTCTTCGAGAAGGAACTCGATTGTCTCTCTTTGGTTGAGATGGCACAAGAACTGCCAGGCGACATATTCACATGCATACCCGCGACTTTCATTGAGACCCCAGTCTGCTTCGTCTTCTCTGCCGTATTGCCACTTCAAGATCCTATCATTCGTCTCTTAGTGTATGCCATCTTTACAGATTTTGCAAGCTACACAGGGGAGCGTACATCAAAGCCGAGATAATGTAAGGGTTATGAGAGTCCTCTGCCAGGGAGTTTATGAGCAGCCGCAGATTCTGCCCATACGATGATCTCATCTGCTCAAATGTATACGAGACATCGTATATAGCGAGAGTGAGATAGCTGGATGATTGAACGAGTCAGATCGTTCTCGTATACATGTAGGGGTTCTGCGTGGGGATTTACTGGTGCAATTTTCGAACCACATCACCCAAAGGTTCGTTGTCATCGATGATGGGGATCTCGGGCGATCCTTTCTCAGCGGGCAAAATTGACAATGACGAGCCGTGGTTTATAGAGCCCATTTGGCAAGTATTCGGGCCCTGGTCGCGTGTAGTGGAAGACGTGGTCGTTGTTGATGTCGGTCTCAATATCTTGATTCTTGACCCCTGTCCACAAAACAAGCTTTCGGCGGACGCCCGTTACCTGTCAGAGACAATCAGCAGGATGCTTGCGTCACGACAAAACAACGGCAGTAAGACCACAAAAACAGATTCTGGGTGGAAAAGAATGCCAATTTCCAGAGCCGAAACAATGAGATCATATCCACTGTCGGTCACCAGATCTTCGCAATTAGCGTGGGACAGGTGAAGACAGTTGACTGGTCACCGCTCTGTTTAGTGTCAGTTGCCGATGGCTACGGTCAGCCAAAAACATCACTACCGCAGTTTCATACTTGGCTACCTACCTGGTACTATATGGGAGGTCGGGTGGAATTGATACAAATTTTACTGACTGATTGTAAGACTGACGCCGAATTGTTGTTATTATGTAGATTGATTGAAGCAAAATAACACAGAATTGCCGTGGAGTCATGGAATACACAGAGCTAGATAAATGGCCGCAACTCTGCAGAACACAAAAAATGAATGTGTGCCATGGGGTTGGGTGAGAAGAGAGAGATCCGAGGAAGCTCGAGTTCGAGTTGTACGGGTGATGGCGTCTGAGATCTGACACTTTCCTTTCAATGGAATGGATATATATAGGCCCGATAATGTCCACTGGTCCTGGATTATGCTCATATCCATTGACCCGGATAAAATATACCAATGTTGGTGTATTCCCTTCCAAACAATAAGTGCAAGCCGCGGAACGTCTTTTAAGAACCGGTCTGACTATTTAAGGACGAAGGACAACTTTTCCGATCTGTTTACCCTGCCAGATGTACTCGATTGCTTCATCAGCCTTCTCAAATGGCTCCACGGAGTCGATTATATCGTCGAATCTGATCTGCGTGGCTGTTAACGCAGCACAGAGGTCATCCATATCATGTTTCGATCCGGCGTTAATTCCCCTTGGCCAGTTCGCGTTAGCCCTTGTACAATTGCAGCTATCTATACGAAACAGACTTACCTCAATATTACTCGTCTATCAATTAGAACAGGCAGCAGTTCGGCTAACTGGGTAGGATCCTGTTTGCTGAGGTAGCCAACCTGGCTAATGATTCCGCCGCGTCGTGTACATTTCATGCTTTGTACTAACGACTGACAGCCCCCGACTTCAATGACCAAGTCAACACCAGCCCCATCCGTCAGCTTTAAAACTTCCTCGTGCCATCCAGAGTTCTGAGCGTAGTTCACGGTGAGAAGAGGTGGGCTTGGGAATTGTTCCCTCATCTTCTGGAGTTTCCCTTCGCTTGAGGAGCTCAAGATTACCTTGAGACCCGCAGCACGGGCAAGTTTGAGGGCGAACATGCTGACGCCCCCAGTTCCTTGAATCTTATTAGTCAGTTATTATGCATCAAAAGTAAGGCTTCTGACCTTGGATGAGCACGCTTTGCCCAATAGTCATGTCCTTCAGCGCCGTCCACGCAGTAACTCCAGCGCAGGGAATTATGCTGGCGCCCACCCAGTCTAAATAGCTTGGAAGCTTGCAGAGCTTGCTTTCGTCAAAGACTAGGTAGTCTGCTAGGACTCCATCCTCATCCGCTGCCAGCCAAGACCTGGTTAACTCTCTCCCAGTGATGTTTTCGGTATCAACTATCGGGGCCACCCGATCGCCTGGAGCGAAGGACTTGACATGTCCGCCAAGCGCAATAACCTCTCCAGCTGCGTCGTTACACGGTATACCATGTGGCACTACTGGCCACGGATTACCTCCGTTCGCAATGTTGGCGTCTCTATAATTGAGAGAGACGGCATGAACCTTGATCAAGACGGAGGTCGGGGTTAGAGGAAGTGGCAGCGGTTCGGTGACAAGCTGGACCTTTAACGTGCCGGGCGTATAGTCGTCCGTCCTGCGAAAGGCCCGGCGGGTGGTAATTTGTACATAGGTCATTTTGGTGCTTTCTCTTGTCCGAGGTCTTCGAAGAATGCGGGGATTGGCCTTGTTTATGTCTGAGGGCCTGTATTATTAATTCTGATGCCGTCCGTACGTCATGCTCGGCGAAATATATCTCACTGGCTGTAAAGTAGTTAATTCGGCTAAAACAATTATCTGGAATCGGATCTGCTCCATGCCTTATAAATCAGAACATGAGACAGTGACTGGGGTTAGTCAGTCCTTAGGTACGCAACCGGAACAACACTCTGCATTTTGGACTGCCAAGATCACCGGTTGTCGGGTGAGGTTGCCATGACCTATATACCTCGGTTTTCTGGTTTCTGAGTCTGATCCCGGCATGAGGGATAGCAAGAATACTTAGGTGACCCCAGTCGACGTCCTATGCTACGACTCCGATCCACTCTCCGAAGGTCTAATACGATCAGTTTGGGGGCAATCTCGGCAATCCCAGCTCGCACTCCAGGTGCATTAGAAGCTATATAGCTAGAACCAAAGGGTGTGCTTTCTCCCCAACCCTCGAGTCCATCCTCAATTGTACTTCGAACAATAGTGGCGTCAAGAGTCGTGTACACTCGGCCCGCTGAAAGATGGTAGACATCGCCAGCATATAGCAGGTCAACTTGGAAGACATATTAATTCGAGCAATCTTCATCTCCGCGACTTGGTGTGTTGTTGCAGACAATATTTTTGTCCGTACTTGATAGCATTACCTAGTTAGGGGCGTGTCAATTTATACGGCCGAAGGCACAGGGTAGAATCCGCTGACAAGCTCCAATGTATTCCAAACTTATTCCTCATATGAGAGGCATTCTAAAACTTCGGCGAATCCAGACGATCCCTGAATCGGTTGATGTACTCATTGCTTCATACACGACGTGTTTTAGAGGACGACGGATGCTTGGGGGCAAAAACCTTGGAACAGTCGGACCACTGAATCTTCAACCCTACTAGAACTGACATGGGAACTTTCCTTCTGAGAGCGAGTGTCGTACATCGGGTTATTTGGTGCACCATATATTATGGTAAAATAATCTGCTCTAGTAAAACCCAGTTATCTTGGTGGATATAGCGTTGAACAACAGATCTTTCGAGAGGGCGCTCTATTTGGCCGCTGACACGAAAGGTTGTAGCATTATGCGAAAGTAGGGAGGACCAAAATAATGCTGATATCAGATAAGGCAGAATAACTTCACCGCCCCCGTATCATGTGACTGCTACCATCACCCCCCTCAACGCGCCGACTGACCTCATCGTTCATTCCATGGGCCAGAGGTCTTCGTGTTTCGTGGAAAAACGACCGAGGGGCTTTGAGCGCGATACTTAACAAACTGCCGAGCTTGTGGACAAGGGACCTCCTCGTTTGAAGCCTGTGAGATGAATACGCCTCAACATCATGGGCCAAGGTTATTCCCTCTCAACCCTTTCGGCGGGTTCAGCGGGGATCGACATCCCCGAGCTATCGGATCTGGTATATGAGAAGTCGATGGGCGGTGGAAGGTTTATGAAGAGTATCCGCGCAAGACGGCGAAATGGCCTAGCCTTTGTAAAGGTGATGATGAAGCCATATCCCAGCATGACGCTGGACCGATACATTGAAGCCATCTTCCGTAAGTGGTACCGCCCATGCATTTACTGTGAGCGGATTTCTGACATGGGCACAGGAGAACGCAAGGTGCTCTCGGATGTCCCCAATGCGTTAAGTTATCAAAGGGCGATCGAGACTTCCAACAGTGGTTATTTAGTTCGCCAGTACATCCACAGCTCTCTCTACGATCGAATGAGGTATGTACTCCATGTCTTTACCCCGTACGTACTAACAGAGATAGCACTCGACCATTCTTGGAAGACATCGAAAAGAAATGGATTGCGTTTCAGCTTTTATGTGCGCTCAGAGATTGTCATTCATTAGATTTATTCCATGGTGATATCAAGACCGAGAATGTTCTGGTCACCTCCTGGAACTGGCTCTATCTCACAGACTTCTCTGCTTCGTTCAAACCAACCTTCCTTCCAGAGGATAACCCAGCTGATTTTTCCTTCTATTTCGACACGTCTGGCCGGCGTACATGCTATCTGGCCCCGGAAAGATTTCTAGTTGCTGGTGAGGAGTCCGGAAGCCGCAAGCTCAATTGGGCAATGGATATTTTCAGTGCCGGATGCGTCATCGCAGAACTGTTTCTCGAGTCGCCAATATTTACTCTAAGCCAGATATACAAATATCGCAAAGGCGAATACAGCCCCGAGCACAGCCAGCTGGCCAAAATTGAGGACCCTGAGATTCGAGCACTGATCCTTCATATGATCCAGCTGGAGCCAGAGTCGAGATACTCTGCCGAAGAGTACCTCAACTTCTGGAAGAACAAGGCGTTTCCGGAGTATTTCTACAGTTTCCTCCATCAGTATATGTCTTTGATGACGGACCCCTCCTCGGGTAGGGCAGAAGTCGGCAGCGAATCATCAACTAGGGGAGAAGCAGACGATAGGATCGAGAGGGTATACCTTGACTTTGACAAGATTTCTTACTTTCTCGGCTCCACGCCCAAATCCCAAAAAGATGGAGCTAGTCGCGCCAGTGCAAGGCTTACTGGTAGCACCTTTCCGGTCCACCTAGACTTGCCTCATTACGAGAGTCAAACTTCAAAACGGCCACAACAAACAGACGACGGTGTTCTGATCTTTCTCACACTCGTCGCGTCGAGTCTCCGCAACACTTCTCGGGCCACTGCGCGCATCAAAGCTTGTGATATCCTTCTTGCCTTTGCAGACAGAGTGTCTGATGAGGCAAAGTTGGACCGCATCCTTCCGTATGTTATGATTCTTCTGAATGATCGCGCCGACACTGTCAAGGTTGCTGCCATCCGCACACTTGCATATCTATTGGAAATGGTCCACGTGGTGTCTCCGGTCAATGCCTATCTTTTCTCGGAATACATTTTCCCGAGGCTTCAACCATTCATTCCCTCTTCAAGCTCCAACCCCAGTCCGATGGTCCGTGCAGCATACGCTTCTTGCATAGCATCGTTAGCTCAGTCCTCTCTGAGATTCCTGGATATGATCCAGGCTCTGCGGTCTGATACGCGTCTTCCTGCTCTAATACCGACTGGTTCGGAACCGCGATGGACGGAGGACGCTACGTATCACAATCTATATGATGTCGCGAGGGTTGACCTTCTTGATTACTTCGAGGCACATACTAAAGCTCTTCTAACTGACACGGACCCCTCGGTCCGTCGTGCATTTCTGGGATCGGTGTCCAGTCTTTGTGTGTTTTTTGGGAACCTCAAAACCAACGAGGTTATCTTGAGCCACCTGAACACATATCTGAATGACCGCGACTGGATACTGAAGTGTGCGTTTTTCGAGGCGGTAGTCGGCGTTGCAGCTTATGCTGGAAGCATCAGCTTGGAGCAATACATTCTCCCCTTGATGGTCCAGTCGCTGACCGACCAAGAGGAGTTCGTCGTGGAGAGGGTAATTCGATCGCTCGCCGCAATGGCTGATCTAGGTCTCTTCCAGCGATCAACCACATGGGATATTCTCCACATTACGGTGCGGTTCTTGATTCATCCGAACATTTGGATCCGCGAAGCAGCTGTGACCCTCATCGTCAACTCAACCAAGTTTCTGTCTATAGCGGATAAATATTCCATTCTGACCCCGCTCATCCGACCATTCCTGAGAGTCAGCATTGTTGGGTTCTCCGAAGGCGAGATCCTTGACGCACTCAAGAGACCGCTTCCCAGGGGAGTTTATGAATTGGCTTTTGTCTGGGTGTCCAAAGCGGAGAAGGGCCTGTTTTGGAAATCAGCTACACGCGATGGCCTCTTTACTCTAGGAGGGGTAGATGGCGTCATCCCTAAGGGCAATCAGAAGGGCGCGGCCTATACTCTCAGTGCCCAGCCTAAGAATGAAGAGGACGAGCAGTGGATAGCGCGACTGCGGAACATGGGAATGGGTCCTGATGACGAGCTCAAGCTGCTAGCTCTCAGGGAATACATCTGGCGGGTGTCCATACGCCAAACAAGCGAATTTGATAACGGCACGTCGCCCTTGAACAACGTCATCACCTTAGCCCACTGCGGTGTCACTCCCCAGACGGTGTTCTTTGATAAGAACCAGAACAACAAGTCCCGGAGAAGCCCTTCAGCTAGGACCGAGACCATCAGAACAGCAGACCACAAACCCCACACCATTACAGATGCTCTACTGGACGCGTCAACAACAATTGATACGAGTCCGGGCTCTCGTCGCAAGCACCTGCGGTCGAAAAGCCAGCCACACAAAGAACTGGACGCAGCCTTAAAGACCCCCCGACAGAACACTCTGGACAATGTCAGGGCCACGGATGATTCACCGATGTCGTCCCCAATAGCCTCATCGCCAGGTGGTGCGCCAGGTTCCAGGGGCATGTCTCCTCCGATCTCCGACACCGACCGCAGGGGGAGACATAGTCCCGGACAAGAAAGTTCGTCAACACCCACTGAAGCGGAGAATCCAAGTGTCAGAAACTTGGTTTCTGGGGTGCAGCGAAAGTCCAGTGCGATAAACCTTCTGAATCGCAAGGAGACCGCCAAGGCCTACGCAGAAACCAGCACCATTTCAGCGAACGCTTTCGGCAAAGTTGGCGTTCCATCTCAACGAACGCCCTCGCGGCTGTCGTCGCTCGACAGGAAGCCGGCTGACCGGCCGCCCCAGAATTACCAAATCAATCACTCCTACGGAGGTGATGATCCCGTGATTCTCAAGCTCCTTGACAATGTCTTTGCAGAGAACTATCCCACAGACTTATTCGATCTTGGGCCGTTTGTGAAAGATGTAGATATGAGGAAACCGATTCCAAAGGCCAGCGGGAACGACCCAACTAAGGTTTGGAAGCCGACGGGAGGGCTGGTCGCCATCTTTGGAGAGCATAGCGGACCAGTGAACCGGGTGGTAGTGGCGCCTGATCATGCGTTTTTTGTCACGGCCTCGGACGATGGCACGGCTAAGATCTGGGATACGACTCGTCTGGAGAAGAACCTTACGCCCAGGTCTCGTCAAACATACCGGCATTCTACTGAGGCCAAGGTGAAGACTTTGACGTTTGTTGAGAATACGCACACGTTTATCTGTGGTGCCACTGACGGAAGCATCCATGCCGTCAAGGTCGACTACCATTGTGCCAATGACACAGTACGATACGGCAAACTCCAGCTTGTCCGTGAGTATCAACTGCCTGCGGCCGATGATGGAACCACAGAGTACGCGGTCTGGATCGAGCACTTCCGCGTGGAAGCACAGTCAATCCTTCTTGTCGCCACCAACACATGTCGAGTGCTGGCTATCGACATGAAGACGATGCTCCCGATGTACACCTTGCAAAACCCCGTCCACCACGGCACTCCCACCACATTCTGTTGCGACCGAAAGCACAACTGGCTGTTAATCGGCACAACGCATGGTTTGTTGGATCTTTGGGACCTCCGCTTCCGGGTTCGACTGAAGGCCTGGGGCCTTCCAGGCGCGAGCAACATTCACAGGCTTCAGGTACACCCGACCAAGGGACGCGGACGGTGGGTTTGCGTTTCCAGCAGTGGCAGCCACGGCAACGAAATCACCGTCTGGGACATCGAGAAAGTCCGCTGCCGGGAGGTGTACCAAGCCGACTCGCCGCAGCTAGGCAACTCGGACGCGAATGGCGACACCGCCAAAGCACGACAGCCGTACATGAGCTCGCGGGACTACGAGGCGTGGCACGTCGAGGGCGACCGGCCGGAGGGCATGCTGAGTCGCTTTGCGACGGGTGGACCGGCATCGGGGGCCGTCGAACAGGCGTCGGGGCCTTCGTCGTCGGCGATGCCGGCGCGCATCTGCGCGTTCGCGGTGGGCTTCGACGCCCCCGACGACGGCAAAGACAATAGTACGCGGTGTGGATTTATCGTGTCAGGGGGGACGGATCGCAAAATCCGCTTCTGGGACCTGGCCCGGCCCGAGCTCTCGTCTATTGTCAGTGGTCTTGACGCCGTCTCGGACGGTGTGGCGACCGGTAAGCCGCGGTACGAGCTGTCTCAGCCCGGGCCATCTCTCCTGGTGACCACCGAGCATCTCCCTCACCCTCCGGCGTCTGGATCCGGCGGAAAGGGAGGCAGCAAGAAAGGGGGCAGCGGGCGACTTCCGCGGAGCACAGTCATCAGTCTGCAGCAGCAGCAACTGCTGAAGAGCCATCTAGACTTTATTCAGGATGTTGCGGTGTTGCGGGTGCCGTATGGTATGGTTGTTAGTGTTGACCGGGCGGGGATGGTTTATGTGTTTCAATGAGATCCGTCATTCTTCTGTATTATATCGTACGAATGCGATTTAGCGTGGCGATGGAATCGCCGGGATAATAATAGAGTGATCTGTTTCTGTCTTCCAGGTTCTGCTCGTAATGCGTCGGGATGGTTGAATAGCGGATGTGGCTGGGAATTGTCTATCATCTCCATTTGCTCGCTAAGGTTCAACGGTGTCTTGCAGAAGAGCGAGGTGGTGAAGGTTGCGAGAGTTTGGGGGTGCTGGCAGAAGACGTGTCGACTACGGTGGTTGTGGACAATATGATCTGTCATCGGCAGAGGCTGGTGAAACGTTATTTTTCCGGGTTTGGCGGTGGAATTCGACCTGTCTTTTGGGGCAGGTGGCTAATTGCGTTTCTGAGACGATTCTGGCACGGCGCAAGAGGTTTTCAATCGATCTGTGCTTTCTTTCATGTTGGCTGAATAGCTACGGATATATATCTAGTGTTGAGGCGGGGTGTACAGGGTATGTGTCATGTCTGATTAACACAACACCATATTATACTCGCTTGATAGCAAGATGGCATGCCCTATTCTGTGTATACAGTATAGTAGTCAACCCTCTACTACTGTAACTGCTAGTACTGGACCTTGATATCGCCAAAACCTGATCTCATCACATCACTCACCTCCATATAACTATCAGTGTGATGAGCAGTTGACGGGGTGGACCCTCACCCGCGATGGTGAAACACTAGGGGCTGGATAGGTCGGCGATCGGCAGAAAGGAGAACAGAAACAGGAGAAGAATGGAAGGCTTCGATGGGGGGGTTTGCGGCGGGTGACCGTTTGACAGTTGAGCCTCGAGGCGGACAATTACGATGGATGCTTCTGATCGATCGACTGACTCTGTCGGAGGTACATTGTTATCTATTATTGAGATGATATTGTCTGCTGTGCAACCGGTCGTTTGTCCGAAGGAGGCGACCGACGGCCGGTGTCATCCGCGGAGGCAACGAGTCAGGGACGGCCGTGTATCTGTCAAAGGATAGATTAACTGTCCGAGCCAGTTATTATTACGCCGGGGTGGGAACTGTGTGGTGTAGATTGCGCATACGGCGGGTGTTCAGTTGCGATTGATTGATAATTTGGCAGATGTATCTACTCGCCATTGATGAGCTGGTCTGTACTCTGCACAACGCTCACTGCAGAGAACTCGACTCGAGTCCGTATCACTCCGTACTCCGTAGCTCCGCATGTCTGTTAGTCTAAATCCAGCGACCGGGGATAGACGTGGTGATGGCAGCTTGTCGACCGGATTAGCTTTGACCAGGCTGGATTGGGGGCTGGCGCCGGGCCCGACTTCCTTCCTTCGTAGGGACTCCGTAGATAGATACTTCGCCTTGGAACTGGCGGGACGGAAGCTTTGCATGGGGGTAACCATGGGTCCAGAGATTACGGTACGGTACCCAAACGAGTTCGATCGATTCCCGTGCGTGAACCGTGGAAGACCCCCTGACTGGTACTGGGTCTGGATATCCATGCACTCAAAGTACATAAAGTTGATGTTCAGACACGGAGAACACTGGAAGAGCTCTGGAATCAACTGCTGGAGGACGGCTGGCTGGTCTGGATCTGGATCGACATGCAGGTCCCGACAGGGGCAGGAATGGAGCTTTACTTTTACTTCGTACGGACTTCTCTCCCCATGATGGAGGGCACTGTGAGGGAAGTCCACGGGTGGATCCCGTAGGCAAACGAGACGGGTCGTTGGAAGGGGTTGATTCGGTTGACGTTTTCCACGAGGCGTTCCGTCGGGGTGGAGGAAAGGGGTCTCAGTTCGTATTATTGTTGTTATTCATAGGGTGATGATCTTGGATCTATGGATCTCCATCTTTTGTCGCGTCCTTTCGTCGCGAATTGTTCTGGATGACTCGCGAAAGTCCACCAGCATCGATCGAGACAATGTTGATTGTTTGACCGAAGGGGTCGGCCTGTATCCCCGACCGAATCGAACTGCATGAGAACACGACCCCTCGCTCCCACCTGCCGAGTCCATGCAGGTCCATGACTGCGCATAATGACGATCATCCTGGGACCTGTTGGGGGAGAGACCGCAGCGTCGGTTGTGTTTCTTCGCCAAATTCATCAGTCGTAACCAGTCGACTAGATGGGATTACGGAGTAGAGGCAATCACGGTGGACTCGTAGCATCCTGAAGATTCAGAAGAGGATGAACGAGGGCCATGCATCTTGCCAAGGAGGACTGATTCAGGCAGCGGACCCAGATGACCCTTAATCCGCTGTCCTGACCATCTATCTCCCTTCCTCGAGATGCATCTTTCTTAAGGACTTATGGATTCATATTGAGTAGGCACTGGAGTAGAAGAACACTTTTTACGGGTCAATGTTTCGACAAGTTGGTACTCCGTAGACGTTGGAAGAGAACATTGGGGGAGGCCAAACTCGGCGATAAGACGAACGGTTCGTTTGGCGGACTCGATGGAGCCCCGATTTGTCAGAGGCCGCTTCAGGGGGGGCACTCGGATTGGACCACGGCTCGTGGAACATCCGTCCTCGCGTGGGAATTTGATTATTTTTTATTCTTGTTATTATTATTATTATGATGATGATGATATTTTATTATTATTATTCCCTGCAGGAGTCAAACCGGACCAACGAGTTCGCCCCGCACGGCGCAAGGACGGTGGTTGACTTCCTGGATAATCCCGACCGCAGAGACGATGATGGATACATGGATACTCGAGTAGATAGATAGAATAGCATCATAACACAATCCCATCTATTATTATATCACTTTGGATAATACCAGGATTATACTACGAGAGAACTCTCTCTCGCTGCAATAAAAGGCACTAAGTAGATTAACTTCCCAGAACGTACCTGACTAGTAATTAATCCACTCGACGGTAATTAATACCGACTCCTGAGGGTCCCATTGGAAGCTTCCTTTCCCCCCTGGACCGTTACTGTTCATGGTCAAGATCACCTCCTTGTCTTTCTCTCTCTTCTTCCCTCTCGTCGCCTCTCCTCTTTTCTCCTCCCTCCTCTCCGTCTCTCGTTCTCCCTCCTCTTCTCCTCATCCATCCCCCCGCCGCCCGCCTCGAAGTGAGTCTATCCTCACTTCACCACGTCGCCCACCTCCAGACGTGTGTACAGGACTAGGGAAATGCTCGCCATCCCGATTCTTGTGCTGTGATTGTTGCACCCGCTGCGAATTCCGGCCATCCGCATTCTTTACCCTCGATTAGGTTGTGGTCCTTCACTTACATCCCAACCTTGTTACAACCTCTAGCTGTGCTACCTGCCTTCCACCGAGCTGGGTTTGGATTCTGATTGCCCTTCCTTTCAATTGATTGACTGTAAAGTCCTTCTTCGTCTTCGTTTGCATCGCATTGTCGGTGCTGTCGCCTCCTGTGGTCGCCCTCCCCAGCCCGACCACACACCCTTCCGAACTATACATATACAACAATATCAAAACACCACCCTTGACCAATCTTTCCGGCGAATTACCCCGACGTCGGTAATATCTTTCGTTCATCATGGGTCCTTCTCTGAGAGATCACGCCTCCTTCGCTCGTCCATCCACTCGCGACCGGCCGTCCACCCGCGACCAGGCCGAAAATTCCCTGGTGGTCCCCAGTCGCACCTCTTCGCTTCACTCGCGTATTACCCAACCCATCCCCTCCCAGATGAACGCCAAACCTACCCAGCGGACCCCCAAGACCCTCACCCATGCCTACATGGTCTGTGGTGTGGGCCGAGAGCCCTCCCAATGGGTGAAGGCTCCCGCTCCGGCCCAGGGCAAGATTGGTCATATGAAAGGCGCTGTCGGGCAGTTTTGGTTGCCCGAGATCCTGGGCAGTAGCCCGCGCCTGGAACAGGACAACGAGATTGCCAAGGCTCTGCACTCGGCCATGAGGGTGCGTATCTCTGATTTGCATGTCGGAAACCGTTCTAATCATCCCAGGCCTGCTTCCCCCACGATGTCGAAATCTGCACCGGCAAGACCCAGCCACACTGCGCCCACCATGCCTTTGTCCTGCAACAGGACTCCTCACATACGCTCTACGGTATCGCCTTGCGTGTCTGGTCCCGGGCAGACGAGAAACGGGCCGAGACCATCCGTGAATTGCGCAAGAAGACCGAACCCGACTTCTACGATAACCCGGACGAGACCTACTGGATTCCTTACTGCCTCAGCTTCCTCTCCAGATACCCACTCTACGACCTCCTGGGTGACTACCTGCGTGGGATGTGGATTCACTGGAACAAGGCGACCAACCTCTTCCATGCCGAAGAGGTCTCCCGGATTCTGAGCTTCCCCGCGCCCCGTCTGAACGATCTGGTGCGCATTGATATGAAGGATTACGCTCTCTGCTACCAGTTCCCCTCATCGCCCACCGGTTTCCAGAACTTCTCCATGTGGCCCCTGTTCACCTGTCTGTCCATCCCCAACATTGTAGGCGTGGTCGAGGCCGCCGTGTCACCAACTCGCCGCATCATCTTTGTCAGCCACTACCCGGCCATGCTGACGATCGCCGCCGAGACCATCCGGTACTGCGTGAGGATCTACGAGTGGAGCGGTCTGTACGTTCCCGTGGTTCACGCCCGCCATATCAAGGACTTGGTCCAGGAGCCCGGTCCCTACATTCTGGGTGTGACGGCCGAGTGCCGCACTCTATTCAATGCCCCCTCGGATGCCCTGGTCGTGGACCTGGACCGGAACTTCGTCCTGACTTCTAGCCCCCCGAACGTCTTGACCCCCGGACAGCGCACCAAGTTCATCAACCGCCTTACGCAGGCATTGAATGGCGATGTCACGCCCTCGGGTGTTCCGAACCACCTTCGTTCCGCCTATGCCGGCGGAAAACTCATCCCCGCTGGACAGATTATCGTTATGCGTGGTGAAGTTGAGAGCATCGAGGAGCCCAACTGGTGGAACCAGGACTCCGTGATGGGCGTCATGGACCACGTCTGTGAGAAATTGGTAAGTTGTTCACATCTTGGTCTCCAAGCAACAGCCGCTGACTATATGCTAGGGACGGAACACCGGTATGAAGGCCATTTTCGGAGGCTCCGTGAAGAAGCCTCTGATGACCAAGGTCTCGATGCGCCATCTTAACGAGATTGTGCGTGAGCGTAACCAGTACTCTCGCGATGCGATGGAGGCCTGGCAAGACTTTATCAATCTCAAGGGCCGCATGGACACTGAGCTGAGCAAGGTGACCAAGCGCAACAACTTCCTGGTGGAAGAATTGGAAACCTGGAAGCAGCAGTTCCTCAAGTTCCAGGCCTTTGCCGAGACGCTCACCAAGGAGACCGCAGACCTCAAGGTCAAGATTGAGAACCACAAACGCGAGAACCGTCGTCTTACTGGTCTTATCGATCAGCAGAAGGATGACGTGGCCCGTCTCACTCTTCGCCTCTCTGGCACCGAGAAGCAGAGAGATGACGCTCTGGAAGCCTTGGTTCTCCAACAGGAGATCGCCGAAGAGCTCGAGCGCGAACGGAAGCGCAACCAGAAGGAGCTCGCCTCTCTGCAGCACAGCAATGCCTCTCTCTCGCGCCAGCGCGATGAGGCTCAGCGGGTCGTGCTGCATCTCCGCAGTCTCATCAACGGCCAGACTCATCATATGGAGCACATTGTTCGCTCTATCGGGAGCTCCGCCGAGCTTTCTGAATTGGCCGAGCAGGAAGCGACGGAGGAAAGCAAGGAGACGGAGCAGACCGAGAACAACGCCGCGCCTGCGGCGTCGAAGCGTTCTCCCGCCCTCACTCAGCGCTCCGGAAAGGACGGCGTCAAGGACATGAGCCCTGAACTGGAGCAACATCTTCTGAATCTGGGCAAGGAACAGAAGCGCCTGGCCCGCCTCAGCATCACCGACGTGGCCGATCGCTATCTGAGGGATAAGACAGACGCCATCTCGGACATTATCCGCAGCATCAGTGAGCAATGCGCTGCCGCTGTTGAAGGGCTGCATCTGGCCCAGGATGCGGAAGAAGATGATTCGGACGATGCTGGCAAGCAGAACCGCTTGGCTCCCGAGGGCCAAGATGATCAGAGCTCCCTCCGCGAGGGCAGCGAGATGGGAGATGACAGCACGTTACACCCCGACAACCGTAACTCCAGTGTGCCGCCCACACCCGATCTCGTGCACAACCGCTCCAGCACATCCATGTCGATGGTCAGCAGCTCCACCTTCCCCGAGCGATCCAGCCAGCAGTATGGCCCTGGAGAGATCCCGACCCGGATAGTCGAGGATGATGACGAGCACGCGCATGAGACGGATGGTCTTGATGACCACACCGAGACTGGCACTCTGTCCAAGCAGGCCAGTGAGGATCTCATGCGGCCAGGCGCCTCCCGGCTGGTTGCGTAATTGCCCCATCGATTCGATATACAATGCTTTGATTTCGACGACTTGGACACGACTTCTGCTCCCGTATCATTCAGAGTTAGAGCGAGCTGTGCAATGGCACTGTTGTTTACTTATTGGCCTGTTATCTTCTTCTGTTTTGGATATTCCCACTATCGCCTTTGGTGCTTCTCTATGAGGGTGTTTTATTCTACTTCTTTTTGGCGGACTTGATTCCCCGTGGTCATTATTTTGGTCCTTTGGTCTGGGAGGATGTATTCCTATTCTACCTGTCTATTCCCCCATCGGAGACCTTCCCCTTTTCGCTTCGCAGCCACACCAACCGGTGCTGGGTCTTTCTGAGATTGTTTACCAGGCATCCAGCAATGGAGCCGACCACTCCCTCCCTCGTGTCTCCTTCCTGTCACACAATTTTCCTTTTGTCTATAATTTTGAACCGAGGCAGCTTTGAAAGCTGCCCCGGGAGTCGTGATCGTTAAACCGAGCCTGTCTGCCCATAGGTAGATTGGACTGTTGTATCCTTCATACGTGGTATCTTTAATACTTTACATCGTAGGGAGTAGCTCCACGAATCTACATGACGATGCAAGAACAGATCATGACATCTTGCCCGGCACAAAGGGGTGTCCTGCACTCAATCCGCCACAGACAGCCCATGCCTGTCCGTTGACATAACTGCTTTCGTCGCTTCCCAGGAAGAGCGCCACCCGGGCGACCTCGTCCGGGACCGCGCCTCGCTGGAGGGGATTCAACTGGCCGATCTTGTTGAGAGTGCCGCGGGCCCGGGCGGCGTCGTACATCGGCTGCGTCATACCCGTCTCAATCACACCAGGGCAGATCGCGTTGACCCGGATGCCGGTTCCGGCCAGCTGGAAGGCGCAACTCTGCGCAATCGAGACCACGGCTGCCTTGGACGCGGAGTAATCGGTCGACCCGGCGTTGGAGCGCAGACCCGCCACTGACGCGGTGCAGATGATCGATCCCGAGGGGTACGGCTTCGCCTCGGAGGTCTTTGACATGGCAATCGAGGCGTACTTGGCCGCCAGGAAGCAGCTATCACCACTGTTAGCCTCCATGGTTCTATCATGGATACAGCCGACGGTCCGGGATTACCTGGTGCTGTTGGTGTGCATCGTCCGGTCGAATTCCTCCGCAGTAAGCTCTGAGAAGAGCTTACCAGGCCCGGTGACGCCCGCGTTGGCGAAGTAGATGTCCAGACGACCGTAGCGTTGGATGGCGTCGTCGACGACAGCCTTGACGGCCTGTTCGTCGGCCGCATCGAACTGCCGCGTGTGGATGTCCACGCCCGGATAGAGCTGCTCCATCTCGCGCTTATGTGTCGCCAGATGCGAGTCGTTGTAGTCGCAGATGTAGACGGCTTTGGCGCCATTATGAGCGTATTGGTGTGCGCTGGCGCGGCCGATACCGTTGGGGGAGTTGGCGCCTGTTTATTGTTAGCTTTTCCATGAGCTGTGGTGTGGATTGGGCATGGGAGCTATGACTTGCCGGTCACGATTGCGACCTTGCCTTTGCAGCGACTAGTCCGTGTTAGAGTATAGAACCACAGCAATATAAACGCAGTTTGTCTTTGTTCGAGTACGAGTGACCGAGAGTACATACGGGCCAGCAGAGTCCCCGGCAACCCGGCGAATCTTGGGAATGTCCTCGAACTTGCCTGCATCGGGGATCCCCTCCACCAGCTGTTGACTGATGGCCTGGAGGCGGCGTTTGGCGTGCATCGACGAGGGAGGCATGTTGGCGGTCGAAGAAGAACGGTAATGGGAGATCACGGTATAGCTAGAGACCGACTTACTGGAGCATTGGCTTCAACGGTCATGACACGCAGAAGCCAGCTGCCGTGCCTTTTAACACTGAGTAGCTCTCGGGTGTTGCGGCCCCTCAAAACCGGCTTGTTTTGCGGAGAGCCGAGGCTCATGTCAGGTGACCAAACTGATTAACTAAGAGATCGAGACCTGGCTGACTCATCGATGCCAAGTCACATGCCGCACCAAACGTCATGGCCAAACGCAGCTCTGCCTTTCGAGCCGACAGGCATTCCACACTTCTTATTTTCTCTCCCACAGTCTTGTCCTTCATTGCGTCTGTCGTTCCTTCGAGTCGTTCTTTCTCCGTGCTTCCATCATCGTGGTTTCGTTGCGTTCTGCTGTCTACGCTCCCAGCTCCGCATTGTCAGCGTCATTCAATTCTGTAACGCGATTACGACATCCCACCGCACGCAGATAGCTCGCGGCGAGTACCTTGCAACAAGCACACGCACACGCCGTCCTGCCATCTTCGCAAAGCGACGCATCAACTGAACAAGCATTCATGAAGCCCACAGGCATCCAGTCCGTCATTAGTTCTTCTCACTGCCGCCCCACGAACCATGGCGGAGTGCGATATGCCGCCCCAACCAGAGCGTCGCTCCTCCTCGCGGACCTCATCCTCCTCCCGCCACAGCCAGAGGACTAAAACCGTCCGGACTAAGTCCCAGAAAAGGCTCTCGGCCGCCTCCTCCAACGCCACGACCACCGATCTGACCTCATTCCCGTCGCTATCCCCCGACCGCTCCCCGGAAGGCTTCCTCGGCCAGCCCGCTTTAAACCGAGCCCTCACCAACGCCCTGTTAGAAAGTGACGGCGCCGAAAGCGCCAGCACGGTCGGGAGCGACCGCCGCGCGACGCTGGCAAAGCTGACCGGTGGAACGCCGCAGAATACCGGCCGGGCGGCGCTGTTCGACGACGCCGTGCCGATCCACGACTTCCCGGGGGCGCTGCATCTCGCCGACGACGCACATATTGAGCGATTGGTTGCGAATACGGGCACGGTCAAGCTTGTTCGCCAGTTCGCGCGGGATTTGGCCCAGCGGGACGCGGAGATCTCGGCCCTGCGCCAGCGAGCTGATGCACGGGAACGCGAGTTGAAGAGAATGCTCCGCGAGGTGTCGGTTTCGAACCAGGATATTGAGCGGCGGCTGTATGCGTTGGAGAATTGCTCGCGCAATGGGGGGGAGCACAATGCGGAGGGCGCGGCCGACCGGACGAGCGATCATGTGTTTGATATGCATGGACTCATGCAGCAGGCAATGTCGGATGAAGTGGGGAGCTCGTTTGGCGATGAGGTCGTTGAACCCGGTATTTTGGATCAATCCACCGTCCGCCGGCTCCAGCGTGGAGAGGATGGTACCCGGTCGGGTACATCGAGTGTGGAATCGGGGACGATGAAGAGGAAACAGGCGGGTCCCCGAAACTGGCAGGATTACATCTTCGGTAGTACCACGGGCAGCCGCAAGACCAGCCGGGCGAGTAGCATCATGAGTGATGCTGGAGAAAGCGAGGAAGCGGAGACTCGACGCACACAGAACCCGAGTAACCCTTCCAATCGGCGAAAGGCACTTGACGACCAGCTGTTCCAGCCACCGGCAGAGCAGGCTGGTGGGCGTCCACGCGGAGCGACGTCAGGCGGCGACGACGCTAGTATCCACTCGCGCAAGTCGTCCAAGTCGCTGTCCTCTTGGACGGTCAAGTTGTTTGCCGGAACTTCGCAAGCGAACAAGGACGAAACAGCTGCGGAACAGCCGCGTGGCAGAGCTCCGTCGACTACTCGGGACAGAACTAAGTCAGACCTGTCGACGCTGCCGGCGAATCCGAAAGCTTCAATGTCTGCAGTCGCCGCCCTCAAACGGATCAACAGCACCACGAATATCGTCGGAGCACCGGGGAGGTCGGCGAATGGATCCAGTGGTATGGCTAGGGCTACGCCGACCGGGAGAAGAAACCCCGCCTCCAGTGTCTCGCTGGGAACGAACGCGGAGGCGTCTGACAAGAATCCGAGCAACCTTGGCCCCGTCGAGATGGACGCGATCCTCCCGATGGAGTCTAGGCCACCTACCCTGTCCCCCATATACAACAATTACCAGTCTGGTGAGCTGCTGACGGACCGGTTCGGTTTTATTTACGATCAACGCCGAAAGAAGAGACAGAGGGAAGCGCAAGCGCTAAAGAATAGCAATCGACTGAGTGTTGCCGAGACGCTTAGTAGTTTTCGAAGCGATGGGTCTGACGGTGACGACGACCATGATGTGCAGAAATATCTAACCATGGCGGCCGACCAACGCTCCCCGGCCTCCGCCTCGCCTGATGACCCCGAAGCTGGTGGTGGTGCAGTGCGGAGATGGCAGGATTACCTGAGAGTCCCTGCAGGCCCCACGGAGCTTCTCTCCCATACTCCTTCTGCCGGCCCTATTGTGTCATTGACTACTGCTGGTGACAACCAATCACCCAACTCTGCGGCGAGTAGTGACAAACGTCCCTCAATTGCTGTCAACTCCAACGCTCAACCGTCAGCATCCACCTCTGCAGTGGTGGCAGATCGCCCAGAGTTCGCTGGGGCATCTAATGACGAGCCAGCCCCGAGTAGTCTCATTGTCACCAATGAGAACGAGCCAGTCAAACTGCTTCTGGAACAATTGACTGATCTCCATGACTCCCTCCAACGAGACCGCATGGTCCGATGGAACGAATTCCTCCGCAAAGTGCGTGCCGAACGGCGAAAAGAAGGAGAAGCGGCTGCGGCTGCGGCTGCAGCAGGGTCTGACCGATCCCTGCAATCCGTTGACATGCCGGAGGCATCGCTTACTGACGGCGAAGTAGTCGGAGTAGCGGGTCTGGGGAATAAGGGCAAGGTAGGCCGGGCAAAGTGGCGTGAGTTTCGGTCGCTTGTGCTTGCCGGTATACCGGTTGCTCTGCGGGCCAAGATCTGGTCGGAGTGCAGCGGCGCCTCTTCCATGCGTGTTCCTGGCTACTACGACGATCTCGTCAAGGGGATAGGCGGATGCGAGCCGGACCCGTCGGTCGTGTCGCAGATTGACATGGACATCAATCGCACCCTGACCGACAACGTGTTCTTCCGGAAAGGACCCGGCGTCACCAAACTGAAAGAAGTCCTCCTTGCCTACTCCCGTCGTAACCCGGAGGTTGGGTACTGCCAGGGCATGAATCTTATTGCCGCCTCTCTCCTTCTGATTACACCCACCGCGGAGGATGCATTTTGGATCCTGGCGTCCATGATCGAGGTCATTCTCCCGCAGCACTACTACGACCATGGCCTCCTCGCCTCGCGCGCGGATCAGATAGTCCTCCGTCAATACATCTCCCAGGTCTTGCCGAAACTAGCCGCGCACCTGGAAGCCCTAGGTGTCGAACTGGAGGCGCTGACCTTCCAATGGTTCCTGTCCGTTTTCACCGACTGCCTCTCCGCGGAGGCCTTATACCGCGTATGGGACGTGGTGCTGTGTCTCAACGTCACCAGCGCCATCAACAACGGCGCTGCCCCGAGCACATCATCCATAAACACCAAAGAACCCGCCACCTCCGCAGCGAAAGACATCGCATCCGGTAGTGGCGGCGGCAGCACATTCCTCTTCCAGGTCGCCCTAGCCCTCCTGAAACTAAACGAACAGCAGCTCTTGACCGCGTGTTCCACACCCGCAGAGCTCTACACCTACATCAACCACCAGATGACCAACCACGCCATCAGCATCGACGGCCTGATCCAGGCCAGCGAGGCTCTGCGCAATGTCGTCCGTCGCGAGGACGTCGTTGCGCGCCGGGCAGACGCCCTGCGCGAGATGCGCGAGATGAGTGGTCATCGTCCGTCTGATCGAGAATGAGCATGAGAATGAGATTGAAAATGTATTTTGCATCCGCATTTCGGAGTTGGCGGCTTATACGCTCCTTTGACACGAATTTTCTTACTGTGTTGCTAGTGATACCATTTGTCTTTCCTTATAGACCGGGCTGTGGATAGGATAGGTGCAATACACGTCGTTTCATCACATAGCAAGAGTTGCTACCCTCTTTGTAGTCTGATCTTGCTTATCGACGTAGCTGTAGTTAAGCTTTCGTGTAGGTATATTGAACAGCTTGCGGCCTCGTTTCATCATACGGAAAAGGAACACATCTCTGGTTGTACTGGCAGGAAGAGACACGACCTACACTCCAGAAAGACAACGCATCGGCCTGAGTCAGGCGTCTCGGTTCATCTAACATTCAGTCATGGTCCAATAATATGCAAAAGATATCACGAAATCAAGGAGAAGAAAGCCAAAAGAATAAAGAAACAGTCACAATTTTAAACAACAAGCCGCTTCTTCTCCTCAGATATGTGTTTCGTAACGCATCCTTAGCGCGATCATCAACCTTGGCGGGGTATCGTGATTGTGCCAGACAATATCTACAGGGAACAATAGAATCGAGAAAACAAGGAGGACGCAGGTCACCGGCCCGAGGGGCATGGATGGTGCCCCATGGTCATCGCATCAGTCCATCGGGCATCAAGAACCGACCGCTATCGAGGAGGGCCGTCAGATCAATCTGGTCCATGGCCGGCCGCAGACCCATGTCCATGACATCGCGCGACACGGCTTTGATCTGCCTCATGATTGTCTGGGAGATGGCCCACGTGCGGGCCAGGGATTTGAAGACGCCAATGGTCAGGGTGAGGCGATCCCGGCTGGGATCGGGCATCTGCCCGGCCTTGACGGAGCATGCAGCCAGCTGCACGATCGAGCTCATAACCAGGGCGCAGATGAAGAAGGGGGTGTGTTTGACCACCGGCATGCGGATGGAAGCCAGCGAGGAGATCTCGCTGGCGGCTTTGAGCGCCTTCATTGCATGGGCGTGGTGTGAAAACGCGGGAATGCTGCAGGGTCCATGGTGACCGCATATCACTTCCGCGGCCATGGCGGGCGATGACAGCAAATCAGAACGGGGGAAGTGGAGGTATATCGACGCGCCGTTCACGATCATGGTGGCTTGAAACATCATCTCATCCACGGAACCATCGGGACGCAGCAGCTCCGCCTTGGACTCGGGGAGGTGGTGGAACCAACTTGTGATTCGGGCGTCAATGGCCTCCACATGGTCCTGTTGGCCCTCGACCATGTCCTGGATGCCAACCACGCGCCCGAGAATGCGGACCGCTTCGATACGGTAGGTGAAGGAAGAGAAGTCGCGCTCCTCGTCGGCGAAGACGCGGTTGTCGAACTGAGCGATCGTCGGGGGCGGGGGCGGCGCCAGGCCATCCTGGTAGATCCGTTCCTCGCATGGCAGTCCCACCTCCGGCGGCACCATGTTGGTACGGTATGTGCGCTGAACCCCAAGTGCAGTCAGCATCCCCTCGATAATGAACAGCTCCCACCATGTGCGCCGCAGGCATTCCGCGCGGATGGGGTCACCGTCGCTCATCGCGGTGGCGAAACTCTGCGTCTGGAGTCCTAGCTCAAACGCTAGGTCAACAGCTCCGGCGAGACACTCGCCAGCTTCGGGGCGTTCATTGCGAGAGTGGAGGACCACCGCGAGCAACAAGAGAGCCTGCAGTTTCTCTATGGAGCCCTCTTGCTCCTTCACATTTGACACGACGGTTGGTCGATAAGTCTCACTCGAAGCGGCCGGAGTGAAATGAGCACCGATGAACTTGATGACCTGCTCCAAGAAGGTCGGGAGATAGGAGCGGTAGAGAAAGCGGAGCGGAGGGAGAATTGGATGCGAAGGGTGGAAATAGGTATAGTAGATATCGATCAGATACCCATCACCAGGGACCGAGGCGGAGGAGTCGGGAGTGAGGGGGTCATTGGTGAACCGGATGGGTTGCGAAGAATTGGAGTAGTCGGTCAAGCCCGGGCTGGTCGACGAGGAGGACGGGAAGGTCGCGACGGGCATGAAAGGGACCGTGTTTTGCAGGCTCCAGTCGGGGGTGACATTGATCAAACCGATGGACTGCGGATCGAACGAGGCGGCCAGATCGGCGGGCGTTTGCTCTGGAGACGACGGGTTTGCGCGTCGCTTCTTCGACGGGCCCTTGTACCCACGACGCGACGGGGTATATTGGCACTCCGATCCGGTGGCGGCACAGCGCCCGCACACTGGAGTTTTCCCATCACACTTGAGGTGTTTGTGACGGCACAGAAGACAGGCCAACAGCGAGGGACCCGCGGCTTTCGTCGGGCCGGGATTTTTGGCGGGGACGAAAGGATCGTTCATGTTGGGGAAAGGGAATTACCACAGATCACTGATGGATGGATTGTGGGCGAAACAAAGGCGATCACCCATAGACCACCGAGATCGATATCGATTGATCGATGGGCCAATGGAAGAGGGGCCCAACGGGGAGCACCGGTACCTGATGGCTTGCGGGGGAGAGGTGTGATGGGGAAGTTATTGCTTCTCTCAGTCTTGCAGAGGGGACGAGGGGGATTGAGGACAAGGAATAATCGAGGGAGAGGAGTGATATCGAGGAAGAGGCAAGAACATATGCGATCGAGAGAGGGAGAGGAGAGGAGAAGAGAAGAGAAGAGAGAAGAGAGGTTGCTTGATGGATCGATTCATCCAAAAGAAGCACCTGACTAAGCGGTATCTTGTACGACTGCAAACGACCGCCACAGCCAATCATGCACCACGGCAGCTAGAGTTACTCCGATCTGTCAAAGAAATAATCAAGCAAAATAGAATGTTCAATTAAATGTCTAGATATGAAAGGAACCAAAAGAAAGAAAGATTAAGTATGATAGTAGCAATATGGTAAAGAACTGTCCAGTGTCAAGGCCAGTACTGTCATGTGGCTGACGTAGACTGTCTGTTCCACGGCTCGGATGTACTGATAGACCTTCCAGACCACCCAAAGGTACCAAGTACTTCTAGCTTCATATCACCGATCCATCAACGCCAAACATCCTCCACCCATCTCCATACCCTCCTGGGTTCCATTATCCGAAGCCGATTCTTCCTCAAGGTACGTATGTTCAATTGGGTATCCTCCCGCCCCAATCGACCCTGTATCCCAACTCCATCACTAACGACCGACGTGGCGTCTCCGACAGCAACAACCCTTCATCATGATCACCGACGACCAACTCCATCGTCTCGCCGTCTTTCTCGGCTCCTGCGCCATGATGATGATTGTCCTTTATCACTTCCTCGAAGTCAACGCCAAGGACGACGAAGTCGAAGACACTCCCGCCGCGAAGAAGTCGGCGCCTGCGTCCGCTTCGGCCGCTGCCACTGCTGCGACCAGCTGAAGCCAATCCCGAATGCTACATACCCTATGCCCTGGATGGGCTTTGCTTCGTTTCGTCCTCTTCTCGTTTAGCCTGTTTTCTTCGGTGATTTAAGGATCTGAGGGATAGAACACAAATGGATACCCCCGCCTGCAACCTCGACTGGAGCGACTGCTTGCAGTGTCGATCGGTGTATAGTATTAAGGAATGATGGCTCCGTATGGAATGATCTAAATCAACAGATTCATGCTTTGGCTGGCTATTATACATGCAATGCTTGTAGAAGAGTGCGAATCAACTCCATCATCAAGACAACCCTGTGGACCAACCATTGAACGCCATTCCAGTCACAATGCACCAAAGTGTAGACGCGTAAGGGGTATATTCATTCAGACCACTTCGTAAAAGTTCTCCTCGTTGCTGACTCTCTCGTTGCGAGCCGGAGTCGCCAGCTGACAACCACCAGGGTCCAACCCAAACCCAACGTGCCCCTTCATCCTCTGCACAGCCTTCATAATCTCCATCGCTTTCTCGCGCTGAGAGTGCTTCCCGTGCACTTTATTGAACGCCCGAATCGAACTGTCGCTCGCGGGGAATATCAGCGAATCCTCGCCTTCGGGGTGGCTCAGTTCTGGGATAGTCTTCGGGACCGGACTGCCAGCGGTATCATCGACTAGATCGCAGAAACAGACCAAGTATTAATGATCAGGGTTCTCTTAACAACAAAGCATGTAAAAGGAACAGCAATCATCTGGTGGCTTTCTCACTTGTTCGGGGCACCGAGGGTCCATCGCCCAGCTTCCATGCGATGGGCTCAATATGCTCTTTTTTCACGTGTCGCAGCAGCTCCACCGCCGGCATGTTCTTGGTCACGGTGCAATCTGCCCATTCGCAAACGAGCGTGTGTGGAATGTGAGTCCGACCGATATGTCTCTTGAGCATATCCAGGTTATGCAGCTCGGCGCAACAGTTCCGCCAGAAGCACCGATACACTGGATATGGTACAGGAGCAGCGGGCTTTTCCACCATCGGAGGTTTGGAAGACTTGGGCGGCCTACCCGGCGGTCTCTTACCAACGACCATCTTAGGCTGGACAGCCGGGCTGTTTGAGTGGACCGGGGGCTGCGACGGAGGACGAGGGGTGGATTTCGGCGTTTCCAGAGGAGTTTGCCGACGGGATGGAGGCTGAATGTCCCGATTTGGTATGTGGGCCTGCTGTGTGGGAGGTGAGGGGTGCTGGATATTGTTATTATTATTGTGGTGGTGGTGGGTGTTGACAGCGGGGAGCGGCGTTGGGGGTGCCTGCGCAGGCACGGCGGGCACAGGCGCGGAACGCGGATCTGGAGTGCGCAACTCGTTATCATCACGTGATTTCGCGACACGATCCAGGTCAGCAGGTGCAGTAGGTTGGCCAGGGTCCACCAAATCCCAGCGAAAGCTCGCCAAATCAGATGTCAAATCGACAGCAGCAAAGGTGTCGCGCAGGCAAAGTAGATGGTGGTTCAACGGTCGTTCTGTCGGGTGCCGTCCCGCAGCAATCAACACATCGCGAGCGATGGTAGCAGGATTGTAGGCAGACTTCTTCACTGCGTCCGTTTCTTTAAACGGCTTTACAATGTCTGCGCGATTCTTCAAGTAGGACTTATCGGATGTATCTTGTGGTGTAAAATTGAATGAGGAGAGGCCGGCGGACGAAAGCTTAGGAGCAGAATTCGGCATTGGCGTATCTCGGATGCAAGGTCTTTTAGCCTGGGGACCCGCGATCGCGGTGTCTCTCGAGAAAGACGCCATATTGGAGAGACTGGGAGAGTATTGAACAATTTTGGACATGGGTCGGGAATTATTCTGAAGTGTATTCTGCGGCAAGGGTCTTTGTGTTGCCTGTTGTCGGAGAGGCATGTTGGGGGGTTGCGCGGGTGGTTGAGGAACGGAAAGACCATAATACGGCGCAACCCGATATAATGACCCTTGATGGTAACTTCGATTGGTTGCTTGAGAGTTGGTTCCAATGTTCATGTAGGCGAGTGGTTGTGGGGGCGCGTAGGGCGACGTATATTGTGTTGGTGGTTGCGAAACAGCAGGTTGGTGGAAATATGGAGAGGAGGGCCTCCCGGTTGGAGGTTGCGGGGGAATATCGGGATGTCCATGATGATTATGGGTGTCCCCAGCTGGTAGATAGCTCTCTAGCCAGTTGTAGTCGTCTTGCGCCATTATTGCAGGTCGGGAGAGTAACGCGAAGTAGCGTCTTGCAGGGATCTGTTATAGATATTGGGACATAGTGAGAAGAATTAAAAAAAAAAGAAAGATATGTAATTCCAAATTGAAGGCACAGTGAGGGAAACCGAAATGAAGTTACTGATGTCCAACCGGCCAGGCAGTGAGGTGAAATAGAGTACCTACTAGACACCTTACGATGGCGCGACGATGTTTGGACTTTGCGCTGATCGTGGATCAAGACGCTTGTTCCGACTGACCGCCTACCCAAAGCATTTGAATCGATCGGCGGGCGGAGGGACTCTGCTCGGTTCTGCAGGCAGCCAATGATCGGGCGACAGCCCTAAGCGGTGTATCATGTGACGCACATGTGATCATTCGCTAATACTTTAGCCCAGCAAAACTTGTCAACATTTTGTTTTCTCTTTCTTGCTGCAATCACACGAGAACCCAGTCTGCCTTGGATCAGGCTCCTGACTCGCCATCGACTCAGGTGCATGCTTTGAATGGAAGGAATTAATGTTTTTTTCTTCCATCAAGCTGTCCTGCTCAAGACACTCGCTCTTCTGCCCCTCGGGTTTCAACGGATCTTCCGAAGTTTTAATCCGGCTACCTCGCAGCAGCTTCTCCCAGACTCTTTATACTAGTGGCGCCAGATTATCTCCTCATCAATCCCGTCCCAGACGGATTTCATGGTTGAAGAGGTATACGGCTGGCGCAGAAGGAATCGCAGGACGCAACCACCATCTGGTCTAACCAGAGGTTCTTCTGCCTCGCTTGCAGACTCGCACTGATTACTACATGAAGCTGCGAGTTTGAGAGTGAGATACATAACTTGTAATGCATATAGAGTTATCAATGGAATTACGTTGACTACGGTCATTTATTTGGGACAATAGGTCGTGTCTAGGAGTTGGACATGCAGTGTCAAAACACCCATCCAACCCATTACAGCATACGTTTGACTCCCATGGCATCAGTGTATAACAAACAAACTCGCATTGCTCAATATGATACAAGATAAACCCATGCTGAATCGCAGAGAACACATCTTATCGTAAGGTATCATGAAATCAATCCCCAGAAATACAGTGCAGCGTAGCAACTACGACAGCTCGCAGACCCATCACTCGCTGTGTCCAACACACTTCCCCCAAGCGGGCAGTCCGCAGCCGATCCCGATAAACAGATACAACAGGAAGATAATCACGACCGCGAGCAAAACCATCAGCTTCACATTCTTCCACCACATCCGCCGGCGCAGACCGCGACTCCGCATACGGAAGTCATGCGCACTCCCACCCAGCCGATCAGTCTTGTCCACGAGCAGATCGATACGCTCACCGCGCTCCAGCACCCGCTCAATATTCTCAGTCATGATACCGCGCACGCTGTCGATCTCCCTGCGGGCGGAGGCGAGCGAATCCGACGGCGGAGCGGTGTTGTACGTCTGCAGCAGAGCGCGGAGCTCGGAGTTGAACCCGGCGCAGCCGTAGGCCGGCAGCGAGGCGAAGTCGGTGCTGGCCGGCGGATACGTCGACAGGAACTTGCGCTTCATCTCGAGGAGATAAGCGAACGGGATGCGGCGGCCCTGCTCGGCCGTCGCGACGACGATGTAGCTCAGGGGCGCATACGACTCGGGCTCCTGACGGCTGGAGTCCTCGGACGGTCCCGTCGGCGAGTCGGCGATATAGTGCACGAAGAGACGCTCATGGGTGTAGGTGAGCTTTTGGGGCTTGTCATGGGTGATCTTGGGCAGGATGATGGAGGCGAGGGAGGAGGCGGCGGTGGAGGAGGTTCCTGGGGCGGAATGTTCGGCGAGGATCGTGGTGCGGTGGGCTATACAAGAGCTTTGGATGGATGTCAGCGTGATACGGGGGGATGGGTTGGATGGGAGGCGGCGACTTACTATAGCAGAAAGCTCGATGGCTTCGAGGACGAGGCCATGGTGGTAGCCTACTCAGCAGTGGACGAGCAAAACACAGCAAATGACGGTAATAATCTTTTGATGGTTGTCTCTCCTGACGTGTTTCGTGAGATGGCTGGAGTTTGGAGTGGAATTGAGGCAGCCCCCCGTGACGTCGGCGCCAAGAACCCCGGATTGCATCACGTGTTAGGCATCTGTAGACAGTGCTGCCAAAGAATGGAAGGGAAATCTTTACTACTCCGCACTGTGCTCGTATATAAAGGGCATATATATCGTAACTAGGATTCTGCTATACAAACTCGAAATTAAGAAACTTCCGAATGGCTCAGCTCCCCACTGTGAATGTCCAACTCCTCAAATCCACTCAGACTCTCTGAGTGGCTCGCATTGCCCAGAATAACAGTCTCACTGCTGTCACTCCCAGTGCCTATCAAGTCATAATCAGTGGCCATTGTGGAGTCCATGCTTAGTGAGAGGCTAGCGTTTGCAGAGCTGCAGAGGACAGACGGGTCAGGGTCTCCCGTCCCATCGCTGGATGGGTGAAACTCGAAGTCCATGGACTTCACCTCAGCTGTTTGATATCCATCTGTCGTTTTATACGAAGCCCCCTGCGTCGTACTTTCGTGCTCCCTTGGACCAATGATAGAGGCTGAATGGGACGACGATATAGTGCTACCCGTATGGATGGCCGGTCCAGGTCGTGAGAATCCTCCTGTGTCAAGGTCCGGGATGTCTTGATCCCCGAAGACCCCTCCGGACCCGTCATCGTTACCTCCTGCCCACAGAGGAAGATATTTGAATTCGTTATCGGTCAGGCAGGTAAGTGTATCGGTAATCTCGTAGGCCATCGACCCTTTGCCAGCTCCAGCCATCCGCCCCGCGTGGTACTGAAGATATCGAGAGACTTCTATGATAAACGCGGTGAAACTAAAAGGACGGTCTGCACTTGTTGGGTGGACATTGATATTCCAAGAATCGAGGGTGTGAGAAACAGCCGCAGGCGCTGAGACATCTTCTATGGCGAGGTTTTCTGGTACGTAGGATGAACCGAAGAGATCGTAGACCCGCATGATATCGTAGACCAGGTCTCTATGTCGTATTGTCCTGATCTTTGCGTGGTCCTGACTTTTCAGTGCCGATATGTGAGCTCCAAGGTCAGCGATGGACGCGCCCTTTAATTTCAGCATCTTTGCAGAGTATATGTGCGAAAATTGTTCATCCTCCAGCCTCTCCCAGAAGGATTTGCACATGAGACGCTCCGGGTAGCTCATATGCACATAGGCCCAGTGATACACCTTTGATGGGTACGCCCGCTCAGCTAGAGGGAAAGACGAGTGCGAGACCATCGGTCTATCTTCAACCAGGTTTGAAACGATCCGAGACCTCACGAAATCTTTCAGTGTGGTGAGCAGGCCATCCACAGCAGACTGTTCTTCCGCATTTTTGGGGGTATAGTCCAGGACTCTTTGAAGCGACGGCAGGGTCGTTAGCCAGTGCATGTCAGCTCCTGCCAGCTGAACGAACTGATCAAGCACATATTCAACGAACGATTTGCTCGCGTGTTCGACACGCTGCAACTCATCGTCGTCTATGGAATCACGAACTCGCCCGTGTAGCGTCCATTGTGGTCTCTTCAGCATGACTGGTTTCTGGGAATGCGCGAGCAGGAGCAACGCCTCCTCACCCACCAGGATAGCGAAAGAATCCCGGCAAAGATCTCTGCAACAGGTCCCACAGGCGACCTTGTATGCGACTTCAGGCTGAGTTTCAATCAGGCGTTTGTTCGTCCCCGTGTAGAGCCATGCTAGAATCAAGTCACAGATGCTGGGGACCGTGGAAATCTCAAACACTCGAGCAAGCGAGAAAAAGGTCCAGAACTTGCAGGGAGAATCGAGCACAGGCGGTATGCCTTGTAAAGCCTGTAGGATGTTTTCGATACCGATCCGATGTCGGATTGGCGAATACTCCACGGGCAGTGATTTCTTAGAATCTGGCAAGTCAGGCTCCTTGGTGACCCGGGTTCCTTCGTCCCCACCCCCAATACAGGGTACAGGTAGATGCCATATTTCGGCGAACTGCGTCCAGGTCCTGATCCCCATGGGACAAGACAGTTCTGTGAGAAAGATAACCGCATCGTCTCCCTCCGATGGAGGGGTGAGATCGATCACGTATTTGATCGACTCCGGGAGATTCCCTTGTAGCTTGCGGCGCTTGATTGTGCGTGCCTGTGTCTTTGGCTCAAAGAGCTTGTGGAAGTACGGGGAGCCAGTCTCGAGAAGGGGTTTGCTCCGGATCCTGTGGGGAACTGTTTGATTCAGACGGGGCACATTGGACCCAGTTGACTCTGGAGGCGTAGGGTCGATATATGCCAGTGTATCTGCATCCTCCATCATGAGTAGAGGGGGATATGGAGTTGACGATAATTTTGGCAGCGCATAATCAACAGGCGGGGAAAGCCCCTCGATGAGAAGTGAAGGATCATCCAAGTAGCTGGATCTTGGTTCGTCCATGTTGAACAGGCACGAGGAACGGTTGGATGGAGGTATAGGTAGATGATCGCGGGTCAGGCTGGCGCGGGATTCACTATTGCGGCCTAATTAGCCGATCAGTGGCCGACGGTCTCACCACGTTGTCCAACAAGCATAAGGGAGAGATCAATACTGTGGAAGGGCAGAAGAAATGGTGAGAGAAGAGGGTCTTATGAAGGATGGTGAGATGCTTATCGAAGTGGGGTGTAGAAAGAAGCTCACGACTACCCCATAGACTAAGGGAGGTGAGGCTGTGCCACAGGGATGTTAGTCGCAGAGGGACAAGGCTGACTGGGAAGATCATGCAGGACAGCTGGCAGCCTCGGCCTATCCATAGGCCATGAATGTACTTGTAGCCGCCGAGTATATAATTTTGAAGTCGATGAACCTGAATCTGCTTAGCGGCTCCTTGAAATCAGCCTTATGCAATAGACAGGTTTGGTAGAATTTGTTCTTCATTAGTATATAGGTAGATTACGCAGATATAAACATGATCATCAGGTACCTAATATACATCGATCGAGACTGGCATCCACTCGTTGAGAAACGTATGCGCTATCCATCTATCAGATGAGGCTCCACCGAAACGTCATCCGAATGTCGTCCTTCGCTGCTCGTCTTGCTTTTCCGCGACCCTTGAACCTTCCGTTCGATGCGTCTTTTCTTCTCGCGTTGAACATCCCGGTGCTCATCGGGTCGACTCTGGCTCCGACTCGTCCCTTCACGACGAAGGTCCTTCACTTCCCGGATGACTTCGCGGAACCCCTCCTCGATGTTGTTCATCCGAGCCAGCACGAGTTTACTGAGCATGTCTTGGCTGCTGGTAGGGCTGCCTTGTCGGCGCATGCCACCCGTGGCATATTCCATCTGCGTCGTCAAACTCATAGGCACACCGCCCAGGAAACCATTCGCAATCGCACGGTTATCGCCCAGATCGGATCCGAGCGCATCCAAAATCGATGCCTGGCGTCGCTCCCTGTACCGAGCTTCCGGAGTGAGGAAATTGCCCAGGTCCGGTACGGACATGTGGTTGGACCTCGGTATGGTCGCATTCCGACTGCGGCTGTCATCGAGACTGTGTCTCCGCAGCATCCAGTGGTCAACAGCCGTTGAAACATTGGCCGGGCCCTCGTGATCAGGAGTCGTGGCGCGAGGCCGGATGGGGATCGATGTGGTCTCGCTTGCCTCGCCATCGCTCGCTGGGGACAGCGGGTTGTATAGCATTGTGGCGGCCGACGCGTTCCGCGTGTGATATCGAGGTCGCCGCGTCGGGCTAGTTTTGCGAGACTTGACCTTCGCGGTCGACGGTCTCGAGCTGTAGAATTTGGGGGTTGACTTCCCAGGGCTTTCCGGCGACTTCCCCCAGTCCTTGTCCGTCGGCTTTCTATCCCCATCACTCGAGGGCTGGTCTTCGGCCCAGTCATCGTTGTCCTCACTTGTAAGCTCGTCGTCGCCTTCCATTCCGGTGTGTCGCGAAAGTTGCCGGGTTCTCGTGGGCGTCAAAAACGCTCTCCCGGGCCGTGGAGTAGCTGGGGACGAGGCGATGGGATTGACTTGCTCCTCGGGATCGGAAACCGCGGAGCGATTTGATGCAGTAAAGTCGCGCAGACTTCGTGTTCGCCGGCTCCGTGGCGAGTAACGTAGCCTTCGCGAGCGCTTTTCTAGTCGGCTGACTTCGTCTGAGTCTTGCTCATCGGGTGGATGAACAGGGCCTGAGCCCATGGTTTTCATCCAATTGTGCACAATGTTATTGCTCTCTCGAGTGTCAACATCTCGCCTACGGTCCCGGTTTGCACCTTGGAAGGGCTGTCGAAACACCTCTTCCAGGGCACGGTCCTTCTGGTATGTCGCGACGGATGGTTCCCGTACCAGGCGAGGGGCATTGGATGTGAATGCCCTGAAGCGGCTATGACGGGGAGGCCGAGGCCGGCTCGCCATATCACGCTGAGCCTGCGGATCGACGAGATCGGTAGGTTCCACCACTTTTGAGCTCAAAATCGTCTTTTCGTATAAGCAGATTGTAAATAGGATAGGTAGATGCGTGACCTTGATGATTGTGCGATTGACCCGAACGAACTGTCTGAAGGGCATCAGGTAGCGCAGCGGTGTGATAAGCCAGGCAAGGATGTTTGTCGGTGCCACGTAAGAAAACAGCGCATCGGACTTCACCATGGAGATGGTGTTGACAGCAAACAAGAACTGGTGTTCCTGATTGGCATTCTGCACAATACCCATGAAGGAGTTGGTAAGAACGGTGATTAGAATGGTGACAACCACAAAATGACAGATGAATAGGAAGATCGTCAGAATGACTTTTCCCAGGGTGTTATACTCATCCCAAAGCGTCCAGGCGGTTGGAGTGAAGCCCATCAGCATCTGAAACAGCGCGAACGCAACAGAACCAGGCGACTGGTCCTGGCCTTGCCCAAAGGAAAGAGTAAATGCGACAAAGAAGCCACTGCAGGCGATGATGATCAGAAGAAAGACAGCGACCAAGTCAGATGCCATTATCCGGAAAGCAATCAGTAGTTGTGAGAAGTATCGGTAGTGGTCGAGAACTGAGAAAAGCCGAGGGACGAGGAGAACGGCGTTTGCAGCCAGGATGTCGTAGGCTTGGTTGGCAATGGCGTGGGTTCGAGTGATTGGCATCAGTGTACCATATAGGCGCATGCAATAGTAACAGAACAGGAGGAATAGAATACCGAGGTCAAACAGATTCCAAAAACTCATCAAATACAGGCTAAATCCCTGTTCATTGAAACCAACAATCTCATCCAGCATGAAGCCTGTGCTCCAGAACCAGAACACGATCTCCAATGACGTGATCTCCACACGTCGTCTCTGGAGAACTGCCAGGAATAACGCCAACAATACAGCAAAGGACAGCGTTGAAAGAAACTGTCTATACCGAGGCACCCTCAATCGGGAAAGCTTGAATAAAGACGCATCTCGGGGATCATAGAGAGTCACCGAGCGCCGCAAATCAGACGATCTCAAGTTTGAGTGATTCGGCTGGATTGCTGTAGGATTGCCTGATATGGCGCCATACAGCGGCCTACCATTCCGAACGGGCGATTGAGGTGGAGCGCGGTGGAGGTAATCGGCGGCCGAATGAAAGACGATGGTGCCAGCCCAGATTGCCTCCAGCTGTTGTACAACAAGAGGGTGAGAGAGAAACCGCTTGGCCTGGGTACGAATGGCGATCTCGAGACAAGAGATACGAGCTACCCCTGCAAATCGCTTGGTTCCCGGGGTAGGCTGCCAGCCACTTCCGGTTCCTGGCACGGGTTGGCCTTGCAGGGGATAGAATTCGTACAACAGCGCATCAATCAATTCCCTTGTCGTGTACTCCCTCAACAACTTCATGGCAAGGAGTTCGCTCACCATCGCGCGAGTTTGATTGACGCCGCTGTTCCCAGGGTTGAGATGGACTTCCCGGTTGAATTGCAGGCTGTTGGTCAACAACGCGTACAAGGTGGCTCGGGAGAAGTGAAAGGCGCGGATTTTTTGTTGGATTGGTTTGACAAGGAACTGGGAGATCTGAGGCGACCGTAATTGATCCCACGTCAAGGTAGTCTCGCAGCGCGACACAATGAGGGGACGAATGGCGTGAGTAATATCGTACACCGGGAGGGTGTCTAGATGTACATTCTCTGTTAGTACGGTACCTTTGACAAGGGAAAGAAGCTCCAAATCAGATTTCATACCTAGATGGGAAGCCGAAAAGATGGGGAGTAACGGCGTTGACTCGATCGGGCCATCTTCCTCATCTTCGCCATCTTCGCCATCGGCGTCCTCATCGTCGTACTCTGTATGTTCGATATCATGGTCCACCGCGGGGTGGTCTTGGATCTGGTGATAGCCCGGTCCGGAGTTACGCTGGAGAATTGGCCAGGCGGATTCTCGCGTAGTGTATGGGGACGAGAAGGGAGAGCGTTCGGCATATACGCGGCGTTTTTTGGGACGGAGAAGGGATGCCAGCATGGTTGGAATCCCGGGGTCGGATTCAATAGGAGTTTTCACGACATTACCCCCGGTGATCGGTGGAGGAGGTCGGAGGGGAGATAAGGAGAAGCGAGGTAAAGACTGGGAAGAGGAGGGCTGATCGAGTAGCTATCATCGCGGCTCCGCGTGACAGGCGAGAAATTTAACGAACGGGCCAAAGCCGACCAGTCTAGATTGACTCCAGTTTTTGTTTTCTGGCTGGAGGATCGCTGGTGCAGCTCACATGAACGTCTGCTTGATGATCATGCAGCTGCAGGAGTAGTGGAGGGGGTGATCACTGCAGCATGAGCACTAAGAATTGGCAGAAATGGAGTTGTTGAAGCTGCAAGGCCATCAATGGACTCTCTGTTGACGATCAGAAAGGGTGGCGGAGATAAGGGTAACCCATGTTCCCTTCATCTGCTGGTTTGGTTGGCCCGTTAAGCTCTCGTATCAGTCCCTGCTTATAGTCCAAGCACCACTATGTCTACTACTCCCAGTAGTATATACTACAGCTAGGTTATAAGGCTATTCAGACGTAGAAGCAAAAAGAGTCGAGTTTTCCTCCAGCTTTCTCGACTGAAGAAGTATCGAGCCGAGGTGGCAAGCCACCTGCCTGATTAGGCCTAGCGCCATACGCGCCCACATTGTTTTGTATGATAGAGCTGGTCTTCTTCATCTTCCTCCTAGTCAACAATCAAGCAAGCATTCCTCCTGGTCCTTCTGACAAGAAGTCGGCGATCTCGGAGCAGGTATTCAGTATTATCAACGTAATCGCTTCTAGGAAAGGAAGATGTGTCTGTATGCCGCCTAGACAGTGAGATAATAGCCCGGAGGTAGTTTTCCGGTGTAACTATGGTGTCTGGTTCTGGCGAGGTCATAGTGTTGAGAAATTGGTTAGAATAGGCCTTATCTCCAGCTTTTCCGTGCTCTATTTCTAATACTTCAAGGCCTAATTATTGTGATTGAACTAAGTGGTCCTTGTTCTAGGTGCGAACGCTGTTGATAATCTTTTTTGTAGAAAGGGTTGACGATTAAAGTGTCTCCGGAACAGCTCCTAAAGCAAGTCAGCCAGCCGTGTTGCTACAGATATAACCATCGCCCACCTATACTTTGCATATGAGAGAGATGGGTCCGAAAACAATCGAGGCTCTGGTGTTTGGAAGAGGACGTTGGATGCGAACATAAAACACTGCTGGGCGCCTCGAGCCGTGCCTTAATCTAAACCGCGACCGATCGTGAACCCGGTGACACGCTGATCGATGCTGTCGTATTCATGCAACCAACCAGGTGATGGATCTGGTTTGAGTGAAACAATTGACCTCAGATTGCATCACCAGCGGATATACTTGCAAGGTTGTCTACAATTCAAGACCTAAATTCCGTGGGATGTTAAGTAAACGGTATGAAAACCATACATATATACAACCTACCATCTCTACCACTTACAAATCACGAAGGGATCCCAGTTTTGATTTCCCTTCGCGCAAGTCCCTCCCCAACTGCAATCGTAGGAATCATGCTAGGGAACGTAAGGTCTATCATTATTCACCCGGCGGCTGTCCGCCTCTGCGCTCGGCCGCTTTAGCAGCCGCAACCAGGCGATCTACGCCTCCCCGGCTGTAGGTAGCCAGGAACAAAAGTCCAGCAACAACAACGTTGGCCCCTGCAAACGCAATCATAACCTTGAACCCATCGTCATATCCCCGACCATAGACGCGACGCACGCCGGCAATCTCCTCCGCGGTAAAGCCGTTGGCTGCCCCATGCAGGGAGTTCTTGGCGAGCTGGATTTGGCCGGGGCTTTTCCCAGGCAACACGGCCGCGAGGTCATCGTCCAGCCGAGAGCTCAACATCGCCGCGCAAATCGCCAGTCCAATGCACCCGCCCAGTGCACGGAGCATGTTCATCGCACCGGTGCCGGCCGCCGTGTCGCGCCGGGGGAAGGTCATCTTGAGGATGACGTACTGCGTCGTCGAAACGATCCCGAGGCCCGCACCCATGAGGACTTCAAAGCCGTATTGTCGAGCTGCCACGGCGTGGCCGTCCGGAAGGGCGGTGCCGAAACAGACCGTGGGGACGAGGATCAGAACTGTTCCGAGGATCAGGAGGGTGAAGGTCATCTGTGGCGCTTTGGCGGCGACTGCGCCGGCGACAAGCGAGAAAAATGGGAGAACAAGCGTCAGCGTGAGGAGGAGCACACCGGCCCGAGAGGCACTGACCGCGTTGACGGCTTGGAAGCGTTGGGGGAGGTTGATTATCGAGGTGTAGAAGGCGAAGCCGGTCAAAAGCACATTTCTAGTCCAGATCCGTGTCAGTCAACCGCAGACATGGCAGATAACGTCAAGGTTGATTAACTTACAGCAGCAGTAGGCCTTGCATGGGGTCGCGGACGAATCTAATGGGAAATATCGGCTCTCTGGCGCTTCCCTGTCGGTGCTGGAGCCACGCTTCATAGGTGAGGAACACGACCAGGGCGGCAATCCCCCCGACCAGAGTACCAATAACCTCGCTGCTATCCCAAGAATAGTCGCCTCCACCTTCCTGGAGAGCGAAGAGAAGCGGGATCAACCAGCAGATTGACAGGAACGAGCCCACAAAGTCCAGTCTCTCGAAGGCTTGGCGATTGAACTTGGTATCATCCGAAGCGGGAATTGCGACTCCTAGAAGGACCGTGGCTATGGCAGCCAGTGGAATGCTGTCATTGTCAGCCGCTGAGTGCATGTGGGCCAGTGCAGGGGATGTACTTGATGTAGAATATCCAACGCCAAGTTGTATTGTCCACGATGACACCCCCCAGGATAGGGCCTAGCAGGTTGGAAAGAGCAAAGACTGAACTAATGACGCCAGAGTAGAGTCCGGCCTTTTCGAGGGAAATGAGGCGCAGAATCGCGACGAAGACCAAGCAGTACAGGCCCGATGCGCCGATTCCCTGGAACGCTCGAAACACGATCCTTGAACCACGTGTGTCAGCATTGTTGATGTGAGACAACAAAGAGGATGCGGAGCTCTCACAGTTGATTCATTGTCCGGGCCACGCCAGAAGCAATGGAAAAGACGAGAAAAACGACATTCGAACCCAGGAGGAGGGGCTTGAGTCCGACGATGTCGCTCAGCTTGGCAATGAGAAGGACGAATGCTGGAACGACCGGTCAGGAGAGGGCCATCTGCTGTAGTTCGGGGAGGCCTTACCATTGTACGTCAGGAGGTACGATGTCACGACCCAGGCCGACTCGCTGGTCTGGTGGAGGCTGTTGGAGATGTCAAAGAGGGCCGTCGAGATGATGGTACTGTCCAGGGCGGCGAGGAAGAGCGAGATCCAGAGACTGCGACATGGACGCTAGAAGTCAGTGACCAGACGCCTACCGTAGGAGGGGGATACGCACCCAAGGACTACAATGTTGAGGCGTAGTCCTGACAATGTCGGGCGACCACTAGGGGCTTCCTGCTGGCCATTCTGAGTCTCCGGATCTCTTTCTTTTTCTTGGCCGGGAGTTGAGTCGATGGCTTTCTCGGAGGGTTGCTGCGGGACAGGTTGCATGTCGTTCTCCATGACGAGGTACGATGAGGTGCGAGAGGATGGGGAGGACAAAGGCCGTCTCCCTTTATGGATCTGCTGGGGTGACATTGTAGTAGTGGGCTCCACCATAAGCACTAATGCGTCGGGATCCCGAACCCTACTACTCCTTAACATAACATAAATACATAATCACTACCTCTATCGTTGGGAAGGCCAGTCGCATGAGGTATATAACTAGCAGGGGTACCTAATAGTTGGGTGATGAACCCATGTCTCGGACAACTGGCGCCAGTGGCCTGATTCTAGTCACTCTGCATTCCGTATTTCCGTTCGTTATATGGGTAGTTCTCCTCGTCGTGCTAACAGGCGGGCTCCAACACATGCTTGGCTTCTATGACAAGCATACCAAGACATTCGAAGAATTCTCCAGGTCACTTGGCAGGTCGGACGAAGAACAGTCGACCCTACAGCCTCTGGCGTGGACAACAAGGACAGCGTGGTGTCCAATTCTCCAATTCCAAGCCATTCAGTGCCAGCTCGAGAACCCTTGTACATGGTCCAGAATACCTAGTATCCAGATAGTGATGATGTCCGCACTTAGCGTCCGCAGAACAACCAACCGGAAGGAACTCCCTGACATCTGACAGGGAGCTTACGGTGCCATGGCTTGGTCAGCTCGACGTCTTGGAGGCAGTTGGGCCTTCTGGCAAGACACTTGTTTAGTGCTGGCTCCACGGCATGATGTCCGCATGCTTCCATATAACTGCCATGTGAGTGAGATGACAACGTATCTATATAAGTGCTGAGGCGCCCACGGGATAGTAACGACGGCCTCTGTACTTCCTACCATTGACATTCCTCAAGTCACCTACTTCAACCCGTATAAGCCTGACCAGGAGCAATGATGCCTCCCCATAACGATCCCATTGCTATTATTGGCAGCGGTTGCCGCTTCCCCGGAAATGCCAACAGCCCCTCCCGTCTCTGGGATCTGCTGCGGGAGCCCAAGGACTGTCTGTCAGAAATCCCCAAGGATCGCTTCAACTGGGAAGGCTACTACGCCGCTGGACCGCTGCACGGGAGCAACAAGACCAAGTACTCTCACTTCCTGGAGGACATCCGCCAATTCGATCCGCAGTTCTTTAACATCCAACCGGCAGAGGCAGAGGCAATTGACCCACAGCAGCGATTGTTGTTGGAGACGGTCTTTGAAGGCCTGGAGAACGCCGGCCTGACGCTTGAAGGCCTTCAGGGCTCTCCAACGGCTGTTTATGTCGGTATGATGAGCTGTGACTATACCGATCTCGTGCAAGGTGACATAGACTGCGCGCCCAAGTATACGGCTACTGGTATCTCACGCAGTATCCACTCGAACCGTATCTCCTACTTCTTTGACTGGCATGGGCCTTCGATGACCATCGATACCGCTTGCTCATCTAGCATGATGGCTGTTCATCTTGCGGTGCAGTCACTGCGCAGTGGGGAGTCGAATGTCGCCGTCGCTTGTGGTGCAAGCTTGATTATCAGTCCCCGTGCGTTTCCTCCCGAATGTCTTTTCCTCATCTGACCGCACGACTAGCTAACTCGAGCTGGAATAGAGAACTACGTCGCCCTCAGTAACCTCAGCATGATTTCCGCAGACGGCCGCGCAAAGATGTGGGACGACTCGGCAGATGGGTACGCCCGAGGCGAAGGTGTTGCCGCCGTTGTCTTGAAGACACTGAGCGCAGCCATCGCGGACGGCGACCCCATCGACTGCATCATCCGGGAAACTGGCGTCAATCAGGATGGTCGCACGCGTGGGATCACTATGCCAAGCAGTATAGCGCAGGCAGACCTAATCCGAAACACTTATCGGCGGGCTGGACTGGACGTCTCCAAGCGAGCGGATAGACCCCAGTATTTCGAGGCCCACGGGACGGGCACACAGGTTGGGGATCCCAGGGAGGCCGAAGCGGTGCACAATGCCTTTTTTGGTGGACGTGAGGAGGAGCTTGAGGAGGGAGATGCCATCCACATTGGATCCATCAAGACTATCATTGGCCACACTGAGGGGACTGCTGGGCTTGCTGGCTTACTCAAGGCGGCTCTTGCAGTCAGAAATGGGTATATTCCACCGAACCTGCTATTCAATAGCATGAACCCGGCAGTCGCGCCGTATGCGAAATACCTCCGGGTACCTACGGCCCTAAAGCCATGGCCGGCACTTCCCAATGATGCAGTGAGGCGGGCAAGTGTGAATAGCTTCGGTAAGTATCCTCGTCTATGGTTT
Organism: Aspergillus pseudoterreus; assembly: GCA_002927005.1. Classification (NCBI taxonomy): domain Eukaryota; kingdom Fungi; phylum Ascomycota; class Eurotiomycetes; order Eurotiales; family Aspergillaceae; genus Aspergillus; species Aspergillus pseudoterreus. The sequence continues at coordinate 310,087 of PIJX01000015.1, read as the reverse complement.
GTTCTCGAGTTCGGAACAATGGCTGATCGTCATTCTACTTCAGGCTTTGGTGGCAGCAATGGCCACGCGATTTTAGAAAGCTACACTGACACACGAGGCCTCCAGACACGGGTCAAGGAGCACACATCAACGCTGACGACGCCATTTGTCTTCTCTGCCCAATCCGAGCGAACGCTCCTCTCAATTCTGCGTAGCTTCTCCGAGTATCTCCGCTCCAGCGAGCATCTAGACCTGCGCAGTATTGCATGGACCCTGCAATCCAAACGATCTACCCTTGGTGTTAGAACAGTAATCGCAGCACAGTGCTTGGACGACCTTCTGTCCAAACTGAACGACAAGCTGAAGAGCTCGACAGAGGAGCCGATAGGCGTGAAGCCAACTCTCAAGCGCGCTGCACGAATCCTTGGGGTTTTCACAGGACAAGGCGCTCAGTGGGCGGGTATGGCCCAGGAGCTGCTCAAAGCCTCTCCAAAAGCCCGTGAGATAGTGAAGTCACTTGACCGTTCATTGCAAAGCCTTCCTCGGGAGCACGACCGTCCTTCTTGGACAGTGGAGGAGGAGCTGATGAAGGATGCGGAAGCCAGCCGCATCGGTGAAGCAGCCGTCTCCCAACCACTTTGTACCGCCGTCCAGATCATACTGGTCGACATGCTATCCAGTGCCGGTGTTGTTTTCCACGCGGTTGTGGGACATTCATCCGGTGAGATCGGCGCTGCATACGCAGCTGGCCTCATCACCGCGTCCAACGCAATCCGCATAGCCTATTACCGAGGTGTCTATGCGAAGCTTGCCGGTAACGGACAACATGGAGCAATGATGGCAGTTGGGATATCTCCAAGTGAAGCACATGGGCTATGCGAATCCCCCCACTTCCGTGGGCGTCTCTCGGTGGCCGCCTGCAACTCCGGTTCAAGCGTTACTCTCTCCGGGGATGCTGATGCCATTCACACGGCAAAGTCGAAGCTAGACGAGAAGAAGATATTCACTCGACTGTTAAAGGTCGATACGGCTTACCACTCACATCATATGCTCCCCTGCGCACAGCCCTATCTTGAAGCATTACGGTCATGCAATATTCGTCCACAGTCAACACAACCCGACGGTTCTTCACTTGTTTGGATTTCCAGTGTCCACGCAGGCGAGGTGATGTCAGAAGCCAGATCAGACCTGTCCGGGGATTACTGGGCTGCCAACATGACCCGGTCAGTTCTATTTGCGGGGGCAGTGGAGGCTGCAGTTACTATGCCGGGGGGTCCGTTCGATATAGGACTGGAAGTCGGTCCACACCCAGCCCTTCAATCACCCGTTCTTCAAACTATACAGGCCATGGGCGAGACCAAATTCCCATACACTGGAGTCCTGGGTCGAGGGAAGAACGACCTCAGCATGTTCGCGGAGGCTCTGGGGACGTTATGGGCTCACGGTGACCGGGGTACGGTTGACTTTGCCAACTATGACCGGACCTTCTACTCCAATGCCACCAACGTATCCTTCGTCCGAGACCTTCCTGCCTATCCATGGGATCATGAGCGATCTTACTGGTTTGAGGCTCGCTCCGAAAGGGCCCAGCGGAACCGAGCTGGGCCGGTGCATCGTTTACTTGGCGTACCCTACGGCGATTCAACCGACACCGAGATGAGGTGGCGGAACTTTCTCATCCCTAAGGAGTTGCCATGGCTTTCTGATCATCGTCTCCAGAGTCGGGCCGTCCTTCCCGGTGCGGCATATGCTGTGATGGCTTGTGAAGCGGCGCTACTGAAAACTCAAACTCAGGAGGTACGATTGATAGAGATTCATAACCTAGCCATCCATCGGGCCATCTCGTTTGACGACGAAACCACGGAGATAGAGGTCGTGTTCACTTTGTCCAATATCGAGCGAGAATGGAAGGGTACAACCGAGGGAGCAATTACTGCAACCTGGGCCGTGCAATCCCCCACGAACAAGGACACGGACAAGTTGGGCCTCGTCAGTAGTGGATCAATCTCATTGCTCTTGGGACAACCAGAGCCCAGTGTCCTTCCGGGCCGTGCTATGGAATATCCACTGCCGAACATGGTTGGCGTCGATTTGGATGAATTCTATGACTGGCTATCTGACCTGGGTTATGGATATAAGGAGGCCTTCCGGGCCATTCATCGTCTCGAGCGCAAGACGGGGCACTCCACTGGTTGGTTTGAGCCGCAGATTGCACCTCCGGATGCCATCGTACATCCTGCATTGTTGGATGTCGCGTTCCAGGCGCTCTTCGCGGCCGTCAGCTACCCTGGCGACGGAGGACTTTGGAGTCTACATGTACCAACCGGGATTCGCACAATCCGGCTCAATCCATACCATATCCGCGCGGCTGAGACAATGTCCTTCGATGGGACTCTTCCCAATGTCTCGGAAAACGGAGATGTTACTATCTATACCAGCGCAGGAGACGCCTTCATCCAAGTCGAGTCCGTCGCATCTGTGCCCTTCAGAAAAGCTACCAAGGCCGATGATCGCAACATCTTCTCCGAGGAAGTATGGGCTATGTCTGACCCCGATGAAAGTGCTGTCGCCATAGGGCGCGCTTCGTCCTCCGAACTAGGGCGCGCCTATGCCTGCGAACGGGCAACTCACTTTTATTTGAAAAGGCTGACGGCGGAGATAACGGCATCAGAAGAATGCAATGCTGCACCGCATCACCAACGACTGCTATCTTGGGCTGCTCACCTGGTCACAGAAGTGGCTAGTGGCAGACAACCATCTTGCAAGGCGGAGTGGGCGAACGACACTGAGGAGGACATACTCCAGCTATTTGAGTCCTTCGCTGATAACATTGACCTGAGAGTCATCCGATCCTTGGGAGACGCTTACCCATCCATCGTCCGCGGGGAATTAGATGCTCTGGAGCTCCTTACCAAGGACAATATGCTCCACAAACTGTATGCTGACGGACTTGGGTTCTCTGTGGCTATTCAATGGGCCGCTCAGTTGGTCAAGCAAATATCTCACCGGTATCCACACATGGATATCATCGACCTTGGTAAACCATTCCCCCAGTACGCTCATTCGAATCATCTCTCTAACGATAAAAAACCAGGAGCTGGCACCACAGGGGCCACTAAGTCCCTTCTCGGACATCTGAATTCCGCCTTCAAGTCCTATACATGCACTGATCTCTCAGCCGCCTTCTCTGCCGACACCCAGGAACTTGTTAGTGCTCTCAAGAACAAAACGGTCTTCAAGACGCTCGACATGGAGAAAGACCCAAAGGATCAGGGATACGAGAAGAATACCTATGACCTTGTCGTTGCTTTGAACGTCATTCACACTGCCAAGGATATGAAGAAAGCCCTGAAAAATATCCACTCACTCCTTAGGCCAGGCGGCTACTTGATACTTGTCGAACTGACCAGCCAGGAAGCGAGCCGTATTCGCTTCATGATGGGTGGCCTGCCTGGCTGGTGGCGTAGTCAAGAGGGAGGAAGCGAAAGTTGGGCGCCATCATTGACAACGGCCCAGTGGCATTCTTTGCTCCAGAAAACTGGATTTTCGGGTATTGATACAATCGCCATGTCTGAACAAGACGAACTTGCTTTTCCGTTCTCGGTCTCTGTGACGCAGGCGATTGATGATCACGTTGCCTTCCTTCGCCAGCCTCTATTCAGCAGGGGTACGGAGATGATGGCTGAAGAAATGGGTGACCTTCTCATTGTAGGAGGCACAACTCTCAAGACGTCCCGATTATCTGCCGAAGTACAGTTGATGCTCGGCCCCCATTTCCACACGAAAAGAGTCGTTGAGACACTGGAGGATGTGATTGGCCTGGCTGAGGATGAGAAGCTGCCCAGAACAATCCTGGTATTGACGGAATTAGAGGGCCCCATATTCAGAGACATGACTGCAGATCGACTGGAGGCCATCAAGGTTATCTTGACCAACTATCGCAACGTACTCTGGGTGACACGTGGTTGCCAGGGCACAGAGCCCTATAGCAATATGACGATCGGCCTAGGCCGATGTGCAAGCAACGAGCAAAAGGAACTCCGCCTGCAGTTCCTTGACGTCTCGGAGAGTTTCTCAACTGGAGCACCGAGTGGCCGTCGTCTGTCTGAGATGCTGCTGCGTCTTCGCGTCACTCAGCTCTGGGAGCACAAACACGCGCTCGACCGTATTCTGTGGACAACTGAGCCGGAATTCCGAACGACCAAGGATGATAAGCTGGTCATTCCTCGCATGTACCAGAACGAGACCCAAAACAACCGATACAATTCCAAGCAACGACAGATCTCGTATCCAGTCAATTCAGCAATCAACAGGGTCTCCATCACTTACTCTGAGCCATCCGCTGCTTTCAGGCTCGTCCGTAAGGCCCCTATCAGCGCTAGTCCATCGTTGGAGGGTCTTGTGTCCATCCGAGTGGTGTGCTCCCTTCTCTCGGCGCTCAGGGTGGCATGCGGGGTTCATCTCTTTGCTGTCATTGGAAAGCGTACAGACACGCAGGACATTGTCTTTGCCCTTTCAACGTCAAATGACTCACTTGTGCAAGTTCGCCGAGAGTATACCATCTCCATCCACGTGCCTTCTGGCTCGGAGAAAGCTATCCTGCTCCGCTTGGCCTGGGAGTTACTGACCCACGCCGTGGTCTCAAATGCTAACGCAGGCGATCATATCCTGACCCGGGGGGTTAAGGGAGATCAATTCCAGGTTCTCCGTCGTTATGCTGAACGACAAGGTATATCCATCTTGACGGTTACTGATGACTCGCGATTGATGGGTGAAGTAAATTCCATCTTCATTCACCCTCTGGAGTTTAAAAACGTGCTAAAAGCCAAGTTCCCTTGCACTGTATCGAGATTTCTGAATCTCTCGTCTTCAAATTTTCTTGAGGACAACCTTCACAAGCGCGTGATATCAGCTCTGCCAGCATCCTGCCAAGTTCACACTGCATCTTCATTATTTTCCTCCAACTCTGTCTTCTCAGAGCGGTCCCTTCACGAAACAGTTCAGGAACTCGGCTTGCATGAACTGCTTGACAGTATCCCTACCAACGCTCATGGAGACAAGTACGAGGGTTATTACCAAATGGCAGATAGCCTCACCCGTACCCCGAGCCATGTGTCACAGCTTTCTCCTGAAGCGGAAGACCCTTTCACGATCATAGATTGGAGCGCTGATCACACCGTACTCGTCGATTATGAGCCAGTCGACAAAGGGATCGCCTTCGCTCCAGCCAAAACGTATCTTTTAGTCGGCTTGACTGGCGACCTCGGACAGTCGCTATGTGAGTGGTTCGTCAAGCATGGAGCCAGAAACCTCGTCTTAACGAGCCGGAACCCCAAAATCGGTCAGAAATGGCTCGACATCATGAAAGGTGCTGGAGCGACAGTCAAGGTGTGTCCAATGGATGTCACAAAGAAAGCATCGATCGAAGCCGTCTATGCGGAAATCTGCCAGACCCTACCTCCCATTGCCGGCGTGGCGAATGCAGCCATGGTCATGCAGGATATCATGCTTTCGAACATGGATCTCGACGATCTGCAAACTGTTATGAAGCCAAAGGTGGATGGTAGTCGGTATCTCCACGAGATATTCGGCCACAACCATCCACTTGACTTTTTCATCTTGTTCTCCTCACTGAGTACGATCATTGGAAACAGTGGTCAAGGTAATTACTCGGCGTCTAACGCATATATGGCGGCCTTGGTTGCACAAAGAAGAGCACAAGGACTGGCTGGCTCAGTCATGCACATTGGTGCCATTATTGGAGCGGGTTACATTACGCGCGCCGGACAGCTCAAGTCCGGAGACCTAGAAGCGTTTGGATCCTACCCTCTTTCCCCCGCAGACTTCCATCAACTCTTTGGGGAAGCCGTGCTGGCCAGTCCACCTCGCTCAGGACGTAAGCCAGACATTACCACTGGTCTTCGGGTGATTGACCCGGAAATCGATGATCGCGTGCTTTGGCGGTCAAACGTCAAGTTCTCTCATTTCTGGAAGACTGAAGAGGAGGATATCAGAAGTGACAGGCATAACAAGCGGTCCATGGCTCCTGTCAAGACTCAGCTCGCGGAGGCGACGACTATGGCACAGGCCAGCCAAATCATTCAAGGTATGATCTTTCTCAACTTACACTCCCTCCAAATTCTAAACCCAATTTTGCAGCATCCTTTTCTGCACGGTTGGTTGCCTTGCTGCAGCTCAATCCGGATGATATGGATGACAATGTTCCTCTTGTGGAACTCGGAGTGGACTCTCTGGTCGCAGTAGAGGCACGAGCCTGGTTCACCAAGCAGCTGAACATCGATATTTCCGTGTTGCGCATCCTGGGCGGCGCATGTGTGCTTGATTTGGTGGCGGATGTGCTGGGGAGGCTTGAAGCGGACCTGCTTCCGAATGTAAGGTCCGGTGTGGATGGAGAACGGCAGGTCCTTGTCGCCAACGAGGCTTTGCTTGATGAGATGAAAGATGAAGCTTCCGTCGCACAACTTTCGCCGTCATTCGCAAGCGTGCAGTCGTTAGACGATACTCTTTCTTCCTCCCAGGAAAGCAGCCCTAGGCAAGGCCTCACTCCTACCACACCTAGCTCTGAGCTCGACAAAACCCTCGTGAGATTTCTGCCCGTTGTACTGAGAAAAGAACCAATGTCTCACGCCCAATCGCGCTTCTGGTTTTTGCGACACTCTGTGGAGGACAAAACCGCGTTCAATATCACCTTCTCGCACTGTCTGAAAGGTGACGCTCATCCTGAATTACTTGCGAATGCGGTCAAGAGAGCAGCTACTATGCATGAGGGTCTTCGTACATGTTTCTTTGAGGAGAACAATGTCCCTATGCAGGGGATTATGGATGCCTCCCCTCTGCACCTGGAAGTCCGTCAGATCCGGTCCCAGGATGAGGTCAAGGCCGAGTACGACCGACTATCTCAACAAGAGTATGACCTGGAGACCGGCCAGACCATGCGTGCCATCCTGTTGGAACAGGTGCCATCTCAGCTTTACTACCTTATCGTGGGCTACCACCATATCGCTATGGACGGGGCAGGGTTCATGGGTTTGCTTCAGGAATTGGTGCACATCGGTGGAGAGCCCATGCCCAAGCCAATTCAATATGCGGATTACTCCAAGCAGCTGCGAATTGATGTCGAGAGTGGGAGATTAGAAGACCAGCTATCATACTGGCGCAAGCAATTCGGGGAAGGTGATCCACCGCCAGTCCTCCCCCTACTGCCCTTCTCCAGAGTCAAAGTGCGCGCTCCACTCCGATCGTACTCATCTAGTAGCACCAGTGTGCGGCTGGACTCAAACCTCGTTGCGAGGATCAAGAGGAGATCGCGAAATTTTCAGGCGACTGCGTTCCACTTCTACTTGGCCGTCTTCAGGACCATGCTGTTCCGGTTTTTGGATGTGGATGATCTGTGTATTGGTATTGCTGATTCGAACCGCAGTGATGTTGAGCTGCAGAGAACAATGGGGATCCTTGTCAATCTTTTGCCATTGCGATTTAAATTACCACATTCATCGACGATGACCTTCGGGGACGCGGTCAAGGAGGCTCGCAGTACTGCATACGCAGCTCTTGGTAACTCACGACTTCCCTTCAATGTGCTCTTGGACAACCTCACCGTGGAAAGATCGTCAACCCACCATCCAATCTTCCAAGTCTTCCTTGACTATCGCCCTGGTATCCCTGAGTCCTGGCAACTTGGTGATGTCGATGTAAAGAGACTCGACTGGTCTTATGGGAAGAATGCCTATGACATTAACCTCGACATCATGGAAAACACCAACGGAACTGCCTTCATCACGATCAACGCACAGGAATATCTCTACGGTCAACCGGAAGTAGAGATTCTTATGAAGGTATTTATCAATCTTCTGGAGGCTTTTTCGCGCAACCCCGCTCTGCGTCTTAATGAGCCGTCTCTTTTCAGTGAGTCAGACACTCAGGCGGCCCTCGCCCTCGCGCGAGGGCGAGGGCCGGATGCTCCCTCAGACTGGCCGGCAACGCTGCCTCAGCGTGTTGAGGAGGTTGCCCAGGCCTATGGCGACAGTGTCGCTGTTTGCGACGGGAAAGGCAGCCGCATAACCTACCGGCAGATGATCGAACAAATGCATGAGATTGTCCATGCTTTGGTAGAGGCCGGAGTCAAGGCTAGTGATCGTGTGGCCTTGCTGCAACAACCGGCAACTTTGACTATTTCCTGCCTCATGGCAATTCTTCATCTGGGAGCAGCGTATGTGCCTCTGGATCTTCGCAGTCCAGTTGCGCGCTTGAGGAATATTTTGAAAGACTGCCAACCCCGGGCCATCGTTTACGACGCCACACTAGAGGGGGTTGCTTCTCTCCTTACTCAGGAAGATACCACGGGCATTAGTCTGGTAAACGCGTCGGCGATATCTCCGCGCCCTGTCCTTCAATACTTGCCGAGCAGAGCTTCGCCCGAAGCTGAGGCAGTCATCTTGTATACGAGCGGTTCTACGGGAACGCCCAAGGGGGTCATCCTGACACATTCCGCCATCAAAAATGTGGTCGAAGTGCTGACCAAGCGATTTCAGCTTGGTGCCGAAGTGGTTTTGCAGCAAAGCGCGCTTACGTTTGACTTGTCCCTCAATCAGATATTCGTGGCCCTTGTCAGTGGTGGTACACTGCATCTGGTCGATCAGTCTAAACGCGGTGATGCCGCTGAAATTACCCGGCTGATTAATGAAGCGGGAATCACTTACACGATGGCGACGCCCTCGGAGTACTCTTACTGGATCCGCTTTGGTGCCAATGATCTCCAGCTAGCGGAACGATGGACATTGGCTTTCAGCTTGGGCGAAGAACTCAAGCATAGTCTTGTTGAAGGGTTTCGTTCGCTCGGCAAACCGGATTTGCGTCTTATCAACACGTACGGTCCGGCGGAGATCACAATACATTCTCATGCAGTTGAAATTCCATACAAGGACCAAACAATTAGCCAAATCCCGGTCGGTCATACTTTACCAAACTACTCGGTCTACATCCTCGATGAGTCCCAAAAGGCCGTGCCTCTGGGCATGCCGGGTGAGATATGCGTTGGCGGCGCCGGCGTCAGTCGGGGCTACCTCAACCTCGATACACTGACAAAGGAACGCTTCGCGCAGAACCCCTTCGCACCCGCTGAATGGAAGGCTAAGGGCTGGAACCGGCTGTATCTGACTGGTGACCGCGGCAGACTCCGAGCAGACGGTGCCCTTCTCTTTGAGGGACGAATGGAGGGCGGTTCTCAGATCAAGTTGCGCGGTTTGCGGATTGAGCTCGGCGAGATCGAACACGCTATTATGAATGCCGCGGCGCCTGCAATTGACGAGGTCGTGGTCTCCGTACGAGGTCAAGGCGATAGTGCTGAGGAGTACCTCGTTGGCCATGCAACCTTCTCGCGACACAGGAGCCTGGGTATCGACAGTGAGGAAGACCGCCAGACCTTTGTCAGGCAGCTACTGTGCCGATTGCCTCTGCCTCAATATATGATCCCCGCGATGATTATACCCCTTGATTCCATGCCGCTGACCAGTCACAACAAGGTTGATCGCAAGGCCATTGCCGCGCTACCACTGCCGTCGACTGATCTCGGTCCCCAAAAGCATGTTGCAGCGCAATTCACGGGGCTAGAATCAGAACTAGTGCGTGTCTGGGAGACAGTCCTCTCCAAGGAACTCGGCATAATCTCGTCCCCCGACGCCAGCTTCTTCCACGTGGGAGGCAACTCCTTGCTTCTCATTCCACTGCAGTATATGATCAAGGATATCTTCCATGCATCTTTAGCAATGACCGACTTTGCGGACGCGCACACTGTTCGCAAAATGGCGTCTCGCATCGAGCAGACTTTGTCTTTGAAGCTTATTGACTGGGCGGCTGAGACTGCGGTCAATCCTGACAGCCAGCTGTCTTCCATCCCGAGTGAGAAAGGCAGCACGGGTTTAGGAATAAGATATGGCAGGGATCTCCGGGTCCTTTACACCGGGGCAACGGGCCACTCAGCCATGTACGTCTTGGAGAAGTTGGTAAAAGATGAGCGAATTTCCAAGGTCTACTGTGTTGCTGTTCGATCTCCAGACAAGCTGTCAATCATGTCGGAGAAAATCGTACAATTCCCGGGGGACCTGAACGACAAACAACTCGGATTGACGGAGGAGCAAATTGGGTTCCTGGGAGGCGAAGTAGACGTCATCTTCCATGCCGCTGCAAATCGCTCTTTCTGGGATAGCTACGAGGTCATGAGACGAGCCAACGTGCTACCAGCGCATACACTTGTCGCCCTGGCTGCCCGCCGCAAGATCCCGATACACTTCATGTCCTCTGCAGCCGTTCATCTCTTCGGCGGAAGTATAGATGGAGACTCTCCTCAGACTGAAGCAACACATGCCCCGCCAGCGGACGGCAAGGACGGCTACCTTGCCTCAAAGTGGGCAGCCGAGAAGATCTTCGAAAACGCATCGAGGTCCTATGGGCTATCGATATACATCCACCGGCCAGCATCAGTCCGGAAACAGAGATCGCAGGCGGAGGAAGGCCACCTTTCCAGGGAAGCGGTCTTTGCCGAGTTTATGCGCGTGGCTCAGGAGCTGCGACTCCATATCCCCAAGGGCAGCATCAAGGGAGAGATTGACCTGCTCGACCTAAGAGAACTCTCTGGTGTGTTACGCGACAGTATCATCAAGAGTACTTGCGAAGTAGAAGGCCGGTTCCCGTCGGTTCGCTACATCCATCACCACGCGGACATGAAACTGCACCTGGGTGAATGGGAGTCATACGCCGAGGAACACCGAGATGAACTACCTCCAGTAGAGACGATGGAGACGCATAACGCGACTGAGTGGATTGCGAGAGCGAAGCGAATTGGGTTCCCCTTTATGTTGTCGGCGCAGAATTTTGACCTGTCGGGAGGGGGCAGTCGCTTGCCAATTTTGCAGCGGAGGTGATTTTGAATAATTTCTATATGGATCATGATGATATGTAAATTCTTATCCCGTTCACTGTTTTGAACCAGACCATAAGGTAGGGTGTGGAGTGAACATGCTTCTGATTCACCACATACACGCTTGAGTCCTATAGCATCTTACTTCCAGGGATACAAACGAATATCGTAAGCACCCCGTATACTAATGTCAACATAACGACACATAGGCGAATTATTGGGAATTGCAGGTAATTCGGAGAGAAGAGGGATACAACACACCAATAACCACTGGGACGGAATGCGGGGAGTTGATCCCTCTCTTTGGCAGTGCACAGAGTACATCCCACTGTGACGTTGAATCGAGGTGCTCGTACTCCGCTGGGTATCTTTCCCCCTCCCTTTCAATTAGAACGTAGATGGATACGTCATTGGGCTTTTTTATATGAATTCAAGTGCCCAAGCAATTGCTTTCGTTCTTCATTCACAAATCTGGAAATGCTATAGAGGCGGGATCGTTAAGCTTTCCTGGTAACAAAATATATAACCACTTGGGGTAGATCTACAGGGTACAGACATGAATTTGGACCATGTCGAAGATATTCAATCACATTATGAGATATGAATATTTAGGACATGAGGAGCGCAACTCTACCTTCATCACAATGTCTATTAAGTACAGACCCGAAGATATTGTGAACCATGAGATTGGGTTGGATCCAGACCATCGACTGGGGCCACTGCGGTGAGGGCGCCTCACCGCCTGCAAGGCCTGTCGACCAAATCCTGGCAGTGGCAACGCTAGACCCCATAAAAATAGGTTCGGGAAAACAGTCGAGGAGTGAAATACCGACCACTGTCTTATGACTGTAGTACTCTGTACAGTAGGAGGGAGTGAACTGGATACATCATATACCCAGGATCGCGAATGGTCCTCTAGAATTAGTGTGCTGATTTCGATCTTATCTAAATGATCTAAATTAACTAACTACCCGGAGGGTCGGGAATCCCTCGAAATAGAAACCCGTGTGCATATGCAACGCGACATGCGGCAGCCCTTCCTGCAGAGGTCGGTCATCCCATGACGTCGCTAACCACGGAAAAATCAGAAAATCAGTTACCGTCTCCAATGATGGCGTTCAATTGACCGGGAACTGGCCCACTGTCCGCCTCCCAACACGACGACAGGCGGCAAAAATCCCCTTGGTCCACCGAAGAAAAAAAGAAGGGAAAAGAAAATAGAAAAATTTCTGCAGGCGGTGATTCTCGGCAGAATGGCCAATGATCCCCGGATCGGTGAGCCCCTGCAGCCAATCAGAGAGCTCCCTCAGCCCGCCGTACACAAAATTTTATTCTGCCAGTCCGGTTCAGGAAATCTTTTTTTTTCTTCTTCTCTCCTCCTCTCCTGCTTCCCCTCTCTTCTCTATCTCTCCCGTGCAGAAGCAGCAGCAAAACTACCCTCCCTTCTTGAAACTCCTCCTTCTCTCTTTCTTCTCTAGAGTTTTGGAGGCTGCTGATGCTACGGTAGAGTGATCTACCTCACCCATACTGTCCCCGAGAGGACCTTTCCCCTCTGCCCCTCATAGTCAGCATCATGTCTGTGCCTGCCGCCGGTCACGACGAGGCCGCGCTTCCTTCGAGCCCCTTGTCTGGAGGGGCCGTGGCCTACAATCAGATCAACAAGGAATTGCACCCTCTCCCCTCCTTGACCGCCAGCAATGGCGCCGTGATCCCTCCCGCTTCTCCCCGAGTTCGGGGCAGCAGCGATAAGATGTTTGCTCTCGAACTCGAGGATGGTACCGTCTACCAGGGCTACAGCTTTGGTGCGGAAAAGAGCGTGGCGGGTGAATTGGTCTTCCAGACCGGGATGGTGGGTTACCCGGAGTCCATTACGGACCCCTCCTACCGCGGCCAGATCCTAGTCATGACCTTCCCTTTGGTGGGCAACTATGGTGTCCCTTCGCGGGAGATCATGGACGAGCTGTTGAAGACGCTGCCCAAGTACTTCGAGTCGACTGAGATCCATGTCGCGGCTCTGGTCGTGGCCACCTATGCCGGCGAGGACTACTCGCACTTCCTGGCCGAGTCGTCTCTCGGCCAGTGGCTCAAGGAGCAGGGCATCCCTGCCATGCACGGTGTGGATACCCGTGCTCTCACCAAGCGCATCCGTCAGAAGGGTAGCATGCTTGGCCGCATGCTTCTCCAGAAGACGGAGTCCGTCAACGGCACTGCCCCCTCGACCGAGAAGGACACCTGGAGGCCGTCCTTCGAACAGATCGAGTGGGTGGACCCCAACAAGAAGAACCTTGTGAGCGAAGGTGAGTGATCCCTGCCCAAGTTTATACGCATGATGTGTTCTTGAGCACTGACTTGATCTACACGCAGTCTCTATTCGCGAACCCAAGCTCTTCTTCCCTCCCGAAAATGTCGCCCTGAAGCACCCCTCGGGCCGTCCCGTGCGCGTGTTGTGCTTGGACGTTGGTCTCAAGTTCAACCAGCTTCGCTGCCTGCTTGCTCGTGGTGTCGAGGTTCTCGTCGTTCCCTGGGATTATGACTTCCCTACTCTCGTTAAAGACGCCTATGACGGTCTGTTTGTGTCGAACGGTCCTGGTGATCCCGCCACTCTCACCACAACGGTGAAGCATCTGTCCAAGGTTCTTGAGGACGGACGCACCCCCATCTTCGGTATTTGTCTTGGCCACCAGCTCATCGCTCGCTCCGCGGGCGCCCAGACCATGAAGATGAAATTCGGTAACCGTGGTCACAACATTCCCTGCACCAGCATGGTGTCGGGCAAGTGCCATATCACCTCTCAAAACCACGGTTTCGCCGTCGATGCTGCTTCCCTTCCCGAGGGCTGGGCTGAGCTTTTCGTGAACGCCAACGACGGTAGCAACGAGGGTATCAGACACACGAGCCGCCCCTACTTCAGTGTCCAGTTCCACCCCGAAAGCACGCCCGGTCCCCGCGACACCGAGTACCTCTTCGATGTGTTCATCAACACCATCCAGGATACTATTGCCTCTCCTGAGGCCCTCCGCAAGCCCGTCTCTTTCCCCGGTGGCACGATCGAGGAGAACATCAAGACTTCTCCTCGCGTCTCCGTCAAGAAGGTCTTGATCCTGGGCAGCGGTGGTCTCAGCATTGGCCAGGCCGGTGAATTCGACTACTCGGGAAGTCAGGCCATCAAGGCTCTGAAGGAAGAAGGCATTTACACCATTCTGATCAACCCCAACATTGCCACCATCCAGACGTCGAAGGGTCTGGCTGACAAGGTGTACTTCCTTCCTGTCAACGCCGACTTCGTGCGCAAGGTCATCAAGCATGAGCGCCCTGATGCTATCTACGTCACCTTCGGTGGACAGACTGCTCTCCAAGTGGGTATTCAGCTCAAGGACGAGTTCGAATCCCTTGGCGTCAAGGTCCTCGGTACTCCCATCGACACTATCATCACCACTGAGGATCGTGAGTTCTTTGCTCGCAGCATGGACTCCATCAACGAGAAGTGCGCCAAGTCGGCCTCTGCCTCTAACCTCGAGGAGGCTCTCCGAGTGGTCGAGGACATCGGATTTCCTGTCATTGTTCGTGCGGCCTACGCCCTCGGAGGTCTCGGTAGTGGTTTTGCCGATGACATGGATCAGCTTAAGGAGCTTTGCACCAAGGCTTTTGCTGCTAGTCCTCAGGTCCTGATCGAGAAGAGTATGAAGGGCTGGAAGGAAATCGAATACGAAGTCGTCCGTGACGCCCGCGACAACTGTATCACCGTTTGCAACATGGAGAACTTTGACCCTCTGGGTATTCATACCGGTGACTCCATTGTCGTGGCTCCCTCCCAGACCCTCTCTGACGAGGATTACAACATGCTCCGTACCACGGCCGTTAACGTGATTCGTCACCTTGGTGTGGTGGGTGAGTGTAACATTCAGTATGCTCTGAATCCCTTCTCGAAGGAGTACTGCATTATCGAGGTGAACGCCCGTCTGTCGAGATCGTCGGCGCTCGCCTCCAAGGCTACTGGCTATCCCCTTGCTTTCATCGCTGCTAAGCTGGGTCTGGGCATTCCCCTCAACGAGATCAAGAACTCTGTCACCAAGGTTACTTGCGCTTGCTTCGAGCCTTCTCTCGACTACTGTGTGGTGAAGATTCCCCGCTGGGATCTGAAGAAGTTCACTCGCGTGTCTACCCAGCTTGGTTCCTCTATGAAGAGTGTTGGTGAGGTCATGGCTATCGGACGCACCTTCCAGGAAGCCATCCAGAAGGCCATCCGTTCTGTGGATTTCCATAACTTGGGATTCAACGAAACCAACGCTCTCATGTCCATCAAGGGTGAGCTGCAGACTCCATCTGACCAGCGTCTGTTCGCCATTGCCAATGCCATGGCTGCTGGATACAGTGTGGACGACATCTGGAAGCTCACTCAGATCGACAAGTGGTTCCTTAGCCGCCTGAAGGGTCTGAGTGACTTCGGTAAGATGTTGACTTCTTACAACGCCACCACCGTCCCCAGACCTCTTGTCCGCGAGGCTAAGCAGCTTGGTTTCTCTGACCGCCAACTCGCCAAGTTTCTCAGCTCCAATGAACTTGCCGTCAGACGTCTGCGTGTCGAGGCCGGCATCATCCCTATCGTTAAGCAGATTGATACCGTCGCTGCGGAGTTCCCTTCGGTCACCAACTACCTGTATCTGACCTACAACGCCTCTGAGCACGACGTTGCGTTCAACGATAATGGTATCATGGTCTTGGGATCTGGTGTCTACAGAATCGGTTCTTCCGTCGAATTCGATTGGTGCTCGGTGCGCACTATTCGTACCTTGCGCGAGCAGGGCCACAAGACCGTCATGGTTAACTACAACCCTGAGACTGTCAGTACCGACTATGACGAGGCTGACCGCCTGTACTTCGAGAACATCAACCTGGAGACCGTCCTGGACATCTACCAGCTGGAATCCTCTAGTGGTGTGATCATCTCCATGGGTGGCCAGACCCCTAACAACATCGCTCTGCCTCTCCACCGTCTCAATGTCAAGATCCTCGGAACATCCCCTGAGATGATCGATGGTGCCGAGAACCGTTACAAGTTCTCCCGCATGCTTGACCGCATCGATGTCGACCAGCCTTCCTGGAAGGAGTTGACCAGCATTGAGGAGGCAACCGAGTTCTGTGACAAGGTCGGCTACCCCGTGCTTGTGCGTCCTTCGTATGTGCTGTCTGGAGCTGCCATGAACACCGTCTACTCCCAGCATGACCTGGCCAGCTACCTCAACCAGGCCGCCGACGTTTCTCGCGAACACCCTGTTGTCATTACCAAGTACATCGAGAACGCCAAGGAAATTGAGATGGATGCTGTCGCCCGCAATGGTGTGATGGTCGGCCATTTCATCTCCGAACACGTGGAAAACGCTGGTGTCCACTCTGGTGACGCTACCTTGATCCTGCCTCCTCAGGACCTTGATCCTGAGACCGTCCGCCGCATTGAGGAGGCCACTCGCAAGATCGGAAATGCCCTCAACGTTACTGGTCCTTTCAACATTCAGTTCATTGCGAAGGACAACGACATCAAGGTTATCGAGTGCAACGTCAGAGCTTCTCGTTCCTTCCCCTTCGTGTCGAAGGTCATGGGTGTTGATCTGATTGAGATGGCCACCAAGGCAATGATCGGGGCTCCCTTCGCTGAATACCCACCTGTCAGCGTCCCCAAGGACTATGTTGGTGTCAAGGTCCCCCAATTCTCCTTCTCCCGTCTCTCTGGAGCGGACCCTGTTTTGGGTGTCGAGATGGCCTCCACTGGTGAAGTGGCCTCTTTCGGTCGCGACAAGTACGAAGCTTACATCAAGGCCCTCTTGTCCACCGGTTTCCGCCTGCCTAAGCGCAATGTCCTGTTCTCCATTGGTTCGTACAAGGAGAAGCTTGAGTTGTTGCCGTCGATCAAGAAGCTTCATGACATCGGCTTCAACCTCTTTGCTACTGCCGGAACTGCGGACTTCCTCAAGGAGAACGGTGTTCCCGTCAAGTATCTGGAGGTCCTTCCCGGAGAAGATGAGGGCATGAAGTCCGAGTACTCGCTCACTCAGCACTTGGCCAACAACCTTATCGACCTCTACATCAACTTGCCCTCCAACAACCGCTTCAGACGTCCTGCCAACTACATGAGCAAGGGTTACCGCACGCGTCGTATGGCTGTGGATTACCAGACTCCTTTGGTGACCAATGTCAAGAACGCTAAGATTCTGATCGAGGCCATTGCTCGTCACTACGACCTGAACGTCTTGAACATTGACTACCAGACTAGCCACCGCACTGTCATCCTTCCTGGATTGATCAACATCGCTGCTTTCGTGCCCGATCTTGTCACTCCTGGATCAACGGATTTCCAGACTGTCACCAAGGCTTCCATTGCCGCTGGTTTCAGTATGGTCCGTGTCATGCCTGTTGGTGTGAGCGACTCGGTCACCGATTCTCGTGCGTTGAGCATCGTCCAGCAGAACGCCCAATCTGGTTCGTACTGTGACTTCAACTTCTCCGTTGTTGCCACCTCGACCAACGCCGACCAGATCAGCCAGATGACCGGCGATGTTGGCTCCCTGTTCATTCCTTTCAACCACCTCTCTGGAAACATTAGCAAGGTCGCCGCGGTTACCAGCCACTTCGCTGCCTGGCCTTCCACCAAGCCGATCATCACCGATGCCAAGTCTACTGACCTTGCTTCTGTTCTGCTGCTGGCTAGCCTTCACAGCCGCAACATCCACGTCATGAGCGTGACTTCCAAAGAGGACATTGGTCTCATCGCACTGAGCAAGGAGAAGGGCTTGAAGGTGACCTGTGATGTCTCCATCCACTGCCTGTTCCTCTCCAAGGAGGACTTCCCCGAGTGCAGCTTCTTGCCGTCTGCTGAGGACCAAAAGGCTCTCTGGGAGCATCTGAGCACCATCGACATTTTCTCCATTGGCAGTATCCCCTTCCAGGTCGCTGGCGAGAAGGCATCTCCCGTTGCTGGTATTGAAGAGGCTCTCCCTCTCCTGTTCACTGCTGTGTCGGAGGGTCGCCTCACCGTCGATGACATCATTGCCAGACTCTATGAGAACCCGAAGAAGATCTTTGAGCTGCACGACCAGGCCGACAGCTCGGTCGAGATTGAAGTGGACCGCCCGTACCTCTACCAGAGTGCGGGTGCCTGGTCTCCCTTCAACGGCAAGAACGTCCGCGGCTGCGTGAAGCGGGTCACCTTCCAGGGCAAGACTTCTTGCCTGGATGGCGAACTCACCTCTGACGCCGTCAAGGGCACCGATATGTCCAGCCACCGCATTGCTCCTTCGTCTCCTGCCGTTCGGGCTCTCTCCCCCATGGTGTCTGGCCGTGCTGATGCCTCCATTGATGCCCAGCTCGCCTCCACCCCCAGCAGATCGCGGAAGACTTTGGAACAGTCGGCCATTCCGGGCGGTAATGAGCTGGGACCTCCTCTGTACACCCCCGTCCCGCAGGTTTCGTCCACTCTGCTTGAGATGCTTGCTCGGTCTCCTTTCAAGCAGAAGCATGTGCTCTCCGTGGGCCAGTTCAACCGTTCTGACCTGCACCTGCTCTTCACTGTGGCTCAAGAGATCCGCCTTGGTGTTCAGCGTCAGGGAGTCCTTGACGTTCTGAAGGGTCGTGTGCTGTGCACTCTCTTCTACGAGCCCTCCACTCGTACTTCTGCCTCCTTCGATGCTGCCATGCAGCGTCTTGGTGGACGCACGGTGGCGATCTCCACTGAGCACTCTTCCACCAAGAAGGGTGAGAGTCTGCAGGACACTATCCGCACCCTGGGTTGCTACGGAGATGCGGTTGTTCTCCGCCACCCCTCTCCCACCAGCGCCGAGGTCGCCGCCAAGTTCTCGCCTGTGCCCATCATCAACGGTGGCAATGGCAGCGTCGAACACCCCACTCAGGCGTTCCTTGACCTCTTCACCATCCGTGAGGAGCTCGGTACCGTCACTGGCTTGACCATCACTTTCACTGGCGATTTGAGATACGGCCGCACTGTCCACTCTCTTATCAAGCTGCTCCAGTTCTATGATGTCCGCATCCAGCTGGTTGCCCCGAAGGATCTGTCCTTGCCTGAGGAGGTCCGCCAGCAGGTTCGTGCCTCTGGACAGTTGATCGTCGAGTCCGAGGAGTTGACTCCAGAGATCGTTGCTCGTTCGGACGTCCTGTACTCTACTCGCGTCCAGAAGGAGCGCTTCGCCGATCTTGAGCAATACGAGCGTCTGAAGAACAGCTTCATCATTGACAATGCGCTCCTCAAGCACGCCAAGAGCCACATGGTCGTTATGCACCCTCTGCCCCGTAACGCGGAGATCGCAGAGGAGGTCGACTTTGACCAGCGGGCGGCTTATTTCAGACAGGTGAGTCCCCTTTGTTGTGGGTACCGGTTTACGTGTGTATGCTAACTTAGACCCTTCAGATGAGATATGGCCTCTACTGCCGCATGGCTCTGCTTGCCTTGATCATGGCGCCTTAAGGTCATTGTCTTTTTTCTAGGTTATGCGTTATATACGCGAAGAGGGAACCGTGCTATATTCCATGACAGGACTGTCGTGGACGGCGACCTCGCTTAATGTTTCGTTCTGCTGGCTTGCATTTTGGATTTTTCCGGCTTGTGATTGTGTCTCAAAAGTTAGCCTTACATATACCGCGTAGGTTTCTCTCGAGGGATTAGAAATGCCCGCATGATAGATAGATGAATTTCCTTTTATGAACTCGATGATCCCCGTTATGTGTGTTTTATGTATGGGTTGTGTGTGTATGGTTGTATTTTATGTGGGGTTCGTGTCGTGTGTGTTGTGTTTTGTTTTCTGTCGTGTGTTTTGCTTTCCTTTGGCGTTTCTTTTGGTTTCTTCTACGGATTCTGGGTTTCTTCTGGGTTTCTGGGCTCTTCAGGTATTATATGGGGGATGCACGGATTTTGGCGTTTTTACAGAGGGACGGTGTTTGGTGGCATGGGTGCCTGGACGGTCACTGAGCGAACTCATATACCCTTTTGTCTTTGGATTGGCAGGATCATTGCATCTGTTGCATGGGATAGAACGAATTGAACATCTGCATTCAAGTTATCATCGCCTTTTGTCTAATAATCCTTCAATTGTATAATCGACTTGAGGACTGAAAGAGATGCTGTCTGGTTGTCAACACTCTTGCATCGTATCTGCTGGCCGCCAACTCATGAATATCAACAACATGACACTCACTTGGCCGATGAGTTCATGCCAATATCTTCATCCCAAGACTATCTATGCAAGGCGAAGCGTGGGAGGAGCAGGATCATTGGCTTGGGGACGATTACTACATCCCTCCGCAGATGGCGTGATTGTTAGGACACCAGAGCCTATTATCTGCCTGGATATACATTGCTAAAGTGCATATTTCGACGGGATTCATCCAACTTATGCGGAGGTATAGCATTCGCATATCAAGCTGTCTGCAGAATCTTGGGAAATATGGGGCATGCAATGGCACAGTGGAGTAGCCATGGACAGCCACCATATGTACTCCGCCCGTCAACTCACCAGGTCCTTTCCCTGATTCTTCACTTTTCCCCCTCAAAGAGCATCTCTTATGGTTTAGCGCAATCTCAAATAAGTCCAGTGCTCCTTCACTCTTTCATGATAGACGCTTCTGGCTCCACCACGGATCTCGTCATCGCGGGACCCGGATTGCTCATCACCAACCCATGCTGGATCCCGATTATCACGGTCCATGCAAGATCGGCCTGGACCCCCACAGAAACCTTGTCATTGCAATTACCATCGCGCGAATCAGTAGTCTGATGGTGTGCTGTCGGCCATGTGGTCAGGACCACCAGACATACTTTAAATGAACAGACAATGCCGTATTCCCACGGGAATAATCTGTCGGCAGTTGAGCTTTCGTGCAGATCCTGTGTCTCCCCAGAAGTCCCATTGTGTCGAATTGCTCGCGGCTTGTAATCTGGCCGAGAGCACATCGCCGCGATCATGGCGGAGTTGAACGGAAAAAGGGAAGGAGAGCTGATCTCTACTCCCAAGGACGCAAAAACAGCCTCTCTCACGGAGAGCAGTAATGCCGAGGAGCATGATGGCATCAATGAGAAGGCCTTGCTTCGAAAGCTGGATTTACGACTCCTCCCTCCGCTGACGATCCTATACCTTCTGTCGTTCCTGGACCGGAGCAACGGTACGGTCTTGCCATGCTGCAGAGTGACACGGTCTGGTTGCTAATTGTCTCTAGTCGGAAATGCTCGCCTCGAGGGCTTGACGGAGGATATCAACATGAGTATGTCGATTATCGACACTGTTCTCCCTCACTCCAAGACTGACATGGCTTCCCAGCGGGCAACCAGTACTTGACCGGACTTACGCTGTACTTCATTGGTTATGTAGTTTTCGAGATCCCCTGCAATATCGTCTTGAAAAAGACTACGCCCCGGATTTGGCTGCCTACACTCACCCTCGCATGGGGTATCGTTGCCACTCTTCTGGGCGTGGTTCAGAACTATCCCGGATTCCTGGTTTCACGGACCTGTATGTGCACGAGTAATTATTCGGACGAACGTGTCACTGACTGTTGGATGAATGTAGTTCTTGGGATAACCGAGAGCGGACTGTTCCCGGGAGTCGTCTTCTACCTTTCCATGTGGTACAAGCGGAATGAGCAACACTACCGAGTCGCGCTGTTCTTCAGTGCCGCGTCGCTGGCTGGTGCGTTTGGTGGAGTGCTGGCTTGGGTATGTCCGGGCCTGGTGATGACTGTGCTGCGTGGCATGGCTAACTGGCTTAGGGGATTGCGCACATGCGAGGTGTCGGGGGGTACAGTGGCTGGCGGTGGATTTTCATCCTGGTGAGTCCACAGCCGGAACAGTCTGGCAGCACACGCTGATCATCAACAGGAGGGCCTCTTGACAATCATCATGTCCATTGTCGCGTATTTCTGGGTGTACAACTATCCGGCCACCGCAGAATTCCTGTCCGAGAAAGAACGCGCCTTCATCCAATTCCGCCTGAAGAATGACAACGATTCTACCCGCGATGAGCAGTTCACCTGGTCGGCCGTATTGGATGCCTTCAAGGACCCAAAGGTGTGGCTGTATGGCCTGGGCTTCCACACCATGTCGCTGCCGCTCTACACCCTGTCCTTATTCCTGGTGAGTAGCGATAGCTTGGACAGTGTGCGATATGCTTCTAACGGTGGAACAGCCCTCGATCATCAAAGAGCTGGGATACACGGCCGCCGAAGCTCAGCTGCTCTCTGTCCCTCCGTACGCCGTGGCCTTCGTGCTCACCCTCACCGTGGCCATTCTCTCCGAACGAACCCGTCGCCGTGCGCCGTTCATCATGGGCTCTTCCGCGCTCGCCTGTATCGGCTACATCCTTCTGCTTTCTGACCCCCGACCAGGCGTGTCCTACGTGGGCACCATCTTCGCGGCTGCTGGCATCTACCCGGCCGTCGCGATTGTGCTCTCGTGGCCGGCCAACAACGTCTCTGGTCAGACCAAACGGTGCATTGCCAACGCCATGCAGATCTCCATTGGGAATTGCGGCGCGGTACTCGGCACGCAGCTATACCGGACGGAGACGGCCCCGCGCTACTTCCTCGGTCATGGGTTTGCGCTGGGGTATCTGGTCGCCAATATTATTGTGGTGTTCGTCCTGTGGCAGGTCCTGAAGCGGGAAAACGCCGAGAAGGCCCGGATCAGAGACAGAGACGGTCTCCCGGCGCTGATGGGCGATGTTGGCGATGCCGAGGGCGATTTTCAGGGGGATAAGGACCCCCGGTGGATTTTCCAGACGTGATGGCGACACCCAGGAGTAGTAATGTCAAATGAGATGATGTATATAGTGGCTGTGTCTAAGATATCTGTGATTGTTAACTGCGGAGTACCTATCGATATGGAATATTGCACGGATCGAGTGTCTTATCCGGACTGCATTAGGGCTGCTGCACGTGGCCGATCCGCAGCGGTTGAACGGGCTGTCACAGATGGTGGAGACGCTCTAGTTTCCCCTTAATCTATTTAACCGGCTGTTCTTCGGAGAGATAGATCGCTAGTTGGATTCATTCTCATGGCTTGGTAGAGATCGTCGACTTATAAATATGCATGCACTCGACGGGCTCGATGAGGGGCTTGACTCTCCCATACTTGTCCACGGAGCACCATGGCAGGCTACAACGTCAACAAATTGGGATGGCTGATCTTGGGCTCAATCACTGCGAGCCACGCATTTGATCCGTTGCAGCATCTAGGTGCTAATTCTCCGTGGTTCGCTGGTGAGTAGTCTTCACCCCGTCGTGGAATGACCCCCACTGACCGATGTAGGCCCCAATGTCAACAAGATCTCGTCCTCTGTTCCTGAGGGCTGTTCAGTCGATCAAGCCGTGTACGTTGTTCGCCATGGGAGTAGATATCCAGACCCAGGAGCCTACGCCGAATGGCAGGCCCTCCATAAAGCGGTACGTTCCTACTGTTAAGTACATCGTTTGGCACGGTCCTCATATTTTTCTAGTTCCAATCCGCCGATTTCCAGGCAAAAGGGTCTCTGAGCTTCATCTCCGATTGGAGCCCTGTTCTCAGATATCCGGAGGAAGAAATCGCCCAGGTGTCCATCACTGGGTACAAGGAACTGTGCGTAGTACACAAAGGTCCCTGTCCGAGTACATCCTCACTAATACTCGTGCAGGTATAACCTGGGAGTTGACCTCCGGTTTCGCTATCCTGATTTCTACAAAGACAATACCCCGTTCTTGCTGTGGGCGAACGACTATCAGCGGACTATTGATTCTGCGAGGTAGACCGAGCGCATTCTGACTTTTGTCCTCCTTCTGACTCACTCGTAGACTGTTCGCCCGAGGCTATCTAGGACCAAATGCCTCGTATGGGGATATCCATGTGGTTAATGCGGACGCGGCCGCCGCTACGGGCAACTCGCTGGCAACATCGGACATGTGCCCGAAATTCAAGGACGTCAGCGGTGGCGAGTATGCGGCCACTTGGGATGAGATCTACCTTCCTCCGATCACCAAGCGATTGAACAAGTTGATCTCGGGGAACCTAACTCTCACCGATAGCCAAGTGTCCATCTTCCCGTATCTGTGCGGGTTCGAGACGCAGATTACCGGTCGGGTCAGCCCGTGGTGTGATGTCTTCAAAGAGAAGGAGATTCTCCAGTATGAGTATCGCCAGGATCTGCGGTACTACTATGGCACTGGTACGGCTCTTGTGTCAAGAATGAGGCGGTCGCTAACGGTGTGTCGCAGGCGCTGGTGCAGGCAAGAACATGACGGTCATGATGCCGGTGCTGCAAGGCATTGTCGATCTGCTGCAGAAAGGCCCTGGAGTGACAGCCAACACTACGGACGGGACGACTGAATTGCCTCGGCTGATTGTGGCCTTTACGCACGACAACCAGATCAATGAACTTGCCTCGGTTCTGGGGGTGTTCGACGAGCAGAAGGCCCTTGCCGCCGACAAGATGGACAAAGACCGGGTACGTACATGAAAGAAGCAGGGCGTTTGGATGGATTCTGACGCTAGATAGCTCTTTGTGAGTAGTCATGTTTCCCCGATGCGTGGAACCATTGCATTCGAACGGCTGGCATGTAGCAGCCAGGGGAAGGATTCGACCAACGTGCGGATTCTCCTGAACGACGCAGTCTATCGTGAGTGAAACGCCTCCCATAGAGGTGTACTTACGGTCATACTAACTGGATTAGCGGTGCCGTCTTGTCACTCTGGCCCAGGACGCAGTTGTCCTGTGGATGAATACGTGAAGCATGTCTCGCAGAAGAGGGAGCAATATGGGTCTTTTGCTGCTGTGTGTGGTCTTCCAGAGCAGAATGTCACTACTGCCTCGTCTACTGGGGCCGTCACTTTCTTCACTGATCTGACCCTACCATTTATGCGGATTGTGAAGCCATAGTCGAGGGAGAATGATTGATTAGAAAGTAGATAGGGGAGACCCTTCACTGTTGTCATGGTGAATGGGCTGTGGATGCAGTACTACTGGCTGTATAGTTCTTTCCTGTGAAGATAATGCGACACTTCCGCTAATTTCCATATCGTTAGCCCTTTCCTTTGGCACAGGCCGTCTCTCTGCTCGCAATAAAAAGCACTCCTCTTCCTTCGTCGCTTTGTTGTCTTCTTCCTCTCGCCATCCACTCACACCCGCAACCCTCTCCATCTCGACATCCACAACATCCACAACATCCACCACCATGAGGCCTCCATACTTCATTCTGAAGGTCATTGCAGTCGTCCTGAGATGGTTGCTCCCCAAGATCTTTCCCCAGAAGCAAGCAAAGCCAGATAGTACCATGACCATATTTTCTCGCAGCGGGGACCGCGAGATCCGCGTTAATGTCTACTATCCTCCTGACCACGATCCAGCCAATCCGCAGCCCACTCCTGTGCTTATCAACTTCTGTGGGAGCGGGTTCGTCATCCCGGCCCATGGCATAGACGATGATTTCTGTCGCTATATTGCTAGCAACGCCAACCACACCGTCCTCGACGTCGAGTATCGTCTAGCTCCCGAATACCCCTATCCTGCGGCTCTGGATGATGCTGTAGAGGTTATCGAGTATGTCAAAACCAAGCCAGAGGCATACAACCCGGAGCACATCTCTATCAGTGGTTTCAGTGCCGGGGCGAACATCGCCGTCTCCACCGCCATGAACTCCTACGGCAGGAATGACTTCTATGCTGTGATTGCTTTCTACCCTCCTGTCGACGCGTCCATCGACCCGAAGAAAAAAGAAGCCCCTGTTCCAATTCCCGTTCGCCGCGCCGGCTCGCATCCTGCTTGTCTGCTGCGTTTCTTCCAGGACTGTTACCTATACCCTCACACCGATCCAGCACATCCAAGAGTGTCGCCTTGGTACGCACCAGCCAATTCCTTCCCCTTCAATTCTTTGTGGATTACCGCGGAACACGATCGTTTGTGCCCTGAGGCGGAAAAACTGGCGGCCGTGGGCAGAAGGGATCTTAATTGTGCTGTACATCGGTGGCGCGCAAACAAGTGTGGCCATGCCTGGGATAAGTTTGCGAAAGAGGGAACCTGCCAGAACATTGCGAAGCAAAGGGCGTATGGTATGGCAAGGAACATATTGACGAGGACACATCCAAGGCCGTCCACTCCCGAGCCAAGGCCGTCCACTGCTGAGGCTGGGCCGTCCCGAGCGATGGCCCCGCCGCCTAAAGCAGTGCCTGTGACCCTCACCGGCTTCATGTCTCAAGGAGAGGAGATCCAGATTGAGCCCTCAGGGCCCTCAGAATGGAGAACTCCACGACTGCCTGTACCGATAATCCCATTTCAGTCATTCGAATACACCACCTGGGGGCATATGCCGTCTCCTGAAGAGGGGAGCCCGCCTAAGTCTCCGGAGGGTAAGGGCAAGGGTAAGGGCAGGGCCGGGTCGTCAAATAGCCCATCGACTACCTAGTGGTAAGATGTTCGGGGGATTGTCGGAGTGAGTTTTGTCAAAATGGCGCGAGGAACAGATGCAGCAGTATTATTGGGTTACATGGAAAATTGATGAAAGACACGGCGGGAGGATATCGGAGCGAGGAGCATGGTGCATGTTCTAGTCGAGTGTAGCATACTTCTATTCATATCCCCAATTCTATAGCTCTGCCCGACGTCTACTGTAACTCTGGCCAGTACTTTTGCACTATCGTCTTCTTATTCACCTTACCCATGGCATTGCGTTCGATTCCATCCACGATCTTCAAGACCGTAGGGATCTTGTAAGGGGCCATTTCCTGTTTCAACTGCGCGCGGAGAGTCTGGAGCTCTAGTGGCTCGGTCTGCATGTACTCGTCAGCCTGGACTGGCTCATTTTGAAACAATTAAAGCTTACCTCTGGCCGTTGCTTTACCACAGCAGCGACCCGTTGTCCCCATTCCTCATCGGCCAAGCCGACCACCGCGACCTCCTGGATCGCATCCAGCCCCAGCATCTTCCGCTCCACCTCCAGAGCGGAAATCTTGTATCCTCCTGACTTGATCAAGTCGACGGACGCCCGGCCCTGGATGAAGTACGCGCCGGCCGCATCTCGCCGGGCCACATCCCCCGTCTTGAACCACCCGTCGGCCGTGAACTCCTTCGCCGTGGCCTCGGGCCGGCGCCAATACTCAAGGAAGACATTGTCCCCTTTCACTTCAATCATACCGTCTTCATCCACCGCCTCGACGACCGCCCCGGTCTCCTTATCGGTCAAGCGCACCTGCACGCCCGGCAGCGGCCATCCGACACTCCCGTCGATGCGCTTCTCCACATCCAGCCCACAGCTAATCCCCATCCCAATCTCGGTCATGCCATAGCGCTCCAGCAGGATCTGGCCGGTGATAGCGGCAAACTTGGTCTTGATCGGGGTAGGCAGGGCAGCGGACCCGCTCACCACCAGCCGAAGAGCGCGGGCGCCGTCGCGCGCGGCAGCCTCACGCTCCGTGCCGCGGATGTGCGTTTCGAAGTAGTCGACCAGCCGTGCGTAGATGGTCGGCACGGCCATGAACATGGTCGACGAGCCGGCGGTCTGCCAGCGCGTCCAGATCACGTCCGCGTCGAACTTGGGTTGCATTTCGACGGTGGCGCCGCTGAGCAGGCTGGCCGTTAGCCCGTTGATGATCCCGTGCACGTGGTGTAGTGGGAGCACGTGGATGAGGTGGTCGGTAGGCGAGTACTCCCATGCGTCGACGAGACATTGCGCCTGGAAGGTGATGTTCTTGTGGGTTGTCACGCAGCCCTTGGGGTTGGAGGTTGTGCCGGACGTGTAGATCATCAGTGCGCGGCGGTCGAGGGGGCATTGCGGGCTGAACGGGGGGAGTGCAATGTCGTCGTCGGCTTGAGTGAATGGGGTCAGCGTCATGAAGGGGATGGCTGCGGCGGACGCCCGCAGGGGTTCTTCGAGGTGCGCGAAGGCCGGGTGCAGGATGATCAGCGACGGGTCCGAGTCGCTGATTGTGTAGAGGAGTTCCTTGACCGGGTGGGAGGTGCCTGGGTGGTAGTTAGCTTCACCGATTTGAACTATCTAGGGGACGGGGGATGTACAGAGCGGCACACAGACACCCCCCGCAGCCCAGACGGCCCATTGCGTGACGACATAGTCGTATCCGTTTGGAGTCAGGAAGGCGATGCGTCGCTCGTCGAGATCGTCACTGTCGGCAAGACGCAGCTCCTGCAGGAGACGCTGTTTGAGGGCGGCAGCGTCGGCGAGGAGCTGGCGGTAGGTGAAGCGCTGCGCCTTGGTGGCATCGATCACGGCGACCTTGTGCGGGGTCTCCTCGGCATGACGCTTCGCCGCGACAAAGAGCGGCAGCGAGGGGAGGGAGGTCAGCTGCATGAGGGCTGGGTCGATCTGGGATCGGATCTTTATAAATATGGCTGAGAGTGTTCAGGCAGAGTCGATTGGAACTTGTCGCTCATGCGGGGAGTCGGCTCGGTGATAGATTTGGGGCCGAGAGGTGGCTCGGGAGTTGATTTGGGTCCGGGTATACTTCAGGTCCTTCTATCTATGTATGAATCTTAGACTTACGGATAGCATCTCTGCGGAAGCTTGAGGGCTTTCTCTTCTGCTTTCTACTCTGGGAGCAACCTGTACGGAGTACACCGTCATCTGTTTTGCTTATGACTAGTAGCCTTGGGAAACCGTGGATGAGCTGAGATTAAGGCTTGGATTGAGATTGGATTGCGGCTTGGATGCAGGCTGTGCTGTCTTGGAATCTGCGTTTGTAGATATATTAAGATAAGTCACCGCGAACTTCAAATGTGTCCACGTACCTTAAACATCGCAGAACTGAAATACATTGACGGTTGACTTTGTGGAATTTATATTTCATCTCGACTCCAACATGGCAGTCAATACTGCCGGTTTTGTCCACACTCCACTGGCAACCGATGAACACTACATCCGACTTCTCCGATTCGACTCTACTACCTCAGAAGAACCTCTCAGGCTTTCTCTGAGGGCATGCAAATTCGCAGAGAAACCCGCCCACAACAGTCTCTCCTATGAATGGGGAGACACCGTAGCCGACCGACCGATCCTCATCAACGATCGTCTCTTCTCCATCCGGGGGAATCTGCACAGCTTCCTGAAAGTGTTAGCTAGCAGTGATTACAGAGACAATTATTTCTTCGCAGACGCAATCTGTATCAATCAGGATGACATTGCCGAGCGAAACGCTCAGATCCAGCGGGTAGGCGATCTTTATGCACAGGCAGAAAACGTGCTCGTCTGGCTTGGTCACGGCACAGCCGAGAGCGATTTTGTCTTCGACCTATGCTCTGATTCGGTAGCGAGCAGCACCATAGTCACAACTAAGCTGGGGGGGGAGAAGACCAGAATCGAGGCCATTGATTTCAACGCGCCCGACGGACAGGCCCTAGATACGGTATACCAACGGTCATACTGGACGAGACTGTGGATCATCCAGGAGCTATTCCTTGCGCAAAACATTGTCATATTTTGTGGCTTCAAGTCGACAACATGGTCTGTTTTCAGGCGACTCCCCAGGTGGAACAAGGGTGATTTTGTCCCCGGAGGCTTCACGGGAGTTGATATGGTTCTTGGAAGTACACCGGCCGGGCGACATGCAAGGGACATTCTGAATGAGTTGGACAAGATGGAACCGGGAAGAAGCGCATTTACAGACAAAGGACTTGTTCAACTGGTTCTAAAATTTGGTCTGGCTCAGTGTCTCGATGTTCGCGATCGTGTCTATGGCCTGCTTGGTCTCGCCAGCGCATCCGGCAAACACAAGGAAGATCGAGGCCTTGAGGTCGTCGCGGACTATGCAGCGAGTCCAATGTGTCTATTCGTGCGCCTTCTGAGCACCATGCCCCGTGAGCTCCGTGTTCGGACCATGCTGGACCTCTTCAACATTCTGAAGCTGCACCATGCTCCCGAAAGTGCAATTCTTGCTAGCATTCCGGACACCACCAACTTGAGTCTGTCTTTTGAGATTAATTTCACCAATATAGGACATCTCAGACATGTGGCTCGACCCTCTCGAGCTTCCTGCAGAGCTTGTCACAGCTGGGCAAGGAGATCTGCCCCATTTGCGTTGAACGAGACCCAGCACCGACAGCTGGCAGGAAAGACTTTCTCACAGATAAGAATGGGTGAAAAACAAAACGCTATGGCCAGACATGGCGGCGGGCCTCTGTATGAGATGATGTCGTATAACAGCTGCGTGACTGCATCCGGCGCTTGTGAAGGAGATGATGTTTTCCTTCTGGAAGGTACCAACGTCGTCCTAATCCGCCAACATAATGATTCGGGTTCTACGATGCGTTACATGCGGGGTATTCTCTGCAGCACAAAAAGCGAGCAAAGTATCCCGAGCGCAGCAGAATTGCTTGACGGCTGCCTCTTGTATTTACCGTCTATTGAGGGGGTGCGTCTCAGGACCGAAAAGCATCCGATATGGACTCTCGTGGGGCCAGTTGAGTTTGTCTATGAGGAGCTGAGTCTGCGACAGATTATATTGCTTCTGTTATATGCTGGCCAACACCGTGATCACTGGAATCGGCAGTTAAGACAGACTTCTAGGGACTAAAACCATCCCGGCCAGCGGCTCACTGATGTCTTTCTAGACCACTAAAGCAAAATGAGAATGCCTTGTCCCTTATAAAAAGTCGCTAAGCAGACCCTGAGTACCCCTATCAAAGCAGCGACACCCGAACCAGACAACGGGGCCAAAGTACAGAAAAACAGTTCTGTCGTGACCTATTAGTATTGAATAGAATCATGATGATAGATAGGGAGATGAGTATATGCAATATTAAAGTCCATGCATAGTCATCAATATGAGATAACATCGTCAGGTCGTCACTCAGATGGCTCATATAAAACCGTGAATCAGAATGATCTGAAATTCAGTAGTTGAACATGTTTCGTGCTTTCGTTAATCAAAACTATTCACGTAGTTGTAGTCGTCACAACCACCCTGTCACTCAATGCATTGTGCTTCTCTCTGAACTGGCTATATATACATCGCTCTTCCACCCTCACATTCCCCTGTCTTCTCCTCTCCATCCATCCTCACCCTCCCACCATCCCTACCAACCGTCGCACCTCTCAATACCCTCAATATCTCAAACACCACACTCTCATCCTTACAATGCCTTCCTTCAAGCTTCTCCTGGCTATCTTCATCCTCTTCAGTCTGTACATCCAGACTGGCCTGGCTGAAGTTGCCAACCCTACTCCCACCAGCATCGCGCCCGCTGACGACAACATTGGAGCCCCTGCTCCCCTCTATCCCACTGGTGACGATATCCCCATTGGCAATGACGACGAAGGCTCCCTTGATGACGCCGTCGACGATGAAAACGACGACGCTGACCTTGATGTCTCGGCTGATCCCACCGACCCCGACACTCTCTTCGGCGGTGATCAGGTATGCAATCCCGTGCGTGCACAGATCTTCGCCCTCTAGCTAACGGACGAGCAGGGCCGCAAGAAGATGTGCCGTGGCAGGTGCCGCCGCATCGGTGATAGCAAGGTCTGCCATTGCACTCAGAACGGCTTTGGCTCCTGTAAATGCCGTATTACCCATGCGCCCTGTCGTTGCATTGTGCGCTAAGCGCACACAGGTAGGTACACTGCTGATTTTGTTGTAGTTGCGATGGGGCTGACGTGGCTTTGTAGTATCGAGTCTACCTCGGCGCCTTTCCTCCATACATTTGACAAGGGTCAAGGATATGGGCGGTGTAGGCTGAATTGATTTCGGTTCACATGGTCGTCAGTCTGATATTCATACCTGTGCTTTGTTTTACGCATACAGACATGCAGGTCTTGCATCTTCGTTTTACAGAGGTAGCCTAGCTATGGTTTAGATATCGTCAATGCAGCTGCAATTGGCAGTCCATTCAAAGGACAGTAGTAAGTGATTGGTATTACCAGTAGACATCAATGAATGGAGATATCTCTCTGCTCCGAGATATATACGGGGAGACGGGGGAAAACTCCGGGGAAGCTATCTAGCCAAGGCTTGGCACCTGCTTCGGAGTTAAGGCCGACGCCGGGGATTCCCCAATTAGGTATTTCTATTTCAACTCACCTTCGCCATGGTCGACCTGCGCTCATCGACAACTCACATTGACCCGCCATGTTGAGACCTGCAGTGGTGCGCGCCAGGCTCTTCCGGCCTTCAACGCGCCTGTTGCTTCGTTCGACTCGTCCGGTCTCTTCCGCCCCTCCGTTGATTCGCATCAAAGACGCCACCTTCTACCAGAAGTACCCAACCCCCGAAGAAATCGCCGACGTCAGCCCGCACAACCCTCCCCTCTTCCCCAATTTCAACTTCGTCTTACCTTCGGATGGAGCCAGTTCTTCGAGTAATAAGGCCGAGGGGACGCAGAATTGGGCGGTGATCGGTTCCTCCGGGCGGACGCAACTCCTCGACGTCCTCCGCGGCCAATACGTCTGTCTGCCGCCCAATGCACGCTCCTACCCTTACCTCCTGACCGACGAGATATACAACAAGGACCCGCAGCTACGCTATGCGGGAAAGGCGATTCAGTATATTGGTTTCAGTGGCGAAGGGTCGGAGGCGATTGGAGGCACGCGCGGCGCCTACTTGAGTGCCCGGTATGAGAGTCTTCGCGAAGAGACTGACTGGACGGTCCGTCAGTACCTCAAGGGGCAGACATTTCTGAATCCTCTGGAAGAGGAGCAAGAAGGAACGGTGAAGGATCAACAGCTTCTAGAACAAGTCATCACGGACTTGCGCCTAGGACCGCTGCTCGATATGCCAGTCGCAAACCTGAGCAATGGTCAGACACGCCGGACTCGCATTGCGAAGGCCCTCCTCAGTAAACCAGAGCTTCTGCTGCTGGATGACCCATTCAGTGAGTTAGCTGAGCTTTATACCCCGTGATCCCCGGACTGACTTCTCTGTAGTGGGTCTCGATCCAGCTACTACGCGTAGTATCTCTGGCTTGCTGCAACGCCTGGCGGCCAAATCGGATCCCCGGTTGATCCTTGCTCTGCGGCCACAGGATTCCATTCCAGATTGGATCACGCATACCATGATCCTGGGCAATTCCAACCATGTCCTACATCAAGGTCCTCGGTCCGAGACGGAAAAAGTGTTTGAGATCTGGAGATCCGCGCTTGGCGGCAAAAAGACCGATTCATACACGGCCGAGGATAAGGCCATCTACCAGAAAGCAAGGGATGCCATCGATGCAGGCCATCTGGACCGTCAGCTTCTGTGGGACCTGCGCTTGCTCTCCTCGAAAGCCAGCCAGGTGGGCCTTGTGGCTCCTCGAGGGGGCGAGGCACTGATTGAGATGGATGGCGTGCGCGTGCAGTACGGCGAGAAAGTCGTCCTCGGAAACTGGACGCAGAAAGTCAACAATGAAGAAAAGGAAGGCCTTCATTGGACCGTCCGCCGTGGCCAGCGATGGGTCATTCTTGGAGCCAACGGATCCGGAAAAACCACCTTGCTCTCCCTGATTACCTCGGACCACCCGCAAGCCTATGCTCTTCCTATGAAACTCTTTGGACGGTCTCGTCTGCCTGAGCCCGGAAAACCGGGCATCTCGATTTTCGAACTCCAATCCCGGCTGGGCCACTCCTCCCCCGAGATTCACGCCTTCTTCCCGCGACAACTCACCGTCCGTCAGGCCGTCGAGTCGGCCTTTGCCGAGACCTTCCTCTCCAAGCCGAAGCTCGATCACGAGCGCGACCTCGACGTCAGTGCTGCCCTCCGTTTCTTCAAGGCGGAACTCGACCCCGACGCGGCGATCACCACCCGCGAGAAACCCCCACGCATCACCATCGAATCGAAGGAGCTTTTCCCCCGGCTTGGACAGCAAAAGGGTGGCGCGATCTACACACCCGCCGACTACGACGTGGAATATGCCGACGGCGTGTGCTTCGGTGAGCTGGACACCGCCCAGCAACGTCTGGTCCTCTTCATCCGCGCCCTGATCCACAAACCGGACATCGTCATCCTCGACGAGGCCTTCTCGGGCATGCCCGCGCACATCCGGGATAAATGCATCCACTTCCTCGAGGCGGGCGAGCACTCACGCAACCGGGTCTCCACCGCCACTCGGCGCACCACTCTCAAGGAGACCTGGCTCAAGGGCTTCAACGTCAACGAAGCCACCATCCGCCACCACGGCCTGTCCGACGACCAGGCCCTCATCATGATCAGCCACAACCGCGAGGAGATCCCCGACTCGGTCCGGTACTACATGCGTCTCCCGTCGGAGAACATCGACGACGCCAGTGAGCCGCTGGACTTCCGCTTCGGCGTGCTCAAGTACGAGAGTACGATGAACCACCCGGACATCTGGAATGTGGCGTGGTCGCCGCCGTCGGAGTTTAAGAAACACGCCCGAAAGTCTTGGCGGAGGAAGGATACGACGGAGTCGGAGCACGATGATCAGGACGAGGAGGTATACGATTGGTACTCGTTTTAGCCATTTCATCTGGTGTATATAAGCATTGGCGGTGTTAGATCTTTATACATGCTGTTGGATAGAGCATTTTTACATATCCAAGTACCATCCCGAACTTGCTCCGATACATACACATGTAGGGTAGCCCTACGAGGCTGGGCGATGGCATGCGGATGCGATTGGCCTAAGGATTTGGCCCCCATGAACTACATCCCATCTCCACATACTAGTTGTAACTAGTAGTGCCCGACTATATTGCACTGACTGCACTGCCTCGGTGACATCATCTGATTCGCATCCGTATATTAATACCATGCTAGAACCAGACTCCCTGGAAAACCCATCTCGAGCGCAACCAGTTCCTGAGATACCTCACAATCATGGAAAAAGACACCCCCACACCCACCGCCCCCGAGATCCGATCCGGATCCAACCGAAAGAGCAAACAGCAACCAAAACACCAAAAGAAGCAGCTGGAGACTCAGAAACAAATACCCCTCCCCGAATCCTCCTACAATTCGGGCATCACGCCCCCAGGCAAGCTCAGCGTCGACGACGTTGGACCAGACCACCCCGTCCATAAGGTCCCGCTGGAAAAGCAGGCGAAATGGCGCGCGAAAGGCATCGACCCGGTGCTGAGGGCAGAAATGGATGAGGTGACTAGAGGGAGGCGCGGGTTCTGGGCGAGATTGGGGCCATTTTTGGAGAATTTGAATGTGGCTTCGTCGGTCTAGTTGTTTTATGTATTATTGAGTTCTTTGTCAATGTATATATGAAGGATGGCTTATATTCCGGATATTGAATTACGAATGGGGAGATGGGCTCCTGAATAGGGCTTGTCCTGGCGTTGTGCATCGACGTGTCTCCAATAAAGTCTATGGGAGCAGTAAGGCAGGTAATATATGTTGTAGGGTGTACACCAAGTAACAACTTCATCTCTATATATACCCCAATCAATAGTCAGGCACGGCGGCTGCCGCATCCGCCAGTCCCGAGATAAGCGACTCCGAGCGCGTCATCGTCGGCCGGTGGTGGTGCTCATCGCCGTTCAACTCTAGACCCCGCGCGACAAGATCCGTAAAGTCCACGTCAACCTCGTTGAGAAGGCCGGCTTGCTCGTGGACGATGTCGATGCATTTCTGCCACACGGTAGTGCCGCGCTGCACGCTGCTCAGCTGGCGAGTGAGCAGCGCGTTGAACCCGTCCAGGTGGTGTTTGGCCCATTTGATGCACGCGCTGGTCATAACTGTAGGAAAGCAGTCTCGATAGATACTGATCGTGTTCTTGATGAGCGTGAAATAAACAAATGAGACCTGGAAGATGTAAAGAGGTAGGTCGCCTTCGAAGATGCAGGCCCTGCGTGATCATGGATTAGCTATAGGCGTCGAACCTCATCACTGAGGACCTTACCGAATACGCTTGGAAATCACGTCTGATCGAGCCTTCAGATAGGCCTCGCGAGCTTGATCCCCGAATCCCAGTCGAGTCAACCGTTCAACATTGGTTTTGGTAGCGGTTGGGAAAGAGTGAGTGTCGACCAAAGCTCGCAGAAGCATCTCGGCCAGCTTGGCCGCGCGTTCGTCAACTTTAGCATTGATCACCTCCTGCGCAGCTGCGTTGCCCCTTGAATCGTACTTCCGAAGCTTTTCGATCCGCTCGACCGATTCTTTGAACCGCTGTAAAGCGATATCGATGTCGAGTTGATCCACTTGAGCCTCCACCGATCGCATGTTCTGCTGCTTCCCATCCACATCTATGAGAACTTCTGGCCGATCCCGGTCATTGTCTGTATGGTCATAGCGGTCGGGCTTTGGCGAGTACAGTGAATGTCGTGCGCCGAGATAACCAAAGGAGTCGTTCGCCCGACTGGCCGCCTCCGTCTCCGAACGGAGAGTCCGTCGCAAGTCCTCAACGGTTTTTCGGAACGTGGCGAGCAGGTCGGACTTTGCGGAGCTATTCCGCTTGTCATGACGGTATGTGAAGGGTTTGTTTCCTACGCGGATGTTGATCGCGTTATCAATGCCCCGGTCCTCGGCTTCCTCGCGTGCTGCGCCGGTGCCCAGGTTAGCACCGAGGTCGATCATATCGACATCTTGCAGAGCCCAACATTCCTCTGCGACGAGCTTGGTTGGGACAGGGCCGCGATGATTGGGGTTGCTCTGGTCCACACGCTTTCGCTTTTTGGCCGCTACCAGGAGATGGTCGTTGAGAAGAACGATGTGCACTGGTCGGCGCGGTTTCCAGGTGGCAGAGTCCAGCTCTACCCAATTGCCAGTTTCCATCACAATGTGCCGACCGGGGACCACCGGAAGGAATTTTTGGGAGCCCTCAACCGTCTTCCACAGCGTCTGCAGCTGCACGTTCCACATGCTTTCGAGATTCGCGACCGAGCTGCGGTTGGCGTTGCGCTTGGGCAAGCGCTCGTCCGGGTTTGGCGACATCGGATTTGGGGTATTGCCGACAGTGGTCTGCCCCAGGGCCGTTGTGAGCTCGGCCATCAGCGTACGTAACGTGCGCATTTCACCTTTCAGCTTCTCCGCCTCCTTGCTGATCTTGATGAATTGGGTTCGGTTTTGGTAGACATTTTGCTGGAGGTCGGTCGAGGTGCGGTTCTTGACTTTCCGGAGGCTTCTCTGGTACTCTTGGATCTCCTCTTCGGACGCGTTGGCGAGAAGGTTGGCGACGTCTGAACGTAGGAGACGCGGTCAGGACCACGAAATGACGTATGCGGGGAAGAAGAGGACAGCTGTCCCAAGATACTCACATCGATCGACGGGCAAACTAGGGTCGCGCAAAGCCTCCAAATCGACCTGAGGAGGACCGGACGATTCTCCCGAGGGTCGCCTGCTTACTTCGGGGGGGACCAATGTCCCATACGCAGGCCCCTTGGGGAGACTGGGAACCGGGGGAGCATTAGGGTCGAAGTCGGGAGCTTGGTTGAACCGAGTCGAGTATCGTCGCTTTACCAGATCGGAGGTGGCATCCTTGGGGGCAGGTCGTTCCCTGGAGCGAGAACCGGAGCTCGAAGTCGTCGTACTCTGCACTGGATCAATGGCCTTGCTGTTTGGGGGCAGAGGGCCTGAGATGGGTTTGGGAGCGCTGATCTGAGGGCGAGCCCGTCGGGTCTTGCTGCGGAGGGTCAAACCACGGGCTTCCATGGTGGGTGACTCTCCAGAGGGGAGATGACGGAAAGATGATGGAGATGATCGAGACGAGAAGATACAAGGTAGTTAGGTAGAATGCGGGTGAAACAACATCCCCAGTGGCCCGAGCGGGACAGAAACCCCGAGGCGGAACAACGATGATCCCCACGCGTCAAAATTATACGCTTCCATCTTCCCTTCGGTTATCCGCAACGGCTTCAATCAACGCCCAAGCTCTACCCGTGTCTGGTCTCGTCCGAAGAGATCCGCCGACTCCGTTTCGTCTCTACATATCCCCCATCACTTCTCCCCTTCCGTCATCATGAGGACTTCCACCCTGGTCGCCGCGACTGCCGGCACCATCGTCACCGGTCTTCTGGGTAAGCCACAGGAACCTACCATCCGTCTATCCATCTTCACTTCCAGTCACTAATCTAGCTTCTCCCCTCCGCAGCCTACGCCGTGTACTTTGACCACAAGAGACAGACCGATCCGGAATTCCGCAGAGCTCTGAAGCGGAACAACCGCCGACACGCCCGGGCCGTCAAGGAAGAGGCGGAAGCGCAGGGCGCGATGGAACGCGAGGCGATCAAGAAGGCGGTTCAGCAGGCCAAGGATGAGGGCTTCCCGACCGATCTGGAAGAGAAGGAGGCCTACTTCATGGGCCAAGTTGCCAAGGGAGAGTCACTCTGCGCCGAAGGTATGTGCCTGGCTTTCCTTGCCTCCCCGAAGCCCCAACT
Organism: Aspergillus pseudoterreus; assembly: GCA_002927005.1. Classification (NCBI taxonomy): domain Eukaryota; kingdom Fungi; phylum Ascomycota; class Eurotiomycetes; order Eurotiales; family Aspergillaceae; genus Aspergillus; species Aspergillus pseudoterreus. The sequence continues at coordinate 271,887 of PIJX01000015.1, read as the reverse complement.
ATCATGAGATGTCGGCGATTCACATACCAAAACCTAGGTGCAGACAAGATGGAAGCCGCGCTGTGCTTCTACAAGGCTCTGAAGGTGTACCCCCAGCCCAAGGACCTCATCTCGATATACGACAAGACGGTCCCCAAGGAGGTGCTGGAGGTGTTGGCCGAGATGGTCGCCCTGGACGCCGGTCTGAAGCTCGGCTCGTTCACTGGCGGTAGTGAGGGCGGCGCCGAAACTCACGGCGTCGAGTAAAGCAACCAATAATATGGCAAAATAATTGGCAGTCACAGCAAAATCGACCTCCTCTCCCTCTCTCTCTCTCCCACTCGCCTTCTTCGTCCCCCGTTTCGACAGACAGACAGACAAGAAACTTGGCCTTCCGGATAGGTTTCTTGCACTTCCGGTCCACGCTGGGCCGTGGCCTGGTCGACAATTTCAGGACGGACTGGACTGGACTTAGCCTCTCACACTCTCGACTTTGCCTGGGCTGTCGTCATCCTTGCTTACATCATCTCCACTACATCTGTATTTTTTATTTCTTTGTCAAGTGCTTCTCCCCCTGTATATTTGCATCAGGTCTTGGCCGCTGGTGTGGCGGAGGATCTTGGTATTTCTCGGCGCCATGACATTGTTTGGGAATTCAATTTGTTTCTGAATGATTTCCCCTTATTGTTTCCCTCCTCCTCGATCGATCGCGTTTGCATCGCTGTCCCCTCGCCGTCGGTGTCTTTTGTTGGAGCCTGGATAGATGGGAATCCGTTGGGTTCCTCTTCTCCCTCCAGCCGGGTCTTTTTTCTTTTCGTGATTTTCTCTGGCACCTGGGATGGGTTTTTGGGTTGTATTTTAAGAGGAGCAGGATGCTTCCTTGGTCGGTTCGGTAGAGTGTATTATCTTTCTGGCTTGAATTTGTGATGGTTGATTAGGGTAGGGGAAGAGAAATCAAAAGAGTATGCAAACAGGGATGATGTGGAGCAGAGGTTTCTGCTGGTAGATCGGCGTACTGACACAGGGTTTCGGGTAGGGAAGGGTATATCGGGGTACCTCAGGGTACCACCGAGTACCAGCAGGAGCATCTGCTCCCCCAAGAACTCCCAAGACATCGCCAACATCCCGCCGCCACTTCGTCTACACCTCGCCTATATTTATAGATCGGGCGATGCTGGGTGCATTCCTCTCTCCCCCAAAGACTCAAAGAAACCCTCCCGAATGGCCCGACGATCCCAGGGCCCAGGAACTAAGGGTCCTTGGCTGCCCCAATGGAGCAATTTGTGAGACGGTGGTGCGGTGGACGCCTCCACTGGGGACTGGCGCTGCCCAGAGTCTAGCGCTCACTACCGTTTGATTAAGTCTGGGCAGCTGCTCGGCCGTGGACTATTATTTAGGACTCCCTCCTCCTTTTCCTGCGGCTTCGATCCGTTGTCGCTGTTGTTTTCTGCTTCGTCGGGTGGCGCTTCTCCCACATATCGTCGCATATAATTCCTGTCGTTCGTTCATTCCACGCTCGTTGTTTGGATCACCTTCTATACATTCGCTTCCGAGTCCTTCTTTCCATTTAGAGAACTTGCGCCGGGTCTTTCAGAGAGAAATTCCATCCTGTCATTTGCATAAGTCTATCTACACATCTCACCCACATACTCTCTATTTATAACAGTCGCTCCACGATGCCGGTTGGTTCAGCTACTATCCACATCAATGTCAACAAGAACCAATACTAATTCCATCGACAGTCGTACGCTCGTCTGTTCGCCGCTGTGTCGGCGCTTGCGACCGCCGCCAATGCCGTCCATCCCGTCGAGGTCCGCGGAAAGGACTTTGTCAACAGTGAGACCGGTGATCGGTTTCAGATTCTCGGTGTCGAGTAAGGATTCCCGTCTGTCATTTTTGTACATCATCGGTGATATTCGATCCGGTTACTGCGTGGGGAAAGCGGTGTTGTTGATCGTCGGTGTTTATCTATAACAGTTACCAGCCTGGTGGCTCGGGTGGTTTCAGTGGTAAAGCTGACCCCCTGACCGATCGCGATGCTTGTCTGCGCGATGCTGCCCTGATGCAGCGCCTGGGTGTAAGTTTTGCTGCCCAAGCACTTCCACGATGTGGGAGCTAAATCGCCACGCTAGGTCAACACCGTCCGCATCTACAACATGTCTCCTAACCTGGACCACGATGACTGCATGTCCATCTTCAACGCCGCCGGCATCTACCTTATCTTCGATGTCAACTCGCCTCTGGAGGGCGGTTACCTCGACCGCACCAACCCCAAAAAGACCTACAACGAGGTCTACTTCCAGCAGGTCTTTGGCATCATCGAGGCCTTCAAGGATTACCCCAACACCCTCGGTTTCTTCGCCGGAAACGAAGTGATTAACGAGCAGAGTGTCAAGGATGTTCCCGCCTATGTTCGCGTATGTTCATGACCGTATGCTCTAACTCTTGCTTCAATACTCACCGATGTCCAATTATAGGCTGTGGTCCGTGACATGAAGGACTACATCTCCAAGAACGCGAACCGTTCCATCCCCGTCGGCTACTCGGCTGCTGATATCCGTCCCTGGCTGACCGACACCGTCAACTACTTCATGTGCGAGGACGAGGATTCCCCCAGCTCCAAATCCGACTTCTTCGGTCTCAACTCTTACTCGTGGTGCGGCCAGTCCTCCTTCACCAAGAGTGGCTACGATGTCCTGACGGAGGACTTCTCTAATGCCACTCTCCCTGTCTTCTTCTCCGAATATGGCTGCAACGAGGTCACGCCCCGTGTCTTCACCGAGGTCGAGGCCCTCTACGGCGAACAGATGTCCAAGTCGTTCTCCGGCGGTCTGATTTACGAGTTCACCCAGGAGCCTAACGAGTATGGTCTCGTTCAGCTCAACGATAATAACACCGCCACTCTCCTCGTCGACTATGACAACCTGATGAAGCAGTACTCGAAGCTGGACATGAGCACCATCCAGGCGACTAACGAAACCGCCACCTCCCTTAAGCCCCCCAAGTGTGGTCCCGGTCTCATCCAGAACAGCACTTTCCTCGACACGTTCGACCTCCCCAAGAGGCCTTCCAAGGTCCAGGATTACATTGACGACGGCTTCGTCGGTAAGGTTCACAAGGGCAGCCTCAAGGAGGTCAAGTCGCAGGACATCTCTCAAACCATCTACGACCATAACGGCAAGGAGGTCACTGGTATTCGCCTCAATGCCCTCTCAAACGACGCGACCAACACCCCCGGCAACTCTTCTAGCAGCTCTTCCGGCAGCGGCAGCAGCAGCGACGATGAGAGCGCCGCGGGCAAGCTGTCCGTCTCCCTTCTCGGTCTCGTGGCCGGTACCGCCTTCATGGCCATGCTGTGACTGTGGTCGATTAACTTCTTCTGCATGTTTTTGTCGTTCTGACGTCCATTATCCATGTTGTCTGCTTAAATAACTTTTTCTTTTCATCACTTCGGGGGTCTTCGTGGCCAATGAATTTAGCATTCAAGCTCAATCAATACATCAATCAATGCCAGTAATAGAGAGAAAAGTGACTGATTGGCTCGGACACTTGCGCTGCCTTCCCCTGTCTTGGTCCGGAGGATCAGTCCGTAGGATATCTCCTTTCCTTTTGACTTTCGATCCTATGGCTATATATACTGTCTCTGGCTTTCCCCACTACTGGAGAGGAGGGCCAAACCCAGCGTTCTGTATTTGCGCCATCATCTACTATCCACCTTACTGACGGGATACTATATACACATCTGTATTTCTGTTCATCTGGTATCTGAAATATCCCACATCACAAACGCTTCTTTCATTGTCATTAGTCTCTTCCGACATAACACATATCATGTCGTCTGGGACGCTGTATATCCGCGATTCTCGCACCAACACTCAGTATCAAATCCCCGTCAAGAGAAATGCCGTTCGGGCCACAGATCTCAAGAGAATCAAAGCCTCGCCCATTGGCACAGATCCAGCCGACCAAGTCGCAAATGGCCTGCGTGTACATGATCCCGGCCTGCAGAACACCACTGTGATGGAAAACGACATAATCTTCTCGTATGCCTTTCCCGAGTTCTTCCAATCACGTCGATGATCTACTGATGGAGGCAGAGGCCATGCCGAAAGCCGGGTCCTCTTCCGAGGATATAGCCCCCAGCAGCTATGGAATAGTGACTTCGAGGACATGCTGCATTTGCTGGTCTGGCGCTCGTATCCGACTGAAGCCGAGAAAAAGGAATTGAGCCGTAGGTTGGCCAACAGCATGATAGCTGTGCCGGACTCTGTGAAACATGCAATCCAAGTATTCCCGTGAGTGTTGTCCTGGCATGGCTGGGTCTAGGGCGGCGGATCAATACAATGACATTTCACTCAGGCGTACTACGCCGTCCTTGCCGATGGTATTGGCCGGATTATCGACATATCTTGGCTCTTTGCCAGATAGTATTCCGGCATCGACGCGAGCGGACCTCTACCCATCGAGCTCGGAAAATATCGACAATGCAATCATCCGAACTATAGCAGGATACGCAGTGGTCTTTGGCTTGGTCAGTAGCCATCGAACAGGCGTGCGATTCATCCCACCCTCTCCAGACATGAGCTACTGCGAAAACCTCCTTACGATGGCTGGCTTGGTTGACGCATCCACTGGCCGTCCGGACCCGGTCACGCTAACCTGCTTCCGCCGCTTCGGCATGGGTAACTCTGACCATGGATTGGCAGCTTCTACATTTTCAGCCCTTGTGACCGGATCCTCCCTGGCTGATCCCATCTCCTGCATGATTGCTGCAGTGACGTCGGCGTACGGACCTCTTCATTTCGCTGCTACAGAGACCGTCCAGAGGACTTTACGGGACATTGGGACGGTTGAGAATGTTCCTACGTTTATTGACAAAATCAAAAGAAGCAAGAGCAAGCTGTTTGGCTTTGGCCACCGCATGTACAAGGGCATCGATCCGCGCGTGCGCATGATACACTCAATCGTGAAAGACTTGACTCCTGCCTCGGACCAGCTGATGATTGCGGAGCGTCTCGAAGAGCTCACTTCGAGAGACGAGTATTTTCAGAAGAAAGGCCTGTACCCCAACGGGGATCTTTACGGTAATCTGGTGTTTACCGGGCTGTGAGCCATCCCTCTCCTGTATTGATGTGTTTTGCAGATTGGCTGACGCGAAGCAGTGGTTTTGAGCCTGAGACTATCCCGGCTGCCATGCTGACCCAACGCATTGCGGGGATCATGGCCCATTGGCGAGAGTATATATGTGAGTGTGCACTGGGCGTGTAGGGACAAATTATGGCTAACGGAAGGAGTGGCACGCGGAAAGATCTTTCGACCGTTGCATATCTATACCGGGGAGGTGAAGGAAAAGCAATTGACAGCTCAGTTGTAGTGAATGTCGGGGCCTTAGTGTCTACATCTATTTGAGAGATATCCCAAGGTGTCCTCTGCAAAGGACCTTGCCTAACCAATCGTTCATTTCATCGGCTCTTGATCAGTTTTATCTGTACACCTTCTCGGACGATGAACATCCTTCCCCTGGATCTTTGTATACAGCAGCCCAGATTGCTGGCAACCAAAACTGCACGTTCGATAAAAATTGGAAATGACGACTGACTTCACATACGTTTACGTCTTTGTGGTAATTGGAAAACTGAGAATGGAATGTCGTACAAATACCAGAGCGAGAGGCACTGTGATTGGTCAGAATAGGTGAAACCAGGACTGACGCAGCCCGCAGTAAACAACAATCCATCAACTTGCCAGGCTGCATATACTACATGTGAAGCGACGTTCATTTCAAGGTGCCTCAACAATGGCTTCCACGTTAAAACGGATGTCTAGCCTAAGACTCCCACGGCTGCGTCCAATCCACCAAAATCCAAGGATCCGCAGCCCCTGGATCGTGCCACCCAAGTTCGGAACGCCCTCACCGTGGTCGGCCATCGCCTTTACGTCCAGCGTCCATGCAAAGTCAATCCCAACGGATAAAGAAGGACCTCGAAATTTCCCCACTACCGGTTACCAATCTATTGAGGCTGACCAGCCCGTCGAAGAGGAGACACTGCCTGATTACAAGGCCCATCGCTTCTATCCTGTCCAGCTGGGCGAGGTGTTCAACGACCGCTACCAAACAATTGCAAAGCTGGGCTATGGCTCATCATCGACTACTTGGCTCGCCCGGGACTTAAGGTACGTATGGATGAAGCCTCTGTCGCAAACTCAATCTGATCGGTACAGTGCTCGTCGTTATGTCGCATTGAAGGTCTATGTGCATACATCGTTGGTGCATCGTGAACTGCCGGCCTACCATCAAATCGCTGGCCGTATATCAGACAGCTCTCATGAAGGGAAAGGCAATTTACGCAGGTTATTCGACTCATTCGAGGTTAAAGGTCCCGATGGCAGCCACATCGTCCTTGTGTTTGAGGCCGCACAAATGAGCCTACAGGACATGAAGAACATATTCCGTCCGGATGGGTTTGACGAAGATCTCGTCAAAGGTGCCACTATTGAGCTCCTGAAAGCGCTTGATTTCCTACACACGCAGGGGGAAGTCGTCCATACCGGTATAAGCTCACCAATACAGGTCCTTTAAGTCTCTACTTCCTTCTTCTGTCCTGACCTTAACTAGATATCCACCCCGGAAATATGCTTCTCGGGGTTCTCGACAACAGCGTTTTTCAAGCCATTGAAAAAGAGGAATATACCGATCCGGTGCCCCGTAAACAAGTCTCGCCCAGCCGGACGATCTACCTCTCGCGGTTAATGCGACCCAAGGTAGGCCCAATGCTGTTGTCCGACTTTGGTGAAGCCAGAGTTGGCCCTGGGCCGCACGGTGGCGATATCATGCCCTTGGAATATCGGGCTCCTGAGACGTTACTTTACGTGGGCTGGAGTTATCCGGTCGATATATGGAGTGTTGGGCTTACGGTATGATTGATTGCACAAGCGCCTTGGTCGGAGCTAATATCATTGTGAGCAACAGGCTTGGGATCTTCTTGAACCAAAGCAACTATTTACTGCATGCGATGAGGATGGTGATCTCTATGATGCTGCCCATCTGGCCCAGATGATTGCCGCATTAGGCCCCCCTCCCACGGAGTTTCTGGCTAAGAACCCCGAGAGAAGGGCTAAGTTCTGGGACGATGAAGGTATGTTGTAGCCTCGTACGGTGGACGTGTTAAGACTATAAGTCTTGTTTCTTCCATCTCTAATTCCTGTTGCTGTAGGCAAATGGCTGGGTCTTGCGCCCATCCCGGAGGGCCGCACGATGGAAGCCCTTGTCACTCGCTTAGAAGATCCAGCGGGCTTCCTCGCGTTCATTAGAAGGGCGCTGACCTGGATGCCAGAAGAGAGAGCAACAGCTAAGGAGCTCTTGAAGGATCCTTGGCTTGCGGAGGGGGAGGCATAGAATTATGTCTTTGTGCATTGTGGTTTATAGCTTAGACACTATCCAACACTCTCTACTCTACATAAGTTTCTGGAAACGGCAGGGCTGGATTTAGACCTCGCACTCTCGACCTTTTGCAGCTCAGCTAATGAGACGCGACGGTTGTTAAGCGACACTGAATGCGAAGCCAAAGTCCAACGGCGTCAAATACTTCAATTTGTGCTGTCCCGGTAATGGCCGAACCCCTGCGCGCTGTTGTTTGATGCGACGATCGTCGAGACGATTACGGCTAGTACGCAGTGGTGCATCTGACAGCTTGCCCCAGCTGGATCGTGACTGCAGGAACCAGGCGGTTGATTGCCAGCGCGAGGGACATTGGTGGTGCTGTTGGTTGCCTTTCTGCTGGGGTTATTCTGCCCTGGAGAGTCATGTCCATTAGTTGTAACTTGATATCGATGGAAGAGTAGTTAGGGTTGTCAAAAGCACGTGTTCATAACTCTAGTCGTAACTAAGAACCGCTAAACTGAAGCACACATCGATGAGAAAACGACACAGTTGAGAGCCATAAGGAGAAGCGAGCGGAATAGAAACAAAAGTTTAGGACTCCCATGGACTTCTGCATGTTGGACATGTCGGAGCGGTAGCAGTCTCAAGCCACTGGTCAATGCAGGCTTTGTGGAAATTCACTCCACATCTCGCCTTGCACCAAACCAGTCCTTCGTCCTGCTCTCTGTTTTGTCCTTCCTCGCCTTCCCCTTCTTCGGCCTCGACTGCTGGATCAGAGTCAGATGGCGAAGTCTGCAAGTCACACAAACAAATCCCACATTCCCCATCGACTGTCCGACGGACAGATGAAGCCTCACTGGCCTGAGACGCGGTCTGCGAATCTGTCTCGTCATCATCCTGACGGACAGTGTCGTCGGAAATGATTGACTCAGTTGATGTGGCTGTTGGTCTACGTTCTGATGCGGTAACTGGGCTTCCTTCAACCGAAGGTCGGACTTGTACCTCACTTGGCACGGTGGTTGCTAACAAATCGCTTGATACTGTCGACTGTTCCCACTCAGTCGATCCATCGGGGTTTTCAATAGTGTCACTTCCTATGGTCGAGCTCCCGGTGCTGCTAAAATTGCTGTCTTCGCGTGCCTGTCTATCACCACGACGAAGAGGAGCATTGGAAGCCACACTTGCCTCCTGCCGTACGGCTTGGAGACGATTAAGCTCCACCATGATATCACGCAGCTTCTGGTAGAGAACGGCACATTGTGCCTCCACATCGTCTCTCGTAGTTTCTGCGGGAACGCTCATGGATGATTGCCTGGTGGACCATCCAGATCTTGCCGAAGGGGCCCGCGAGTCCAGGTACTGCTCAACCTGTTCTTTCCAGCGGCGAACAAGATTCGGAGCTTGGTTCTGGTGCCACCTGGTGCACAATACGTGGGGAGCAAGGTCTTCTAGCAGTGCATCGATGTCCCTGCCGGCGCGAAGATCGGCAGTGCCCTGGTCGAGAAGCCGCATTGCAGACGTGCGGCCGCGTATGTTTGTGCGCATGTGGCAACGACGGCCCTTTGATGGAGCGTAGCCTGCACACCACGGTTCCATGTCCGGTTCGAGGTTGATGATCTCTGATAGAGGGGGTATGGAGAGAGCTGACATATTGGTATACCTGGAGGGCATGACGGAATGAGGAAGAATATGGCAGCGTGCAATGAATCTCTTGTACTATCACAAAGACTTTGTGGTCTTTAGGATGCGCTGTGAGAGTGAAGAGGTGCCTCGTGTCTATATACCGTTGTCTGTAGGGCACACAAGGCACTCTGATGCTATCCTGCAGACCCAGGCCACTGCTCTGCCACAATAACGTGGCGCAAGCGTGGAATGATACGCTCTCCGATGCTACGCCGCACCAGGCTCTCCGCAGCCTGCTCCAAAGATAGAAGCTGTGGCTTGGGAACGACTGGGGGTGAAGTCAGGGAACTGATAGCGCCGGACGGAGCACCAGTCGATTCACAAAATGAGGGGCTGTTGGATTCAGTTGGAAGCCAACGCACTCTGATAGGCTCTTTTCTTAGATACCTAGATGCACGCAATGCCTGAGCATGTTTGCTTCGAGATTGCGCTGCAGGGGTCGCTGGCATGCGGACGATATGGCTTGGACACCCACAGTGGAGCCATCACGTCCCTCAACACCCGGGCTAGGTCCGTCACAGCTGAGGCAAGCTGGAGACGTCATATTGTGCAGTAGAGGACATAACCCCTGATATGTGAGACGGCGGTTGTGCATATTGAATGAAACGTGAAAAGCCACCTCCCCTTTGTGCTCTGCATTATTTCACCGACATACCACCGATGGCTCGGGGCAGTGGGTACGGATTGGGTGCTTCCGGAGTATCCCATGTCGTTCTTCTAGTCACGAGGCTGCGGCGCAGTCAAGATGCAGCTACCAGGGGGATCACCACCACTTTTGGTAAGTAAACCGATCGTAGCCGCCCACTGAGACAGACACAGAGGGCTAAGGACTGCTTACGGCGCAGGAAGGGCGTTCTCCTCAGAGATCAGTAGAAGTAAGTCCGAAGGAGGCTGGGAGGTAGATTGCACCATACCTCCTCCCATAAGATTGAACATGGACGCTCTCGGGAGCTGTAACGGTCCAGCAACACTCCGTGGGAATTGCTCGCAATGGCGGACACTCCCTCTTCCTCTCCCTTCTACACTCCCTTTTCCTCTTCGTCTGATACCCTCTCCTCGAAGAGCACTCCTCCATCTTCACCAGACGACAATTATACTCCCACCAAAAAGCCAAGCTCTCGCTCTAAGAATCCATTCACCCCTGTTCGTTATCCCGATCTCCCAATTCAGTTGAACGATGAAGAGGCCGACGATTATAACGACTTGTCGACTGGTCACGTCGACAGCGCAGGTTGTCATACTGGGCCTTCAACTGCCTCGGATGGGAAGTGTTTGAAGCGCTCAAGTCAGCCGCCTGTATACGATGATGCCGCAGCTGGACATCCCATCCACGCATGGCGTAACGCACCCCGACTGCCCACACGTTTGAGACAAGTTGGCTCTGGTCTCAGCCGTATGGAATCAGGACGACATGGAAAGCCAAGCTCTGAAACCGTGAGTGGATTAGGGTCAGACAACCAGGAACAGTGCATCGGCTCTGAACCCGACAGTATCTCGTCCCCATCCAGTGATACACCAGATATTGAGCCCTCCCCGTCAGGCCCTTCATGCTACAAGTCAGATTATACACGTGTATCTTCTTCCCCAGACTTGTTTTTCGTCGGAGATCAGAGCACAGAAAGCTCCCCGTTCGATTACAAGTTCGAGACACCCCATAAGAAGGATGGAGCAAAAGCAGGTCTGTCTACTACACACGGTGGCGAGAGATCGAGAAGCGATACTCTCGGCGCCAATCTCACGCAACGGAGGGATACTCCTCAGGGAAGATCTCATTCTCCGGTTGACAACAGTTTCCCACCAGCTATCTCAGATATCCCTGGGGTACATGCTGTTCAAAATGTCGAACGCAAATCCCCTGATGTGTCACAACCAGACAATGACTCGATTCAGACAATATCGAGTCATGGTAGTCGAGATCCAAAGGATTTGAATCCCACGACAAATCCCACCAAGTCACAACGCAAATCGTCCAGAGCTGGCGAGAAATCTTTCAATTATACTGAAAAATCTCTCAGGGAAATCTTACCCTGTGAGATGGGACTGTTATTCCAAGACGGCCCTTCAATATGTGTTGCCATCGAGCAAGCGACTCACAAGAGGTGTAAACACCCCAACAAAGGATCAGATTCCGACCTTCCCGCGCAGCTTCGAATCTTCGCCAATATCAATATCAGTGAGGCAAGGCCATGTATAGAAAAGTTATTCGCCTCGATTGTGTGTGGAATGCACAGGAATGTCGCAGTTAGACGCTGGGAGTACTGGAAAGATGTCTTCCCGAAGCCAGAACCTGTGTCGAACAACATCGATGATCCCCGTCTTTCTCGACTTGTCGCTTGGTTTCAGCAGCTCCAAGATGGTGCCAAATCACTGGGTCCATCTGCTGAACCTGGTATCAAGGCTGAGGATGAGCAAGTTGATGATCCAGCCAAACCCATCGCTACACTTCAGCAATTGATACCTTGGTGCCCAGATGGACAAAAGAAGAGGTCAATCCACCAGAGGTTGCTTGAAATCTGCATTTCCCCTTTGACGCCAAAGAAAGACCACAAGACTGGCTTTATTTACATCTGTTTGTCTTCAGGGGGCCATGAGCGCATGAAAATAGGATGTGCAGAGAATATCGATGGGCGACTGCGGCAATTGGGCAAGTGTGAGAAGGGCTTAAGCCTCTATTTTCCGACGGATGATGAGAAAGGACTTCCCATACCCCACTTCTACCGTGCGGAGAGACTGATCCATGCTGAACTGAGAGATTATCGGCGAGAATTGTCTAGCTGCTCGAACTGCAACAGGAACCACAGAGAGTGGTTCGAGGGGGTGGGTGCTGATTTAGCGGCCGACGTTGCAAGGAAATGGATAGATTGGGTGCGGCGGAAGCCTTACGTATTGAGAGACTATGAAGGGATGGCTGAATGGGTGTTGAGTGATGCAGCTTCGGACTCTCTCAAGACCGTGTGCAAGCCTCACGAGAAGCTCGGAAGTGGGGGTTTCCCGACAAAGAGGTAGTACTCAGTGCGATCCTTGTGGATGGTCTCAAGTGGGAAGCAATGGCTGCAGGGAATCGGGGGAGCGGAGTTGGGCGTTGCGAGGTCTCTGTTAGGGTTAAGGAGTATGAGGTATCCTGCACAGATATTAGTTTCCATGCGCTATTCCTTGAAGATACGCTTCCGTCAAATGTTGTCTTTTCCAGAGAGGGCCTTTTCATGATCCTGAGAAATCAAACTCCAGGACAATGTCGCCATAATTGACTCGCTCTCCCAGTACACCCAGCGATAGCTCAATAAGCCGCAGTTCCAGTGGAAAGAGAGTACTGGGACGACTCGGACCTACCTGCCAGATAGCCATATGTTGACCCTATGGCTCGGCGCGAAGAAAGTTTCTCGACATGCCACAAGCTTGTCTCCCTGAGGTCCCATGGAACTGGAAGGTGAGCCGCAAGATTTAGTTGGTTACTCTTCTTCGCTCGGGCATACAGGATCACTAGTGATGAAGGCTGAAGATGGTTTGTTGAGAAGATATCCCAGACACCTGAATTAATTGTAATGCCAATCTATATCCCAATTCCGATTCATCTGCTTAAATACATATCCCGGCAAGTACTATACACCCGTAGTGATGATGGCAGCAATGGCACCAGCATCAAACTACCTCTGAGGTGCGGTGGTCGAGCGGGAAATACGACGGGCTTGAGGCTATTATAGTAACATTCTGGTTAGCCATGGAGCCTGAACGGCTACTGCGGGCCAGGGGAGGATGGAACACCAACCGGTCGCTTGATAGGAGCGGAAAAACCAAGCCTCCATATAATTCCCAGCAGTGACCGGGGCAAGACGGGGAGCATGACGAGCTTCTGCATTGTAGTTCTCTGCAGAAGCGTAGGTCAACATCATTTGTGAGTGTATGTCGGAGGGAGGATTAGCGAATGCGATGATAGATGGATGTAGAAATGTATGAGTCCTAGTCAAGCGGCGTCGAAAGAGCTTATACAAGCTCAAAAGGGCCAGGATCGAGGTGGGGACAGCAGCAAGGAGTGCGAGAAATTCCAGGACAAGTGATACAGACCAAGACATGGCCATTCCTGGGGGGTTTCTCTTCGGGTGGACTGGAGAAAGCGTAGAGGGAGTAAGGAGGTAGGCAAGACTGGATTTATATATTGATCCCGTTACTTTACTCTCATCTACATCGCTCTGTTCCTGATTGGACTCGATTTTGTGCAAACAGTCTGAATCGCCATCTAAATCGCCCTATGCCTGATGGGGCTCTCTTTGGCCTACGTAGGCTAGTGGCCCATGCAGAGTAGCGACTCAGAAGGGCAGCTATCGAGGCACAGCGGATGCTTCCGAACCAATATGGTGCCGCGGTGGCGTCAGAGTAAGCAGTGGAATGTGCAGAGCGAACCTGCTGGATGGGCTTCGACGAGATGGAGGCCCCCCGATGGGATGCCGGGCATCCCATCGGGGGGCCTCCATTCCAGAATCGAGGGCTGTGGTTATGCAATACCGGAGCCTCAGGCCCCTAACCTTCCAAGGTTCTTGAGATTGAGAGACCTCTACAAGGACCTTACCTATAATCGTCTCTAGTAAGCTGGCCCCATCTCCACGACAATACTCATCTCACCGATAGTTCCCAAATCAACGATAAATGAGCCAATTCAGGATAGTATACGACAAAGCCTTATGTAGCAAATTCGGACAGAATACAGGGATAAGATGGTTATGTTTCCTGTAAGATGTTCGAGACGAACTGAGATTCAGAGATAGTCGTCGTTATAGTAGCCTACTCCGTAGATTTCCAAGGGAACGATAGTTGTATATTTACTGATTAGATAAACTACAAAGACTCGGTTTGAAGACATTGTAGCTCTGATAAAAAATACAACTGATGCTCTAAGGCACTTCGCTAATTCCTTGTCCCGACCGTACTTACACCTTCAATATTACGCACTCGCGCTAATCATCCCTCGAAACAAGTCCCTTCATCGTGCTTTCAGCCTTACGAAGTCTTTATGTCTACTGGTCGAGCAGCAGGCGCCAGAAGGCTGGATTTAGGATCAGGAAGCAGCGGATACCTAGCAGCCCCGTTCCGCAGCTAGATGAGCCAGGCGGTTGCGGCTATTTGTGCTGCTTATGGCCCGTGCTGTTTATAGACGATGCTGTGCATGGGCTATGCAGTGCATGGACCGTGATATGCATGGATAGTGCTGTTCATCGACCGTGCTGCTCATAGACAGTGATCTGCATAGACCGTGCTATGTATAGACCGTGCTATGTATAGGCTGTACTGTGCATAGACGGTGTTATTTATAGACCGTGCTGTTCATGAACTCTACTGTTTATAGACGGTGCTGCGGCGACATATGTTGTGTGTAGGGACGCCCAGGGAAATAATCACCAACTAGAACAGGGCATCAGGTTACTTGGAACCGAGAGACTTGATATTGCAGCTGAGGTCGTATAGAGATGAGTACATAGCCTATCCCATGCAGGCTCTTGGTTCCGATACTAGAGGCCTGAAACATACCATTTTGCCTTTCTGCTCCATAACTACACCCTCTGATTACCGCTTCCGCTTCTTATGGCTACGTTTCTGATGGAAGCTTTGTGCATACTCCTTGAAGAAATCCGGCGGTTCCTCAGGGTGTCCTCCGGTGACATCATGAAAGGCCGTGGTGGAAATATAGTTCGTCTTGCCCTCGCGGACTAGGGAGTAATACTCCAGCAGATACTGTATCTCGGACATGTCGCTTTCAGCCTGGGCGTGAAGGACCTTTTTGGCTTCAGCTCTACATGTGATCCGCTCTTAGTACAGGCCTTCCAGCAGAGTAGGGGGCACACACTCGGATATATCTTCGAACTTGAGATCCTCCCCCAGGGCTTTGCTAGCCGCCGCGGCGAGCTCGTCACCCGTAGTAAGCATCGGCCCTAATCGGTGTCAACATGGTATGTCATAATCAGGGATGTGTCTCACCAGTCAGAACCATAAGCTGCCCCCTGTGTTGATCGCTGAATCCATGTTTTCCCTCCCCCGTCAAAACGTGCGCGACAACTTGGGCGACATCCTTTTCTAATTAGCGCCCGCTTTGACATCCGGCCCAGAAGGTGGCTTACCCCAAGGGCAATCGGCGCAAACTTATGGTTGGAGCCGACAGGAAGTGGAAGAGTGCCCTCTTCCTGCGCCTGCTTCGAGTAGAGGAGGAGGTTTTCCGCGTAAAAGCCGGGTCTAGTAGGTAGGGTTAAAATATTTCACTTCCATCCCCTAGCTCAGGGTGTAAGAGCCAACGTACCGTACCACAACCGGAGAATGACCTGTTGAGGTGGACGGATCCCCCTTCGCAGCCATAAACATTGCCTCCAAGTCGATGAACTCGCGCAGACGGGGTTGCTTATCGCGCTCTGCTAGATCGCAGCCAGCAGAGCTCACAAAGCAGACGTTCGGAATGTTCGCTTTCTTTGCTGCCTCAATCAGCTCGACCGTGATGTCAAATTTATCCTGGTGAGCCGGTGGAATCAGACACATCGCATCCGCTCCAACACTTTTCAGAGTCGAAACCACGTCTTTGAGCCGTCCAGGCTTATGTGGGACAATCTTCGCGCCCAGCTTGGTGAGCTCTTTGCATGATTCCGCTTCGGGATGGAGTGACAGGCCCGTGATGGAGCCGATTTTCTGGGCGAAACTGGGGTCAGTCAAGATCAATTCGGCGATCAGAAAGCCGGTGTGGCCGTCCACCGAGGTGATGCACAGTTGGCGAGACATTTCCGATTATGATTTTGTTGCTTGTTTGTTTTGCGGCGTCGACATGGCAATCAGGGCCTTTATATATGGATTGATCCGACAATTGCATGTACTCCTCCTAGCGTCATCAAAAGTAATACCGTCGTCACTGGGGCGACGTCCGACCGTCTCGATGTTGGCAGACACATATAATTAGCATAGCCGAGTCGCATCTGACCTGATATCTTCGATCGGTGTTTGGTTAGACTACCGTGGGTAGGTCAACCTTGGATAGGGTGAGTTAGTTATGCGCTTCCGTCAAGTCAGCTTGCTAGAGAGAAAGGTCCAACATCATGTTGATCTTGCATGTGTTACGGCGCATCATACCCAGCTCCAGATCAAACGCAAATTGGACGGCGGGATCAGGGCTCTTGTCCTATCCAATGGTCCATTACCAGCCGCCCTTTGCACGAGTCAGATATCTCGCGGATAGTACTTGCTCACGGGGCCGGATCATTAACCAAGTGATTCCACCTATACGGGCTGCAAGCGAGTATGTCAAGTCGTATTGCTATCACAGTGACCTCATCTCTTCACCGACCTGTCTGAGAAGTCTATAAAATGGACTATCTCGCTCAATCACTTGATTCATAATCTATCCTGGCAACAGTACCCGTCAGTTGATCATTATATTACTACGAGAGCCAATCAACCACGATGCCGCAGTACAGAAACGGCCAGACAGTCCGTTATAAACCTGTCGGAGGTACAGTCGGCCAGAATTATAACTTTGCGTGCTGCCAAAAAGATAATATGCTAATACACACTCGACCTCCAGGCCCAGAGTCGCACACCTCCGAGAGCGTCGGCACTATCAAATCCATCTTGACCGAGCCTGGAATTCAAGCTGAGCGGCAGGTCCAGGCCAGCGAGGATCAGCCGCGTTATGAGATCGAAAACCAAAACACAGGCAGACTGACCACAATCTACGAGAAGAACATTTTGGGCTCAGCATGAGCTTTTTATATTCTCCATTCGTGTAACCTGATCTTGGAGCTACGGATTGTTAGTATGTCATAATTTGAATGCTGACATGTTGGCTGTCTCAGCGAGAGTATGTGAGTAGTCCGTAAAACGTCATTCGGGGTAGAGCAAGGGAAACAGGAGGCATCGCATGGGAAGTATGCGTCTGTATTCCACTTTGATTATTGATAGGACTTAGCTACGGATCTATCCCATACCGATCGAAGATATCAGGTCAGACGAGTGGATTTTGCAAAGAGTGCCCACGCCGCATCAGTCAATGAATGGGATCCATGATCCGCTGTTAGAATTGGGGTGTCAACAACTTTCTTCACAGATAATGATGCGTCGCCTATGGTCATAGGCATATGAAGAAAGCTAGGCAAATTCCTCGACTAGATGGACCCATCACAGTTGTCGATTGCGGCCTGCGGTGCAGAAACTAGCATATTATCTTGCACTAAGCCATGCATTGGGCATTCATGAGCTCTGAAGCAACCGAAAAATTGAAAAGGTATAAAAGACTTCGCTATACATCTAACTCCCTCCGCACTTCGATGAACCGGTGACGGACACTCTTTGACATGGCGGTATCGTCCAGTGAGAGCTGGTGTGGTTAATCCCTTAAGGCGATGAGAAGAAAGCGGGAGACTGTCACGTACCTCCTCCATGAGACTGTCCGCTCTAGCAAGGTCCTGCTCATACTCATCATAATCTTCACTGTCGGCATCCAGCTCGGAATCGGACTCCTCGCTGACAGAAACAATCCAGTCCTCGTCCCATTCCTTCTCTTCCTCGTCCGTTCCCACGTACTCCTCACTGATCTCTGAGGCACTATCATGAAGGTCATCACTCGCCTCCTCTTCGTTGGAACTGCAGTCGCGCCCTCCTCCATCATTTTCAACTTTCAGGTCCATCTTGCGATACAGTCTGCCCAAATTACCTGACACCCATGGACGAAAATCATCAAGGATCCATTTTTCCAGGCTGTCGATGATACATATGAGCTCCGTCATTGACTCTTCAATACGCACATCTCCCTTCCAAATACATTGCATATGCTGATGACGGTCAGTCCTTTTATGTTTGTGGCATCTCAATTGTCACAAGGCGTGAAGGGATTTGGGAACGTACATATCTCACCCTGGTCCGCGCTGGCAAGTTGTAGTCTGCGTCATTCGAGTCACCCTCCGGTACTCTTTTTCTCGATTTGATACCTGCTATCCAAAGACGTGTCCGGTGCCCGTTCAAAGTGATGATCACCACCGGCCGGATCTCGGCCTTAACACCGGATACAAGGCAATCGACAGTAAGATCATTAAGCAAGGCAAGTGCGCTTGCAGCACCGTTCGCAGCCTGCCAATAGCATTTTTCAATTTCTGCCCCGCTTACCTGGTGGTGCTTCGCTTCAAGGACCACGCATGGGAAACAAAGGCAATCCATCTCATCGACTTGTCTGTCCCCAATAAATTTCAGTGGGCTAGATGCTACACCCATCGTCTCCTCTAGCAACTGCAACCTATCGACCCGAAAGTTACCTAGAACGGGCTCGCGTGCGAGTCCTCTGGGCGCTCTATGCTCTTCGATGGTTGGAAGGGATATAAAAAGATCGGGCTTCGGTCGTGTGAGTTTTGGCGCATCAAACGGCGCTGTTTCCGATCGCACGCAGTCAGCAGCGTCCCAGATAAGGTCACCTCCGGCGTGGCTGCACGAGAAATGGTTAGGAATTGATATGCCGAGGGTTGCGGTGATAAAACATAACTGACACTCTGAGAGACTTGGCTAATTCCCTAACCCCAACCGTACTTGCGCCTTCGATATCGCGCGCTCGCGTTATCATCGGCTCAAAAAGTGTCTTCACAAAGTCCATCCAGCGCGATTCCAAGGGGACGACAATCTTCTGGGCGTGCACCATCAGAGTCTCTTGGAATTCCAAACTAAGCGATCTTGCCGTCTAGGAGGACCGGATTTCTCGTACCTTTGTCCGTTCCTGAGGCGCAAATCTGTTGAAATCAAGGAGGCGTGTAGCAAGAATTTCAGCTTGCTTACCCAGTATCTCGCGCAGCTCAGTCGATCCAATTACATCCCGATTAAATGTGATTCCGTTCCCCTCCAGGGTGTACCTGCTCAGCAGCCCTTTGACCATCCTGACCAAATGGAACTCGTATGAGGTTGCAGAGTGTAACTGTCCGAGTGATGGTAAGAATCGTCCCAGTCGAGTGAATAGGGGGTTTTCATGTCTGACCTGCGCCGCACAGCAGATGGGAACACTAAACTTGTATAGACTAGCGCTGCAGTTTCGAGCAGGCCCAAAGTCAGCTTTGCTGCATTAGGCAGATAGCGCATTATTTCACAAATGAACGATTAATATTAGTCGCCGAGGGTCCCCTCCTGGCCGGTCCGGTCAGCATGGGATTGGGTTGGAGTGGGAACGATATGGATGGAGCAGGCTGGGATCCGATCAGTGTGGGAGCCTCGAACCATACAGTCTTCACATGAGGAAACTCGGTGGTGTGGCCATGAAGAGAGAATAGTCTCCATGATGCCGTTGATCATATTTCGAGTTGCCAGGTTGCATGTGGCCGAAGAGATGGTTGATTGGGTTCCATTGCAGACAGGTGGTGGCTAGGTTTCTTTGAATTCAATACAAAAGTCATCTTGAGAGACAATAAGGTATCCCTTGTGAGAGACCCAATTGAGCACTCCCGCAGTGGACAAGTTCCTTTATGGTGAAGGGGCCCGAATCCGGGAGGTAAGTGGTCTATCTCAACGTGTTCCTCCCGGCGTTTGACATCATATGGACACGAGGTGCTTCATAAGCCTCATAGAGCTTATTGTTTACATTTTTCCGTTCTTAGTTTAACAGAATCCCCTTTCCTAGACCAGTTTTATTGCCTTAGGAACTTATTGGGATGTACATACACTCAGTTTCATCGTACATATCGAAATCTCCAATCATTATTGTAGGCTCGCTCTCTAAGCGGAGGATTGCCTGTCTTTGCCAAAATAGGACAGTAGTACTTTTCTAACGCCTTTTTGCAAGGCTGCTGAGTTTCATTGCTCTATCCCTCTATACTTCGCGTACAAGAATCCACATAGCCAATTTATTGAACTGATGATTATGAGCCTGGGGATCAGATGAGGAGCGCGCTCGCCTGGGCGATGCTCGCCCAGCGTTAAGTTGGTCAAATAAACACCTATATTGAGACCCACGCATACCACCACCATTTTCTCCACGATCTGTCGTTTAAAGCTGATCCGAACACGACGAGAAGGATCGGAAATTTCGGGATCTGTAGTCTTCATCTTGCTGTATGAGGGATTGTATTGGCGACTGTTATATCAACCAAAAGTGTATTAACACCAAGAAAGGATATGACCTACTATATCTCAGGAGTATTTAGACTAGAGTGGGTGGTGGACAGTATGGGATAGAGAGAGATAGAGAGAGATGGAAGAGGTACAGACGGAATCGACCACCAAGAGGGTTATGGTCGGAAGATATAGCAGGAGCCTGATCGTCGTCCATTCCGACAGGGGATGTTCCATATCACTCCTACCCGGGCGCTTATTTCGAGGCTATGGCTGGTTGATAAATGTACATCTGGTCCACTATGACTCTCCCTCTCATGCCGCACCGCCTCCACGAAGATCACCTGACCAGCATCATCCAGGCCGTTACATTTGCGTACGCTTGACGGTGATGTAGAACCCGATGAAGTTGATTGAAGCGGCACGAAATATCACTTTGAACATTGGGGAAGCGTGTCATACCTACAAAAGAACTGGAGTGAAAAATCGTGCATGATTCATCTGAAGAAAAGCTCACAATCCAAGACAGTCTATATACGATGGGCAGACGTAAGGTGATGGAGACAAAGAATCAATAGAAAGACCATTGGGCGTAGAAATTTCCTAATTTATCATGTATTGGTTGGGAAACCAGAAGCAATTAACATAAAAGACTGAGAAAGACAGCGGGGAAAAAGTCAACACAAAGCAAAGCATAACATAATTACAGAGCTCGGCCCTTCCCTTTGCCTTCACCAGAAGTCGACCTCCCCGCGATGGAAAGGAATTCCTCCTGTTCGTCGGGGAACTCGTGCCCAGGTGGCTGGCTGTCCGCTAAGCTCAATTGGATCGCCAACTCCAAGTCGTCCAGCTCCTGTTGGCGGCTACTCTCGCCAATGGCATCCGCTGATGGCGAGAAACCCCCGTGGCTTTGTTGATACTCCTTGGAGTACTTTATGGGAATAGAGGGGGCAGAATCAAACGACCCCGGTCCCTCATCCAGAAGACTCAACCGAATCGCTTCAGCAATATCCGGAGCGAGATCATCATCCACCGGAAATTCGTATGGGGATGAGGATGACGAGATTTCATCTGGCGCGACTGAACTGTCATTCCGTCCGATGGTGTCACTAGACGGGGTGCTAGCAATGGAAATGTCGGCCGGCACACCGCGCTTGGCAGCATCATTGGCATACGCCTCCTCGCTTAAAAGCTGCGCGTATGCAATCAATTGCTCTTCGCTGACATCGGGCCCGAGTAAATCCACCCCAAACCGATTGCTGAGATGCGCTCGTTCTTTCTCGTCTTCCACCATTTGCCGTTCCATCTCGATGCGTTCATCTTCAATATGATCTTGTATCGCTCCGCGGCCGCTGCTGCTGAACCGCTGGCCCTCAGGGCCGATGTTGCTGCCCCTTTGTCCGCGGCGAAACCGGCGCTTGCTCGATTTGTACTGATCGGCGGCAGTGGAGCTATACGACCAGTAGCGCAGATGGGTCCCCAAAGCCACCATACCTCGCAGGACGGTGGGGTCGGGGTCCAGACAGATAGCCCCCGTTGCGTAAAAGTTATTACCCACGCCGTGAATGGAGGCCTCAGCCTGGATCAGACGCCGCCGCGCGCGAGAAGAGAAGCGGGAGTTGATCGTTCGGATAGGCCGCGTAGTCGATGCAAGGGGATCCCAAGCTTGCACAAGCCCATCGTTTCCACCATGAACGAGATACAGCGATGTGATTGCCAGACACGATACTTGCGGTGAGTCGGTTTGGATGACCCGCACTGGACTGATGGAGTTGATGACATCCGTATTCTTTGAAGTGGGGGCGCGTATGTCCCAGACGAAGACCAGTCCAGTAGTGGTACCCACAGCCAAATACCGACCACGTTGTCCCGGTATTTCCAGGTGAGAAGATGGCTGCTGCATGTGCGGCAGTGGAGACGACATCACAGAAGACTGTGTGGAGCCTCCTGACATCCCAAGAAGGGGATCCTCACCGGGCGTGAGCAAGGCATAAGTCGAACCGTCTAGAGCAGCGGCGGAGATTTGCACTGACTTCCGGTCGCCTAGAAGGAAGTCGGAGATGCGCCACTCAGTATTACTAACCGAGCACACCGGAAGAACGACACTGCTAGAGGCCCTGGAAGATGGTAGGCTTGGCGTTGAGATATTTTGAGGACCACCAAAGATGGACGGCGGCATACTTTTCTCGACCGATGGGTGATGCTCCGAGGAAGCAGTCAGTTCCGATTTCGAGACTTTCCTGGTGTATCTCCGAATCGAAGCCTTCGCGTTCTCTCCGAAGCCATGAGTGATGACGAGCAAAGACTCGCCCGCCCCGTGACCATCATCACCTGCAAAGTCGACTTTCAGCTCCCGTCTCATATCCCAGCCTTCGCAAACCTTCCGGAAATGCTTTGGCTTGAAAGTCATAAACCGCTCGATCTCTTTTGTCTCCGCAGCGATCTGTTCACCGTCCAGATTCATTGCATCCGACGAAGATCGAGGGCTATAGCTACCATCGACAGGGTCCCGGTTGTATGGGTCAGGCCGTGCTATTCGCCTGCTCAGTTCTGCAAGCTCCCAGCGAACACTCCTCCCTGTTTTCCATGACAAAACGTCCAGCTCCTCAGGACTCATCTTCGTGGATTTGACGTCCGGTTGCCGTGGCAAGTCAGAAAGATAGAACACCTCGCCCAGCGCATTAAGGACCACCGCCCAGATCCGACGACCAGTATGTCTCTTTGTGGAATAATTGTCGTCAACTGCAATTGACACAATCGGGACGCCTGGGCAGATAACCCATTTGGCAGTCACTTGTCCTCGTTCGTACCGATTTTCGTAGGCAGGATGAGGACCCAGAGCGTATGCCAACAGCACACCAGAAGACGTTCCCGAAAGCATTCCTACCAGGCCGGACGTCATTTTCAGGACGTGAGTCGACTTGGCAATCCATACAGCGGTGACGGCCGTGGTGATGGGGTTGAGAGTCGGAATGCCCAGGTGATGCTGCGGAATGGAGTCTGTCAGGGAAAGAAACCGGCCGCGTTGCTCCTGGGAGGAAATGTAATAAGTGCGCCCTTGTGGACAGCCTTCGCCGTAGATCATGCCAAATGGTTGACTGACATCCATCTTGTTGGGAGCACCAACCATATTCCCAGACCCCAGGCCATACTCAGCATCGCCTGGGAACAAGTCGGCAAAGTGTCGAAAGAGCTGGTGGTCTGACAGCCCCCATGTACCGACTTTCACAGCAGACGGGTCACTAGCCGACGCTATGCCTTGTTCAGAAGCCCCGTGGATGAAAACCGGTTGCTTTCTCCTAGTCTCTCCTCCAAACGACCCGCTCAAGTGACTGACCGGGTACAGTAGCTGCGACGTGTAGGTGACGACGGCACTCCCATTGCGGGTATTTGCAGACCGCACCGTTCCACTTTTACGAGAAGGCTCAAACTGGGTGGGTTTCCCTCTCGCGAGGGATCGCAAGAGACGAGTTCTCAGGATATACTCCGATCTCCAGGAGGCGAGCGCAGTCAATCTAGAAAAGTACCGTTTGTCGGAGGTAATATTTTCCAGATGATCAGCACCATAAAGACGACCATTGCTCTCCGTGGTATAAGGCCCCGGAAAGTAGCGCGAAAAGGCGATGCGCCACGCGTGAGGGGTTGTCACCAGACCGTGAAAGCGATGGGAGACCAGGGCCATAGACGATAGAGACGACGGCGGGAGATGAGAGAGAATATGCGTCAATACCTCTGATAGTCCATAATGTCAGACATTGTCTTCTCTTGTGCCTCAGCGTAAGATGACGTACCATTAGGGAAAGTCTCTAGCGACAGGCGGGACGGGGTAGATGACGGCATCACTCGAAACTCGAGGTCCCGTTGTCTTCTCGGCGA
This sequence comes from Aspergillus pseudoterreus, assembly GCA_002927005.1. Lineage (NCBI taxonomy): Eukaryota > Fungi > Ascomycota > Eurotiomycetes > Eurotiales > Aspergillaceae > Aspergillus > Aspergillus pseudoterreus. Next base: position 247,922 of record PIJX01000015.1, on the reverse strand, counting down.
CTGGGCCATGGCCTGTTCATACTGGCTAACTCGATCGACTGAGGCGAAGGACGAGACCCCCGCGTTCAGGGACGAGGAATCGCCGTCCTCGGATGAGCCCGAGTCGGGATCAGAGCCTCTGTCTTCCACCTGAAGGCGGGAGTCTGAGAGGTCTCCACACGAGTCATGTCCATGCTGGGTGAAATTGTAAGAGTCTTCGTGAGATGGGTCGACCAGAGGAGTATGTCCGAAAACTGCAGTAGGCTCTGATTGCATAAAAAGGTCTCGCGGGGTACCGGGATCAACGGAGGCGACTGAACCAGGGGCGATGTCTGGATCAGTCGGGAATGGAGGGGTAGTCAGGGGATACGATGAGAGAACCGAAAAGAGGCGCGCAGTCAGGTAGGCAGGTGGAAGAGCGACGAAATGCGATGAGAGGATGAGGATATGTGCAGATAGAGATAGAGGAGGGCGAGGTGGATGGAGTCACGATCGGAAGTTGTAGGAAGAAAGCCTGAATGGAGCCTGAGGAATCTTCGATGACTCAGCCAGGGGCGCGTATCGACACGTGACAGCGCGCCGCGCAAAGATGCGTTCGCGATGCATGGAATCATCTGAGGACAGAGCTGACAGCATCGACTCCACCGACGGGTTGATTGTCTTGACAGTCATTTCTTTGAGGTCGGTAAACTGGGGTTGTGTTATTCTAGGCTCCCGTCAGATAGCGCACTGTTGCCTTTGAGGCTGCACAGACTAAGGACCGCGATCTCCATTACGACCATCTTCAGTTGGTTCTATCTAGCACTCACTTTTTCTTACCGCTCATGTGTCGTTGATTTTGCAGCATGCCAACCGCTAGTGGTGAGTCTTCAATCCGAACTTCACGTTTCCAGCCTTCGTCTAACTCGCACAGACGCGGAAACGATCCGCATTCTTGTCTCGACCGATAACCATGTCGGGTATAATGAACGAGACCCCATTCGGGGGGACGATAGCTGGAAGAGCTTCCACGAGGTGATGTGTCTAGCGAAGGAGCAAGACGTCGACATGGTTCTCCTGGCCGGCGATCTCTTCCACGAAAACAAACCGTCACGGAAATCCATGTACCAGGTCATGCGATCGATACGCATGAACTGTCTTGGAGACAAACCGTGTGAGCTGGAAATGCTCAGCGACGCCAGTGAGAACTTCCAGGGTGCCTTCAACCATGTCAACTACGAGGACCTCGATATCAACGTGGCAATCCCCATCTTCTCTATCCATGGGAACCACGACGACCCATCGGGTGAAGGTCATCTGGCTGCGTTAGATTTACTCCAAGTGTCCGGACTCATCAACTACTACGGCCGTACGCCAGAGTCGGATAACATCCAGGTCAAGCCGGTCTTACTGCAGAAAGGTCGGACCAAGCTGGCTCTGTACGGGATGAGCAACGTGCGCGATGAGCGGCTCTTTCGCACATTCCGCGACGGCAAAGTGAAATTCTACCAGCCATCGATCCAAAAGAACGATTGGTTCAATTTGATGTCGGTCCATCAGAATCATCACGCCTATACAGAGACGGGATATCTCCCGGAGAACTTCCTCCCCGAGTTCCTCGATCTTGTCATCTGGGGTCACGAGCACGAATGCTTGATCAACCCCAAGCTCAACCCGGAGACTAAATTCCACGTCATGCAGCCGGGCTCCTCTGTGGCAACATCCTTGGTGCCAGGAGAAGCCGTAGCGAAACATGTGGCGATCTTGAGCATCACAGGCCGGGAGTTCAAATGCGAACCGATCCGGCTGAAATCCGTGCGTCCGTTCGTCATGAAAGAGATCGTCCTGTCCGAAGAGAAGGGCGCACAGAAGCTCGCCCGAAAAGAGAACAACAGGACAGAGGTAACCCGATTCCTCATGGCCATTGTGGAGGAGCTCATCGAGCAAGCAAAAGCCGAATGGCTAGAGATGCAAGACGACACTGCGGAGGACGAAGAATTGGAGGTGCCGCTTCCTCTTGTACGACTGCGCGTGGAGATCTCCACGCCAGAGGGCGGCAGCTATGACTGCGAGAACCCACAGCGCTTCTCGAATCGCTTCGTCGGAAAGGTAGCGAATGTGAACGATGTCGTGCAGTTTTACCGGAAAAAGAAAAGCGCCACTACCCGCAAGAAAGACGACGATGTCGACGAAGCTGCAATGTCGCATCTATCTACGCTGGACACAGTCAAGGTGGAACAACTGGTCCGGGAGTTCCTCGCCGCACAATCTCTCACGATTCTCCCGCAAAATTCATTCGGCGACGCCGTGGCCCAGTTCATCGACAAGGACGACAAGCACGCGATGGAGATGTTTGTCAATGAGTCCCTCGAGAGCCAGATCAAGCACCTCATGGACTTGGATCGCGACAGCGACGACGCGGACGAGGAGGAAGCGGCCCAAAGCTCGCTCCAGCAGGCCATGGAGAAGTACCGCGGGCAGATGGAAGACATGTTTTCGCGCGGGGTCAAGAGACGGGCCCGCGGCAAAAAGCGCTTCAAGCCGAAACCAGATGGCTGGGATAGTGAATTCGACGGGCCCTGGGAGGATCAGCCGGGGGCCCTTATCCACTCGGACAATGAAGGGGGTGATCCGGTGGAGGAAGAAGCGGCGGAGGACGGCACCGAAGCAGCCAGAGGGACGTCCACAAGGGGTCGAGGACGGAGCCGTGGCCGTGGTGGGAGAGCTGCCGCTTCTACTAGCACCCGCACAACTGCCACAGCGAAGACGGCGGCCACCAAGAAAGCTGCGCCAGCGAGGTCAACCAAGGGCCGTAGCCGCCGGACGGTATCGGACGATGAGGAAGAGAATGATGTGATCATGCTTGACGACTCGGATGACGACGTCGGTGCGAACCAGGGTCTGTCTGACATCGACGAGGACGATGATGATTCCCAGGCCCTTTTTGTGAAACAACCTACTACGCGGGCTCGGAAGACCGCCCCCTCAACAGCGAGCAGCACGCGTCGATCAGGGCGGAGTGCAGTCTCGCCGGCGCCTTCATCGAATACATTAGGAGGCACGGCTCCGCGTAGATCGACTGCAACGGCGCGGGCGAGACAGACCCAAACCACGCTCAACTTTACCGGATCTCAAGCAAGCGCGCGAGGCAGTGCCGCAAGCTCTGCCAAACGACCTAGTCGCACCACCCGAAGCACCAGTGTTCTCAGCGAGGACGTCGATGACGATAGCGATGCGTTTGAGGCCATGCCGAGCTCAAGGAGGTAGAGCTAGGCCCGCGTTAGAGCATCCAGATGAAATGTCTACGCTACGATTAGGGAGTAATTCACATTCCAGCGTGATGTACCGTATTTTATGAGTTAATCGCCGGCGTTCCAGGATAGCCATAGCCATGAGACATGAATCAACTACACCAAAATATTCACTTTATCTGACACCTACAACTTCCCCCGGTTTAAGAACTTCACCGGCAGATCAACCCACCTGGCACGCAAGAACTCCGCTACATTCTTCCCCAAAAAGTCGACCGTCGTCGTCGCGCCGACGCCCCGATCCAGCAAATTCCGGAACAAAAAGTGCACGCCGCGCAGATTGGGCAGCTCGAACCGCTCAATCTGCAGCTGCGGGTTAGAACTATACTCCTCCCCGAGCAGCTCCTTCACGCGCGCAGTGGACAACAACGACCGCAGCCAGAGGTACTCGTCGCTATGGCGCACCCAGAACCCACAGTTCGCATCGGGCCCCTTGTCGCCGGAGCGGGCGTGGACAATCCAGCCCAGCGGCCCGCGCACCGTGGCCCCAAAGTCGACGGCCCGGGTGCCGGGGGCGGTGGTGACGGCCTGCGACGGCTGGCGCGCGGGATACTCGCGCGTGACCGGGGGCGGCGGCACGTCCAGGGTCTGGTTCTTCCAGGGGAGGTGCACGCGGTGTTGCACGTCCGCCTGCGGCAGGAGACTCACGTAGTACTCGTACACGGGCTTGGGGAAGCCCTGGCGCAGGTCGAGATGGAAGGTGGCGCCGGGGTAGCCCTGCATGATGTTGTCGGTGATGTGGCGGAGGAAGTTGTTGGGGGCGATGGCGTCGGGCGTGCGGGCCTGCACGACGACGCGGACGGTGACGGTGGCGGCGTCTTGGGAGCGCGGGTCGTCCGGCGCGGCGCCCAGCGTCGAGAACTTGAGCACGGTGTAGTTGGCCGCGTAGGGGGCGAGCAGGCGGCGGAGCTGCGCCTCCAGCATGCGCGCTTTCGCGTCGATGTCCAGCCCGACGAGGAACCACGACGCCTCGGCCTGGAAGCCGCCGCGCGCGGTCACGCCGACTTTGGTGGTGGGCGGCGGCGGCGCGGAGCGCACGCCGTGCAGCGCGACGCGGTTCGTGCCCACCTGCTCGAAGTGGATGTCTGTTAGGATGGCGGTGACGTCCGAGTTGAAGTACCACGGGCCCTGGATCTCGTACAGCAGCTGCGATGAGCAGGTGTCGACGGTCACGGCGCCGCCCGTGGCGTACGATTGCATGGTGATGATGACCCTGCCGTCGGGCGAGATCTCCGCGATGGGATACCCGATGTTCGACCAGCCGGCTGGGCCGAGGTGTTCGAGGGTCTTGAAGCCGGTGAAGTTGCCGCCGCAGACGTAGTTGCTGCATTCGATGAGGTGGCCTGCGACGAACGCATTCGCCAGCTGGTCCAGGTCGTCGCGCGTCCAGCCATGGAACCAGTACGCCGCGCCAATGACGGGGGAGGCGTCGGAGACTCGGCCGCAGAGGACGATGTCGGCGCCCTGGGCGAGGGCAGCGGCGACGCCCAGTCCGCCGAGATAGCACTGGGCGTAGATCGGCTCGAACGACCAGTCGCGCAGCGTCTCCCCGGTGTAGACGTTTTTGAATGTCGATTTCCCAGAGGATAGGGCCTGTTTGACGGTGGAGAGAACCTCGTCGCCAGACACCCAGGCCACCTGCGTGCATCATATCACATCAATACATGCACGGCTCGCGGAAACGAAATCCTGTCGATGCGCACTCACCTTCAGGTCCAGGTTCTTCTCCTGCACCATCTTCATCACGGCCTTGTACAGCCCTTCTGTGTCTGTGTTCCCCGCATTGACCGCCAGCTTGATGCCGTACCTTGCCAGATCATGGAGCGCCGGCTGCAGCGCCAGCAAAAACGCCGGCTCGTAGCCCGGCGCGGTGGGCTCTAGGCCGGCGGCGACTTGCCGGTCGGACTCGATGCGGCGCGCGGCCCCCGTGGACATGTTGGCTTCGCTCATGAAGTCGGCGATGATGACGTCGACGGGGTCCTGGGGGTAATTGCGGGCGAACTCGGCAATGGCATGGCGCCGGTCTGAGGCGGAGCCAGAGGCGCCTGTTTTGTTGGTATAGAGTATAGATGGATGGATGGTGGGTAGGCTTACCGGCGATACGGATGGGACGGGAGCTCATGGCTATTCAATGTGGTCAATCTGGGACCTGGCAATGGAACCAGGTATACATGAGCGGTGGTGACGCGAATGTGATGATATAAGTGCACGCAGTAGAAATGCGCCGAGGCTGTCGGTCTGGAGATGCGGGGGTGAGGGTACCCCGAGCGATCAACAAAGATTCTATCGATCAGCCATAGCATATTGTCTCGTTAGGGATGATGCGATATTGCCATATAAATGCAGTCAGTCGGCGAGAGTAATAATGCTGAACTCATGAATCAATATCACCTGCATACTAGAGGCCGCATACTCCGTAGATCTACACATTCCACCACTGCCCGATCAACACAGCAACCAACACAATAAGCACCACAGACTTGACCATCTCGATCTCATTGCGATGTCGACTCGCCCAATTCCCCAGTCGCGCCGCCCAGACCGACCGGCCGGCATCTTTCACCGCGCTGCGCAGCCCCGGCAGCCCGTCGAGACTGGCGCTATTATTCAGCCGCTGATACTCGTGCAGCACGTTGCCCTCGACTTTCTTGCTGGCCCAGTGGCCCATCGTCTCGCGGTCCTTGAGATACGGTCTAGGCTCTGGGTCGGTCGTGAGAGCCAGCAAGGGGACGCCGTAGCCGCAGGACCTTTGGACCTGCCCAACATTAGCTTACGGCGTTGGTATCGAGTATGGTTCGGAAGTAGTAGCATTGCGCCGGGACCACGGTTCCATCGTCACGCGCGACACAAATGATATAATAACACCCAGAAAGACACACCTTGAAAACGTCCAGACGAATAACCGCCCTTGCACCCAGCACCCTCTTCCCGCCCATGCGCGCCAGCTCCGACGCAAACCGGGGCTCGTCCCACTCGATCACCTCGGCCGTGCAGAAGAACCGCAGGATGCGCGGGGTCGGGTCGAACGAACAGAACATGACGGTAAGGCGGGCGTTTTCGCGGACGTGGCTGATGGTCTCGCTGCCGGAGCCTGTGGCGTCCACGTAGGCGGCCTCGTTCGGACCGAGGATGGCAAAGGAGGAGTCTGGGAGGCCCTTGGGCGACAGGTTGATGTGGCGGCCGCGCAGGGGCGCCGAGGCGACGAAGAAGACGCTCTGGCGGAGGGCCCAATCGCGGAGGTCGGGGGGGATTGAGGGGTAGAAGGTAGGCATCTATACGATTAGAGTATGTATGGATGTATGTATGTATGTATCTAGGTAGTAGGGTGAGAGGTAGGTAGGTAGTATCTAGAAGATAAATTTGTTGGAGGGTTTTACGAGCGGCAGGGGCCAACGCGGGTGACTCACAACCCTAGTAAATACGACGGGATAGATGTAAGCATGCACCCTACCGCATCCCTACGATGATATTTACGTTCTCATCTCCACCACATCTCCAATCCGCCCCGACCACCACACCAGAAACCCGCTGTCGGGAACATCCACCCACCGACCCCATGGCAGACGGGCCTCCCCATCCACCGCAGACTGCACATGCAGCACGAACCGCTGGTTCTTCTTCCACGGCCCGAGTCGTCCTACATGGAGCCGAATCGGCGCGTGCATACGCTCTGAAATGCGCTGGTCCCACCGGAACTGGCCGACGCTTTCGCACGAGCCATCCTCGTAGTGGAGGAGCAGGCCCAGGCAGCGGCGGTAGTAGCGGGCTACGCTCCAGCACGCCTGCACCTGGCGCAGGCCGTGCAGCGGTGCGCGGGTCATGTACTTGATGCACAAGGGTTCCAGTCGGGGCGAGGGGGGTGGTGGGGAGGCATACGGGTACCAGTTTGGGGTCGGGAGCTGCGATGCTGGAGTTTTGGGTCCGACGGCAGGGTCGCAGGTCACTGCGTAGCCGGAGATGAAGCTGGCGTCTGGGTCGAGGCCGTTGTGGCACAGGCCGGAGACCAGGCTGTCGTCGGGGTGGGTGAGGGGGAGGAACTCATAGGCGGATTGGTTTCGCACCCATCCGTACGCGGGATACTCGCCGAACAAAGCGTATCGCCCGTGCGTGGTTTGGAGCTGGGGGAGTTAGACGGGTAGACGCAGTGGGAGGCGATACTCACAGCGAACTCGGGGTAGGAGGGTTTCTTGTGGTCATTTTTTCGTTTGCGGATCCAGACATTTTGGATATACTCTCCCGGATGGATGGGAAAGTATCTCCAGTAGGGGGAGCAGCGGCGCGGACAGGCTCTGTAGCCATCTGCAGACGATGGCCACGGGAACAGTGCCACATTGGCGGGTTCAAGAACACTCAAGACCCCAACTACTATCCCTTGCAGACGGGAGTAGTCCAGCGGGAGATGGGAAAAGAGCGCCTCGGGCACCGGTCGGTAGACGTTTCTGTCGGGGAGATAGGGGATATTGGGGGTGTCCCATCTTTGAGTCGTGCTAATCTCATACCGTTTGGTGGAGTCAAAACTGAACTGGATGACATGTACAAACACGCCCTGTGATGGTGAGCGGTGGCTATGGAGATGTGAGGACGATCAGGACTCACATGGTGGACTAGTTCTATGCGGTCTCGAGGGACGGCGGTGTCGATGATCTTGTAGTGTAGGCGTTTTCCGGGGGATATGTCATGGATGGATGGTGTCTGCTGATGTTTGATGAAGTGAATGCTATGGATTCCAAAATGGCTGGTGCTTAAGATGAGGCGTTGGACGGTTCCTGGGGGACTAAGCCGGTGCAGGCCATGGGTGGTGCTTGATGGTGCCGGAAGCGGCGTGTTGCCCACGTAGGAGATGTATGAACATCCTCGGAAGTCCACCGTCTTGATGTACACATCTTGGTTCAGATCGACGACCAGATACGGATTGTGACGGTGGGGATTCCGGCGCAGCTCCTCGATCAGACGGCGCGATTCCCCCAGAACGACCAAATAGCGGCAGCGTCCAATGGCCTCGGCGATGAGGTCGAGGATCTCAGCGGGGAGTCTTCGGAGCCGATCCTGAGAAAAGCAATCATGGAGCACCCGTTGGACCGAACGGGATAGAAGGCCCTCCCGGATGGACGCCACCATGGCCGACTTGGCCCCGGGGGATCGATATACCCTGGCGGTGGCATCGCCAAAGGCCTCCAGGTCGGCGAGGCTGGGTTGGGAGCCTGGCGGGTAACTGGCGATGAGAAGCTCATAACACGGCGGGTGCAGCCGCATGTGCGGCTTGCCCTGGCTGGGACAATTGTGGGCAGGGTAATACACGCCATCGGGGTCTGATCGAGTCAGTACGGGTGGATGGATGGATGGAGAAGAAGATCGGAAGAGTACCGAGAATGGCGTCTCCGTCTGGGGCGGATTGTCTACAGAGAATACAGCGGGTGGCTCGCAGACGGGTGGGTTGGGGGGAGGACATGCTGCGCCTAGTACGGAGTATAGTTCACGTCGAAGAATAACCAACTATAGTTACCGAGTAGTTAAGATTAGAAATCCATATGGCCAGACTGTCTAGAGCAGATCCGTTATCCCGATGTAGCACGAATCCCGGACAGACGGCTGCTTAGGTGGGGAGTTATTAGGAGTATACGGAGTATACTAAGCATGCTTCGGGCATAGGGGAGGGACATAGGAGGTACCTGGCGGACGACGATGAAACCAGCGAAAGACAAGTACCTTGAATTGACCCGAACCCCGAATGACCCCGCCTACCGAAAGAGGAGAGACTGCCGCCGTTGGTGCTTGGCAGCCCGCTGTGGGGGAGCAGAATCATGTACTGTATAATGAAATAATAGAAATATTATCAATGGTGATTATGCAGGGAGGGAGGGGGGGGGGTATAATAGCGAGTATTATGCGTCTCCATTCCTCCGCACCGTCGCCAATAATGGAGGATGATATACCTGCATACGGCGAACAGACGGAGTACAGATCTGGAGAGACGGAGACCCCATCAGTCAGCCGTCACGAAATGACCGTACCATACCGTCCCTTACACCAAACCCCGAATCGCTCTCACTGGTTGGTGGGAACCCCGCACGATCGACTGCAGGGTGGGGACTGCCGGCCAATACGACGTCAGCGCCTGGTAATACCAATACGGTCCCCTCCTCCGATCCAGCTCGCATCTGGAGCTCTTCTCCATCACGACTATTTAGTCCCCCACTTCTCTCTCTCTCGTCCCTTCCAATTCTTCTTTCTCTACTACTACTACTCTCTCTCTCTCTTTCTCTCTCTCCTCTCTCTACTATCTTCTCGATCCTCTCCCCTCCATTCCCTTCCATCCATCCTCCACCATGTCCGACCTCTTCACCACCATCGAGACCCCCGTGGCCAAATACGAACAGCCTCTGGGCCTGTATGTGACCCCTCCCCCCTCTCCTCGCCACCGATGTCATTCCGCTAATTCTTCACGCTAGCTTCATCAACAATGAGTTTGTAAAGCCTGTCGAGGGCAAGTCCTTCGAGGTCATCAACCCCACCACCGAAAAGCCCATCACCAGCGTCTTCGAGGCTACCGAGAAGGATGTCGACATCGCCGTCGCCGCCGCTCGCAAGGCCTTTGAGGGCGAATGGGCCAAGGTCACCCCCTCCGAGCGCGGTCGCATGCTCGGCAAGCTCGCCGATTTCTTTGAGCGCGACAGTGATATCATCGCCGCCATCGAGTCGCTTGACAACGGCAAGGCCTTCGTCATGGCCAAGGGTGACGTCGCCGCCGCCGCCGGCTGTCTCCGCTACTACGCTGGCTGGGCCGACAAGATCCACGGTCAGACCATCGACCAGAACCACGAGTCCCTGACCTACACCCGTCACGAGCCCGTCGGTGTCTGCGGTCAGATCATCCCCTGGAACTTCCCCATTCTCATGTGGTCCTGGAAGATCGGTCCCGCGGTCGCCACCGGTAACACCGTCGTCCTCAAGACCGCCGAGCAGACCCCTCTGTCGGCCCTCTATGCCGCCAAGCTAATCAAGGAAGCCGGTTTCCCCGCCGGTGTTGTCAACATCATCTCCGGCTTCGGTCGCGTCGCCGGTGCCGCCCTCTCCTCCCACATGGACGTTGACAAGATTGCGTTCACGGGTTCCACCATTGTCGGTCGTACCATCCTCCAGGCCGCCGCCAAGAGCAACCTCAAGAAGGTCACCCTCGAGCTGGGCGGCAAGTCGCCCAACATCGTCTTTGACGACGCCGACATCGACAACGCCATCTCCTGGGCCAACTTTGGTATCTTCTTCAACCACGGCCAGTGCTGCTGCGCCGGCTCCCGCATCCTCGTCCAGGAGGGCATCCACGACAAGTTCGTCGCGCGCTTCAAGGAGCGCGCGGCCGCCAACAAGCTGGGCAACCCCTTCGACATGGGCACCTTCCAGGGCCCGCAGGTCTCCAAGCTGCAGTTCGACCGCATCATGGAGTACATCAACCACGGCAAGCAGAGCGGCGCCACCGTCGCCGTGGGTGGCGAGCGCCACGGCACCGAGGGCTACTTCATCCAGCCCACCGTCTTCACCGACGTCACCAACGACATGAAGATCGCCCAGGAGGAGATCTTCGGGCCGGTCGTCACCATCCTGAAGTTCAAGGACGAGGCCGAGGCCATCAAGATCGGCAACGACACCAGCTACGGTCTGGCGGCGGCCGTGCACACCAAGAACGTCAACACCGCCATCCGCGTGTCCAACGCCCTCAAGGCGGGTACCGTCTGGATCAACTGCTACAACATGCTCTCCTACCAGGCGCCGTTTGGCGGCTTCAAGACGTCCGGTCTGGGCCGCGAGCTGGGCTCCTACGCGCTGGAGAACTACACCCAGGTCAAGACCGTCCACTACCGTCTGGGCGATGCTCTTTTTGCTTAGTATATATGAACATAGTTATGAAATAATGAAGTTTTGTTCACTTAACATGTTCCTCCACGGGATCGTAAGCATTATAGACTAGATCCACCCATACTACACCAAAACAATCCCCATCCCAACCCCAACCCCCATCACTATCCACACCACCCACCCCAACCCAGCGTACATCCCCCTCCCCCCCGACGCCGCCGCCTCATCCGCCTCGCAAATCCGCGACTCGGTCACCAGCACCGTCTCCTTGGTCGGCGTCGCCTCACGATCCGCCATGGTCGACCCATTCGCCAGCGTCCCATTCACCACCAACACCAACTCCCCATCCACAGTCACACTACACACATCCGTATCATTGCGCGGGTCATTATAAATCCCCAGATACTCCAGCAACGCCGGCACAAAGCTCGCATTGCGATGTCCGTCGTCGCACCCGCACACCGTATACAGCGCGCAGCAGCAGTACACCGGCAGCAGATGCACAATGTACGCGCCGTACGTGTCGTCGTCCATGTTCAGCTCCGTCCAGTTGTACCGCGCCGCGTACCGGTACGCCCACGACGCGTTCGGCACCGAGCACAAATCCCCCCCGAGATACGGGTACGGCGCCGTCTCAAAGTCCAGGTCCAGCCGCCTCGGCGTCACCCCGTTCGGCGACGTCTCCCCCGCCGTGTAGGGTACCCCCGCCCCGCCGAGGTAGACGTATTCGTGTCCGCTGTGCAGGTAGGATACGTCGTAGTCGCGCACCGATACCCACGCCCCGCTGCTGTTGTCCCAGCGCGGGTATGTGCCTGAGCCTTCCGGGGTGTAGCCGCCTGTGTTGTTGCCTGGGCTGTGGGGTGGGATGGTTAGTTTGGTAGAGGTTGGATAAGGGAGTGGATGGGGGGACGGACCTGCCCGTGCCCGCGCGGTAGAAGTCCCCGAAGCTCCCCGTGTTCATCATCTCGATCGTCACGTTCTTGTCGTAGTAGCACATTGGTGCAGAGCCGCTGCCGCTGCTGCTGCTGCTGTCTGAGTCGTAATCGTCATAGTCCGAGGAGGAGGAGGAGTCAGAGTCCGAGTCAGAGCTGGAGTCTCCTCCGCCGCCGCGGCGCCGTTTGTATAGCCATTTTGCGTCGTCTTGTGCTAGGGCTAGTGCCGGTGCTGGTGCAAGACCCGCGTGTCCCGCGATGCTATGCGCGGTCCGCGCAGAGAGCAGCAGGGTCGTGAGGAGGACGGCGGCCAACATCGCGCTGCATTCTTGTGGCTTCTCGAGACTGCATTTTGTCGGGGGTCGAGTTTTGATAAGGGGTGGTGGAATTGGCTTGGCAGATGGTCTTTTTTGGACTAAGCGATGCCAAGCTCGTATTCTGGACTTGGCTGGGGTTGATTTGGTGCTTTTGGTGGGTGTTGTGAAGGATCCGAGGTTGAGGGTCTAAGCGAGCAATGTGTCGGGCATTCTGCATAGTGTGTGTATATGGTTGTGGAGGATGGAGCGTTTGTACGTAGACAGATTTGTCTTGCTGTTCGGCGTATTCTGTTGATTAATACTATTGGATTATGGAGATGGAGGATTTTCAGGCTATTTCTGATAGAAATTAGACCGGTGATTGTATCTGCACTACTGCTTCTAGGTGCATAGACTGCAGCAGATAACAGTATGCCTATAGATTATGATGAGCTCATGACTACAAGAGTCCATCTTCTATCAAGTCGGAGTACGGGATATCTCTCCCGAGGCACTCGGACCCCATTATACCGAAGGAAGTATATCAAATGCTCTCACCAATCATGAGCTACACTAGTACTTTTGCGATTTTCAAGGCGGCGGAGAGATCATACCCGGCAAGCGATCCTTGTTGGTATACATTGGTTGACTGTCTTTGAGATGCGATGACAGTGGACATATCTTCATCATATTGACTATGGCTACACTAAGACAAGAGGAAACAAACGCTTCATATCATACATACGATCATAACATCATAACGCCGGATTCGACTCGCTGCTCCGGTTCGACACCGGAAGAGACCCATCAATGAACGGAAAACTATCCCACAGCGGCAGCTCCATGCCCTCCCACCCGGAAAACGCAGGGTCCTGCTCAGTAGGGTCCATAGACGCCCACGCGTCGAGAATATTAGGCGTGGCAGGCATCAAATCATCATTCTCCACCGAGAACCTCGTAGGGTTGGCCAGCGGTCGATCACTGTTCAGGCTAAACAGCTTACTCACATACCGGCTCTTGTTTTGCGGCGCGTACTGCATCAGCCGCTGGCGCTGCTCGGCGATCGCGTTTTTCAGCGAGCTGAGAATCTCGTAGTAATGCGAGGCTTGCGCGGACTGCTGCGCCAGCGTGCGCAGGATCTCCAGCGCGCCGTGGAAGGCGTGCTCGACCGCCGTGTCGGTGTCTTTTTGCGAAAACAGCGAGAACCCTAGTACGAGGGCTGCCGCAAAGACGAAGGCCCTGGTTATGTGAGCTTGTTATCGTGAGTCATACTGGAGGACTCACTTGAGAATGCACATGTTCCCTAACAGCAGCCCCGAGTGATACACCTCCATGCATGTCTGCATCATGTACAGGGCCGAGTCGGTGCACGCATTTGCGAGCTTCGTGTGCGCTGCATCTTCCTGAAGAAGCTCGTTCTCCCCCGGGCTATTGCACATTCGCGCCAGGCGAACGCCCAAGGACGAGATGAGGAACGGCCGGCTGACGATGATGACGGCGAAATGGTACGAGCACGCGATATGCAGGCTCCCGACGATGTGCGCCTGCGCCGTGGTTGGCTCTGTATCTGCGCTCGGCGAGGACAGCACCGACCCGGGCAGACTATTGCTCCATTCGTTGAGCTTCGCCAGCAGCGACTCGGCCGTGTCGGCGGAAGCGGCCGTCTCCCCGTACAGACGAATAATGATCTCGTCTAGGATCTGCGACATGCGGTACGAAGCAAGCAACCTCTCCTCCATCGGACTAGGCTCTTCCAGGTCGCCCAGTTTTTCGTTGGATTCCGAGCGAATGTTGGGCGTCGCGGGCGGTCGTCCGAGGATCGAGCTCGACATGAGGTCTAGCGTGCAGAGGCTCATCCACACGCACGATCTATCCAGAATTAGCATGAACCTAGATGTTCATCCACGGCATACCTCTCTCGCTGTTCCTCTATCGTCCCCGTCTTGGAGTCCTTCAGGTGGAGGCCTAATGCCACGGCCGCGCGAGCTGCCACGCCAAGATACATGAATGCTGCGTTTCGACGGCATGCGCCCATCATGTAGAATGCCATCAAGAGGAACAGTTTCACCAACTCCAAGCTCGGGGTCTCGATCATTCCGGCAAATGCGACCCGCTGGCCGCGGGCGAAGAACCGCTCTACCTGGATGGTGGTTGGATCGTTTTGAGTCGACTGCGCGCCGATCGCGATTTGTATATCCCGTAACGCGGATTGGGTCCGGCTGTTGACTGTCGCTGGGCGATGACTATTCGCGCCTTCCGGTTGAGAGTCCGACGGGAGATAGATGAATCCATTGATCTATAATCATCAGCGCCAGTCAGGGGACTCCGATAGCAGACTCACGGCGATCCGATAGGACTGGAGAAAGGCGTGTATTTGCGACGGGTTTAGGCTTGGTTCCACGATTGGGGGGGTATCACGTGGTGTTTCGGTCTCTAGCATATCTTCGCTTTTTACATTGTGGGAGAACTGCGACGGTCCGATGTGTTGGGTCACGGTGTCGCGGACGAGCTGGAGGAAAGAAAGTGACGCCGCGCGTCCCACGTAGACTTATCTTCTTAGTTCGGGGTTCAAATAAGGCCTCTTGTGAGTTGCTATCATACCTCGTTCGCCTTGCAGATTCCGCAACATTCGAGGCCGTGTCCGGTGCACGGCTTCCGGCGAGCGCGAGCCCAGCTCAGTCGATGTGGTCGACCGGTGATCCTGCGGAGTGTGGTTCGAAACCGACGAAGACGGCGTGCACTGAGTCTCCGAGAGAGGACTCTGGATCAGCCCCGGCTGGCGCACCGCGGGTGATCTCGCAGAACGAGACGTGCGCTGCGAGCTTCCACCCCGAGCTGGCACACAGCTCGCGGCGCGGTTCATCCGGATACATTTGGCGCAGGGGAACGTCCCACTGCATCGTTTCTTGGTCATGCGACAGGCGATACAAGCCTCGTAGGCACGGACACGCTGGTCCGGCGGGACCTTGGGTCGAGGCATCGTCCCGCAGCCTGCCCGATAGACAGCGAGATGGATGCTTTAGATGACTAGAGAGGATGGGAACGATTGGACATGGCGAGGGGAGCATGCGATGAACGATTGGGGAAGTGGGAGAGTGAAGAGGTGGAGTCGGTCGATATCAACTAAACCGGAAGACATCCGTGGTCCGTGCGGATCTGGTATCCAAACCGACCAGACATCAGTTTCACCATTTCTATTCGGATTGCATTGCAAACCCCGCCGATTCGGCAGATCGCTTGCGGTTGACCCGGCTCGGTACTGGCGACTGTCCATCAGAGTTTGTGCCAGCGGTAGGAAATCCCAGATCCATCTGCAGCTGTAGAATGACCTGGATGAACTGCTCTCTTTGCTGGCCACTCTCAAAATCAAGCTCAAACCTTCCTTTCGGACCATCGATAATCAGCTTGTCTTTTTCAAAAAAGCAGCAGATCTGCTCGTCAAAGGCGAGGGGTATCCAACAACGAAAGAGATTCTTCAGGGCCTGCCGGCTGAGAGTCGGCACAATGGGGTAGAAGGAACCTTGAGCTCTCAAGACGATCTCTACCTCCTTTACACGTGAGGGTTCGTCGTTCTCGAGGAGGGCGGCCAGAGCTTTGACTGTTTTGGGGGGGAAATCCGACCTCGAAGCAAGCCATGAACCCCAAACATATTCGTATTCAATGGGAGGGTAGAAACGTAGCATGGCAATGTCATGGAGTACGTTTTCTGCCAGGTGCGACTGTTCGAGCAACACCTCCATAGATCTGTCTTTTACCACCTGGCGCTCGTCGTCCAGTAACATGACCAACGCTTTGGTTATATCGTCAGGAAGATGCCGCTGCCTTCTGAGCCACTCGGTTGCGTGGCAAACATGACGATCCCGGCTATGTCTGAGCACGTGTACGAGAGAAGGGAGCAACTCGGATGGAAGCTCTTTTTGCTTCATTAGAGCCGCGGCCGCACAGTCACGCACCTCTGCGTCTTTATCCATCAAAAGGTCGTGCAAGCTTTGAATAATCTTATCCGGGATCGGCGACTGCTTTTGGACTGCGATTTCTGCAGACCAGCTTGTTTCTGGATCCTCGAGGCATAAAACCAAGTCATGTAAAATCTCATCGGAGAGGGGCACCCACTCCCCAAGTTCACCAGCCGCGAAACGTCTTGCTCTACTATCGGGACTTTTGAGATGTAAGTGCAACGCTCGCTGAACGACTTGTCGAAGACTTTTCTGTTGTTCAAAGAACCAGACTGTGCGGTCAAGTTTTTCCCAATTAATATTCGCTTCCTCGAGAAGTTGTGCCATGCTATTGAGAGCTTCATCTGACAGGTTACCTTGGCTTCCTAAGGCCCAGCCTGCAGCAAACCTTGTAGAAGAGGCTTCTGCCTTGAGTAGAAGACTTAGCGCATGTCTGGTATCGTCTGGAAGAAATTGGCTCCTTAAGATCTCAATTGCATGCTCTATTTTCTCGTCAAGGCAGCCATATATCGTAAAATCTGCTTTTTTACTGAGCACTGAAATCATATCAAAGAGAATATCCTTCGGAAGGCTTCCTTGAGCGCACAGTGCTTTGCATGCGGCGGACCGTACCCTTGAATATTCGTCTTCAAGGAGCTGTACCAGGTCATGAATAATCCAACCAGGTAAAGTCTTCTTGACCTTTAAAGCGGCAGCCGCTCTGTAGCGCACGCAGCCCAGCTTATCCTTGAGAAGCGTACCGAGAGACAGGATAGTGCTCTCTGAGAACTTGTTTTGGGGTGCTAAAATTGGTCCTGGCGTGCCACTGGGATAGACAATCTCATCATCCCCAAAGAGTAGCATCAGATTTTGTATAACGTTCTCAGGAAGGTCGACCGCTGCCTCTAGGGCGTTGAAACTATCCATGCGGATATGAGGATTAGGATGCCGTAGCAGTGGTACCAGATCCTGGATGGCATTTCGGGAGAGAAACTTCTGAAACAAAGCACTGGCTGTGGCCCGACTGAGATCTGAATCCTGATGGTGGAGGTCTCTAACTAGGAATGTCTCAATCTCTGTTGTTATCATGGCCGGGGAGTTTTTTAACAAAGCTGCTGCCGCTCGTCTCACTGGGACAGGCGCATTTGTTTTGAGCAACAAAGAGGCTGCCTCAAGTACATGGGTTGTGTCAGTTCCGCGATCCAAGGTCTGTAGAATTTGTTCGTGATACCTTTCGTAACCCGGCCCGAGAAGTGTTATGATGATGCGGCTTGGACATTCCATCTCAGCGACCATTTTTGGCCACGGGCTAAGTTTGCACTCAAGCTCTACCCATTGAAGCAGCCGTTCCTCAAGCGCAAGTCTCAACTCCGAAAGAACCTCATCATCGTTCGCGGGGGCTACCTCACTGAGACAGTGCATGGTAAGTCGCTGGTGTGCTGGTCCCACCATGTCGCGAGGCTCACGGTCCAGTTGATCGAAGAAATCTCTCACCAACTCTCCACTTGCAGCATTTGACTGCCAGCAGTTTTGTAAAAGCCCTGCCACAAACCGCCAATAGATATTATAGTGCGAATCGTGTTTCTTGGCCTGAAGGAACAACCGGGGTGCCATTAAAGAGCCCTTCGTTGATTGTTGACCCGCACGAAAGCACGGGAGAGGCTTGTCCTGTAGCCAGTGCCTGACAAAATATCTCGCTGCAAAGAATTCTTGGAAGGTCAAGTGAAGGAAATGAAAGCTCTGTTCGTGTCTCTGGAGAGTAGCGTCCGAGGTACGCAGAAATGAGACCTTTCGAAGCACACGGTCGCCAGCGCGAGGAAGCTTCTCTCCGTTCCGTTTGAAAAGTCTGTAAAAGGATTCTCGGTCTTTCAAGCGAAATTCGATAATGTCGTTGGTGAGCCCGTGGAAGGCGAGTCCCTCAATCAGGTGGATCTCATCGAATATATAATCCTCAATGTCAGTCTCGAAGATGTCTTTCACTTTCCCCTCCGTCAGCGGCATTCCTTGGTCATCTCGAATGCCTAGCTGCAGTATATCCTTTCTCCACAGCTTCAGCACAATTGCCTGATAAATGCTGGTCATTGTCTGCGGCCTCCCGTCCAACAAGTCTCGTTCCCAACTAAAGCACAATGCGTCCAGCTGGATAGGGATCCGCATGAGGCTTTGCATGAGGGTATGCTTGTGCAAGAATGACTCAATCTCTCTCGCAATCCCACCGTCCGGTACAATCTCCGGGTGGTTTATGTAGTTTTTCACCTGGTCCGGAAGAAATCCTATGGTTTCTAGTTCGAGATCGACAGTCCCGAGATCGATTGGATCCGAGGGGCGTGGTCTTGTCGTGATAATGGCCTGCGGTTGCTTCAGTAGATGGGACACAAACCCGTGCATTGGCATGTCTTTATCCAATTCACGGGAGATTTCGTCGAGGCCATCGAGTAAGAAAAGTACTCGGTTGCTGCGGGATGGATCCTCGACAGCCTGCCACAATGCTCGTGCCAAGTCTTTGCCGTCAGGTTGTTGAGAGAAATATTCATCATAAAACAGATTCTCCAAGTTGTACGCAACTGCCGTTTCCGATCTTCGTCTTAGCTTGCGCAATGGAACCCACAATACCCAGTCGAAAAGGTGGCTCCACATTTGATGGTGTAGGTGGTCATAAACGATCTTCTTGCAGAGAGTCGTCTTTCCGACGCCGGCCCGCCCTTCTATCAAGATGCGTTTGGGCACTGAAGGCGTCTGAGATGGTCCAGTGCGTGGTTCAAATAGAGACGGCAAGGCGATTATGTCCGTGTCCTTGTTTGCTTGCACCTTGAGGCGTGACATGAGAGAGAATGATTGATGATTCTCGTCGACCTCTCGCGAGCGCTTCACCACGGCCAGATTTATATAACAGTGGCTCATTGGGAGTATTTGACCCGAAATACGCTCTATACTCAGCCGCTTCCCTTCAGTGTAGAAAGCCTTCAAGGCGGAAGTGGCACGAGAGGATCGAATGGTGGCTGCCAGCATTTTGACATCCTTGGTCAGCTTTCTCACAGCTCCACTGGATATTATCATGACATCTCACTTACGGCCCGATACCTCCGGATAGGAGAGGAGCTCCTTTGCAACAGCCGCGGCAGCTGCAGCGGCATAGGGGTGCCAAATGTCGTTTTTGTGCGAGTCCGCATAGTCGGAGATTCCACGAATAACAATGCAGCGGAAATCGTTCATAAGGCCTGCTGCCTCCATCTCGAAACAGATCGCCCCCTCGCTGCTCTTACTGATCTTGTCCCGTTCCCTCGCATTCTTCATCACGCGATCCCCTGATGCGATGACCCCGTAATGAATGAAAGGTTGATCCGAGGGGCTGCGGTCCTCCCGGGTAACTGCCTTTTGTCTATCGCAGAACTGGCAAGTCCGCTGATCCATGCAATGGTCATAATCGGATTTGAACAAAATATCCGTCTCAGGCGGTGGCCTCTTGTACTCAGACAGTGCTGGAAATCTTCTCAGCATATACCCTATGTGACTTGAGACCTTGTTGGATCGCACGCGGTGATCAGATTCCATCTTCGGGAGGATAGACAGCCAATCCTGGGGCGGGGGCAACAAGAATCCTTTGCGTTCAAACCCAGTTGTAGTCTGCTTTCCTAGATCGTATTGCACGACACCACCGTGAGTCCCAGATGGAACACTGACCACCACATCCCCCAGACGAATATCGGTCGTGTCGCTGGGCACGCCGCCTCCAATTCCCACGAGCAATCGAAGCGTGACTGACGGGAATGTGCGCGCTAAACCTCGCGCGACGACCGCAGCGGAGATCGTACCTTGGTTGCCAGCAGGCAAGGACGCGATAACGACATTGTGCTGACAGAGCCGTCCCAGAACGTACTTGTTTGGGTCACCGTGAGCGGTTGGTAGGGGCTGATGTTCTTCGTCGAGCATATATCTCATTGCGCTCAACTCGACCTCAAGGGGAGTGAGCAGTGCCACTGTATATGCATCATGAGGTAGATGTTTCGTCTTAGTTTCCATTGTACGTTGAGGTTGTTAGCGTATCTCGTGGTCGGCGCACATGAGTTGGCCTACATACACTGTTTTTGATCGTCGGCTCAACCATCAAAATTTGCCAGCTCTCAAGCCTCATGTGCTGACCGAGATGTTTATGAGAACGAGTATCAGATTGCTTGGACGGATTCTGGATGGTGAGACTTCAAAAATTGGGTACAAGTGCATGAGGGAAGGCAAGGCGCACCAGGCAGAGTCGCGCCGGGGATGTGCAGGAGCCGCAGAATAGCCGCCCAGGAAGTGCTATATGGACAAAGATAACAGATTTCATTACTTGATTGCATGGGGGAAGTCCATGGATGGAGCAGACCTTACTGGCCAATCGCCCAACACCCTTGTGGAAACACTCTGCAGTCGGTATGGAATGGTTGGACAGTCATAGGGCAAACACGAGGGCGGCGCAGTCAGATGTACTTTAAGGCTTACAGGCACCAGCAGGCGGTTAGATCACGTCTAGTTATTGGTCCATGGCGGACTGTGGGTAAATCGAATACCAAGGACTAAAGGGGACAATCGAATAGCCTCAAGGTACAGAGCAGAAGGGGGAACTACATAACGACGGCCATTACCCAGTTTGTGAGATTTAACTGCTTAGTATGGTGAGATCTTTCTGTATATTACCCTATTCCTAATTTAGGTTCACTATTCTACTGACTAGTATGCAGTTAATAGAAGTAATATTTTAAGTAATATTTTCATGTATTGAACTGAACTCTGGTAGTAATGAGATAAACAATAGTTACACCAGAGTCTATCATAGTCTAGAGAAGGGATCTTCTTAGAAGTATGTCCTGGGCAAGCTCCACATCAACTGGTTGCAAAGTAGAGAGACTACTATTTCTGTAGATTCTGTAGATATTCTAATGTATATCTTGTCTTTTGTCCTTGACTATGTTCGCCTGTTGCGAAAGGTGCCTGTATATGCTGCAGTCTGTATACTCGGACATCCTAGTCTGTACCATCACAACTCCATCTCCAGCGCCAACCCCCTCCACAGCGCACAATGCTCGGTCAGCATCGACGAGACCGCCTCCATAGACGTCGCATTCGTCTCGATCTTCAGCCGCTTGCCATCGCCCGATCCCCAGCGTCCCCACTCCGGCGCGTTGCGGTTGCGCGCCACGTTCGGATCCAAGTACTTCACAAAGCTGATCCAGTAATCCATCACTATCGGAACGACGGCCTTGTTCACCGTGTTGTAGCTGGTCGTCTTCTCGTGGCCCGCATACCCCACGCCAAAAATGGCACTCATCTCGAACGTATGCGGAACGCCCACCCCCGCCGCCATCAGCGCCGGCGCACGCACGTTGTACCGGTAGTTCCAGACCTTGCTGTCGGAGTGGTTCCGCTCGGCCATGGACAGGGTGATGAAGTTCCCGGGACAGGTGAACGTCGCGTCGCCGTATGCGGCCGCCACCGAGGGAAAGTAGGCGTTGTGGTTCGGCAGGGGGGGCATCAACGGGTATGCGCGCTGGATGGCCTCCAGACTGGCCGGCTGCAGGTGGGGATAGTTGGCCTTGAGGAAGGAGGCCATCTCCGCTGGGGTCGAGGCGTTGTTCACGAATTCGGTGCCCTCGTTGGTGTCGTCGCCCACCAGCAACGGCATGTTTAGCGATTTGCCCTGGCTGAACAGTGTGTAGAGCTGGTCTTGGATCAGGTCGCCATCGATGACCGGGAGGAAGTACCAGTACGGCAGAAGCAGGCCTTCGGCGCCAGGGAAGGATGAAACGACGTTCACTTGCAGTATTTGGTCGAGGTCGGCCGCTCGAAGACACTCCATCGGGGATTCTGCGTCGCTGCACCCGGCGTCCTCAACGAACCGGTCAAACTGGAACTCCATCTCGGACACCGTCCGCAAGGTCGGCCAAAACGGAGACTCGTATACCGCTCCTATGAAGAGTCGGTCGTCTCGACCGCCGTACGCCGTCATATGATGGGCGATGGAGCCAGCACCGGCGGAGTCTCCGTGGATCACAATGTGTTCCGGATCGCCTCCAAACTGGGGATGTCAGTATCGGGCCGCCGGTTTCTCAGTGAAACTGTACCTGCTGGATGTGCTTTCTGATCCAGAACAGCGCTTTTCGCTGGTCAAGCAGCCCGACATTCAAGTCGCCGTCCTGTCGCAGCCGCTCGCTGGCCAAGAACCCCAGAGCTCCCACGCGGTAGTTGAAGGCGACGTAGACCACATCGAAGCCGGATTCTTCGATCACCTTGCTGCCGTTGAAGTTGGCGTTGGAGTTCCACGCGTAGCCCCCGCCTTGGATGTGCACCCAGACCGGGAGCTTCGACTGCGCCGTCGCATTGCTGGGAGTAAACACATTCATATAAAGACAGTCCTCTGCGAACGCCACGCTGACGTTCTGCCCAACACCGACGCATGGCCGTCGAAACTGGTCCTTTTAGCAACGGTCCCGTAAATCAACCAAGCATCTCACCTCGGTCGCATCTTGCACATCAGACGCTCCCACCGGGTCCCTCGGAGCGCGGAATCGCAAGTCGCCTAGGGGTGGTGCGGCGTAGGGTACCCCTAGATACTCGTCGATGCCGGAAGGCAGTCGGTTCCCGCGGTATTGGGAGTGACCCAGGGCGACAATGGGTCGCTCCAAGCAGAACACACCGGCGCCATACAACAGCGCAGCAAGCGCAGTAGCGAAGTACATGTCGACAACACGGCACTGACCATCAGTCGTCTCTCGCTTTCGCTCCTGCAAACTCGATCATCTTTGTTGCTGCTGCCCCCTTGCGAGTCACGTGGGATGTGATATCAAGAACAATGAGTCCGTCCATCGACTGCAGGGCTCATCACATCTGACTTGATTCGGCGGTCTATTGGATTGGTGTAACGTGGTGTAGATGGTCGACGAACGAGGCAAACGGCTTTTTTCTGGAGCGGTCGGGTCCCTCCCCTTCCCCCCATTCGGCATTCACAACATTTCATATGAGGACAGGCCCATAGACCTCCATAAGAACGAAGAATCCATATGTGACCTCATCTTCTCTTCTGTCGACAACCGAAAGATCCGACGAGCTTCTCCATCAGGAACATCCGTCCAGCCAATCACCGGGCCGCAGTGACATGCGGCATAGAGACAGTTTCGACACTTCAGCATGGAGTTCTCGACGGAAGAGCAGATTCAAGCCAGCTCCCAATGCGTCCTCTCTTGCGTCTTCCATCGGTATCCAACTTGCGCCTGGCGACTCGTCTCAGAGTCATCCCCCGGTCGGCCTGCAACTTCTATACCACGACACCTTCCCTGACCAGCGCAGCCAGCATGACCAACACAGCGACGCTCGATATGTCGAATGGACAGCCCCAGACAAACCGACGCTCGTTAGCCCTGTCACAACATGAAGACGATCCAGAAATCCGCCAAAAATACCGCCCATTCATCCTCGCCGAAGACGCCGCGGACTGGGTCAGCGCATTGGAACTGACAACAGCCCTAAACATGGCGGAAGCCAACCTGCAGACCACCAACTCCCGACTCAAAGTCCTCGTCCTGTACGGCAGTCTCCGCCGACGCTCCTACTCGCGCCTGGTCGCCTTCGAGGCGTGTCGGATCCTCTTCCGCCTGGGCTGCGACGTGCGCGTCTTTGATCCCGAGGGCCTCCCCGTGAAAAACGACACCGACCACGGCCATCCGAAGGTGCGCGAGCTGCGCGAACTCAGCCGGTGGAGCGACGGCCATGTCTGGGTGTCGCCCGAGCAGCACGGGAACCTGGTAAGTCATGCCTTACTGTGTCTGTGCGTGGGTCCAACGCGCTGACACGCGTGTCGTGTAGACGGCCGTGTTCAAGAACCAGATTGACTGGATCCCGCTGAGCACGGGGAGTATCCGGCCGACGCAGGGCCGCACGCTGGCGATCGCGCAGGTGTGCGGCGGCTCGCAGTCGTTCAACGCGGTCAACTCGCTGCGGATTCTGGGGCGGTGGATGCGCATGTTTGTCATCCCGAATCAGTCGTCGATTCCGAAGGCGTACACGCAATTTCCGGACGAGGGGCAGGCGGACGACCAGCGGTTGATGGCGAGTGGGAATCGCGACCGGCTGGTGGATTGTATGGAGGAGTTTGTCAAGTACACCATCGTGATGCGGCCCCACCTGGAACTTTTTGGGGATCGGTACAGCGAGCGCGAGGAGGCGAGGGTGAAGGCGGAAAAAGGGAAGAATACATAACGTTTGATTTGAAGGGGATAGGATTTAGAGATAGACAGGCTTAACCCTGCGAAGTACATCTTATGAAGAGTCTTAGTAATGCTTGTACAGCATGGTAGAGCCGGATCTTATCCGCGTCAGTCTGTCACCCATATGAGGACAATCTGAGTCGTTAAACTCGGAATAGGGAAAGACTATGTGTATCATTCTGTTATATTGAGTGTAGAATGTTTGGATGAAGGATAAATAGTCGTGGTGTGGTGGGTTGAGGTGACTGGTGTTAGAGGATGGTGAAGTATACAAGTGTACACTGGGGCATATATATATCTCATCATGGATGAACATTCTGATGCTACATAATCACGGCACATCGAGCAAAATCAATCGGAAAACTTCACAATGCACTTCAAATTACCGTACACATTCAAGTCATCTATTCCATTTACTCTATAGACGATGTTATGGCCAGGTATAGAGCCCAAAGTGAGATGTATCGGCATGCCGAACAATCGGGCCGAGGACCTGGGTCAGGCAGAGGGGTTCAACTGGGGTTCAACTTGGCATGCCATGGCATACATAATTACTGTACGTTGAGAATATGAATAATAATAATCATGATAATAATAATTGAGTATGCTCCATAAAGAACCCCGGTCTAGACAGCAATAGAATCAATTGGATTGAGTAAGGCATACGGAAGAGTGAAAATTTTCCTCTCGGTGGGGGCAACCCGAAACAAACCAGACAAACAGGAAAAGTTCGCTTGTGGCTAGCGCAGGCGAACAGGCCCCGCCCGAAAATATAAAAGGAGGCTCTCCCCCCATCATTCTGGAAATCAAGCGACTCTACGTACGTTCTCCTCCCCCCCTACCTTTGGGAACATCCTCCCTCTGGTTACTTTCTCTCATTGAACAATGTCACTAACAACCTCCCAGTTCAAAGAATCACTTTAGAGTAGACGTCTCTCATTGAGCTTTTCTAAAAAGCCACAGAATCTCCACCCTTGCTGATGACTGCTATGTCCTCGATGCCCTAAAGTGAAGCCGTGTTTACTTCCGCCGCGACCGCGTCCGTTTCCGCATCTCGAAACGCCTTGTCTTCGGACGAGCGTGTGTCGGGTGTCTGGGGCGGGCATCGGTCAAGGGAGTGGTGATGATCTTGACCTTGTCTTGACGTCGGACTTCGGTCGGTCGGACTTGGTGGGTGTCGAGGAGGTCTGAAAGGTGTTTTTATTTACCATTTATGTTGTGGAAATGGAGAGTTGCTCTATGCCCAGATAGTTTGAATCAATTTTTCTATGGACAATTCTTCTATACAGTATTCCTGTACCCTGAGACCATTCTTATCTTCCCTCTCCTCAGTCTATAAAGTGGATGGAATGAATAGTGTATTGTCGACAGATGCTTGAACTGTCTTATACCACCTGTCTATCATGGGTATCATATCATACATTCATCCATACTCCGTACATCTACTTCCCTTCTGCCTTGCCTTCACCCTCCTTCTTCGTCCCTCCCTTGTTCTTCGAACCCCGTCCACCTCGACCGCGAGACGATCCTCCCTCCGACTTCCCTCCGCGATTCCCATTCCCACTCCCACTTGCATTTGCATTCGCATTCCCTCCACCGCTCGTTCCCTCGCTGCGGTTCTTCCCCCGTCCCTTCTCCCCGCCCGGATTCATCTTCCGCTCCAGCACCACCACCTGGCTTTGCGCCACCGACACTGGACTCGCCGCAATCGCCTTCTGCAGTCCGTCCGGTTCCGCAAAGTCAACATACCCAAAGCCCTTCTTCTTGTCGATCTCCACCTTCACCACCTTCCCGAACGGCGTGAACGCTGCCTCCAGCAATGGCTCCGTCACTCCTTGCGATGGATTGGCGTGTTTCAAGAAGGCCTGTGTAGCTGTAGCTGTGGGCGGTGCTGATGCTTGCTTTCCCTTGCCAGATTTGGATGCCTTGGGTGTAGCTGTCGTAGCGGGAGGCGTGCTGGTGTCGGCGCGAGAGGACGCCGCCTCGCTCGGTGGTGCCGTATTTCCTTTAGATTTGGCGTTTTGAGAACCGCCTCCCTTCTTGTCCTTTTTGCCAGATTCTGACGATGCTCCACCTGCCTCAGTCTTCCCGGCGTCGGGGTCTGCGCCGCCGCCTTTCCCACCGCGGCGACGACCGCCGGACGGGGCGAGGCCTAGGTCTCGTTGGAGGATCTTGGCCGCCGCAGCGACATTCCCACGTTCGCGCTTGCGTTCTGATGTCGCGGGCGACTGGCCATCCTTGGGCGAGTTCTGGCCCGTAGAGGACTTGGATGCCTTGGCAACGTTCGCCGC
The DNA here is from genome assembly GCA_002927005.1 of Aspergillus pseudoterreus. Taxonomy (NCBI): domain Eukaryota; kingdom Fungi; phylum Ascomycota; class Eurotiomycetes; order Eurotiales; family Aspergillaceae; genus Aspergillus; species Aspergillus pseudoterreus. The sequence goes on along the minus strand of PIJX01000015.1, from coordinate 221,111 downwards.
TTGCTTGTTGGCGGCCTTCACGGCATCGCGCGTAGCTTTGTCCGTCTTGGACGATTTCTTCTCCGACTTCTCCCCATCCTTGTCCGAGCGCTGGAGCAGTTTCTTCGCCTGAACCTTTTCAGATTTCCCGTCTTTGTCGCCCCGGTGCTTCGATTTCCCAGACCCGTCTTTGGCTTTGTTGGCTTTCTTCTCCTTGATATACTGGATCAACGGCGTCGTTGTTATCGTTTCCTTTTTGTCTTCGGGCTCACCGGAGGCTTCCACGGGCGTGGGTTTGGCGATCGGCTGCGTCAGACTCTCCAGGAAGGCAATGAAGTCGGGATCCTGGTCAATCGTCCCTTGACGGGCGTCTTTGCGCACGCGGCTGCCGGGGATTTTGGCGTACGGGGCAAACTCCAACGCCGCCGGTCCCAAAAGCACCGGGTCGTTGGAAGTGTTCCGAGCATCAACGAAGGAGGTCTGGCGGACTTTGTTGGACAGCGGCACAATGTGGTCGCTGGAAACCACATGGATATAGGCGCGCGACGGTCGGGATGGTTTGGCGGGGCTATACCAGTATTAGTTTGCCTATACATCGAGATCTATATCAACGGCGACATACTCTTTCGACACCTTTCCGGGTTTGTACTGAAACCAATCTACTTTGCCGGCGCCCACCTTCCACTCATCACCGATAGCGGTCTCAAACTCACTTTGCGTCAGCCCCGGTGGAAGCCGACGGACGAGCAGCTTCAGGCGAGGCGCGGGCGGTTTGGGCGCCTTCTTTGGAGCGGCGGTAGGTGCATTCTTCTGCGTTGCGGCGACAGGGATCTGGAGGACTCCCCCGGAAGATTTACCTGTCGGAGCCTGTGCCATCATGAGGAGAGTTCATGGGATGGGGGAATGTGATGGGAAAGAAGTTGGAGGATGATGGGAGGAAAGAGAAGATCAGGTGCGGTACCAACGATTCCTCAGGCACCCAGGCCACTACGGCCGAGCACATCAGCCACCCACGCGGTCATCTCTGCGGGGAAACAACTCGCAACTGACCAGCTATCCTATACATATCCTCGTCATTCTATATCGGGTCTGCGGTCATCTGGCTCCCGACATTCACTCGCTTATGATCTGATTTTCTCTCAATTTTCCGTGACACCTTCTACCGAATCTCTCCCTAGTCTGCCACCCATAACCAGCCTGCTCCGTGCACCATGGTCGACAGTAAGGTGCCCCAGCCAGGGCCGGCCAAGTTGAAGCGCAATGCGGGACCCGATGAGTGGCTGGAAGCAGCAAAAGACTGCAAGTATCTCTCGGAAGCACACATGAAACAGCTGTGTGAGATTGTGAAGGAGTATATGATGGAAGGTGGGCTTTCTCCTCCGCCTTGCGCCCACTCGCCTGACCAGTGTGTTCTATACAGAATCAAACATTCAACCGGTCTCCACTCCCGTAACCATCTGTGGTGACATCCACGGCCAATTCTACGACCTTTTGGAGCTGTTCCGTGTTTCGGGCGGCATGCCTGATGGATCCGATGTCGAGCCTCCCAAAACATCCCCTTCCGTGATCACATCCGACGACATCGAACCCCCATCCACCATCACAGACCCGAAGCTGCGCAAGAAGTTGAAGAAAGGTGGGGATGGAGAGGAGGATGATGAGTCTGCTTCGAATACCAGTCAAAGGGGTCGCTCGGCCAGCGGGGGCTCTGGGGAGCTCGCTCTGAACCGGAATTTCGTCTTCTTGGGCGACTACGTTGACCGGGGCTATTTCAGTCTGGAGACGCTGACATTACTGCTGTGCCTTAAAGCGAAGTACGTTGGATGCAGTCAACTTTCGGAAGTGGACGTGAGTGCTGACCGCGATAGGTTTCCGGATCGGGTGACGCTCGTTCGTGGTAACCACGAGTCGCGACAAATTACCCAGGTGTATGGGTTCTACGAGGAGTGTTTCCAGAAATACGGTAATGCATCGGTATGGAAGGCCTGCTGCCAGGTCTTTGACTTTATGACGTTGGGTGCTATTATAGATGGCCGAGTGCTGTGTGTCCATGGGGGCCTGAGTCCCGAAATCCGGACCCTGGATCAGGTCCGCGTGGTTGCGCGGGCCCAGGAGATTCCCCACGAAGGCGCGTTCTGTGATCTCGTCTGGTCGGATCCTGACGATGTGGAGACGTGGGCGGTTAGCCCTCGAGGAGCCGGTATGGTGACAACCCCACAGATGATGTCTCCAAGCTAATAGATCATGTAGGATGGCTCTTCGGTGACAAGGTGGCGGATGAGTTCTGTCACGTAAACGATCTGACGCTCATTGCGCGCGCACACCAACTGGTGAACGAGGGCTACAAGTACCATTTCGCCAACTCGAACGTGGTGACGGTGTGGAGTGCCCCCAACTACTGCTATCGCTGCGGCAATCTGGCGTCGGTCTGCGAGGTGGGCGAGGACCTGCGGCCGACGTTCAAGCTCTTCAGCGCCGTCAGCGACGACCAACGACACGTGCCCACATCGCGGCCGGGCCGCAGCGAATATTTCTTGTAACAATATCGCATGGAATTGTCTGCTTGCCCGTGACCTTCCAGACCTGGTCTGGTGGCACGGGGTCAATGATTTGCACCGGCGCTGGCGTTCGGGGACGTACATGGTTACGGGTCCCTGCTCCCATCGAGCAGGGACAGGGGATGGTTATCTTATATACCTCGGGTGACGATTAGAGCATAATTAATGACGGTCATTATGCATCGAGTTGTCTGGTGTTCAGCCCTGTAATGCATCGTATCATCGAAGTTTGTGCAATCTTTGACCTGACCTGGTGGCACGATGACTTCGGCTATTAGGGACCGAGTCGGCATACCCCAGGTCGGGAAAGATTTATCCATGCCACGGCATTGAGTTACCGTGCCTGGTGTTTTGTACTCCGGACGGGGCTCCGGATATGCGGAGGATTGTGTGGCTGCTGGTTGGGTCAGTGGCTGCCAACCCCGGAATGCATCCCGGGGTGTCGGGACTCATCCCGGAGACACATACATAAATCACTTCTATACCACTCATTCTCTTCGCCTTCATTCTTCTTTGCTTTTTGACCCATATTCTGTTGGATTCAAACCGGGGGCTTATATTCACTTTAGTTACACCTCACAATGGTCGAAAAAGTGGACGTCCTCATCTGCGGTAGCGGATCGGCTGGTCTCTGTGCCGCAACCTGGCTGGCTCGCTATGGCATTCGCTGCAAGGTGTTGGAACGTCGCGACGGCCCGATGACCATGGGCCAGGCCGACGGCGTGCAATGCCGCACGGTCGAGATCTTTGAAAGTTTCGGGATCGGCGAGGAGCTTCTGCGCGAGGCCTACCATGTGCTTGAGGTGGTGTTCTGGGCGCAAGACGGCAACGGAGTGATCCAGCGGACTGGCCGCACGGCTGATACGCAGCCGGGTCTCTCCCACCAACCCCATGTCATCCTCAATCAGGCTCGCATCAACATGCTCATGATTGAGGCCATGCGGCGCTTCAACTACCAGGAGATCGACTACGGGTACGATATCAAGAGCGTCGAGGTCGACAGCGAGTTGGCCAAGGATCCTGCCGCGTATCCGGTCAAGGTCACGGCTGAACGGGACGGAAAGCTGGAGTACTTTGAGGCAAAGTATGCCATGGCCTGTGATGGAGCCCACAGCACCGTTCGTCGCTCGCTGGGATACACCATGGTTGGCGACAGCACGGACGCTGTCTGGGGTGTCATGGATATGATCCCCCGGACGAACTTTCCTGATATTCGCAAGAAGGCTACCGTTCGGTCCAAGGCTGGTAACTTGCTGATTATCCCGCGCGAGGGGGATAACTACAATCTAACCCGGTTCTACATTGAGCTGCCTGCCGGCACGAAGGCAAAGGAAGTCAAGCTCGAAGACTTGCAGCAGACCGCTAAGAAGATCCTGAGTCAGTACGAGGTGGAGTTTGTCGAGACGGTGTGGTGGTCTGCGTATGCTATCGGCCAGCGTACAGCCGACCACTTCCATAAGGATTTCCGCGTCTTCCTGGCCGGCGATGCCTGTCATACCCACTCCCCGAAGGCTGGCCAGGGCATGAACGTCAGTCTGCAAGACGGCTATAATATGGGCTGGAAGCTCGCCTCCGTGCTGAAGGGTCTGGCACCTCCCTCGCTTCTCGAGACGTACGTCCTCGAGCGCAGCAAGACCGCTATCGACCTGATCAACTTCGACCGCTACTTCTCCGGGCTGTTCTCCGGCGGAAAGGTGTCCCCGGCTGAGTTCCAGGAGGGATTCATCAAGTCCGGCAAGTACACGGCCGGTCTGACTGCCAAGTACGACAAGTCTCCGCTGACCGCCGACGACGGCGACGCCGAGAAGCTGGCTGCAAATGTGGTGGTCGGGATGCGCCTGCCCAGCTCGCAGGTGGTGCGCTTCTGCGATTCGAAGCCGGTGCAGCTGATGACGTCGTTGAAGTCGGACGGCCGCTGGCGCGTCATGGCGTTTGTTGGGGACCTGAAATCAACTGAGAACCAGGCCCGGTTGACTGCTGTACGTTTGACCACCTCGGTATCTGTGCCTGCAGGAGTACTAACAGCAATGTAGCTCGGCAACTACCTCAGCTCCGCCGAGAGCCCTCTTCTGCGCTTCACGCCCAAGGGCGGGGACATCGACAGCCTGATCGAGCCTATTTTGGTGGCGCACGGTCAGCGCCATGAGACGGAGCTCGAACAAATCCCCGAGATCTTCTACCCGTTTGCAGGCAAGAACCACATTCGCGACTTGCATAAGATCTTCTTCGATGACGAGAGCTACAACAAGGGCCATGGGCGGCTGTACGAGTATCTGGGCATCAGCCCCGAGAGGGGAGCGATTGTGATTGTGCGGCCGGATCAATGTGAGTGTCATCACCCTAGGATGTGAATCTATCGTAGTAGAGTGCTGCGCTAATGGTGTTCTAGACGTCTCTGCTGTTTACAGTCTCGATGACTACGTCCAGGTCGGCAAGTTCTTCGACGGCTTCTTGATCCCGCAGGACAAGCAGCAGGCGAAGCTCTAATGCATGTTGGGACGGGAGTTATGATAACGAGCGTTGCATTGTATATAGCTGTTGCATAGTATAGATATCGTATATATTGGTTATCTCGTATTCGAGTTGAACGACGCCAAGCCTCATCTCGTAAACAAACCAACTCCAACCTCGCCTCCAGATAAAACCACTACAACAGACTCATAAAGAGCACGAGCACAAGTACGGGCACGAACATGGAAATCGCACCACATCTCTCCGAATTCACCCTCCCCCTCCCCGCCTTCTCCAAAACAAGACCCCATCTAACCGACTTCGTCGTCGGCGGCCTCATCTTCTCCAAGCCACACCCCACCGATCAAACCACAGCCCCCCGCATCCTGTTACTGCAGCGCGCCGCAACCGACGCCTTCCCCGGCTTCTGGGAAGGCCCCGGCGGCCTGGTCGAGTCGACCGACGCCTCGATCGTGGCCGGGGTCGCGCGCGAAGTCCTCGAGGAAAGCGGGCTGCACGTGTGTCGCGTGGTCGATCTGGTCGCGGTCGATGAGTGGGTGAAGCTGAAGCCGGACCGGGTGCATCGCGTGGCGAAGTTTACGTTTCTGGTTGAGGTGGAGGAGGCGCAGGCGCAGTCAGACACGAAGGCAGGCCTGGCGCGCTGGGAAGAGGGCGTCTTGTTGGCGCCGGAGGAGCATCAGGCGTTTGTGTGGGCGACAGAGGAGGAGGTGAGAGAGGGGGTTGAAGGGGGAGAGCGGGCGAAGTATCGGTTTGTCGGGGTGCAGGGGGAGAATTTGTTGAAGGCGTTTGGGATGGTCAAGGGTGATGGTGGGTCTTGTATGTAGATGGGGATGCAGTGTATAGACTCTAGGATGTCAATATTGAGTCGATATCGTATATTATGTATTATGCTAGGCAATGTTGTCTTCCGCCGGCAGCGCCCCCTCCGCCTGCATCTCCAGCGCCACCTCGTCCACCTCCCTCCATACACGCAGCAGATTCCCTCCGGCCACTTTTCCCGCGTCGTGGTCGCTGACGCCTCGGCGCAGGAGCTCAGCGATGAGCGCAGGGAACGTGGACACGTCCTCGAGACCGCGCGGGGTGCTCATGATCCCGTCAAAGTCGCTCCCCAGCCCGACGTGGTCGAACCCGATCAAGCCGCCGATGTGCATGATATGGTCCGCGACGCGCTCCAGCGTGGCGTGCTCCGGGTCGAGAGCGGGTATACCACTCGGATCATCCGAGGCGACGCACGAGATGAAATCCGGCGAAAAGTTGACCATCACCAGCGAGCGCCGCGCCTTGACCAGCCGCAGGACGTCGTCGGGGACGTTGCGGGGATGCGGACAGACGGCATACGCGGAGCTGTGGCTGAAAATCACGGGCGCGCGACTCCCTGCCCAGTCGTCCTTCCCGGCGCCGAGCACATCGCGCATGGTGTCGGCGCTGACGTGCGCCAGGTCCACGATCATGCCCAGCCGGTTCATCTCGGCGACGAGCGTCTTGCCGGCGGCGCTGACTCCGTGCCAGAGCGGGTCGGCCTTGCGCACGCCGCTGCCGTCGGGCGTGCTGACGATGGCTGCGTCGGCGTAGATGTTGTGGCAGTTGTGGGTGAGCGTGGCGTAGGAGACGCCGCGCGCGTGGAACGTGCGCAGGTGCGCGAAGGAGTTGCCGATGGAGTGCAGGCCTTCGATGCCGAGCGGCGAGATGATTTTGCCTTCGTAGAAGGCTTGCAGCGCGGTGGTGCCGTTGGGCGGCTTGGAGAAGGTGCCTGGATAGGCTGTCTGCAGGCGCGACATGAGATCGACCTGTTCGAAGGTCTGACGGACGCCTGTGGATGTGAGTGGTTGGATGGAATGAGTTGGTTGGTTGGTTAGACGTACTTGATGCGTAGTTGGCGTCGGAGAGGTCCGTCCCGTTCTTGGGACATTCGACGTATACACTCCAGAACGTGCCGCCGACCTTGCCTTGCGCCAGTCGTGGTAGATCGACGTGACCGGCCAGGCCGCCTTGAGTGAATGGCGAGGTGAAGTTCTCTTGATAGATGTGGTTCTTATAGAGAAAGCGAAGCAAGATCGCAAGGTCGTCATGGCCGTCTGCGCATGATTAGACTGGGTCTGCGTCGGGAGTTGAGAAACTTACCGATGAGAGGAGTCTTTGATAGAATCCTATTCACTCTATCCTCTATGCTGGGAGGGTTATCGCTGGCTCTGATATGCAGCATCAGCAGCCCTGCCATCAGCAGCGTCAATCCCAGACGAGCCATGTTTCGTAGGAGGGATGAATGTCTGGAATGATCCTGTACGATGGCCGGTTCTGAGCCGGAGTAGTGAGGGAGGAGACTCTCCTTGGACGACATTGTACCACCGGGACTCCTGCGAGATGCGCGCTCCGTAAGGGATGCTGATGCGGAGTTCATGCATCCGTCGGATGATACGGATTACCGCTTTGGGAATTCCTGCCTTATCTCCCAGGCATACAGGCACCACTGTGGGAGCCAATCAGAGTGGAGAGGTGCCACCATCCACTGATTACATAAGCTCTCCAATATTTCCATTTCCATTCAATATCTTCATTTCTTCATTTCTTTCTTTCTGCTTCTCCATCGCTCCCCTTCTCTTCGTTCTCTAGTGCCTCTGCGATGCTGACTTAGTGACTTCTGTCACATATCCGCCTCTGCTTTTCCAGAGAATCAACATGGCCGAGGTCTCTTTTGAAGGGGGTAAGTATGCTTCATCCCACTACCTATGCAGTACCAGTCTGACATCGCACATAGGCCTCGTGTCTTTCTGGCACTCTTACCGCGCTCCCCTCCTTGTCCTGTTCCTCACTGGTTTCATCGTTGTGCGCGCATATCGCAATCTATCTTCCAAGTCGAAAACACCATCCGCCTCGTCGATTCCTCCCACTCCGCGAAGCCCGTCGCCCGTGAACAATGAGAAACCAAAGGAAAAGGCCATCACCTCGGCTGCAGCTGAAAAGAGCGACATTACCTCCCCGAGGAGCCCCTCGCCAAAGTCGACAGGCCCGAAGAGAGTGACCGGAAAGAAGCCGCTGAAAGTCGCCGGTCGGCGCGCCACCTCGGAAGAAGCCCCTCTATCCTTCATCCAGCCCATTATCTTCTTCGCCTCTCTGACCGGATCGACGGAGCGGTACGCCAAAATCTTGCTGGAGGAACTGCAGACCGCCGCGCGCGACCGTGCCGACCCCGACAACCGCGAGCGAGGCCTTCTCCCTCCTCAGATCCACGACCTCTCCTACGTCGACTTCGACGACTTCTTTACCTCGGCGCCGAAGCCGCCATCGACCTCCCCGGGCACCCGATACGTCTACTGCATGCTGATTCCCTCGTACAACATTGACACCGTTCTGAACACCTTCCTGAGTCATCTGGATGAAACGCACCACGACTTTCGCATTGACACCGCACCCTTGTCCAGTCTAGCTGGCTACGCCGTCTTTGGATTCGGAGATAAAGAGGGTTGGCCCACCGAGGAAGAAGGATTCTGTTCGCAGGCTAAAGAACTGGACCGATGGATGGCCAAGCTGACGGACCGGAAGAGAGCCTACCCGCTCGGGTTTGGCGATGTCAAGAGCGACGCTGAAACCGCTTTGAAGGAGTGGTCGCATGGACTTCAGGACATTCTTGGCGACATTGTCGAACACGGTAGTCTGGGTGAAGGCGCTCCTGGAAGCGGAGACCCCCTGGAGAGCGATGAGGAAGATGTGGACGATGAAGGACAGACCAGCCGTAAGCGGACCAAGGCTCAAACGGTCGTCGATCTGGAGGATATCAAGATGGGCGCTGATGGTCAGAATGCTGGAGGGTCGCCCATCCCGGTCGATTTCACCACGGGAGGAAAGTCGGCTGCGCCCTCGAGCCAGGGAACGGAAAAGGAGATGGTTCCTACCACGTCGCCGACCTACGCTGCGCTCACCAAACAAGGATACACGATTGTTGGCTCTCACTCGGGTGTCAAGATCTGCCGCTGGACCAAGTCTGCCCTGCGTGGCCGCGGTTCGTGCTACAAGTTCTCGTTCTATGGAATTCGCTCGCATCTGTGCATGGAGGCGACGCCGTCGCTCTCCTGCAGCAACAAGTGTATCTTCTGCTGGCGACACGGCACGAACCCGGTGGGCACTACGTGGCGGTGGAAGGTGGATTCGCCAGAACTCATTTTCAACGGAGTGAAAGAAGGCCACTACAAAAAGATCAAGCAGCTGAAAGGGGTGCCCGGTGTCCGAGCGGAACGGTTCGCTGAGGCGATGCGCATCAAGCACTGCGCCCTGAGTCTGGTGGGCGAGCCGATTTTCTACCCGCACATCAACCGGTTTTTGGACATGCTTCACAGCGAGCACATTTCGAGTTTCCTCGTCTGCAATGCGCAGCATCCCGACCAGCTCGAGGCGTTGCATCGCGTGACGCAGCTGTACGTGTCCATCGACGCCAGCAACCGGGAGAGCTTGCGCAAGATTGACCGTCCCCTCCACCGAGACTTCTGGGAGCGGTTCCAGCGGTGCCTCGATATTCTGCGGGAGAAGCGTCATGTGCAGCGGACGGTCTTCCGTCTCACGTTGGTGAAGGGATTCAACCTGGACGATGAGGTCGTCGGATACGCCAACCTTGTCGAGAAAGCGTTGCCCTGCTTTGTCGAGATCAAGGGCGTGACCTATTGCGGCACCAGCACCAGCGCGGGAGCCGGACTGACCATGCAGAATGTCCCGTTTTACGAGGAGATCCAGACGTTCGTCCTCGCCCTGAACGAGGAGCTCGAGCGCCGCGGCCTGAAATACGGCATCGCAGCCGAGCATGCGCACAGCTGCTGCGCGTTGATCGCATCGGAGCGGTTCCATGTGAATGGCAAATGGCACTCGCGCATCGACTACGACCGGTTCTTTGAGCTGCTGGAGAAGGAAAAGGCGGATGGCACGTCGTTCACCCCGGAGGATTACATGAAGGAGACGGAGGAATGGGCGCTCTGGGGGAATGGGGGCTTCGACCCGAACGACGAGCGGGTGTATAGCAAGGGGAAGAAGAAGAAGATGGCGCTTGCTGGAGCTGGAGCTGAGTAGCTGCACCTCCATATGGTTATGCCACTCTGATATACTGGCTAACAGCAACGCACAAAAAGTTCGCTTGATGACAACTACATCGACATGTACATACATTACGACTGGTTATATGATTACGTTCATTGCCCCGTAGGAATCACCGCATGCCATATCTCCTACTGGACATCTCATGCAACGTCATTCCCATGTACTACTATACTCCTACCCAGTAGACTCCTTCGTCCCAGGCGCATCACTCGGCTGCCACGCCTTGAACTGCCGCGCCGGCAGCCCCAGCTCAAACATATGGTCAATCTCCATGGGCGTGCGATTCCTCATCTCCGGCACGACAAACCACGTACCCACCAAGCCCAGCAGACACAACCCCGTATACACAAACCCCGTCTTCGCCCGCAACGCGCCCTCATCAGGGTTAAAGATATACGGCAGCACGAGCCCAAACACCCCATTCGACAGCCCATTCACCAGCCAGCCCAGACCCTGCGACTTGGCCCGCAGCGTCAACGACGACGCCTCCGCGCCGACCACATACGACGCCGGCCACACGCTCACCCCACACACGCTAATCACCACCATCATCGTGACCGCCGACCACCACACCGTCACAACCCCCTCGAAACACCCGGCAATCCCCATCCCCGTCCACAGCACCGTGCTCACCCCCAGCCCGAACAGCATCAGCGGCACGCGCCCGAACCGCGCCAGCGTCCACATGCTGACGATGTTCGCCACCAGCCCCAGCGCGATCCCCACCTGCAGAAACAGCAGGCTGTTCGTCGCCCCCATCCCCACCATCTGCAGGAAGTAGCTCGCCTTGGCCAGCAGCGTCAGCCCGAACAGCTGCGGGACGAGATTGGCGAACAGCACGAGCAGCGTGCGCCGCCGGTTGACCCCGCGGAAGCACCAGATGTAGGAGTCGGGTTTGCGGCGGCCGCTGCCCCCGGCGGGGGAGGCAGGCTCGTGCTCCAGCCGGATCGACAGCTGGAGCTGGGCGATGGCGGCGTCGGAGTCTGCGCGGGCGGAGTCTAGACGGCGCTGGGCGGCGCGGGCGGCGGACAGGCGGTTCCTGCGGACGAGATACGCCGGGCTCTCGGGGAGGAAGACGGCGACGACGAGCGGCAGGGCGGAGAACGGCCACATGGAGATGAAGCAGCGCAGGTAGCCCGTGGCGCCGGGGAGGTGTAGCGAGGTGAAGACGACGACGGAGCCGACGAGCTGGCCGAGGAGGGTGAAGAGCGGGAAGAAGGCGAGGAGGGGCCCGCGCAGGGGCGGCGGCAGCACCTCGGACATGTAGGTCTGGGTGGTGCACATGAGCATCTGCACGGCGTAGCCCTGGACGAACTTGGCGACGAAGAAGACAGCGCGGCGGGCGTCGATGGCGGCGGGCAGGTTGGAGACGTAGGCGACGGCGACGCCGGCGGCGGAGACGAGGCTGGCCAGGGCCAGGGCGAGGCGGCGGCCGGTGCGATCCTGCACGAAGCCGCCGGAGAGCGCGCCGAAGATGCCGCCGATCGGGTTGGCGACGTTCCACAGGCCGAGCCAGAGGGAGGGGACGATGAGATGGCCGTCTAGACGGCGGCCGAAGTCGTGTCTAGGGATAGAGGGTTAGAGGGGGAAGTATGTGGGAGGTCGTACTGGTGTGCTGCACGTACTGGAAGTTGGGCATGGAGGAGACGTTGCCCACGATGACCAGGTCATAGCCGTATAGCAGGATGCCCGTGGTGAGCGCCAGACAGTATGCGGCGACCTTGGGCGACTGCTTCAGGTCGGCGATGAGCGAGGTGTTCTTGGCCGTGTCGCTGGCGGCGGAGGTTGTGTTTTCGACATGTTCGACGGACGGTTTGGGATGCATCTCGCTCTGGCTTCAGGATGGTGTTGCTCAGGGCATCTGGGGCAGACGCCGCTGGAGGCGACCAGCATATGTATCTCGTCGCAGCCTCGGCTGGCGCAACACCAAGACATCGCTCAATCTATCCAGACCGATTGGGAATGCGGTGTTTGTCCAAGCGCACGCTGGTTGGCACACATCGCAGCTAGCAGGCGGGGTTTTGACGGTTGATCCCCGCATGATCAGGATGAGCAGGATCGTCGATGCAACCTGAGTGAGCTAGAGGGAGTAGAGCGTATGTGGTCGATGTCATAGGTGTGGTTGTGGTTGTTGTGGTGAAGTATGTGATGTTGATGTGAGGTTGTGCCAGAGGTACTGATGGAGATACTGACCATACAGATTCTCGTCAGTCAGCACGGCTGACGGAGTTAGCTGTCTGAATGGCAATCAACATGCAGCTTGCCATGTTTCAGACCACTCCGACTGAGACTGACTGGGGAAGAAAGAATGTTGCACAGTCAACGGCCTGCAACAGTCTGTAACAGCCTGCATCCGCCTGGTCTAGGGTACAGCCTGCGGTGAGAACCTAAATGCAACAAAGGCATTGTCCTCATTGTCCATTGTCTGCTCTCCTAAAGACATCCGATGCCAGCCACCAATCGGGGCATAAGGGCTTTGGGGATCCGACCGTTGCTGATCAGCCACTGCCACACTACTAGTAGTTATGACTGTAACGTCAGGAGATGCAGATACGGAGTAGAAGCTAGACTACTAGACTGCAGGAGACGGAGATACGGAGTACAAGACAGACTACCAGACTACTCCGTACAGGAGAGGTCAGGCAAATCCCTAGCGTAAAGAGTCTAGACGCCGACCCGTCGCCATGTGGATTCATAAGACGTGGGATTTCTACTCTGGGTATCGTCTCTGCACTGGTACATAGTTGGTGGCGTTCTGGAAGACGATCAGCAGTGCATCCGTATTCCGCGAGACACTGTCATCGTGAGAGCACAGATTCGTCTTCATCAGGAGTTACTAGTATATGTACGGAGCACAGATCCTCAGCACTACTACTGTACACCCGAAATCCGCCGAGCTACAGCCGTCTGCAAGTCATCATGATCAGATCATACTATAAGACGGCGACTATAATAACACGCCGGCATAACTCCGCATGTGACAGCCGAGCCCTAACTTGCCTCGTGCTGCTGTGTGAACCTTTCGAGGAAATGAGCATTTCCCGACGATACTATAGATCAACCCCATATTGTTTCTATATTTACCGTCGTCTGCTTGCTGTCCAGGTCAGGGGCAAACTGCCTGCCAAAAGGCCCAAAACCGGCCCAAAAATACCGTCCCAACCCGCGGCGACCCGGCAATACGAACTACTGTAGTTAGTCTACTCCATACTAGGCAGTCCAAGGGGAATCCGTTAGTTCGACACTACGACAACTCCTGCAGAGATTAAACCCCGCTGCCTGGGGTCCGACCACCGAAATTGGACTGGAGCCTGCCAAGGAGGTGGCCAGGATCGATATGGTTCGTTAACTATGCCTCGGTCTGTGTACTCCAGACTCTTCACAAGGGGCAGTCTACCGCGTAAGGAGTCTCAGAGTCGAAGATAGTGCCCTAGTGCAATACGACCTGCTCACCGTGGATTCTCCTCGGGCTGGTTTCATGAAGAAACGGCGGAGGTGGCTTCGTCTGCTGGCTTCGTCGACCGTCAAAGACTGCACGGTGGACCCGCATATCCCGTTGCTCCAATTTTTCTCTCGACCAGACAATTGCCGATGCACGACATGGCGTTGGAGAAGTCATCTATCTGCGGCTTGGGATTAACGTGGATTAACGTCTGGATTCCGGCTGTCTGTCCAGAGTTCGCAACCGTTCGAACCATGCGTGGACCACGAGCCGTCCAGAGCCGAATATCAACCGTCGAGACTGCCCATGTACCAGCACTCGACCCTGCAGACAGCAAGATACCCCTGCGGGTGTCTGTCGATCACGGAATCTCCCCGGCGACATGCCTTTCTCCTGAAGTATCGTACGTATTTACAGCATCCGGACTCGCCGCGGTCTTCACTACCGAGTTGGGATCTCCGCCGTGGACGGTGGATCAACCACGCACCAGGGCCAAATCACCGGCCTATAACAGCCGGTTCTATACTGTCTTCCTCTGGGCCGGGTGGGCAGACCGTATTCCTCCATCCACCGCCGGCCAGGGGAAAAGAAAGAAAAATAACAGCCGCCGTCCGTCTCCTGTCAGATCCATAGGGGCGGAGCACACCATGGTTCTCCTGCAGCACAAGCGAGCCAGTCACCACCCATCCCGACAGCGCTCTATATCCACCCCGTTGGTTGATCGTCCTGCTTTGGTGATAGTCGCTGGGACAGACGGAGTCCGAGGAACTAACTGACTAACTACTGGTAGTCCAGGGAGTCCGCTGGTCTGGGACGGGGCAGAGCAGAAACTTAGCTCGTCGTAGGGGCCCGCGGCAGTTAGTTAGCCTGTCAGGCAGGGTGTCGTTCGATCCGCCGCGCAGCCATAAGATCTTTAATAAATCCATAAATACTCACGCCATCCCCACCGCACCTCCCCCTCCCGCCGCGTCCTGACTCAGATTATGCCCTCGCCAGACCAGGATGGAGAGCGAGGACAACCGCAGCCTGGAAGTCCGGGCCGTGGCCGCCGCCTTCTTTTCGGCCGCCTCGATAGCCGTCATCCTGCGCTGCTACGTGCGCGGCTGGGTGGTGAAGGCGTTTGGCTGGGATGATGCGGTCATGGTGCTTGCCCATGTAGGTTCAGGTCTATCCGTTCGTTGTTGCACTGCGATGAGATACTGATGATAGTCGTGGACAGCTCTTCTACGCCATGTTCTCCGGCAGCATGATCGGCGGCAGTCTGTACGGCACCGGCCGCAAGTTCCAATACCTCGATGAGCACCAGCGCGTCACGGCGATGAAGTACTGGTGGCTGTGCGAGATCGCCTACTGCTTCGCCTCCGTCGGCTGCAAGGTGTCCGTCTGCATCTTCCTCATGCGCATCACCGTAGCCCGCCTGCACATCTGGACCCTGTACAGCGTCATGGCCATGACCGCCGTCGCCGGGCTGGTCTTCATGCTCATCATGCTGCTACAGTGCCGGCCGTTGCAGTTCTTCTGGACCCGCAAGGCCTTCGACCCGGCCATTCCGGGCCACTGTCTCGACATGGAGATTATCGTCGCCATGACCTATGTGTATAGTGCGTTTGCGGCGATTTGCGATTTTACCGTGGGCATCCTGCCGATTTTTCTGGTGCGGAAGTTGCATATGAAGCGGAAGACCAAGATTGCGGTCGTGGGTATCTTGAGTATGGCGTGCATGTATGTCCTCGCCCCCCTCGGCCTGGTTGTGAATAGCTTCATACTAACTGACCAGTGCCTCCTGCGCCGTCATCATCCGTCTCCCCTGGGTATCGACCTTTTACGACCCCGACTTCCTCTGTACGCTCGATGCCTCCTTCTCCTCTCCCACACACTAACACTAAAATAGTCTCCACCGTCGAAATTGCCCTCTGGTCCAACATCGAAACCGGCCTCGGCATCACCGCCGGCAGCATGGCCACGCTCCGCCCGCTCCTGCGCCACTGGTTCGGCTCCAACGCCGACTACTCGTCCGGCATGCCCGGCGTGTCCGGGTCGCGATCGCGCCGCCCGCCAGGCGCCAGCCGCGACCGCCCGTTCCCGCTGGGCTCGCTGGATGAGCACACGCAGAACCGCCTGCGCCCGGACAAGCTGGCCGTCACCGTGACCACCGTGCAGAGCACGCAGAACGAGACCACGTGGCGCGGCTCGAGTAGCCCCAGCAGCAGCGAGGAGCGGCTGACCTTTGAGCGGCCGCCGCCGATGCCGTCGCTGGAGTCGGGCGAGATGGGGCTGAGTATTCATCGCACGTTTGAGGTGACCAGTTCGGCGGGCCCGGGGACGGGGACCTCGGAGAGTATTCGGGAGCATGTGTAGATTTCTTTGTGTTAGTCGTATATAGATAAAGTATTTTTAATGCATACGAGGGATGACCGCTTGGTGTAGGTGTAGCTGTAAGGTGGGATTGTAGGGTAGATGCTTGCTATGTACACAAGGTGCAGGTTAGGCTGCGTGCAGGAATGACTGCACCACCTCCGTAAACGCAGCCGGCTGCTCGACCATCGGCAGGTGTCCGGCCTTCGGCACGATCTTCAGCTCGGCACCGCCCTTCAAGTCCGCCGCCATCTGCTGCATGGTCTTGGGGAGCACGCCGTCGCCCTCGCCGGCGACGAACAGCCCGCGCACCTGCGCGGCGGCCATGCGGCCGCGCACGTCGTACGCGCACAGCGCGTTGACGGCCGTGCGGAAGCCGTGCAGGCTGTTGGTGCGGACGATCTCCTTCACGCGCGCCGGCACCTCCGGCTGCGTCTCGTACGACTCGGGCACCATCCACCGGCGCGTGGTGGCCTCGGCCAGCGACTCGCCGACGATGGGCTCCTGCGTGGCGGGCGCCACGGCGCCGTCGGCCTCGGCCATGGCTACGCGGTCGCCCCAGGCCTTGCGGTTGGACTCGGGCGCCGAACTGTTGGTGTCGCAGGCGATGAAGCGCGTCACGCGCGTCGGGTACAGCAGCGCCGTGTTGAGCACCGTCACGCCGCCCAGGCTGACGCCGATGAGGGTGGCCTGCGGGATGCGCAGGGCGTCTAGCAGCGCGATGATGTCGGACGCCAGCAGGTCGATGGTGACGGGCTGTGCGCCGCACTGGCTGGTCCGGCCGCGCGTCTGGTAGCGCAGGATGCGGAAGCGCTGGTTCTCCGGGCGCGCCAGGAACGCGTCCACGAACCCGTCCCAGATGCTGTAGTCGACCAGGATGGAGTTGCTGAGCACGATGACCGGGCTGTGCGGGTCCGTGCTGCCCTCCAGCCGGTAGGGGAGGTCGACGCCGTCGGCGGTCGTGACGAAGGACTCGACGGCCGGGCGCGTGGGCGACGGCAGCGTGCGGGTGCGCCCGTCGTTGGAGGCCCACGGCCCGGCGACGTCTTTCGAGGCGAGGGAGGCCAGCTCGCGCGGCGCGGGGCCGAACGTGTACGCCCACTCGTAGACGCGCCGCTTCTTGTCGATGACGGTGTCGGCCATCAGGCGGTTGCGCCAGGGGGTGTTCATGGCGGCCTGGTGCTCGGGGCCGCCCAGGCCGTTGGCGGCGCGGTACTCATGCAGGGAGATGAACTCGCGGGGGGCGTTGGGGTCGATGGCGGCGGTGACGAAGAGCCGGCTGCGACGCCAGCCGGGGACGCGCGACAGCATGGGGATGTGCTCGTCGCGGTACCAGTTCTGGAGGTCCGCTTCCTTGGCGACGTCGGCGGGGATGGTGGTGGAGACGGCGATGAGGACGGAGCCGGCGGCGTCGGTGTCGGGAATGTTCTCCAGAGGCTGGTAGTCGGCGGCCTTTTGGTCCTGGAGGAGGTCGTACAGCCGGCGATCGACGGCAATCTGGGCCATGGTCGCCTTTTCGCGTGGGGTCTTGATGCCGTCCCCACGCAGGGCCAGATAGGTCTCGCGGGTCAACTCGACCATGTCGGTGATGTCGTACAGGGCCACCCACTCAGGTTCCTGGCCATCGGTGGCCCGGTAGCGGAAGCCATTGGTGACAAACGGCAGACGCAGACGCAATGGACCGTGTTCGGAGTTGTACCAGTCGTGAAACTGGGCCGCGGGGAGGGAATCGCGGGGATGCATGGTCACGTAGAGGAGGCCGGGGGTCGCCATGGTTGATAGGAGTCGAAGGAGTCGTCAGTCGTTAGGGATCGTTAGGTGAGGGTGAGTTGGTGCAGGAGAAGGTTAAGAAAGATATGTCCCAATACTGTGGACATCTTGAGTGTTCTCCCAGAGGCCGGATCAGAGGACCGCCGATTGACTGCCGACCGCACAGCCGAGTGAAGTCATCGGGATTGAGGGGCCGTGAGAGCCGGAGTTGGGGGTATGGTGGTGACTGTGGGGATAAGATGGTGCAAAATGAGAAGAGGAGTAGGGTAGATTAGAGTAGATCATGAAGGAAGAGAGTGTGAAGATGAGAAGGAGACAAGGAGAAAATGATGAGAAGAAGATGAAGATGATGAAGATGAAGAGACAGAAAGGGTGGAATGCCTGGTTTCTCAGGCACCAAGTCGGGGGCCTATACAAGCTTACCTAGGTAGAAGATACTACCTATGGAGTAACCTATAGATCTATATAGTCAGACTGATGAATGGCTATATATACATAACGATGATGGACGATGGAACAATTATTGGATTACTCGGAGTGATAGTGGTCGTGGAATATATCTCTCCATCTATACATCTATGCAAGTAGGAGTAGTGAATTCCTACGAGTCTTCTCTTCCGTAGACTGTTAATACACATATAATGCATCTCTGTTACTTATGTGCACCCACTATATCCAGATGCTCACGTATCTATATCGGTACATGCATTCATCAGTTTAAGCTAGTTATAACAGGCATACTAACTCCCTATACATCTCCAGTCGTGACGCCATACTCAGAATCACAACCACACAAGGCTTGCTAACACGATCTATGCGACTCCATCATCTATTCATTAATCATACCAAATAGCGTTCATGCCAAATCCCTGCTCCGGAATGTCTACCCGCGCCACCCGCGCCAGGTTCTCCTCGCGGAACCGATAAATCTCCACAAACCCCAGCTGGTCATCGCACAGCGCCAACCACTCGTCGCTAAAGTCACACGGGCTGACCGCGTTGGAGTGCCCGCCGCTGGTCGACGTCGGGTGGATCCAGAGCTGCCGCTCGATGTTGCCGTGCGCGCCCAGCTTGAACGCCGTGATGTAGCCCGTCACGTCAAAGTGGTTGCTGCGCGTCGTGGCGAAGAGGTACTGGCCGTTGCGCGTGGTGAAGGTCACGTCGCCGCGGTACTTGTTGCGCGGCGGGAGGCCCGGCGGCAGCAGCGGGTACTTGATGTGGGTGTAGACGGGCTTGTGCGTGCGCTCGTCGATCACGTAGACGGCCAGGTTGTTGCCCGCCTCGTTCAGCACGTACAGGTACTTGCCACTCGGGTGCATCTCCACCCAGCGCGGGTGGTCGTCCGGGTGCGGCGCGTCGACGCAGTCCACCAGGGTCAACTGACCCGTGGTGGCGTCCTTCTGGTGCGTCCAGATCTTGTTGGCCTGCAGGTCGGCCGAGTACAAGTAGGTTTCGGTGGGGTCGAAGACCATGCCGTGGATGCCGGTGTTGGGGGCGTACTCGTAGTTCTGGATGTTTTGGGCGAGGGCGCCCTCGGCGTCGACGGAGAAGACGTTGCCATAGCCGGCGTACTTGTAGAAGGGGTTGCCGTAGACGTTGTAGGGGGGTTGGCGGGCGGCCAGGACGAAGATGGCGCGGGTGTTGGTCTCAGGCGAGGCGGCCAATTCATGACCGGCGACATCGTGCGAGGCCTGATGAACGATGTCGGTCGGGCTGTTGACCTTGAAGCTGTTCCATTTCTTCATGGCGGCGCCATAGATGGTTTTCTTGTCGTGCTAGAGTACGGCCATTAGCTTTAGTCCCTATCATCGGGGATCGTATGATACATACGGAAAAAGTCATCCAGGAGATGGGTTCCGCCTCGGGAATGTCGGTCTTCTTGACCAATTCGAGCGTGAGCGCTTCATCGTCAAAGGCGACGGTGTAGATGCGGCCTGGAGGAGTCCAGGTACCGACCATCAGATGATGCTTCATGGTGCGGGGGGCGGAGTGGGAGAGGGGACGGGAGAGAGGAACCGGAGGGAGACTGGAACGAGAGAGAAGAGAAGGAAGACGGGTAAGAGAAAGCATCAACCGAGTAGTGGTGTTTGTCTATCTGTAGGTATTCCTGTCAAGTCTGGGGAGTCTGTATAGATGAACGGGAAATAAACGGCAGAACAACCGAAGGCGGGGAGCGGCAGCAGAAAACGGCTACGGCAGTGAAAGACAATTCCGGGCGGCTCTTGCGGATCATCGCCTGCCGATTTCTGCTTTGCGACGCTTGCCGATGCTGCGGTCCGGGGGAGTTGCTGAGTCGCGCTGCTGGTGGCGTGGTCTGGGGTAGAGATTATTATAAAAGGTGCTGCTGTCATGGATTCCCTTCTCCATCTCATCTCCAACTCCTTTCTCTTCTATACCCCATACTCATACTCCTACTCATACTCCTACCGCCAACATGCCCCAGCGCCAGTTCGACCCCAACTTCACCCCCTATGTCATCAACTCCATGGGCCCCAAGACCCCCGAGCGCGCTCGCGTCATTCTGGGGTCTCTGATCCGGCATATCCATGACTTTGCGCGCGAGGTCGAGCTGACGCCCGCCGAATGGATGCTCGGGGTCGAGTTCATCAACTCCATCGGTCAGATCAGCACCCCCATTCGGAATGAATGCCACCGCATCTGCGATGTCATCGGTCTCGAGTCCCTGGTGGACGAGATCGCCAACAAGATCGTCACCGACGAGGGCGTCTCTCCCACCTCCAACGTCATCCTGGGCCCCTTCTGGTCGCCCAACGCCCCCTTCCGCAACCTGGGCGACTCCATCATCCAGGACCCCAACCCCAACGGCAAGGTCACCTTCATGCACGGTCGTCTGACCGACATGGAGACCGGCAAGCCCATCGTCGGCGCCGTGCTCGACATCTGGCAGGCCTCCGCCAACGGCCAGTACGATTTCCAGGACCCCAACCAGTCCGAGAACAACCTGCGCGGCAAGTTCCGCTCCAACGAGAACGGCGAGTTCTACTGGTACTGCTACCACCCGACCCCGTACTCGCTGCCCACCGATGGTCCGGCCGGTGTGCTCCTCAACCTGATGGACCGCTCTCCCATGCGTCCCGCCCACATTCACCTGATGATCACCCACCCCGACTACGCCACCGTCATCAACCAGATTTATCCCAGCGATGATCCTCATCTCGATATCGACTCCGTGTTTGCTGTGAAGGACGATCTGGTTGTCGACTTCAAGCCCAAGACCGATGATCCCAAGGCGGAGCTCGATCTGGAGTACAACGTGCGCATGTCGCTGAAGAAGCACCACCCCAACCCCAACTCGGCGCCCCCGGTGTCTTCCTTTGAGCGGTTCAACAAGGACACGAAGAAGACGCAGGAGAAGCTGTAAGCGAGAAGGGGAAGGGTGTATCGTGATTTTTGCATGGTTTAGCGATGGTTGCATGATTTCTTTGACTTGTACATATGGTAGACCAATGATCTATTTGAATATTTTCTGAGCTTCCTCGTCGAGCTTTATGAGAGGTCGATGCTTCGATGCTTCTATAGAATTTCCCTTTTGATACTAGTCGCCGTGCACGACCCCGCATTATTACTGTTGATTACTATCTGTCTAGTTATAGGTGGGATAGTATAGGTGGGGGTATCGACATCACCTACGTACGAGACAGGAGTATTGTCTATATGAATGATAGAACTGCAGATGAATAGATGGTACTGACAGCGTTTGATCGAGTAGATATCAGTGAACATATAGGTCTTCCTCGCTGTTCCTCAATATAGCAATAGTGAAGCTATACCAATATATATTATGTAATACTCAGATCTCTTCGTTAGGGAGTATTCAGAAATGGCCTTCAGAATCACTCACTACAAAGAGTATACCATTATCATTCTCCTGAAAATGTCCCTCGGTCTGATTCACATGGCCGATGACCTGCAAGAAGACTTATCCCCCTTCCCCGTCCGTTCACCGAAGCTTTTGCTCTCCCGCCGGATATGATTATACCCGCCCGGAAAGGACTTTATCCCTTCTCCACACGATCCGGACGGCGGTACCCCATGGTGTCTCAGGGTGTCCCATGGTATCTTCGGCTGCAGATATGACTATTCTCCCGTGTCTGATTGCTTCGTTCTTCCGTATGCTTATTTTATGAATTCTGGGGAATATTCAGACTGCTGAGTCATTCATTCCTAACCACTGAACTATATACATCCCCATACATTCACACTATCCATCCTCTCGCCTACTACACTCACACTACTCCCACATGAATATCTACAGACACTGCGAGTACCAGTCGTTCTGCTTCTGGCACGTATACGGGCTCACACACGTCGTCGGCCCCGTCCACCCATTCCCACCACACTGACCCCAGTGCTGCGCCCCGGACGTCGCCGTGCTCGATGCCGTCGTCGTAGTTGTAGTAGCCTTGGTAGTGGTGGTCGTCGCAGTCGTAGTAGTCGTCTTCACCGTCGTCGTAGTAGTACTACCCCCCGAACCCCCCACAAAATACGGCTTCAACACCGACAGATAGTTCGTATACCCCGTCCCACTCGGCGGCTCCATGTTAAACATGTACGTCCCCCACCACGGCCCAGCCGCCCACCACGCCGCCCCCATCCACACGTCCGCGTTCTGCGCCAGCGCGTTCAGCATCCCCGTCACCGCCGCCGCGCACACGCTGTTGGCGCCGCCCGCGAACTCGCCCAGGAAGCCCTTTTTGCCGTTGTTCTTGAGCCACGTCGTCGCCGCCGCTACGCGCTCCTGGCCGATCGTCCCGCTGACGCATGTCTCCGACGTGCCCGACCCGTCCGAGTCGAGGTACTGGTGCATCTCGTAGACGAGCTTGTCTGACGGGTCGGTCAGCGCTTTCAGGTTGTCGTTGACCGTCGCCCAGGTCCAGGCGCCCGAGTACGAGTTGCCCTCCACGAAGATGTACTGGCTGGTCGCGCCAGCGCCGCGGATTGCGTTGATAGCGGCTTGGTTGAGGTTTAGCACGAGCGTCTGGTCCATGTCGTGGTATTCATTGTCTGGGTTGTTAGTATCTAGATATGGATGGGGGAGGGGACCGCGTACTGGTGTCGAAGATGACCTTGTCGTTGGACGCGAACTCTTTCGCTACCGTGGTCCAGAAGGCGGCAAAGTCGCTCGTGGACGAGATGATGTTGCCGTAGCTGGGGGGGTTAGTTCGTCTATACGCCGTGGTATGGATAGGCGGTCTTACTAGCGTCCAAAGTTGTGCGGATCGATCACAGCGTACGCACCCATATCAGTGATCGCCTTGACCGTCTGCGCGGGTTAGCCAGCACACCCAGCTACACCCGCTCAACCCTACTTACAGCCTTCAGATCCCCCATGTACGTCGCATCCGCCGTCCCCGTCATCTTACTCGGCACCAGCCGCTCCATCATGAACGCCACGCGGAAGATGTTCATGCCGGCGTTGTGCAGCGTCGCGATGGCCGATGCATCGGGCCAGATGTAGTCCTTGCCCAGGACGCCGGGGATGTTGCCCTGGCCGAATTCTGCGCCGGACTCGTTCGAGCCGAACCCTGTGCTGTTAGCATTGTATCTCTCCGGACCTGAAACCAGACGGAACCTACAGACAAACGACGAGGCGCGCTTGTTGGGCGCCGCAAGGGCGAGAGGGAGCGACAGCACGGCGAGCAGCGAGAGCTTCATCTTGACACAATGTCTGTCTGATTCTGTCAGCGATGCCTTGAACCCAGTCCCAGTCTCTACCTTGCCTCCATATATACACTCTCATTGTCTACGGAGTACAACAGACAACGGCCCCTCGGTCCGTCCCCCGACCCGCATCCCTTCATATCCACCTATACACATACATCAAACACACCGCGCGCGCAATTTCCACCACGGCACACGCCCAAACAGGAACGGACACCCGCAGACCAATTCGTCACGGCATATCCTGCCCCCCGTCACTTCGGCAGTCACCCCCCCATCCCTGCCCACTGCAGGATGCTGATCCGGGCCTTGCCGGATCAGCAAAGGAGCAGACGCAGCTGGGCTGTGCCTTCAGGCTAATCACCGTCGTGCATCCCCTGTCGTGGCCGCGGGGCCTCGCTCCGTCGTCTTGTTCCTGTGCTGGCGGTGGTGGAGGTGGCGTTTTGGCAGACGACCCGACACGGACGGGGGTGGAATGCCGACGAAATGCGGAGAAATGCCCGTTCGATCCTGCGGAGTAACTATATTCAGGGGCGTGGGCTGGAACGAGGCGTCGAGGGCGTTGAGGGCTTGGGGATTAGGTCTGGGAAGTCGGCTTCATTTGCCTGTTCGTGATGCTGTTGCGTCGACGGCTCGGCGCTAGCGCAGCTAGTGGGTGGTCCAGGATGAGAGTGCCAATGAATGCGCTGCCTGGGCCGGGAAAACAAGCCCCAAAAGACGACGTAGATTGCTTAATTGAGGGGTTGAACCATGTGATGCGCTTTAATCTCGACTACATGCAGTGCGTGGGTTACATTCGCTACGCTAAGGGAGAGCAGTGATGAAACAGGATAAAGTCAATTTTGTCCCTAATCACACAGTAACTAACTACAACAAGAAGGCCCGCAGGCTGAAGGGAAGGTAGCGTCCTGGAGAAGATTCTCCTAGACACCTTGCATGGCGTCGCGCCTACAGGCACTGCGAGTAGTAGTCGTTCTGCTTCTGGCAGGTGTACGGCGCGACACAGGTGGTTGGGCCGGTCCAGCCAATGCCGCCGCACTGGGCCCAGTGCTGTGCTCCGCCGGTGCTGGTGGACGACGCAGACGTGGTCGTGGTCTTGGTGGTGGTGGTCGTCGTCCTGGTCGCGCTGGTCGTGGTGGTCTTGGAGGTGGCGGTAGTGGACGAGCTGGAGCCGCCGCCAGTCGAACCGCTAAAGGTCGAGCCGATGGGACCCACCTTGATGTTCGAGTACACCACGTACGCGTTGGCGTCGTTAGCCTCGACGTCCTTAGGGTCGCCCGAGGAGATGTCGCACGAGCCG
Organism: Aspergillus pseudoterreus; assembly: GCA_002927005.1. Lineage (NCBI taxonomy): Eukaryota > Fungi > Ascomycota > Eurotiomycetes > Eurotiales > Aspergillaceae > Aspergillus > Aspergillus pseudoterreus. The sequence goes on along the minus strand of PIJX01000015.1, from coordinate 196,474 downwards.
CGGGCCACGCCGGGGGTCGTCGAGGGCTTGTCGGTGGGGTAGTTGCTGTCCAGCCAGAGCATGTTGGAGTTGTGGTCGTCCCAGAGACTCAGCACGAGCACCATGCCCTCGGCCAGCGCCGCGCCCATACCCTCCATGCCACCGTGCTTGGAGAAGACATCCGTGTCGCCGAAGAGCGTCTTCTGCGCGTTGCAGTAGGCGGTCGTGATCGAGTTGCCCGACACGCCGGACCACGTCGACTGGGAGTTGGGGATGACCTTGCCGTTCTGCACGTAGAAGCGCTTGATCTCGGAGAGCGTGCCGGACGCGGTGCCGTCGTTGGTGAGGAACTGCGTCACCACCGTGATCTTGCTCTTGGTGTCGACCGTCATGCCGGGGCCATAGAAGGTCTTGTTGCCCTGGCGGTACGAGTTGAAGTCGCATCCATCCGGATCGCAAGTGCCGCCATACCGGTCGCTGCTGTAGGTACCGCCGCAGGAGTCGCCCGTGCACATAACCTGGCCGGGGGTGTCGCAGGGATGCGGGGTGTACGCGGTGGAGATGCTGTTGGCCTCCCAGATGTCCATCTCAGCGCAGCAGGAGCCGTGGTTGCCGGTGCCGGCGTTGGCGTCATTGGCAGAGGGCTCCCAGCCCTCGACATTGGCCATGCCGTTGATGAACTTCAAGTCGCGCGGGCACTGCGAGTCACAGTAGCCGGTGCCGTACTAAAATTTGTCAGCATACATAGTATGGTCGACGGAAAGAGGCACGATGCTCACCTTTGCGCCCGCCTTGTTGGCCGGGTACTTGGCCATGCCACCATCGGCGTCCATGGAGACAAAGTACACAGCGCCGTTCAGGCCGCAGGGGAGGTTCGAGACGTCGACGTCAAAGGTGAACTCCTGGTTCAGCAGCTTGAACATCTTGTAGGTGGTGTCGTCCTCCATGAGGTACAGACGGGATCCGATGTTCTTTTGCGAAGCCTGGGTGACAAAGTTCAACCGCAGGGAGTTGCCGCTGGTGGTGACACCATACGTGCCAGAGTAGTCCGCACCTTCCAGGGCGCAGTTGGAGGCACAAGTCTCATCATCAGGGCAGAGAGTGGTATCCCAGGTATTGCCAGTGTAGCAGTTGTTGTAGCCGTCGACGTTGTGGACCCAGCGCCAGTTGGCGTCAACGACGACCTTGCCGTTGACGGTGGTGCAGCTACCGCCGCTGGTGCAAGTTTGCCAGGTCAAAGAAGGATGGACTTCGGCCTTGGAGGTGCCAACCTGCTGGGCCTGAGAGGCACCCAGGAAGCTGGCCAGCAGGAGGAGCTTCTTGTAGATGTCGTAGGTGGAAGGCATGGTGAGGGAAGTGCGCGACGGTCAAGACTGAGACTGGAGGAGGTGATGAGGATGGTCCGGATTGAGCAGAGCGCGGGGGCAACCTCGCCTTTTATGTCGTTCCGTCTTGTTCAGCATCGTGTAGAATGTCCCTGATCAGGCTTCATGAACTAGTACGGCTTCGCGGACCGCATGCCGTCAGAGAAATGAAGACATTGCCCCACGGGGAAGACCTCCGCATCCTCAGATGAGAACGTAGCCGACACCGCCAGATGCGGAGGTTGTAGAATCGGCTGCGTTTCCCGAGGGTCTGTCCGGCTAAATGGGCGCCCACGAGGTATCTTCATCAAAGTTGCGCCACATAGGTGACTGGAGACAAGCGCCGCGTCGCAAGTAGATGCAGAAGATCCCCATTAGGGAAGACGGCGATGTACTGCCGGCACAGCGAATGGACTGCAGAGACCACAGGGTGCGCTAATGCAAGCCTCGGCCATTGTTCGTATCACCCGCCGCCGGTAAATTAGGTGGCGACACGGAAGGCTGGATTGGGCAAGGCAACCACCGTGGCGTGTGAGACCTGCATTCTTCAGACGGACGATGCGGTAGAGGAGTGAATGGCTGAGAGAGTGACCATGATAAGAAAGATGATGGAGAGGAGATGGAGTTTCCGGATTGGGATGCGGGGGACCCTAACCCTGGAAACCAGCCCTAGCCCTAATCTCGATCTAATCAATCGCGCTGACTCATCACCGCATGCGTCGGGCCATTTTTCTTCCTCGATCCGCGCGTCGATCTTGATATCATCCCACCTTCATACATACATTGAATTCATTCCTTTCCGGTCTTTTCAACACCATCCCCCGATTCAACATCATGGACAGCTTCATCCTCACCCTCTCCTGCCCCGACCGCCCCGGCATTGTCCACGCGGTGACGGCCTTCCTCGTCCAGCATAACCTCAACATCATTGACTCATCGCAATTCGGCGACCCCACCTCCCAGCGCTTCTTCATGCGCGTGCATTTCAAGGCCGAATCCAGCGAGAAGCCGTCCGTGGAGGACCTGCGCAAGGCCTTCGAGTCCACCGCCAGCGAATTGTCCATGGATTTCCAGGTCGTGCCCGCGGCGCAGAAGACCCGCGTGCTGATCATGGTCTCCAAGATCGGCCACTGTCTGAACGACCTCTTATTCCGCCAGTCGACTGGTCAATTGGCCATTGAGATCCCGCTGATCGTCTCCAACCACCCCGAATTCGCCGCCCTGGCGGCCACCTACAACATCCCCTTCGTCCACCTCCCCGTCACCGCCGACACCAAGCCGCAGCAGGAGGCGCAGGTGCTCGAGCTCATCCGCGAGCACAACATCGACCTGGTCGTCCTGGCCCGGTACATGCAGGTGCTGTCGCCTACCCTCTGTGAGGCCATGTCCGGCCGCATCATCAACATCCACCACAGCTTCCTTCCCTCCTTCAAGGGCGCCAAGCCCTACCACCAGGCCTACGACCGCGGCGTCAAGATCATCGGCGCCACCGCCCACTTTGTCACCAGCGACCTCGACGAGGGTCCGATCATCGAGCAGAATGTCGTTCGCGTCAACCACTCCATGAGCCCGAAGGAGCTCACCCACGCCGGCAGCAACGTCGAAAGCAACGTGCTGGCCACCGCCGTGAAGTACGTGACCGAGCGCCGGGTGCTGTTGAACGGACACAAGACGGTCGTGTTCAACTGAGCCAACCCTGAAAAAGTATATATGCGTGAATTTTTGTTATGTGCGTTATATGCGGGCGGACCATAGACCATCCTAATGTTACGGCATGTGCATCACAGTTGGATCCCCTCGAACGGGTAGTAATCCTCCTCTCCGGCCCACTGCGCCTTGTATAGCGACTCGCCCATCTGCGCTGCGTCCATGCCGGCCATAACGTCCCTAGACCTGTTAGCGCTGCCCTGTCTGCATGAAAAGACCAACATACTCATCTGTAGCCAACACCTCCAACCCGGGCACGCAATCCACCAACGCATACAACACATAGCTCCCGACAAACGCCCACGTAAACCCGATGCCAGCCTCGACCATCTGCACCCACAGTTGGCGCCAGTTGCCGTCGAAGAGACAACCCCCAGGGATGACGGTTACCCCGTCGTAGGCAGCCACCTCGCGCTGGGCAAACAAGCCCGTGACGATTGTCCCAAGGAACCCGCCCAGACAATGCGTGGCAAACGTGTCCCCGTTGTCGACCCAGCGCCAGCGCGCCGCGCGCTTCGTGACCTTGATCCGCAGCGCCTGCCGCCCCAGCACGGCGCCGAGCACCCCAAGCCCAACCGCGGTGTTCATGTCGATGAACCCTGCGCTAGGCGTGATAAGCACCAACCCGGCAATTGCGCCCAGAAACGTGCTGTCGAGACTCCACTTCCCCGTCTCGTAGTAGGTCAGCCCGGCCCAGGTGAGCGCGCCCGCCGCGGCGCAGAGATTCGTCACGCACGCCGCCATGACGCTCTTGAAGTTCAGCGCCAGGGTCGTCCCCGCGTCGAACGCCAGCCACGCGTTCCAGATGATGATCAGCGCGAGCAGCTGGCACAACGTGTTGTGCGGCCGGTGCAGCCGCAGATGCTGCGGCGTGCGTGTTGCCGACCGTCGCGACCGGAAGAGAGGGTACGAGAGGTAGATGCTCATGGCGGTGGCTGTGGCGCCGCTGCAGATGTGCACGGGCGTGCCGCCGGCGAAGTCGAGGGCGCCCAGGTTCGCGAGGAAGCCATCGTCCGACCAGACCATGTGTGCGAGGGGGGCGTAGATGAAGGTGCTCCAGAGCTGGGAAGCTGGGTTAGCATGGGGCGCAGCCGGCGTTCGGGCGGATGGGCCGTACGAAGATGAAGGGTATCAAGGGCAGGAGACGGCCGCGCTCACAGGCGCCGCCGATGGCGATCGCGCAGACTGTCGCGCAGAAGATGAGCTGGAACTCGGAGAAGAGGATCTCCGGGATGGTGCCCATCGGTTGCGAAAGCACCCCGATGTGGAAGGCTTTGTCGAGGCCGCCGAAGAGCGCGTTGCCCTCGCTGTACGCCAGCGAGTAGCCGATCATCCACCACTGGATCGAACATACCGCGACGGCCAGCAGGCCTGGGTAGAAGGAGGCGAGACTGTTGAAGCGGGTGGAATATCCCGAGTAGGCGAGTCCCACGGCGGGGATGATCAGCCAGCAGAAGACACTGCAGACGAGGATGAAGAGGGTGTCGATTTTGGAACACGCCTCCCACGCAGCTTGGACGGACATTGCGATTGTGAGAATGAGATGAGACATCATGCTCGTGAGAGTGCTGTCTATATAGGTGGGTGCCTACATGCGCATGCATACATTGATAAGAAGTATAACATCTATTGGGTGCTCTTATCATCTGTAGGGGATCATCATATATCGTGCATAAAGGCGTTTTAGCTGGAAATGGCAGGTCGATCCTATGCCCTCGGTATGAGATACTCTTATTGTCTTGATTACAGGATTGCTCTGTTAATTATGTTTGCAAGGGTATAGAAGTGTTGGATGGTATGGACCTTGCGGTGAATTGAATCCAGACATGCCACCTTGATGAAGACAATGTACGATCCTTCACCACACTGTATTGAAAAAGATGCTGAGTACGAAGATCGAACTTCACCAGAATGGAATTTACTTCACTTAAGAAGCTCGCAGGACTAAGGTATATCTCCCACCTACCCCGGCCATCTCGCCTACATCTCCCCCACAACCATCGACGCTGACCATCCGCAGCACCACCTCGGACGCCAGGAAAGCGCAGATTGCGCGGGCCTTCTGCGATCCCGACACGCACACGTGCTGTTTGCTCACCACCTACGCCTGCGGGGCGTTCGGACTGAATCTCCACGGGGCCTGCGCGAGGGTCGTGCTCCTAGAAACGCCGCCCAACCAGTCCGCGGTGTGGCCGGCCGGCGGGCGCGTTCACCGTTTGGGACAGCAGGAGCCCCAGATGGTCTGGTTTCTGTCAAGGCACCTAGTGGTACGTAAGGCAGTAAAGATCTGCCAAAGATGACAGACTCACACCTGAAGACCGATTGAAGGTCACAATGACCAAGCACCAATGGCAATTCCTTAAGGCTGAGGATTGAAAACAACCTTACGAACAATCGGCATCGACATGGCCACAAATAGATGGGGTTCGCGGTGCTCATCGAAACCCTCAGGCCACGAGCCCAGGCATGGCTTCTATTTGTCTCTCGTTCAGGGGAGTCTGCCCTCTCGACCCGAGAACTTAAGCGCAAAGTTCATGCGTCTTCGGGGTTGATATCGACCAGGATATTAGCCCCGAAGACCTGCGGCGATTTACAGATTGGATACGCACCGTTCCCGACAATGTGTCTTTGTCGCTGGAAGGGGTCTACTCTGCAGACTCAACCTACCTGATCCTAACTGCGGCGTACTCAGCCTTTTCGAAGCTGTCCGGTATCAGAGGTTTCACCCTCATAAAAGACGTTCGTGGTCCCAACATGCGCGCATCGTTCCTCTGGCGAAACCCTCCGGGCAGAAGGAGAACGTCCCGTTCTCGAAGCAGCCCAAAAAGAAGTAAAGGTATGTCAACGGCATCCCCATAACTTGGATCTACCAGCCTCTAACGCAACCATGCAACTAGTTCCTATGACGAGGTACCGTCGGCTGGTGATGCGATTTATCGATTTACTGGCGTTGGACTTGGCAGGACAAAGTCTTGTCTCTGGTTAGCATAGAATGGCTTCTTTCCATCTTATGTAGTTTCATCTATCATCATCTTCATGCACAAGCAGCGTAATTCATTCCTACACTCTCAATATCCGTATCACACTCGTCCGACATTTCCCGCAACCACATCGTAATAAATGTTCATCGACGGCCCCTTGGTCTCGGAGTATGCCACTCCCAGCCAGCGATGGATGTTCTTAGTTTGCGAGATATCCACATTGGGACTACACGGATTAGTATGCATATTTCAAGTAGATCCAAGCGCAACTTACAATTTCACCTTGAGTTCATCCTTGTACCGTCTCGCCTGCTCCTCCCAGCCCAGGTACTGGAAGAACTGCACCAGAGCATCTGCAATGAACTCGTCATTAATCCCTAGCAGCGGGAAGTAGATCTGGGGCGGCGCCAACTCCGCCGTCCCCGGCTTCATCGCATAGTTGATTCCAAACGGCAGACGCTCCGCGTCCAGCGTCTCGCAGGCCTCATCGCCCAGCTTCAGCGTCTTGGCCAGCGTCTCCACCATCTCCAGGCCTTTCATCGTGCCCGCGTCCGTCAGCAGGCCGCCCAGTGTCCAGTAGTCGCGGATCAGGGACAGGTCCATGCGGAAGGTGGCCAGGTACACCTTCAGCCGGGACAGCATGGGATCGATACAATCGACGCCGATGAGGCCCGTCAGCGGCGGGGTGATGCTAGCGTCGGTGGGCACGCGCGGCCGCAAAAAGTCCTTCAGCGCCGACAGCGCCGTCCGCAGCGGCGCGTCCTTGTGGTACACCTCCATCTGCTCGATCGCCGCAAAGGTGAGGTCGAACAGCGGCGTTTCGGTGACGAGCCCCTTTGGGATGGTGGAGAAGTACACCTTCGGGATGACCTCGCCGTCCTTGAGGTCGAGCGATGTGCAGACGATGTTGTGGCTCTCCTTGATGAGCTTAGTCGTGGCGACGGCACACTGCGCGCGATCGAGCCCGACCTGCGCGTTGAAGTGGTCGAACAAGCGCAGGTCGACGTGCGGCAGCAGCGTCGCGAGATTCTTGAGGAGTTCACGATCGCCGAAGCTGTTGAGCGGGTCGCGCGCGGTGCCGGCGAGCGGCCCGATCGCCTGCAATCCGAGCCGGCAGATCGTTTTGGACTTGTCGATCTTGACGCTGATCTCCAACGGATGGCCGCCGTGGGAGAGGCCGCTGATGTACTCGGGCTCGACGCCCGGGCGGCGGAAGGGGCCCAGACTGGGGAGAATGTATTTGTGGTAGAAGGCGAGGTACTTGTACTGCAGATGCACGCTGTAATCGCACTGTTCGAGGACGCGGTTGAGCGTCTCCGCCGTGTTTTGCCACCACAGTTCCTGGTCGTAATTGGGGAAGCCGAGCGCCTGGCTCAGGATCTGCCAGGGCCGGGGATCTTTGCTGTCGGATGGGGGGAGCATGGTTGTGGTGGTGGAGAGTTGATGGGATGTCAACTGAGTCCTGCTGTAGGTATGTATGTATGTATATGTATGTACGTATGTACTGTAACTGGGCGCCGCTGCGGAGGGCTAGAACCGACTTATATAGCCATCGGTGGAGAAGATTGCTTTGGCAAAAGCAAACCTGCCCCAAGGCCAATTCCAATCGCCAACCAGGCGCCCATGTACGCGACCGCTGCACCAAGCTCCATCTTGACGTGTTGTGCAGCCGCCACCACGCTGGATACGTCGAATGTCCGCGCTGGATGAGCGGAGGCGTCCTCGAACATGTCGAATCAGCGGGATGAGAGCGACCTGGCTAGGTCCACGTCTGAATCTAATCCCGGGATGTCATGCAGCCAACGACACTATCGATTTGCCTGCGGTCGATGGCGAGTCTGACTGGGTCGGGACATTCTCCATGTCCGACTATATGCAGGGGACGAACTATCGACTTGCTTGACGTTCGGATTATTGACCAGACGCAGGGGATGCAGCCGAGCTTATCGATTGGTGTATAATTGTACGATAGATAATAGTGCATTTATTGGAGGACTAACTGCCGTGGTGTCGTCGTCGTCGTCGTCGTCGTTGTGACGGCGTTGTATAGAACAGGTGACTCGCTCAACCCTAAGTGATGCATTCATCTCACTCACCATCATCATGACTCTACATAGTGATGGACCGGGTGACATTCGTAATGACATAGAGATGATTCCACAAGTGTCACCGGTCAGAAGCGTAGTTGCCTCTATTTATCTCACCTTCCTCTTCTCTCACCTTCTCGCTCATCCCATCCTCTCCCCTCTCTTCCTCTCTCTTCATAAACGCATCTCGCAGACGTCCATTAACTGTCCCTCCTGCAACTACCATGACCAGGTATAACAATTACGACGAGTGGGAAGATGACAACGAGGAGCTCGATGAACTCGATGAACTCGATGAGCTCGACGAGCTCGACGACATGATGGAAGAGACCGGTTTTAGTGAGTACATACCCGTTCTATCCTGATCCACACTGACCGCAAAGGTGACTCCGAGCGCAAAGAGTACGCTCCGCGCGGCTCCATCTGCGATGTGTACAATCTCTACCAGACCAAGCCTGACGCGTGTGGCCAGACTTCGTGGTCGAAGAAGCCCCAAAAGATGGACGCCCCGGTGGAGAACTCCGAATCAAGCGAGTACGCCCTCATCGTCCGCAATGTCAAGTGCTATGACGGCCGTCGCAGCCTCAACATCTACTCCATCCTTGTCCAGAGCGAACTCCTCAAGACCTTCCTCGAGAATCTTTTCGTGGGATACCCCGGGGTGACGGTGAAGCTCGAACGTCTCGAGTTCAAGCGGCCGTTCAAACCCTTCGTCCACCGGTGGGAGAGCTTCGTGCAGGCTCGCGACAAGGTGACCGACGCCACGAGCAAGGCCCACGTCGACCTGCTCTATCGGGTGTTGGAGGAGGATCTGGGTGACTTGATTGCGCGCAAGAACGACCTGATCCAGAACGGCGTGATCACGCACGACCTGGTATGGACTCTCTTCGAGCCGGACGCGGTCGTGTACACCCACGCAACTGGCCACGAGCAGGCCCTCAAGTTCACCGCGGGCACTTCCGGCAACTGCGGGGGATTCCTAGTTGCCGCCTGCTCTATCGACTACAATGGTCAGCAATTCGGGTTCCGAGGAGAGAGCATAGACATTCCCATGTATCAGGGAACCGTGCCCATCATCTCGCTGCCTGTGTACCCGCTGCAGTACCACCCCGAAGAAGCCGCGACCCGACAGCGCCTGATCGCTCGGGGTGCCCGCTGGGAGCAGCTCAAAGGCTACCATTACAAGCAGTATGAGGGCCCTTCCACCACCAGTTTCTTGAACCGGACGGTCAACTTCAGCACGCAGACCCGCATTATCATCGACGCCGAGGCCTACTGCACATTCGGGCCGGTCGGGGGCATCTACGTGTCCGCACCGTTCTCAGACGAACTGGACGATGCGGGCCGCCTGCTGGCTAGGCCCACAGTGCGCGGCTACTCGCTGGCGGACAAGAAATGGGCCGAATTTAACCTCGATGGTGTGCGGGAGATCGAGTGGAATCCCCGCGCGTTTGACTCCCTGGTCCTGCCGCAGGGACAGCAGCATCTGAAACAGCTAGTCTTGGCCTGCGCCACGGCGCAGTCCAAGCGCCGGGATACCTTTGACGATGTGGTCCCGGGCAAGGGCCGCGGCATCATCCTGCAACTCAGCGGGCCGCCCGGTGTCGGCAAGACGCTGACGGCGGAGAGCGTGGCTGAGGCGATGCACGTGCCGCTGTATGCGCTCAGCGCCGGAGATCTGGGCATCGAGGCCATGAACGTGGAAGCAAACTTGAAGAACATCCTGCAAATGGTCCCCAAATGGGGCGCGGTTCTTCTCCTGGACGAGGCGGATGTGTTCATGGAGCCGCGCGACTCGGCTGACCTGGGTCGCAACGCGCTCGTGTCCATCTTCTTGCGAATGCTGGAGTACTACGAGGTGTGTGTGTGCATTCAGAGAAGGCAGGGGGAAGCTGACCGTCATAATGTAGGGTATTCTGTTCCTCACTACCAACCGCGCCGACCATATCGATCCGGCGTTTGAATCGCGCATCCATGTGTCCCTGCGTTATTCCGAGCTGGACGCGGCTGCCCGGCGGCAGATCTGGACTCAGTTCCTGGGCCAGCACCGTGGGTTCACAGAGGACCAGCTGGACGACATCGCCACCGAGCGTCTGAACGGAAGAGAGATCAAGAATGTGATCAAGACGGCGCATCTGCTGGCACTGGCGCAGGAGTCAGAGCTGAAGTACGAGCATGTGGATGCTGTTCTGAGCCTGCGAGCGTTCAATCCAGTATAGGACTGGCTTTGTAGGCAGTCACTTACGTTCTCCCACGCTGGTTCCACGCACAAGACGATGCTTATGAGAATGCTTCCTATCAATGGCATTACACTCGTTAGACGACTACTGGGTACTTCTTTAATGACCTGAAAAGGATTACTCCGTGCGGATGATCCATATAGTCTCTCCACATAGACCCACCCCATCTTCACTACGGAGTATATAATTCCACCACATCCCATCCCCAACCTGTCCTCCCACACCCACCCACAATGGAAACAATCTGCCCCCCTCCAGCCCTCATTCATCTATTCACCCTACGGTGTGCAGTCGATCCGCCCCTCGAGATTGGTCACGGACCGTACGGCCGACGGCGGTGCGTACCCATCAAGTCTGGTTCCGTGCGCGGCAACTACATCACCGGCGAGGTCGTTCCGGGCGGTGCCGACTTCATGTAAGCCATCCATTAGATATTGATTGTAATTGACGATGCTGATCGTGTAGGCTGGTGGAGGAAGACCAGACCACGCATGTGAATACCAACTATGTGATCAAGAGTGACGACGGGGCTTATCTATATATCAGGTGTGTGTCGTATTCTTTCTTGCATCAGTAGCTGATCCTAGCTAACGAGATACAGAACCGAAGGAACCAGGGCCGGTCCGCCCGAAGTCCTCAAGGCACTCATGGACGGCGACGGCGTCGACCCCGACTCGTACTGGTTCCATCTGCATGTCAAGATCGAGACGGGACATGAGCGGTACCGCTGGATGAACAACCGGGTCATTGTTGGACGCGCGACCCGCGCCAAGGGCGAGGTGGCGTACGATGCGTATTTCCTCGAGAACAAGTAGGACAAAGTCAATTCCGTGGGATATTATTGTAACATCTATCGTATACATCTATATACAAGGAAGGGAAGGCCTCGAACACTGCCGTCGCATCGTAACATTACGTGACTTTGGCCTTGGTAGAATCGCGCAGCAATTCCGCCAGATTGGCATACTCCCCTTGGCTCGCATCCTGTTGAGCCAGGACCTCCTCGGCGATGTCGTTCGCCCAGCGGTATTCCGCGTGGTAGTCGCGCAGCTCTAGCAGGCGCAGGCGCAGCCAGTCGCGTTGTACGGGGTCGTCGGTTTCGATCACCGCCATCACGACCGGCCAGTGCAGGCGGCGGAGGAGCTGCGGATCCGACGCGTACTGCTTGTGCGTGATCTCGATGATGTTGGTCAGCGCGTGTCGGTGGACAGTCGCGGGGGGTTGGTGCGGGCGGAGCAGGCGGCGGTGGAAGAGCAGCTGCGCGTAAAAGGTCGCCACTCCCATGTTGATCGTGTTCAGGGTGCGGCGCGTGGATGCGGGACCGGCAAACTTGGCCGTCAGGAAGAGGTCGGAGTACCGCTGGGATGGTTAGTGATGGTCGGAGGCGGATCAAGTGGAGTACGTACATCGTGGATTGACATGAGCTCCTTGAAAAGTCCCTCGACTTCGTGATCGCTGGGGGCTCCGTCCGTGAGCAGTTTCAAGGTCCGGTATCGTATCGTGAATCCAATATGTAGCAACTCCAGCGCGCGGTAATTCTCCATGTCATCCGAGACCTGGTGATCGGGGTACTGCTTCCCCCAGAAACATCGGGACCACAGGCGGGCGCAGCGGTGCAGACGGTCGGGGTGGAGGGCGGGGTTGCCAGTTTTCAGTACATAGTCGTAGAGAGATTCGGTGATGCCCATGGGACGACAGCTCGCGTCGATGTACCTGTTCCGGTCAGAGACGTCATCCCCACATGATGGGTGTCGACTTACAGGATCCAGAGGAGCAATTGCTCTGGAATGAACGACACGCGCGGCACCGAATCATCCGAGTGTTCCGCATCCATGGATAACAAGACGTTCGTCACGTCTTTGATCTGGAACAGCTCCGGATGGGACTCCAACAAGGATCGTACTCCTTGTAGATGCAACTGGAGATGGTGCACGCAGTTCCCATACTGCCACTCGTACGTGACCATGAGGAACATGGTTGCAAAGATCATCTCGAGTTCCGTTGTCGACAGCTCGCGCTTCGGGGCTTCCAACAGCTGGCGGAATTCCTTGACGGCATGGCCATAGTGAAATCGGGCATGATCTTCAGCCGTGGGGCGGCCCGGGGACCGTACGACCAACCCCTGACGATGCATATCGCTGGCCGACAGCGCCAGGATCATGCGCATAATGACCTTGTTGGACGCAGCCGGACCCTGGTACAGGTAGCAGAAGCTACTCCATTGCCACGGTTTCATGTAATAGAACACCACCGACGAGGAGGGGAAGAACTGAAAGTACTTTTGGTCATGCTCGGAGAGCACCAGGGAATTGGCGCAGGCAATCTCGGAAGTCGACAGAGACGGATATAGAGGAGACGGAGGCGGTTGCGGGTACTGGGAGAAGCAGGGCCAGCCTGCGGGAGAAACGGCGTCGGGGGAGATGGGGGTCAGGTCTCCGGAAGGCGCGGGATGCCACAGGTCCGCGGGGACGTTCGCGTGCGCCGCATGAAAGATCACGCCTGGGGATGCCGCCGCGGTCGCTGGAGTAGGGACAGCAACAACCGACGTCGGCGCCAGATCACTCGGCGTTGACCATCGCGGCTGCGCGGGTTGTATATGGCGTACAAGAGCGGCCGCTTTCCCGCGCTTGACAGGAACCCCCCACTCGCAGTTGAGTCGCAAGTTGAAGCAGCGCTGACAGACAGGCCGCTCTTCACCGCATTTCACTTTGCGACGGCGGCATGTACTGCAGCCTAGTCCACCGAGGGATTAGCATCGTTGAGCGATACCGAGTATCCCGCGGGAAAGACGGGCACATACCGTTCTTCGAGCGAGGGGCGTTCCGACCCGACATGGATTGAGAGGCCCAATCTTGGGAAGGACCGATCAGGGGGCAGACATGAGTCGTAGAGGGAGATGTGATGCCGTGAGAGGGCAGATGGCAGATTGTGAGGAGACTTGAAAAGAGGAAGAGGAGGCGGAGTACATGGCGGAAAAAGAATGACGAGAAGAGGCGGCGGGCGGGATTGCCGCAAAAGGAAAGGGAGCCGCCGACTGAGTCAGTGAAATTAGTCATCTATACATCCAACGAACTATACTCTGGCGAAGAACTCCACGAAAGAACTTTGGGGACTGGCGTACCCAAGATGTTTCTCATCTATCTAATGTTAACACTTCGTAAAGAGCCACCGTAAAGAAGGGAAACTATGAATACGAAGTCCATAGTAGCGACTTCCGAGGCAGTGGTGACGTGCGGAAGCCCAGCATTCGGATTCGGCACTTTGCCCACTGCTTGGAACCCATTGTCCATTGTGAAGCGTATAGCCTTATTGTGCATTCCGTCGGCCATTTTTTCAATGCCGATACATGTCCGCGGCCCATTACTGGCAGCCTCTGCAGCCCGAACAGCTAAGTAGGCGAGCTCATCCACGTCAAAACGGACGTGTCTCTTAGCCAATTCACTGGCTTCATCGGTGAGGAATCGGCCGCGGGTGAATCGAAAAAGGGCTTCATCGTATGCTGTACGCTCGCACGGTGAAGGGGTTTAGTCGTAAGCTGCCGGGCTAGTCGGACGGGGCGGTACCCTATTCTAAAAGGTAGACTGAACAAGCAGTGTGATCTGAGCGCAAGCTTGCGAGCTAGCGGTAATACCTGTGTATACATAGTAGAGCATCTCCAGTCCGCCAGCGACAGCAACATGAGGAGCCGGTGGGACGAATGCGCAGACTGGGGTGGTTGGGGAACTTCGGGTGAGGAACAAAGTACTATAGAGCGGTGAGCGGTTCCCTTGCACTGCTCCAGAAATGTACATGCTCAAGCATAAACCCCTGGAGGAGTATCACAGACCCTTAATTTGAATAGACCGGCAGGCTTAGCATGCGTCCACCTCCTGTCACTTTTCCCTTGCTGCAACGCAATGTAATCGACCGTTCTGTTCTCCAAAGCTACATTCCCTCAACCATACCTTTTGGAGGCGGGGGAAGGGTGTAGCAGTCGTATATATCAATAGCCCTAATCTAGCTGTCTTTATACCCGCGTATTGGCAGCCTCGAAAGAAAGACTTGGATGCTGGTGATTCTTCCGGAGGAGCTGGTTTGACCAAGTCCAACAAAAAGACAAAAAGGATATTAGGATGACCAGAGACTCCTGACTCCATTGCGCGTTGAAAAGAGAGAAAGGGACTCCGCAAGGGGGGGTTTCGCTGGAATGTTTATGGACAGTCGATGCCTCCGAAGTATGTCTCCTTGGGAATGTCAGTTGAGTGCTGATCCCATGGAATGATGCATAAACAAGGAGAGTCTTGGGTATATCTACTAGCGTGCTTCCACTACTGGATCTTCTGGACGCGTGTAGCAGTACGACCGGATATTCTCGTCTCTCCATACCATGAAATCCTCAGTGACACGGATGGGCATAGTCGCCAGTCTGGTGGCCAGCGCCGCAGCTCAAGACTACAATGAGCCGCCACCAGACCTGTCCACTCTCCCCAGCGGCTCCCTGTTTGAGACCTGGAGGCCCAAAATCCATGTCCTCCCACCGACTGGACAGATTGGAGATCCTTGTGCCCATTTCCCTGATCCTGAAACCGGCCTGTTTCATGTCGGATTTCTACACAATGGCACTGGGATTTCGGCGGTCCAGACGGCCGACCTTGTTTACTATTACGATGTGAACCCGGGAGGTGGCTACACCATTGTTGCTGGGGGTGCCAATGACCCCGTGGCAGTTTTTGATGGCTCGGTTATTCCTATTGGCGTCGATGATAAGCCTACACTGTTCTATACCTCTGTGTCTTCACTCCCAATTCACTGGACGCTTCCCTACACCCGTGGCAGCGAGTCACAATCCCTGGCCGTCACCTACGACCAGGGGCACAGCTTTACCAAGTTGGACCAGCCGCCCGTCATTCCCGAACCTCCCGCTGGGTTGGATGTTACTGGTTTTCGCGACCCCTATGTTTTCCAGAGCGGACCACTGGATAGCACTCTCGACAGCGCTGATGGGACTTGGTATGCGGTCGTCTCGGGGGGCCAACATGATGTCGGGCCCGGAGTGTTCTTATATCGAAACGAGAACCCCGACTTCGACCAGTGGGATTACCTCGGCGAATGGTGGCAGGAGCCAGCTAACTCGACTTGGGGCAATGGCGACTGGGCCAAGCGCTGGGGTTACAACTTCGAGACGGTGAACTTTTTGGGTCTCGATGAAATGGGATATAACCCTGACGGCGAGACTTTCGCGACACTGGGCGTGGAGGGTGCATATGCTCCTATCCAACCATCGGTCACTTCCATGCACGCCCAGTTGTGGGCGGCAGGCAGCATCTCAACAGATGATGACGGAAACGTGACTTTCACTCCTAGCATGGCCGGTGCCTTGGATTGGGGTCAAGCAGCCTATGCGGGGGCAGGCAAGGTCTTGCCGAAGGATACTCAGCCATCACAGCAAAGTGGCGCGCCAGACCGCTTCATCTCATATATCTGGCTAAATGAGGACGAGTTCGGAGCAGCAACAGGCTTCCCTGCTGACCAGCAGGGATGGCAAAACGCCCTCCTGCTCCCACGCGAGCTGAGTGTAAAGACCATCCCGCATGTGGTGAACAATGAGCTCGTGCAAGAGCAGGCTTCCTGGCTGGTAAAGGACGGATCTGATGGCCACTGCGTTAAGCTCCAGACGCTCGGGATTGACATTGCGAGAGAAACATACGCGGCAATGACGCAGACGCTTTCTTCTACTGAAGATGATCGTACGCTCACAGACGCCGCCATTGTTCCCTTTGAACAATCGCCTTCTTCCAGATTCTTCGTCCTCGAGGCGCAGCTGTCCTTCCCGTCGTCGGCGCGAGACTCGGGACTTCAATCCGGCTTCCAAATCCTGTCATCTGACGAGGAGTATACGACGATATACTACCAATTCTCGAATGAATCTATTATTATCGACCGCAGCCACACGAGTGCCGCATCCCAAACTACGGCTGGAATGGGTACTTCCCCCGAAGCTGGACGGTTGCGGTTGTTCGATGTCTGTTCTGAGCATTGCAAATGCAAGCATAAGAAAGGCGCCGAACACGATACCGAAAGGTCGGTTCATCACGATGAGCATATGGAAACGTTGGATCTCACTATCGTGGTGGACAACTCCATGCTCGAGGTGTATGCTAATTCGCGATTTGCGCTCTCTACTTGGGTTCGGTAGGTAATCCCTGGTTATATTCTCGCTACTGGGCACGAGCTTACTTTATATAACAAACAGCCCTTGGTACAGTCGTTCGAATGAGATTAGCTTCTTCCATAATGGGGAGGAAGAGGTGACGTTCAGCAATATCAAAATATTTGATGGTTTGTATGATGCTTACCCAGAGCGCGAGAGGTAATTCGATGGCTCTCGCCATAGGAGTTCAACACGCGAGTTCCACGCCTGGACAATGATGGCTAGGCACATATGAGATGATATGTGATCTCCGGGGATTTCGGGGTATTTGTGTTTGGGATCAATGGCCTTGCATTTGCAGAGAGGTTATTACGAGGGCTCTAATCTAATCATGTTACAGTACGGAGGGTCTGCCCACTACCTCTCAGGGCTATTAATCAGGAGCGCTGTTTTTATCCAATATAATCACGTTCTGAACTTGCCGCCGGTGCCAGAGTATGTCTTCTCTCAGCCCTTCTGCGAAAAGGTCTCATGCATATCCAAGTCTGATATCCAGTCTTTGAATACTGCACTAGTATCAACTTTAAAATGCAAATTGGCCTTAGCCCTCACTAGGATTGGAATGGAAGTACCTGTCTGCATCGGGATTTGTGTGGGAATTGGATTCACAACCCACTAGGCTGGGTACGGTTGCATATTTCCGTCTGGCCAAATCCACGAAATGCGAGGGGCCACCGTATGGAATTATCATATCTCTGAATGCAAAACCGCAATTGAAACGGTCCAAGATCCATGCTATGCGTTATGTCCACGAGGGGAGGCAGACGATGAGGTGCCTGCGCTGTATCCCTGCCCTAATATATCCTCCTCATCTAGGTCTTCATATCTACACCACTGTCTACCATGCTCTATCATGCTCGCCATGGAGGGACAATATAATAAACGATCCCATGGCCAATGGCAGCGGCTAGTGGCCCAACCTTCGTCCCATCAGCCTTGTGCAGCGAGCCCAAACCCACCGGTGTATACATACCCAATGAATCCAGTGATACCCCGGAAATTCCGACCCGACATACACCCCAAAACATCGCGCAGGGTTTAATGCTGTTGACACGATCAGTGTAAGTGGCTGTCTGGAGCGAAAGTCTTACAAGCGCCTGCATATCCTTTCCGTGTATACGCCGACCCCCAGCTGACTACTCCCAGAACCATACCCACGAGCCACGGCGACAGGGCAGCACCATACACCTGGACCTGTCGCGGATCGAGCCCGACGCCAAACGAGAGGAAGATCAAGGTCAGGCAGCAGATGAACTCCAGAACAAACGCCTCCCGCACGGGGACGAGGTTCGTATCGATGGTGCACCCCCCGACCAGGTATTCATCCGATCCCCACGCGGAATTCAACATCCAGCCGGCCAGTGCGCCTCCTAGTATCTGGCTGCCGAGATAGAGCACGGTCCGAGGGAGGGATATCAATCGCGCGAAGAAGGTGGCGAGCGTAATCGTCGGGTTGAGATGGCTACCTGAGACGGAGCTAAACGTGAATATGAAAAGCGTCAAGAACAGCCAGTTGCAGATGCCTCCAAATAATGGTCCCAGGAACTCCGGCGTCCCGAACACCCCGGTTGAGCCTGGGGTGACTTCGGGGGCGGACGCAGGCGTGGCGGATGCCCAGGCGGTGATAAAAGATAGCATCATAGTCCCTTATACTGTTAGACACGAGTAGAGCATCCATAATACCCAGGCTAAGATACCGACACATTCCACGACACTGAATCTGTACAAGTTGGGGTCTGCGAAGCCTTGAAGATTCCACGCCTCTCGGAAGGTCATCAATGGCGCTGCGTCAGGGACTTTCTTCAAATAATCGGCATTGGTTGGATCGTGTCGATCAAGAACAAGCCCCTGATTGCCCCCAATACGACCGGCGAAGGGCTGAATCTGGGGCTTGCATGAGAGCTGCCGGACATTCGTGCTGAGGTCGACATCGTCTCGATACTGCATGGGCGCGGTCATGTTGAGCAAAGAGACAGCCGCTCAGTTTATCAATGAGAAGCGAATTTAGGCCATGCAAGTCGATTACAATCATTAAGTCTGGTCTGCTGCTGTAGGGGATTCGACTATTGCCGTGGCTCAAGTCTATTGCATCATCGCCGGACTCGGATAAAGCAAACCTTCAAGACAACCACTAACAACAATAAACGAGACTGTACAGTAATATGGAGTCCATAAATATAATGTCCGTATCTTGTCTCCATACTCTACTCTTGGATAGCTTCCTGCCACTGCTTCTTCGCCTGCTCAAACAGTTGATCGTCGGTGATCATCTCCCAGCCGATGAGAGCCAACGACTTGCCGACAATGACGGCCTCTTCGTGAGCATCATCCGTGCCAGCCGCCGAGGCAAATGAAGGATGATGAGGGAAGGAACCGTCATCTGCAGGGATTCCAAACATAGTGTGGAGGGTGGGAAGGATATAAGAGACGTTGCCTGCATATATTAGCACAGACATGCAGCCATATGGGGAGGCAGTGAAACTCACCGATATCAGAAGAGCCCGTCAGAACTTTCTCATGACGGTTGAGGACATTTCGGTCGTATTTGCCCATATGTGCGCTGTAGCGGTCACAGAGCGTATCGTTGATCTTTATATCCGTGTACAGCTCATTCCTATACATAGTCATTAGTTGGTTGCCAACACACCGATAGGTGTAGACGTACTCGACAATCTTCACCTCACACCCCGTAGCCAATGCCCCAGCTTCGATACAATTGCGCACCTTGGCCATCAACGTGTTCAAGCCCTTCAAGGTCGGGCTACGGACTTGCCAGTAGGCTTTGGTGTAGGATGCAATCACGTTGGCCACCTTCGGCACATCCAGGAACGCGCAGTGAGCACGCTCGTCGGGCTGCATCTGTTGGCGCAGCACAGCAACATTGTTGTAGGACGTAACCAGGGCGTCCAAGGCGTTGATGCCTGCCCAAGGATTCCCTCCAGCATGAGCACTCCTGCCGAAGAATTCGCAGTGAATTTCCTTCCGCGCATTCATCAACACGCCACCCACACCGTCGCAAATGACGCCCGGGAAGAGCTTCTTGGGGCCAGCATGACTAAAATAATTAGTTTTGTATGCGGAGAGAGGCGCCGGTAGACATACGCCATGAGAGAGATATCGACGCCCTTGTACGCTCCAGCATCGATAAGCTTGGCCTTGCCACCACCATTCTCTTCAGCAGGCGTCCCCAAGAGCTGCGTGCGGCCGGGGATATTGTACTGTTTCAAAACAGTCGACAAGGCCAGGAACGCCGCAACACTACTTGTGGTGATCAAGTTATGACCACAGGCATGACCGATGTCTGGTAGAGCGTCATATTCGGCATTGAAATTGATCAGACGGCCCCCAGACCCACTGGTAGCTTCGAACGAAGTGTCCAGTCCGTATGCATGTCGAGTGACAGTGAACCCTTGTGCCTCAAGAAAATCGCAAATGGCTTTGTGAGCACCGTGTTCTTGATACGCAGTTTCGGGGTTTGACCAGATCTATGCCGTTAGCGAGTTAGCTCGTCTCTGCGAGAGTGGTGGCAAGACAACCTACCTGTCTGTTGAGCTCACGGAGAGAAGCATTGGCTGCGGTCAATGCTGCATCGACAGATGCCTTGACTTCGTCAATGTTCACCATGATGTAGTTCAAGAGATTATACCGTGTTGTCAAGTAGATTCTGGGGTTTATTCCTAAGTCGAGCAACCAATGAATGCTCCTCGACGGTGTCTGTGTCTAGGAGTTGACTGCGCGAGTGATGGCCAACCCGTAAAACTGCCAAACGTCAACATATATGACACGCCTCCATCTATCCTCCACCAGGTGAATCCACGGTATCATTTCCGCCCCTCGGCAGATATGGATACAACAATAGATATCCCCGGATACTGATCATTCCCCTGATAGGACAGATCGCCAACTACACCATGCACGTCGCCTCCGGGGCATGCACCCCGCAAACGAGGCCCCATATCAGGCAAAAGATGACGTTGGACCGTTAGTAAAGGACGGCAATCAATGACCAACGACGCCCATCATTAATCTAATCAGGTGAATAACACGGGGATACCACGAAGATTGACAGCACTACCTTCCTATCTACAGTCCTCGGCAGATAAGAACGTCCTCATCCTCCGAATGCCTCGCAAAGGTGGGGGTGTCAAGTGGATATTAAATCCACGCTGGCCCTCGAGTCGACCAACACAGGCTTCCAGACGAGTCTTCTCCGCACGATCGAATCTGTGGGGGAAGAACAGTGGTCCCTCTGGCACGCTCTCATCGTCGTGGTGGTCCACCTCGATAAACTCTTCGTGGCTGATAAACAAGCGTTAGCGTTGGGATTTGCCGAGCTCTATTTGGCATTGGCCGATCTGCCGACGAAGCCCTAGGCCAGGCCAGCACTTACGGACACTTTGGGACACTCCGGGACGCCATGGTGGACACGCTGTGATTTCCAGCTCCTTTGCCGACCGAATGCGCCGGCGTTATTGGGCGTCCGGGCTATGGAGCCCTGACTGACCCACGGCGCAGCATGCCCGGACCACCAGACCACATTCCGTAGGGGACCCATCGCCACGGCTCTGATAGCCATGATCGCATCAGGGGAGGGAACTGCAGTGCTCGGCGTCTTTCGACTCAGTGTCGACGGAGAGTAAGGCGAAAAGACTTTGGATCAGCATGCGAGTGCGGAATTCCTCCTGAATCTCCGCCGCTGGGCCAGCTCTGATTGCGGCGCGTCGAGTCAGCCACTATTTGCCGATGATCTCCCATCCTCCCCGGTATTATAAGACTCCAGCTCGCTCGGCCGGACAGATATGGCGTGGTTTTATTCACATCTGAAAAGACTCCATCAACCAGCCGATATGGAGAAGCAACCAAGCAACGTCCCCACGGGGCCACCGCCGGTGGAAAATGAATTGGATGATCTGAAGCTCAGGGCTGAGGCGTCAATGGCTCGTGATGTCGACCTGGGACAGATGCTGGATGTTGAGGCTACGCCAGAGGAGCAGCGGAGGGTGCTGTGGAAGTTGGATATGATGTAGGTTGATTGTGCTGGATATTACAACCTGCTATCGATGCTGACCTGCCTAGCTTGATACCCGTCATGGGTCTCTGTTACATGATGCAGTATATGGACAAGCTGGCCCTGAGCCAGGCGACACTATTCGGCATCCGAGAAGATCTGGTAGATGGCTTCTATTCCATGCAGCTATCTCCGTGTTAGATCCTAACGGAACTATAGGGCCTTACTGGAACACAATACCCCTGGGCCTCGGCCGTGTTTTATTTCGGATACTTTGCATGGAGCTGGCCGAGCAGCTACCTCATCGTCCGTCTGCCCATCGGCAAGTACATCACGGCATCGGTGCTCGTCTGGGGCGGCGTCTTGATGTGCCATGCCGCCGTAAAGAACTTTGGGGGACTGGTGGCCGCCCGGTTCTTCCTTGGGGTGGGAGAGGCTGCCATTGCTCCTGGGTTTTCCTTGATTACCGGAATGTTCTACAAGCGTGAAGAGCAGCCTGCGAGGTATGTCCTAACAGATGGTGACGTGGATCCCCTCTGACCGAGATCCTGCAACAGACAGGCTGCCTGGTTCCTCGGCAACTCCATCTCAACCGTCGTCGGGGGCGTCGTCGCCTACGGAATCGGATCAGTCAAAGACACCGCGGTGAACAGCTGGCAGCTCCTGTTCATCGTGCTGGGCACCATCACCGCCGGCATGTCGTTCTGGATGGTGTTCCTCCTGCCCGACTCGCCGAAAAACGCCATCTTCCTGACGAAACACGAGCGCGCCATCGCAATCCAGCGCACGCTGAAGAACAAGACAGGTGTGATGGACGAGGGTTCCTTCAAATGGAGTCAGGCGTGGCTGGCCATCCGCGACCCGCAGACATGGTTCCTGGTGTTGTACACGTTCTGCGTCAACCTCTGTAACGGAGGTGTCACCAGTGTAAGCCCTCAGTCTTCCCCTGCCGTTACCTCTCCTGAACATCTCAGTAACTCGCAAACTAGTTCTCATCCATCATTATCAACGGATTCGGCTTCTCTCAGATCCGATCCCTCCTCATGCAGATGCCGCTAGGTGCAGCCCAGGTCGTCTTCCTGATCATCAGCGCCGGGGTCGCCACCTTCGTCCCCAGGACCCGGATCCTGATGATGTTTTTCAACACGGTGGTCTCGATGGTGGGCATGCTTCTGGTCTGGCAGCTGGACGAAGACAACCAGAAGGGACGGCTGACGGGACTGTCGCTGGGCGCGGTCTTTGCGGCCAACATTCCCCTGTCGCTGAGTATCATCAGTTCCAACGTCGCTGGGTTCACGAAGCGCAGCGTGACCAGCGGTCTACTGTTCGTGGCGTACTGCGTTGGAAACATCGTCGGGCCGCAGTTCTTCATTGACAGCGAGGAGCCTAGTTATCCGGTGAGTCCGCTACAGAATCGGATCAGAAATGAAGCTAATGAGGGTAGACCGGTATGAAAGCCGCCATATCGGGCCTGGCCTTTGGCGCGTTCTTCCTTCTCTGCCTGCTGGTGTACTACATCTTCGAGAATCGTCGCCGCGACGCGCTGTATGGTCCGCCGGCGCAGCTGACCGAGGAGGAAGAGCAGGCCCAGGGATTGTCGAACAAGACCGACCTGGAGATAGAGAGTTTCCGGTACCTCATGTAAATAGTGTTTAACATATATATTGATTTACGACATGCTTTGTATATGTATTTGGCTGTCTTCAGTAGAACAACCAGGAGGAGACTAAGTGGAGAATATACATCGACCATGATTCAGGGCATTGCGGCTATTCCTAACTCAACCTCAGCCTCCCAAACTAGACTGCAGGTGGGGGTTCAATGATCAATCGTCCCTGCATCGATCTATGTGGAATTGCGGGTGGAACAATCCACATGGTCGATTACTAGTATACGGAGTAGCAAGACACTATCTATGCTCAACTCCACCATCAAATGCAGACTAATTTGCAGTCGAATACAGAGCAATCTGGCAGCTCTCTATAAATACTGATTCTTGCCGGGCTCTTGCGCAAAATAGCCCTCACTGCTCACTTCATCCGCCAAAGCCATGTCCATGTTGGATGTGGACAACTCCTTTCTCGATATATCTACTGTGGGAATAGGCTAACGGGACAAATACACCGAGTCAGCAATAGTAATCCGCAGCTAATCTTCACGTATCCATCTTGCGATCGCTGAATCGGAACTATCGGTGGATCCAGGAACCAGCTTCGGGTGTGGATTGATCGTGCTTCGGCAAACTCGAAGCCGAACCTGTCAGATGCTATGGAAAGCTTGGAATACATGAATAGGCGCTTATTGCCGGACGTATATGGGTACTCTCCACTGCAGATGCTAGCTGCATGGCTTTTTCTGGAAGAAATGAGAAACACCCGCCGATCCGCGATCCGAAGAGATTTATGATCAAACTTCGCCTAGCAGAGATATTGGCAGAGTCACTCTACCTCATTTCTCTGGACCGGTTCGGGGACTATGGTACAGAAGCGGTGTATGTGGTACCGACCTACCAGGACGCATGTATCGTTTCCGTTGTCTCTGTTTGCCCGTCTCCTTGTTCGCATTCGCTGCCTTCATTGTGTTGTCCCTGTGCTTATGCCTGCGCTTGCTGTTTAGGAGGTCTCAAATGGTGGAGTCGCCCCGTGGGCTACGGTCTGCTATTCTTTGTTGGTATTTGACCCGACTCACGGGGGAGAATATGGACTTACAGACTCTCCAGATCCATGCTACTATGGATCTGTGGACGCATTCAGAGTGAAATTCAACCACAGCCTCCAGACGATACTGAGAACGCACAGGAACGTCCTCCGACGTCGGCTTTTCTCTTCTCTTCTGCTCTCACTTATGAGCTCCCCCCCCTTTATTACCGATACTTGTTGCCGTTGAGAGGTCCCCGGTCGGAGATGCATGAGTCGCAGGCGTGAAGAATACTCCCCGCCGACGGTAGCAAGTTGTTTATATCGCGCGTGCAGGTCCCAGATCCGCTCATCCAGCTAGGCCGAAATAGATCTGCGTTTATTCGACGACGTCAAAACCAATGCAAGCCGGATACCGAGGTCAAAAGAACCTCGCTGGCAAGGTGGGTCGGAACAGGAGATCTAGCGTCTCTTGGATTCGCTCCATCATTGGTACGATGAGCATTG
Organism: Aspergillus pseudoterreus; assembly: GCA_002927005.1. Taxonomy (NCBI): domain Eukaryota; kingdom Fungi; phylum Ascomycota; class Eurotiomycetes; order Eurotiales; family Aspergillaceae; genus Aspergillus; species Aspergillus pseudoterreus. The sequence continues at coordinate 171,775 of PIJX01000015.1, read as the reverse complement.
TGAACATGTTTCCGCAGCTGGCATCAGTTAGCCATATCTACTGCATATAACCGGAAGATACTGACCGATATCTAGGAGGTAAAGCACTGGACGCACATCTGCGTGCTATTCACCGCTATGTGGCAACTGAGTTACGGTCAGCATATGCAGAAACGGTGGTAAGCATTAACTCATACACAAGCCCCTCTGCCCTTATCATTCCACCATAATGGCCCGGTCAGATGTGGCACCAGGGGCGACCATGGTCGCGTAGACGTGCAGCAGCAGCTGGCCGAGGGCGTCCCGATAGATCAAATCTTCCAGGTTACCTAGTTCGATTAGTCTCTCTCATGGAGATTCGTAGGAAGCGCAAGGACTGCTTCTGTCCAGCCGGATTCCGTTCTCACCTCTTTGCCAACCGAAGTGCATAGATGCTTTCGAGTCTGCACGGATCCGTTGTAATGGATGGTATGTAGGAGGACAGGTATATGGAATTAAAAAGGAGAAACAAGAAAAAGATCGCGATGAGCGGGTACAGCAGCAATGTAAGGATAGAGAAACCCGACGCCTGGCGGCTCTATTGGCACCTTGAGGAAGTCATCTTTCTGTCTGCAGATTCCAGTCCCCGTATATCGATATCCTATATGTTGGCCTTGTTTGGTGGAAAGCCAATGATCATGAACCTGGCTCCATGTACATCGTATAAGATTATGGTTCTAGGAGATGTCAAGCAGAGGAAATCTTCGATTATATACCTGCTTCCCTAGCTTCACAATAGTGTCTTTCACTGCTGGCGACACACAATCAACTCATCCTTTATTAAATAAGAGGTGTGAATTATAATTGCGACCGTTGAATATGCCTGAACCATCAACTGACCGATCTCAGTGAAGAAAACTAGCTACAACAATGAACCCTTTGCCCTCTATAAGCCCATTGCCCGCAAGCCAACAGCAATCACTTAGCAAGACACACCCGAAGGCAGGTTCTTGCATTCACTGCTCGACTTTCCGCCGGAGAGCTTCACATTCTTCCAGGTCCAGTCGGAGCAGCTACCGCTACCGCAGAGGATGTAGACAGGCGTGGCCTTGCTATCGACGGAGCCAGTGATTCCGTCGACGGTGACATCCTTGATGGGAATGCCGTTGGAGGGCTTGCCGGTCGGCCCGCCGTTCTTGTAGTCCTGCTGGATGACGATGCCCTTCTTGTGGATGCCGGAGAGCTTGATGTTGGAGTAGGTGACGTCGCTGACGGAGCCGGTCTCATCGACGATGGTCTTAATGCGGATGCCGTTGTCAGAGTTGGTCACGGTGGAGTCGGTGATCTTGACGCCCTGGACGGTGTTGTCGTCGCGGCCGCCGATGGAGCCGATCGAGAGGCCGTGGCCGCCGGAGCAGGTGCCGCCGGTGAACTCGATGTTCTACACTTGTCAGCTACAGGCACAAGAAGAATTCGTGGTGCGTGCACTCACCTTGCCGGAGTTGATGGCGATGCAGTCGTCCTGGTTCTTGACGTTGGCGCCGCTGATGTAGACGCCGTTGCTCTCGCTGATGTCGAAGCCGTCGGTATTGTGGCCGCCCTTGCTGTCACCGTCCGAGTTGTCGATGGTGATGTCGGTCAGGTGGAGGTTGTTGGCCTGCACGCTGATGGCCTGCACGGGGGTGTTCTTGATGTTGAGGCCCTTGATGGTCGAGTTTTCGAGCTTGTGGGCGTACAGGAACTTGGGCTTGGTCTTGCCGCCGTTCGTGCCCTTACCGTCCCACCAGCGAGAGCCCTCGCCGTCGATGACAGCGCCCTTCGCCATGGTCACGGTGATGTCCTTACCGGCCAGGCGGATTAGAGGGCCCTTCCATTCCTTGTAGCCAAAGGTGGTGGTGCCCTCGAAGGTGATCTGGGCGAGTATTAGCATTGAACGTTTGCGGGCTGGGTGCTAGGCTTACGGTGGTGCCGTCTTTCACATGGGACAGATCAAGGGTCTTGCCCGCGGGGACAGCGATATCCTTGAGGACGATGGAGGAGCAGCTGGACGCGCTCGAGCTGGCCTTGGCCGCATCGGTGAAAGTGCAGGAAGAGGACCTCTCCGTCAGGTCCGACACACGGGACGGCGAAGGAGCGGCGGCAACGAGGGAGCCCAGCGCAGCCAGGCCGAGAAGTTGGAAGGAACGCATAGTGAGTGAATGATGTTCTGGTCAACAGAAAAAGAACAGTCAAAAGAGCGAAGTTCTGGTCAACAGAATAGAGGTTAGGAAATACAATTGCAGAAAGGAATGATGCGGTCTGGCCTCGAAGGCACTTCAGCTCCAGATGTAGGACTTTAAATACCTCCACGCTAAGCTTCCCATTCGGAGCTTGTCCCTACGGACCCTCCAGCAGCTCCATCACTCTTCAATGATTATGAGAGCCATAGGTGGAATCCGCAGTATGTGGTTCAGAGAGGCCCACAGACTTCTCCTCCTCCATATCAATCTCTAACCGCCATGCGGCGTAGTGGGTGTCCCGGACCCTGGCGACATAGATGATAATAATATTGATGTCTAGTGGGCATTGGACTCCTGTATCATTTAATGGTCCCACCCTCGTAGGTTGGATGCTCTGGGTGGACAGACGAGTCAGCCAGCATCCAGAACGTGATGGCCGGATTCAGCCCTAAACACTGCATGAACTGTTTCGCATTGTTTCAGTCGGAGAAAAGTCTCCACTGGGCGATACTTCTTGCATCTATCTGGTGGAAAATTCTCGGGAAATCCGGGTAGGGCGGTAGTAGCCGATGTCGTTCATTGAAGAGCAATGGGCCAAGGGTTGATGGCGCTGCATAGATCCGAACCTACCGTGAACTATGGCGTACTGGGAGCTATGGCCGAGACACATGGAGAGGGACTCCACGCTCGTCTCTGATTCAGGGGTAGCTAGAGAATGGAGAATTGATCCGTACTCCGTACTCCATTCGGCAGATGCCCGAATGCTGCTGCCTGTGCAGGGGTTCATATTAAAGACATGAAATTAATTAGGACCGTTTTGGAGCCATGCATTGTATGACAGTATTCTGGCTGTCCTCTACATCTGTGCAGATTCTTCAGACATTGAATGCAATGAGTTCCCGAGTGACCTCAGGGATCGAGACCTGTGGAGTGGGTCGTGTCAGACACCGGGCGTTTCTAATTTCCCTTGAACAGGGACGACAATGCATCATGATTTTTTCAGGATATATTTGGATTACTAGACTGCACAGAACGCTAGACAGCCATCTGGTTAAGGGGTATTATGTTCGAGTCAGGCCAGCCTTGAAAATACTCGGTATTCAATCGAAATCAACCCCCAGTCACCAACTAACCAATGCATGACACTCACACCACAGTGCTCAGACACTCAGCCCTTGATCAAGACTCGCACGCCTTCGCTGTCGAGCTTCGTGAACGGAATGAAGATATCGTGTTTCACCCGAACGTCCTCCACAGTGGTCTCATACAGCTCGAACTCGAAACGCTGCAGCAGGGTGCTGATGACCATCAGGATCTCGGCGCGCGCAAGACTAGCGATGTTAGCGTACCCCATACGGGCCTACACGAGTACGAATGCAAGGAGCATTGGGAACATACTGCATGCCGATACACTGTCGCGACCCCTTCGAGAACGCGACCATATATTTCTCCAGCCGCTTGCGCTCGGTCAGGTCGGTCCATCGTTCGGGGTCGAAGCGGTAGGAGTCGGGGAAGACCGATTCGTCGTGATGCATCAGAAGACAGCTCATGCTGATCGGCGTCTATCGGATGTCAATACAGCTTTCAAACAGTGGGGAGGGAGGACTCACGCCAGGAGGAATGGTCCAGTCCTTGTACTTGAGCGCGTTGTACGGTGCGATCCGAGGGAGACGAGCAGTCACTCCATATGAAAGACTACAGGCCGTCAGTATCAGACACTATCATACAGAGGGAGAGATCATACCGAATTCCCTCCAGCATCACGCTAGTCTGTCGAGCCGTTAGCAAGGTGTTCGCATCAGAATCATGCTAACCCACCAAATAAGGCAGCTGTTCCAGCTGGATCAACGCCAGATCTGGGCCCAGAGGCTCCAGCTCCGCCTTCAGCCTTTTGAGCAGCTCCGGGTTGTCCAGGAGGTAGAATAAAATATAAGTCATCGCCTTGGCCGTGGTTTCGGCGCCGGCCGACACGAGAATCTGCATCTCCTGCGCCAACCGGGCCTCACTCTTCTCCTGCTCCGGCAAGTCGCTGCTGAGGACATCGTCGAAGAGGGTCAGCCGACCTTTCTGGTCGACGGCATGCGAGCCCTTTTCAAGGTGGTCAGTCGCGATCTTATGGATGAGCTTGCGGCAGCGGCGTTGGAAATCAAAGAACAGCTCCATGCCCGGGTTCAGCCACGCGGTCACCGACTCTGGCATGGCCAGCAGCAGCGGCAGCAGGAACGCAACCGGGCGGATAAAGACCAGCGTTCGCGCCGTCCCCGTGAGGGTGTGGTACCACTGCGGGATGAAGTCGGGCTTGTCGAGGTAGTGATAACCCTCGCCCATGGTGTAGTCGGTGATCACGTCCGTCGTGTAGCAGGTCAGGGCGTGCTCGATATGCAGCGGCTTGCCGGTGTTCTTCCACTCCTCCAGGCGGCCACAAAGCTTGTTGATCAGGGCCCTGAGGACAGGCTCCTGCTGGCGGATGCGCATCGTCGAGAAGAACGGATTCATATGCGAACGGATCAAGCGGTGGCGGAAATGGTCTTCGGCGGTGATCAGGGCCAAGGGCGCGTTGAAGGTGCGCTGGTAGTAGTTGTATTTGTTGCGCGGGCTGTCGCGGGAGTAGATCACTTCATAGTAGTCCGGGTCACTGACATGCAGTTCGGTCGGACTGATGCGAACAATGGGGCCTGCAGGAGGAATTAAACTGTTAATATCTGAATAGTATCTGAGAGAAGAAAGGCTTATCCATGTACCCACCATATTTCTTGTGCAGTTCGCCGATATGAAAGGTAAACTGCCCACAGCAAATAGTATCCCAGTAGAACTCATACATCACCGTCAACGCGGCCAACCGCGGCCCGGGGAAATGGGCGATCGGACAGAGCCACAGACGATAGACCGCCGCAGACAGCAGATATCCCACCGTCACGGCAGCGGCCGTGACGTACGGATGCGACAGGAGCAGACGCAACAACTCCATGGTGAGGTGGTGATCGTAGCGGAGGACGACGGGACGGGGAGAGATTCCCACGATATCGAGGGGGGGCCGCAAGGGGACGCAGGGGGAATGTTATTCGTCTCGGTATATATACCGGCGGTGTTAGTTTCCACTTTTCCAATCCGCCTTAGTCTTCTTCACTGCTCCTCCTCCTCCGGCTGCCCCCCGTGGTGATGGCCGACGGAAGGGCGGGTGCTCAGGCCAGCACTGGTCCCAGCACGACGGGCTGAGATAGGTGCCAGTGGAGCCAGGACCTTTTCCATGCTCCCAATGACAGCTCCGACAAAGTTCAGCAGAGACGGGAATGTGGGATGATACGAAGGCCATTGTCGTCTGAAGAGTGTGGCCTGGGCGTGGCGTTGCTCCACCTGTGTGGATGGCATCGGCCAGTCGACGACGATGGACGACCCGGAAAGGTGGGCATTCCTTGATTACCAGCCGCTAACGGGGGAACTATTGTCGTTAGACTCGGGTCTAGTTCTCCTGGGACCTCCTGACAACGCCATGGATTGAAGCGATGGTCCGCTGGAATGTTTTCAGATTACATACAAGTACAGTAAATCAGACCTCGCATTTTTAGAGTTTCACAGACCTCGGGGTGGAGAATCCATATCATTATTAATAAATTTCCATCATTGCCGATGATTCTCGCTCGACTGTGAAGTGGTTTTGCTGGTGTCGGCGCGTAGACTGCTCAGAGCTTTGAACCCAAATATACATAGATCACGTCATTGTTCATTGCAATGCGACGCAAAGGTCCGAATTGCCTGACCTGTTATACCTGACTAGGTACCTACTTTAGATCTTGGCATCGTCCTACAATATGCCGTGGCTGTTTCCGCTGATCCCGGGCTATAACCCCGATCAGTGAACCACCACCTCGTTTCTGGAGCGATGGAAGAAGCTCCATATCACCGTCACTGAAATGGGACCTTACGCAAGGATGATAAGTGAAGTTGAAGACATCCTGGAAGAAGTCACTGACTCTAGAACAAAGGGAGGTCACGGCCTTCTTTGTAGCTGGCCAATAGACTGATTCTCAAGGAGATGCTCATCTGGCCCGCGCACTTTGCTACCTCGAAGGCCAATGCATCTCCTGATTTCATCTTCGAAAATCCGTTCCAGAGAGAATCCCCTTGGCGTACTCAAGTGATAATCGATGTATCTTCTTCGAAACATCAATATCGTCCATCATGCCGTCAACAAAATATCGATTGATGGCACCAACACTTAGAGCAACCTTGACAGCGGTCTCTGCCTCTTCCTTCTTCACTTTCGCCGGGGTATTTGCCCATAGGGTGTCCCAAAAGGCCGTCTCGAGCAGTGGCCCTTGTTCGTAGAAAGCCCACTTCCCACCTTCCATGGACCCAAAGAAGCACTCATATAATCCCCATATGCACATCCCAAAGGCCTCCACTCCGGCCTCGTCAAAATCCAGAAACGCCAGTCACATTCCCAAGGTCATTCACCATAATATTTACTTGCGCAAAGTCATGATGAGTCAAGACTAGTAAGTAATCCACACCTGTCATGGAGCCAGATTTCTCTTGGGGGGTATCATGATTCGGACGCAGTCCAATAGTGGAAATTGCTGTTTCTACGGGAATTGAACTAGAACCCCGACAGCCCCCTATACTTTGAAATGTTTCATGTGATATCCGATCTATGCGAGCAGCAATTCTGACCAAACGGGCTGGCTGGACGCTTGGATGTTCTCGCATGAACTCGTCCTGCAGCTAAATAAACAGCCTGCTCTGTTTGGCTGGATTCTCCTCCCGGCGGATGTTGATCGATATTGTTTTGTATCCACTGTTCCGGCACGTCGGATCCACCCAGAGATCAATGCATCCCGAAGAAGATGAACAAAAACAATTCACATCCTGGATAGCTCGGCTTGGGACCTCTTCATCTGGAAAAGGATCAAAAGAGGCATCAGAAAGGGAGAGGGTGTAGGGAAACGGAAACACGTAGTAGATCCCCCTTTCTTCTACAATACTGCTCTATCGCATTACCGGAGCATTCCGCCCCTGAACGATACGTCGCTCTGCAATTGCCATAAGAGGACGATATTGCTGGACTGGCATTTTTAGCCATCTAGGAATCCCCACAGTACTCTGCATCTCCAGAATGGATCATCCCAGGCGGTGATCATCGTCTTGGGAGGCCCGACCGTTGTAAGCGTACCGTCTCACTTGGAAAATTCTAATCCGATCGTACAGTGAGATGGAATGGAGTCACCTGGGGTACAGTAGTGCACAGAGATGTTGGTATGGATATAGTATTCGTATTCTAGATGTCAGACAATGGTCTATGCTGCATACACAGTACAAAGTGTCGTTCTGCTCCAATAGACAAGACCGAAATATATTTCCGTGATGAGTCTACGCTCAGACCAGTACCCATATTGTCGGGTCCATGGCGCTTCAACGATGATAATAATATATTGAAGTATACTCTGTACAACACAGAATCAATGTCTTCCGTCATAAAGTGCATATTCATCTCTAGGCCTTAAACTTGTGATCTAAACTACCACATAATGTATCGACAACCTCGCAACAAAATATAGTCAGACAGCCAACAATCCCCTTTGCGTCTCCCACAGATTACCCATATTCAATCACACCATTCCTTTCTCTTGTTTTTTCTTTTTCATCTCCTCTAAACGCCGCTTCGTGAGCAAATACCACGTCCCCAGTGTCAAGAGCGTCAGAGGAACCGCAATAACCACAAAGATCCAGAACTGATAGGATATACTAAAGCCATGATTTGAATTGTCAAAGTCGAACAGGTTCATTCCAAGGAGAGTCTATTTCGGTCAGATCTTAGAAACGCTTCTAATATAATGCAACGTACCGACACAAAACTTGCAGGCAGGTATATCAAAGTAACGAGCGTCACCACCCGCACCGTGATATTCTCATCGAACGATTGGCTTGTAAGTTCAAGCATCTGGTTATTAATTTCATTCGTGAGCCTCTGGCTATCCAGCGCCAACGCTTGGTTTTCCAGGGTCAGCGCAACCGGCAACTATGGACGGTGGTTGGTTAGCTATTCGCTATGCAAGATGCAAAGGCTGAAGACGCACCATGTCCGAGATACTCCGCACCCTTCGCTCCAGCACCCCGACGCTCTTGAGGTACCCTTCGAGCGACATGATCTGGCACGTGAAACTGTCGCCCACGGTCTGATGGTCTAGATCAGACGTGAATCCTCGCGCGCGGAATTCCGTGTTGATCTTGTCCAGCCTCTGGAGCGTCGTCAAAGCCACACCCACTTGCGATGCAAGTGTCACGATCTTGTCTCGCAGATATTGCTGGTTCATCAGTGGCCCTAGTCCCTCCATGCTGTCTTTTGTCCCGGGCTTTCGAAGATCAAGTGCCAGTGTGAAGTTGATCTGAGGAAGATTTAGTCCACCTGCATGACCATGGCTTGGACTCGACTCACTGCTGTCTCGATCTTTTCACTCAGACTGCGTATATACCAACGCCAGTTTCCCAAGTAAGCCGACTGCACAGTCAGGTGCATGGCCGACCACTTCCCGAGCAGGTCCTGCGGGCTGGTGGATAATATCTGCTGGACGTGCTTCTGGAGACGGGATTCTTGGTTTGCATGGAGCAGAATCCACAGGTTCCCGGACCCCGAGGGATCGTGCCGGTGAAAGACGCAGACCTGTCGGATCGTCCATGACACACTCTCTCCCTTGTTGTTACCCTCCGCGTATGCGAAGAGGTAATGCATGTCTAGGCAGTTAGCCCTCTGCCCCAGAGGAACATGGCTGATTATTACCGTATGCTCCATTTTCCCTCCGTTTCACGTTCATACCGCCATGACCAGCATCGGAGGCCCGTGGTTTGTCGCCAAAGGAAACAACAAGGTCAAGGAACGAGGCGTCAATATCATAGACGCTCATCAATCTTTGCATGCCCTGGGCGGTGATTTTCAACGGGTCCACGGAGGTCTGAGAACATATCGACCTAGGATGGTCAACGACTGTATTATAGGATGTGGGAGCCGTCGGACGAAACGTACACCACGCGCGCTGCCGGTTTCGGGGTGGTGATCAGGTGCGATTCGAAGAGTTCGCTATTCGCAAACACGCGGGAGGAATGACCCTGCAAGGTATTCTCGAAAACATAAATGTCCGACTTCTCGGGGTGTGAAACAAACGCTGGATAGCGTAGATGGCGCCGGATGGCTTCGTAGGCGTCTGGCCTTGGAGGCGTCATATCAGACTGGTTGACGGTCGGAGATGAAGAGAGAGGAAACCCGTCGGAGGGCAGTTCGTGCAGTGCCAATTCCATGAGCAAACTGCTTGAGCGAGCTTGATTCTGTCCTTCTAGAAGGAATCTAGAATTATCTTAAACCCAGATGAATGGAGCTGTCCCAAGGCACAATCGGAAGGCGGCTTCGTCAAGGCACTCTTGGCGATGCTTGCACGACACAGAGACCGGCTGAGCTTGCGGCGCTACAAGGTGTACGAGGGTTACAGCAGCTATCGTGGCTGAAAAGGCAATGTGGTTGATTTGCAACGACAACAAAAAGCAAAAGGTTACATGTCAACCCAGCGAATTCATCCGCCACTCCATGACATGAATCAGCCCCAATTCACCCTCGCCGGCTCGCGAAGATCACTTCTAGGATGTCAGCAGGTTACGTCTGTCTGGCCAATGAAAGGGAAAAGGGTGGACTCGTACTCAATCTCGTCCTGTGGCGATGACAAGGTCAGTTCCGCTTCCAAGTAGATAGGATTACCAAAGTCAGCTCACCTTGTTAACCACCCTGGGTGCTTCAAACTGGAACCGGCCGTAGATGTGCTTCGTGCCTCTCAGTCAGCCGCATGCCACCGAGGCAGTGCTGGGCTGATCGCTTACCCGAACTTGAATGTCGTAGCCAAACATAGAGCGCAACCGCGCCTCCAGCCTTGCCTTCTGGATATACCCGGTTACTTCTTCATCGATGATGTTGATGATGGGGGTCCGGCCAGTTGGACTGGTTGGACCCGGGTCCAGCGAAGAGGTGGTAGAAAAGGTACGGGTGGACATCAGGATGGTGGAAGGATCTATGCCTGCTAAGAAAGGGAGATGACTTTCCAGGCTTTGGAGGAGGCTATTGTTGGACAGGGCAGGAGAAACATCAGTACTAAGACCTCAACTGGGTAAGAGCCGCTTGTCTTCCAGTTCACAAGGCTCCGTCAGAAAGGAGGGTTGAGGAAAGCCATGATTGTATGCACTGCTCCAGCTGCATATTGGGCATGCACCAGGTTGGACGGACTCACCCGGCTTCATCTAATTCGTTTTGCTATAAAGAGGGGGTTCGTCTATAATACGATCAGCTATTGGATATGTGTCCCGTCAGTTCGGGCGCGAGGCTGTGCGTGATGAGTTGTCCATCCCCCGATGCCCTGGAGAAGCGGGGGAAACCACCACATTGGAGGAGGACCGAGGGATCGTCGTGTTGTAATTACGGCTATGCTGGGCAAGGCGCCCCAGTTCTCGTATCATGTAACAGTAGCCTGGACAACTTCATCCAGGAGTATGACGACGTATATAACCGAGTGTTTCCTGGAGCATGAGATAGTTCCTTCTGGCGAGATGGAGAGATAGAGATCATGAACAACAGACGGTTCGCATTAAGCAGCCAAATGAGGAGTTTGGTTCCTCCCTGAGCATCGTACTTTGGTAGCTGAGAGACATCCGGAGATGTTTGCTTTTGATGGGATGGCACGGGTCTTTGCGCACAGCAGCTCCTCGTCCCATGGCTTGCGGAGTTCTGGATAGCCATGCCGACAACCATACCAACAAACCTATCGGAGTCGAGATGCATATGATATATTCAGACCAGCGCATAGTATTCCTCCCAGCTCTGAAAGTGCTATGTCGCGAAGACACTGTCCAGTTCTCCACAGCACACATGGTTGGCACCCTGGAGACGAGGCTACCATCGTAAGCGGGGAAGACCCTGGCCCCGAATACAAGCTCTTACATGTAGCGTCAATGAAATACAATGATAAATCGATAATACGAAGCCGCTGCAAGTGAAGGATTGCGCCCTTCTCTCCGAAGCGACGGCCATTTTCAGCCTCAGCTCCGTCCTCCGTGACTGGCGCAGCCGGGGTTCGTTGAGCCGGAAGATTAATGGGACTAAGGACCACGAGATAATGTCCATCTCTCTGGGTGTGACCAACTACATGGTTCCGACCAACTTAGATTCTAAGGAAAACGAATAACGGAGTTTCCGCATGCGCACGACATCAGTTCCTTCAGCCTGTCTGGTGTTAGTTGCATTCTTTATCCCCCCTTGCATATAACGTGGTTCAAATCGATCTCTTACTTCTCATCTATGACGGGGCGACACAGATCCAATACAGAGAGGCGGTAAGTGATCTGGCCTGGTGCTCAACTGCAGTACCCTAGTAAATGCGAAACAGTATGAACCTGGGTCTCTGATAATGTTTCTGTAGCATGCCCAACCCCCTGCGGGGCCGAACACCTGACGAACTGGAAGACGACGTGCGCCAATTCTACGAGCGACAACGACCCAAAGGATTGGCTGATGTTGTTGAAGTTGAGGTGCTCGTGAAAGGAGCCCTGGTCGCACAAGATCCAAAGAACCTCGCGGAGCTGCCACACGCGGAGCAAAAAGCTATCAGATTCGAGCATAAAGCGGGCTTCCTACAGCAGACAAAGGACCTCAAAGTGACTATTCTGACCACTGCTTGTGCTGCCATTATCCAGTAAGCTAATGAAGCTCTCCTCGTATCCCACACATCTTGCTAACCGCGTTAAAGGGGCTGGCAACAGTCGACAATCAATGCAAGCTCGCCCGGCTGGAAGCTTGAATGGGGCATAGAAAACTGGAACTATATTCCTGGGTTGATCGATGCTGCGCCCTGGATCTCTGGGAGTATCATGTAGGGACTTGTCTCTGGCTAGAGCTTACAATTCGGCAAGCTGACCCTAACAGAGGAACATGGTTGAGCGACCCTTTGCAGGAGGGACGATACGGTCGACGGCCGGCGCTCTTGTTATCCGCAATCGTCTGTGCAGCCTGCGTTATAGGTGAGATACGCACACCCCCTGCGCCAACGAGTCGGCTGCTAATATCGTCTAGGATCAGCGCGATGTGAGTCATGGCAAGCGCTCCTTGCCTGTCGTTTAATTCTCGGAATCGGAGTAAGTACCAAGCCGTCCTGCACGAAATACGACTGACGAAAGGCCTCATATCTAGATCGGTGCGAAAGCTTCCATTGCCCCCGTCTTCGCAGCAGAGGCGGCTGTAGATCATCTCCGAGGCCGCCTCTTGATGATGTGGCAAGTATTCGACACATTGTGAGTCTTGCCGTGCCCCATATGCCTATAAACAAGCAGCTCACATGTCTAGTGGCATATTTGTGGGATTTGCCTGCGTCTGGGTTGTCGACCAGAACTGGAGAGTGCTTCTAGGAACGGCGGCCATTCCTGCCTTGATTCTGCTGTTTCTTGTGTTTCTGTGTCCGGAGTCGCCGCGATTCCTCATACGACAAGGTGATTATGCAGGGGCATTTACAAGTCTCCGCCATCTACGAGGAACAGATATCCAGGCTGCCAGGGATCTCTACTACATCCACAGCCAGCTCCAGGTGGAAACAGCGTCTCTCCAGGGCAGATCCGCACATGAATGGTGGAAAGGGGAGCTGTACCAGGAAGAAGTCCGGTCCAAAAGCTTCCCGCAGCGCGTGTGGGCTCTTTTTGTACTCCCCAGGAATCGAAGAGCCTGTCTGGCTGCTTTCTTGGTTATGGCTTCCCAACAGCTCTGTGGCGTAAGTGTCCCAGGGCCTTTGGAGGTTGTCATTATCAACCCCCGCTCTAACCATACGCCGCAGATCAACGTTCTGTCTTTCTACTCCTCGACCTTATTTGGAAGCTTGGCTCATGAAAATGGGGCAAATGTCGAATGCGAGACCCCCAACTCGCCAAGGTGCAACAACCCGTTGGAGAATACCAAAGTAGTCTGGCTCAATTTTGGTGAGTAACGAGCACATATGGAAGAGATACACAAACTGACGAAGACAGGCTTTGGGCTGGCCAATTTTCTCTTCACAATTCCAGCATACCGATTCATTGACTGGCGTGGCCGGAGAATACTGCTGCTTATCTCTCTTGGTGGCATGTTCTTTACGCTGGCAGCAATCGCAGGGTTCTTCCGCATCCAGAATGATCATGTTAAGATTGGCCTTGTTGCACCTTTTGCAATTGTCATTTTCACTCTATTCTACGGGATAGGGGCTGGACCAGTGCCGTTCACATTCAGCGCTGAAGTCTTTCCTTTGGCTTTTCGAGGTGAAGTATAGTCCCCATGTGTCTCCCCAATAAGCTAACAAATCACAAATAGAAGTCGGAATGAGCTTTAGCGTTATGGTGAACTTCCTCGGTCTTGGTTTGTTGGTTCTCTTTGTGCCAGCTTTGACTGATGCTTTTGGGCCACACAATGGCCAGTCCAATCTTCTGTTTTTGTTTACGTAGGTGCTACCCTTTGCTTGGCTTGTGACTGCACGACACTGGTCTTGTCAAAGATCTCAGGTAACACAAGGTCTGCAAATGATACATATTGCTAACATCATCTTAGTGGACTGAACGCACTGGCCTTTATCCTTGTCTTTTTTCTGGTAGGGTTCCCACCTACGATCATTGCAATTGGTACTAATCGTTGTTAGGTACCAAGTGGTACGGCTCGAGTTAGCCTGGAAGATATGGACGCCATCTGTAAGCTCTGGACCTAAATTCCTTCTGCTGAATTGCTAATGAGGACTGTAGTCAGCGATAAGACTTCCAACCACATATCTCAGCATATATCTGGCGTCACCAATTTATACCAGCGACGAAAAAGTGAATCGGAGGGGCATGGTGATTTCCAGATGGCAACCAATAATGTGTAACTAGGATATTGATATTGTGTCTGTATGGACAGTTCACTGCTTGACTTGGACTGCAAACAGTTAAACATGGAAAGGCTCGAATAAAAATCTCCTCTCAGTGAAGACGTACCGGTGCCTGTGTGATGTCCCTCCGATCCCTTTGTGGCCGCGGTTTGCTCTTCCCAGCTACAGCCACAATGGTCTCGCTATTCACCAAGGCATGAATGAAGAAGAATATTCATTGTGCATCCGGTCTTTGGCCTTGCGCAGGCAATATGCGGGGCGCAACAAGGGGCTTCATATACATCTCTCGCGGAAAGAATTGCCATCAGGTGAAATCCTACCTTGCTATAAATATTATCTGAAGGCTGCAATTATTGGTATCAATTTCCCACTACCAAACTACCTGCAACCTACCTCACAGTCAACATAGCTTCCCACTAGGACATCGGAACCAGTAAAATGACCAAACCCTCGAGCGAACATGAGTATCACTTTGTGTGGCCCTTCCCAGGCCAGTGCCACATAACGCGAAACCTCCTCCAGCATTTCCTGCGATGTCTCGAAACCCGTTCCGAGGTGAAGATGTACCAATCCAGACAGAAGTATGTGACGTCCAAGCCTGGGCCCCAAGTTGGTGATTTCTTCCTCATCGTACCGGCTACTTGTGCCCCTGAATCGGCGTGGGAAGTTGCCAAGCTTACTATTCTGAACTGGGAGGCGTGTCAAGAGCCTGAGGGCATGTATCTTGTCACTGCTCATCCGACCAGGTCTTGCGAGGTATTGAGACCTTCTACTTGAGATTGGCTTGGTGCATATATTCGACCTGGATCAAAGAAATGCTGTTAGCTGGTTGCTGGGTGTTTCATTGATCAACATAAGTGTTGGACATGTATTTCATAGGATGGGGCTGTGTTCTTGGATAGCGCTTATCCAAGAGTGACTCACTGGTATGCTACGATTTTTCCATAAATGCGGTAGCCTGAGCAAGGTTACTCTCGGAAAGGGATCTGTTGATGCGGAACGGACCGACATATACGATTGAGGGTGAGATTATAAAACCCACGATCGCCCCTCGTTCTCCCGCCATACGAATTCCAGTGAAAGAAGCATAGAAACACCACCACAAATTGCACCGATATGACCCAGGGACAAGGAATTTCGTTGGCGCCCATATCGCTGGAGGATTTGCCGAGGCTTCAGCAGGTACATGACGAAGCATTCGCAGATAATGTCCTAATGAATCTTATGTACGGTCCGCCCGATCCACCGGCGTTCATCGGTGACATCCAGAAGATATTCCAAACGGACTCAACCGCTCGAATGACCAAGGCGATCGATGATGCAACCGGCGAAATCGTGGGCTGGTCCTGGTGGAGTGTCCACACCGACGCAGCGACTCACATGGCCGCCGCAAAGGCAGCCGAGGAGCGAGTGAACAGAGTTCCCAAGAACTCGATCAGTCCTGCGCTCTGGCGGGATATGCGAATTGCCGTAAATGCGATGAGGAAGCAATGGATCACGGAGAAACCTGCTGCTGGTAAGGACGTCTCTGCCATGACTTATATTCGATTCACGCCGTGGAACCGAGATGCTCATTCGTGTCTAGTCCTCCAGGTCCTCGTGACGCGGCCCTCGTATCAGCGAAGAGGAGTTGGCAAGGCATTGGTTATGGCTGGCGTTGAAGAGGCCAATCGCCTTGGACTGTCAGCATGGCTCGAAGCAACCCCTGCAGGGCATGGACTGTACCAGAAGTGCGGGTTTCGTGATGTCGGACAGCCTGTTGAAATGGATTTGAGACAATATGGAGGGGAGGGTATCGTGAAGACGATATGCATGTTGCGTAATCCGGAGCTGTAGATGAAGACCAAACTTGAATCCAGTCAGAAATACCACGAGCACAATACACGGATACGTCTCTTCCGTGCACAAGTCAACGCAGGCTAATTAGCTGATACAGTGTCACAGCAGTGCGTAATTAGTGCGCTTAGCCCCTCGTCGAGTCCTCGTTCATCCGTCGTTGGCCAACCCCATGGGGCAAAGCGGGCTGTTAGCGGTGGCTATGGTCTGCCCGTATCACTGGGTATATAATCCGAGAAGCCGCTCAGAGGATGACGTTGCATAAGCCTCGCTCGACTGTCGCATTTCGCTCGTCACTCTGTCTACTTCGTTATCGTCTTTCTCGCTCAGACAATAGAACGCCATCTGGGATACCCGTCCCGCATGAGATCCCCATGGACCTCAATACAGCCGAACATGGTACGATACTGCTCGTATTTCCGCTTGCCAGTGGATATGGGCTGGCCACGACACAAACACGCTGATAATAATCCACAGACAAAGTGCACGTAGCGTTGTGTGGTCAACCAACAAATATTCCTCGTTCGTCGTCCAACGCTCCACGGAAAACATGTTTCCCTTCTCGACCACTCGTCGGCGATCGGTATCCTTTCAGATGACCATACAGAACCTGTTAGACGATGCGATCGAGAAACCACACATCCCGTTGGAGACCTTTGTCCCCCGTCAGCGCCTGGCAGAGATATGGACGACCGAACGACTCGAGGAATTCGTGCAGTATCTGAAGCCCGGGGTAGACCGAACAAGCATTCCACTTATCCAGCGGGAGTTCCTACAAACAATCTCTATTCTTATGTATATTGAGTGGGGTGAATGGTCTCGCTTTAGTGAGATCTTCGTCGCGCATACAGATAGGACCGGAAGACGCGATCGCACGGATTTGCATATCCCCCAATACACCTTGGCTGTCTTGCAGCAGGATAACTTTCTCGGTCGAAGAGCTGGAGTGAAATTTCTCAACGCCCAGTATACCTTCTGCCCGATTGACATCGAAAAGGGAGCCAACCTGATCCGATCCAAAGAATGGAGGCTCCCCTTTCTCGAGACGGGCTCCGAGATCCTCGGTAGGGGAGGATTTGGACATGTCACCAAGGAGGAGATCCCCAAAAGCCATTTCTTAATATCGAAGGGTGTTTTCTCCCAGGTAGGATGAAGCTGTACCAACAGCCTACCACACACACTTGCGGGATCAGTTAACTGACTGTATCGGATAGACCAACCTTGTCGTGGCTCGAAAGGTCTTCCAATCCAGGGGGGATTTCCATCGCGAGATTCGAATTCTCAATGAGATCCGGAGTAGCCTTTCCCAGCATGACCGCGTGGCGCTTCACCTCTCAACGGTGACGGTCGGAGACGAGTTCCATATCCTCTCGCCCGTCGCCGACATGGACCTGGAGAAGTTCCTGAACGGTGGCCACCTCCCCCCAGACGACTTCACCATGGCGGAACTGATGCAGGAAGCTGCCAAGCTGGCCGGCGCACTGGATATCTTGCACGACCATCTCCAGGGCGAGCACCCGCGTCGCTTTTGCCATCGAGACCTGAAGCCCGCCAATATCCTCGTCTTTCTCGATCGCGATTCCCCGAATTTCCCTCGGGTCGGAAAATGGAAGATTACAGACTTTGGTCTTTCCGTCATCAACTCCCAGGAACGGCCGATCCCCATGGAAGAGTTTGTCACGCAGACCGACAACCAGCAGGTGTGGGTGGAAGGGGCCTACCAGGCGCCTGAAGTGTTTCAACGGACTGCCTCTGGCCGGCGGAGTGACATCTGGTCGTTCGGATGTATCTTGGTTCGCATCCTTGCGTTCAAGCTAGACGGAATCCAGGGACTCCGTAAGTTAGATGAACGCCGTGGTAAAGCCGCCGACGGCGTATCGAACTACGTGGATGATTACTTCAACCGAGGGGAGCCCCGTATCCTGAACCCTCATATTGAAGAGTGGATCAACGAACTTCCCAATCGATATGAAGAGTACAGTGAGGGATTCAAGGAAGGCTGTCGGAAGATCCTGCTGAAGATGCTGAAGATCGACAAGGAGGAGCGACCAACGGCCAGCGAAGTGGCATTTGAACTGCAAGGCCTGCAGCAATTGAGCCTTGTACGTCGCCCACGAGACGACTCGATATCGGTGCATACTTCAGGCAGTTCGACGTTACCGCCTCGGTCGTCCGTTTCCGATCCGCCATCGTGGCCCCAGACTTCCGGCTCTAACTTGCGATCTTGCTTCACGTCTTCGCCGGAGCATCTGGTCAGCGAGATTGAGAATCACCACGAAGCAGGGGTGCAGGTGATCCTAAACGGCCACGTTGACGTCGAGAGAAATGTCAAGAATGACAGGCCACTAATCCACGCAATCAACCACGACTTCCCAGCGGGGGTGGATCAGCTGCTGCGATATCGGCAGGGCGTCAACATAGAGAAGCGAGACAGTAAAGGCAACACACCGCTTGGGCTCGCGGTGAAACAAGGAAACCTGCGTATAGTCAATCTCCTACTGAATGCCGGTGCCTGTGTCAATGCCGTGTCCCAGCATGGCATCACCCCCATTATGACCGCTGCGCGCAATGGGGATATAATACTTTTCCAAACGCTCTTGGACAGGGGGGCGGATTGTACGACTTACTCCGAGGTCGGATTGACATGTCTCCATTACGCTACGTACAGCGAGACTGGCGCAGGCATCATCCGAATCTTAGTGGCGGAATTCAACGGCGCTGATGTTCCTCGAAAAGGATCGAACGGAGAGATGCCACTGCTAACTCTCATCAAGAACTACGCCGATAGAGACAGCTGGTGGGAGAGATTCGGAGCTCTGATTAATGATGGGAAAGCCGACGTAAATCAGGGCGATGTGCAAGGCGTGACGCCACTCTCGTTGGCTGTCGATGAACAGAACCCGAGGTTGTTTAGGCGACTGATCCAGCTGGGAGCCTCGATGGAAGGGATTGCTATCCCGAGGTCTCTACGGTCAGACATGGCGGACGCCGTGCGGTGGGCTCAACAGCAGGATCATCAGGGCTCTCGAAGGAGATCCCGAAGGATGAGTTCGTTTTTGCGATGACCACGCTTGGTCAGTGGTTTCTTATTACTTGTTTCCTGTCTCCTGGTATGTGATGGGTGTACTATCATCATGAGCCATGCCCATGCTTTTATATATAGGCCAGGACGTGTCTGATATCCGATTCTTTGTTCTACTTTTTTGGCAGAGGAGGGAGATTTATTGTTTAGAAATACCCCAGAGCGCTAGAATACCATCTTCTATTTATTGCTTGGAAGGTTGTGGTTCCCATGGTAAAGAATCAAGTGGTGGAACAATGCAACCCCGCCTTGTTTGTTAGCCGTAGTAGCTTACCTGTACCCGTTGACTTCACGGTGGACACAACGCGGCCAGCTCCCTCAGTCTGCCACCAAATCGTCGACTTCTCTGCGGCTAGTCAACTATTCAATCTTTCTATAACGCCAGACCCATGGCTGCATCAACGACTGGAACCCTTCGGTTCCTCGATTTCCCCGCCGAGGTGCGCTTGGCAATATACCGCTATCTCATCCCCAACATCCCCATCCGCAACTTCAACCTGATTCGGGGCCGGTCGAAAACTATTGTTCTTCGACGGGATGGTGGTCGCTGCTGTCCAGCGCTCCTGCGGACCAGTCGTCTGATCTACAACGAAGTCGTGCAAGAATGGTACGGCTCAACGCAGTACGAAGTGGTGCTTGACACCAAATACATTCTCTTCTGCGGCCAGCTCGTTCCCCCATATGCACCGATTCCATCGACTCTCCGCTACGTCCACTCCATGAAACTATGCATTTCCATGCAGGGCACCCCGCAATACATACATAGTCAATCGACCGTGGAGCACCTCCTGGGTTTTCAGGACCGTATAGCCATGTTGGCACGTCTGCTGTCTGACCGGCCCAGTTGTCGCTTGCAACATCTATGCATGGAGATTGGGATCAATATCCCTCTCTTGTTGAGTCTCTGCAAAACGCCCACAGGGATGTTGGAGCTGCTGAGCTGGAACTTGGGCCCCCTTCGATCTCACGTAAGGGACTTGAAATCGGTACATATTGAACTCAAAGAGCAGAGCTATGGAATTCAAAGCCAGGAATTTCAACAGTCTTATGCGGAGCTTCGCTCGATCATGTGTGGGTTTCTGGATGACATGCGGTTGGAAATGCTCTCTGATATAGAGTGTGACGATGGAGCATGAACCGTCTTTATCGTTTATGTTTGAAATCCTTGTCGATGCATCGTGTATTATCTAGCTGAACGTCTATCCACTATCCATGTATGTATCCTACCATGAATATCAACTGCTTGCGCGAATCGAACCGATCTATCAATGAAGGAGACCGCAGCATGCCATTGTCGAACGTTGTTTAGACAGGATATCAAACCTACATGCTTCGATCGGAAGGCTAACTATGGATCTGCAGATACAGACCAGCCCTTGATGCATCGATCCCCTTGCGTCGCATGTGCCCTTGGACTTCCACAGGGCATCGAATCGAATTACTTTGCTTTGCCATTATCGCACCACGATCTTCCGGTCGCACAGACGAACGCCTCCGCCATGAGGATACTATCCCTAGTCACCATCCAATTATCATTATACGTTGCTTGTGGGCTATCATCAGCACCTAAAGAAGATGAAGCCCCGATTCCTCCAAGCAAGGATCCGTTTTACACGCCACCTGCAGGATACCAAGACGCGAAGCCCGGGACAATCCTGTCCCATCGCGAAGTGCCATACCCGGTCGCAAACCTGGGCGCACATGATAAGCCGTCCCACGCGTATCAGATCCTCTACCGGACGACCGACAGCTTCGGCAATGCCACGGCCACAGTGACCACAGTCCTGGTCCCTGAGAATACCCACGGCACGAAGATTCTCTCATACCAGTTTGCCGTGGACTCGGCCGCCACCAGATGCGCCCCCTCGTATACGATACGAAAACACCTCAAGGAGGACTTACTGATGGACAAAATGACAAAACTCCAGTTTCTATTGTCCACAGACGCACTGGCTAAGGGATGGGTTGTTGCGATCCCTGATTTCGAAGGTCCCAATGCAGCGTACATGGCAAACGTCAAGGCCGGATACGCTGTACTTGACGGCATACGGGCCGTGCTGTCGTCCACCAGCTTCACGAACGTCTCATCCTCCGCGGCGATCGCCATGTGGGGATACTCTGGTGGAAGTCTGGCGACGGGTCTCGCGGCGGAACTGCAGCCCCTGTATGCTCCAGAGCTGAAAATCTCCGGATCTGCGCTGGGGGGCACGGTATGGCGCACGCCAACTATTCCTAACCGGCTTAACAAGAAGGCGTCGGCCGGGCTGCTTTTCGCGGCCATGCATGGGCTTGCGAATGAGTACCCCGAGGTTGCGTCGTTGATTAGAGAAGGTCTCGTTGACGACGCGAAGAAAAGAGAGAAGTTTATGAAGGCGGGTGACCAGTGCTTGCTTGAATATCTGGTCGAGTTTGCACACAACGACGTATTCAGCTATTTCAAGGACCCCCAGCTGCCGAATCATCCCCTGCTGCGCAGGATTGAAGCAGCGAATGATATGGGGAAGCACACGCCCAGAATGCCGCTCTTAATATACAAGGGGGCCTTGGACGCTGACAGTCCTCTGAATGATACGGAGGTGCTTGCGTCTCAGTACTGCGCAGAGGGAGCGACGGTGGATTTACGAGAAGTCACCACCCATAATCATTTCGTACTGGGCGTTGATGGGTTTCTGGCGGCTATTCCATGGCTGGAGGACCGACTTAAGGGGGTCCCAGTAGAGCACGAGTGCAAGAAGTCCAAGGGTCCTGTTCCGTTATCTGATTCTGGATCTTTGGAGGCTCTCTTGGGTACAGTGGGTGTAGATCTTGGGGATGTACTCGGAACTATCCTGGATTTATGAGTGGTTTTCAGCATTGCCTCTAGGAAAGACGAAATGTACAGGTCGGATTCCCTGCATACAATGCAAGTCTTCATAACTAGTGGAGTAGTAGGTATTAAAAAATCAAGCGGCAGATTGGTTGGATGCTACGCTACAGCTTTGCCTGTCGTTAAATGGGGCAATACAGATGTTTCCAGATAAAGATACGCCTTTGTACCACAACGGGTTCATAGCGTGTACGGGTCCAAAGGTGGTATGCATCCTTGTGTATTTCTGCCTTCCAGTCCTCCTTTGGAAGACAGGGCATACGATGCGGCTGCAGCCAATCCTTGATGCGGAAAGTGCGCAGGTGTCCGATACTACGATCGCTCGACTACATGCGATCCACGAAGAGGAGGCGGCAATGCAGATGAAGCGTGTCAAAAATACCAGCGAGGGTCGCTCTGAACATGTCGAGAATGTGTAAGCAGGGGACGCATAAAACCGTTGCCTGTGAGAACTATCACTGGTCATGTTTGCCAGAGCCAGAGCGTATGTTGGTGTAATTACTTCTATCATTGAATGGAAATGTCATGGATGCGGAGGAAAGTCCAGTAAATATCGCAATATGACGTCTCCGATCTACTCCTCTCGATCAGCACGAGTGAGATTGCGATACGGGTTATTCGGATCCTTTTCTTCCTCCTCGGCAGAGGGTGTGGTCCTCTTCACCCGACAAGGGCTCCCTACAGCCACCGAAAAAGGAGGAATATCCTTGGTCACGACAGACCCAGCGCCAATAGTGCATCCTTCTCCGATCGTCACGCCGGGGAGAATGGTGACGTTCCCTCCAATCCAGCAGTCATCCCCAATTCTGACGGGGTGGCCGAATTCAACAAATTTTCGCCGCGACAAGATGCTGACATCGTGGCCTGCCGTGAAGATCCCCACGTTGGGACCGAATTGGACCCGGTCACCGATGATAATCAGACTCGTGTCAAGAGCGGTGAAGCTACTAGGATCAACCTCGGGTCGGGCAATGGTTAAGAAGGAGCTCACTTGAAGTTGATGAAACAATCCTTGCCGATTGAAATGTTGCAGCCGTAGTCTGGCAGGAATGGCGGCTCGACAAAGGTCCCTGAACCGACTCTGCCGACAATATTCTTTAACAATTCCATTCGCGTATCGTATATTTTGTCGTACGGCACAGATTTCGCGTCGAGATTGTTGTAGTCTTGTGCGACTCCGCGAGCACGGTGTCGAGCCTCCTGAAGCCGGGGCAGCAGTGGATTGTACCTGGACAGTTAGACAGGGTAGTGCGAGTGATGGGGAGGATATCGTACATCATGCCTGAGATCATGCGCTCATAGTCCTCGCACATCGGGACATGATTGAGACTACGGGCGATCTCAATGATCTCAGGGCGCTTTTCCGTTGCTGCAACGGACATGGTTGCTGATGGGCGAGCCTACGATGAAAGAATAACGTATCTATGGTAGATGGGTGTAATAACAATCCTGATGGCTGGTGATGTTGATTGATAAATATCCCGAAGATTTGCCGGCAGACGCTAATCCCAGATAGTCAAGGACCTCGGCAACCCCCAAAAGGGAAACCCATAACATTGGTAAGAAATGTCAATACTAACACTCAATGGTTCAAATGTGAGGAAACATGGCCGGAGGCAGTGATCTCGTATAGCTATATCAGGTCTTTCTATAGTGCAATGCAGTCATTCATCTATTGGTCATCCCGATCCTGTCGCGTAATAGTAACTATCAACTATGACTCATTCTTGTCTTTAAAACGCCAACATATTCACATCTTATCCCTATCTTATCGATCTGACAATAAACCCTCGTTGCTCGACTGATATACCTTCAAAATGTCTCATACAACTCCTAACCCCCTCCAGAACGTCCCCTCCCACATCCATGCGCTTCTCAATCGACTCCACGCCGAATCGACCGCCCAGGAATCCGCCCTGCCCAGCGATGCCTTCCGTTCAGACAACTTCGACGACGTGATGCGCGACAAGTTCATTGCATTGGACCAAGACAAATGCCAGTTCATATACCAACTGTGTCGCTCCATCAATGCCAAGACCGTCGTCGAAGCAGGTACCTCCTACGGCGTGAGCACGATCTACCTGGCGCTGGCGGTAGCGGCCAACGTAGACGCTACAGGAGGAACCGGCACCGTCATCGGCACTGAATATGAGCCGTCCAAGGCGGCCAAGGCACGAGAGCATTGGCGCGAGTGTGGCGAAACGGTGACCAAGGTCATTGATCTGCGTGAGGGCGATCTGAGAGAGACGCTTCGGGACAATGTGGAGAATGTTGATCTCTTGTTGCTGGATAGTATGTGTCCACCAGGATACGAATGAAGCCACATGGCTACTGACCGAGGTACTAACGCTCGTCCAGTTTGGACTCCGATGGCGCTCCCTACGCTCAAGCTTATCCAGCCCAAGATGCGCCACGGGGCGATCGTGATCGCCGACAATACTATCAAGAGCGGGGTGAATTACAAGGAGCTGCTGGATTACCTGAGGGCGCCCGACAGTGGTTTTACCAATCTCACTCTGCCGTATAGCAACGGGTTGGAGATGAGTGTTTATCTGCCGCAGAAGTAGGTGTCATTGTCTGTTACAGTTGAGTCGAGACAACACATGTACCTTGGTGATGATGATTGTCAAAGCCCAATGCGTATAAGCAATCACTATCGCGTTCAATAGGTGCACCCGATTGCAATCAATATACTTCATCGTTTGGTTTGCATTATATAGCCATGGTATATGGCAGTCATTAAGATACTTGTATAAAACAGGCGTCGTCCCTCCCACGGATATCAGTCAAACAAAAACACCGAATTTGAATGCAGTCCCACAATACTCATTTCATCCTTATCCTAGAGCATACCGATAGCGGCAATGACAGCGGCGGCAGCAGCTCCTCCATACTGTACGCTCGCAGCAACGCCGGGCGATTCAGTGGCCTGAGGAGAGTTGAGTTTGTTAACACCAGCGGTGACCGGTATCGCACGGTAGGTGATATCGTCGCCCTTGATGGAAGTTGCGGTCGTCCACGAAGTCGAGGTCGAGATGCCCAACGTGTTAAACTCCAGGCCAAGACTGATGGAGCAGGAAGCGCCCTGGGTCGAAGAGGTGATTTGGCAAGCCTCCTGCACGGTTCCCGTTCCCTTGACTCCGAGGGTCCCCGTTACGACCACGGCGTTCATCGTAAACGCAGACGGGCCTTGGGTGACAGTCGCGGGAACAGCGAGGTCGCAAACGTCCGAGTCATCGACGCATTTGACCTGGTAGGTGGTGGCCTCGGCGTTGGCATTGATGATGCTGGCTTGTAAGGAGTGCGGGGCGAAGGTGACCTCTCCTTCGGGATAGAACATTTGAATCTCGGTGGTCTCTGCCGCGGCAGCGGTGATGAGGCTGCCGGCCAGGAGTAACGACTTGATTGTGAACCGCATGGTGTTGGATGACCGTTATTGCTGTTCCGAGGGTGGGGAGGAAGGAGGGCAGATGGAGGCACTATGAGGATGTCTTCTCAAGAAGATTTGGCCAACAGAGCAGGATTTTTCCGTCTTATAGGAACCTCTGAGGCGAAGTCTAGTCCATTATCTCCTGACCCTGCGGCTCTGTAGTGGAACGCTCTAATCCTTCCGATACTACCCCGTACTAGGTACGATGTACACCTGGGCTGTGCGACCTAATACTATTACGGCAGAGTAATCACTTAGTTCCCATTCAAATAACGGAAATAACGGGGCTCTGCTACCATAGATGGCGATAATTGAGCCCTATTGGTGAGTTCAGCCCTGCATGTTTGCTGCGAGCTACCAACGGACGCCCCAGTTCCAAACAGAACCAAGCCACCGTACTCCAATATTTCACTTAGTCGAAAACCATGGCAGAGAACAGCCAATAGGAGGGAAATATCAACTCGCAGGATTGTCTAATTTACCCCGTATGCAGTAACATAAGCCGAGGTGCCCAAGACGCAGTTGGGCTTCTCAACGCATCATGAGGGATCCAGGGACGCTAGAGTGAAGGCGAGATGTTTATCATCAGCCCTAGGGCTTTGGAAGTCCACGGATAAAAAAGTTACTCTGCGAGACTGCTGCTCCAGGCACTCGCGGGAGCCTTGGGACCCAAACGAGCTCAGAAATTAGCAGGTCAGGCCCCGAATCCTTCCAAGGCTAGACCCTGCGCTAACACTTTAGCGTCTGTTCGTGCCAAAAGTTCCATCTCACAGCAAAGTCCAATCAGAGACAACCCACCAGTCAGTGTAACAAAAATAATACCTTAGTTACCTATTGTGCTGGATCCTTAGCTCTCGTTGGTGCATCAGGTATTTCAATGTTGGGACTCGCGTGAAAAGTCGGCCCCCAGTGGACCCTGCAACTGTGCCCACATCTATACGAGACATGGAACAGATCTGGGTGAAACCGTGCCCTACTTTTGTGTATGGGCTACGGAGTGCATTATATGCTAGCTTTCATCGCATGATTATCTATATTAAGTTCGTTTCGGGTTCTCCCGAGCAGCGCCTTGTTGTTTCAGTCCCAGGCCAAATATCAGCCATTTATCTCGAGTATATCAGCATAACTCTTCAATGACCGTCCGATCAGGTTGACGAGCTCCCAGATATAATCCGCCGTGAACAGACGAGCCCACAGTCGCGTGACAATAGCGCTAAGCCGTGTGTTATTAGCCAACAGCCAGTCCCTGGATACCACATGTTGGGTCTCCATAACCATCTCAATCACAAACTCTAGGAGCTTGCTTTCTTGCTCCGTGAGTGGAGGCTCTGGGTTGGACACAGTCGCTACCTCCAGCCACTTTGCAAGGAGTACGGCGCATTCCAACGAACACAGGGCGTACTGGTTCGACCATGAGGCCACGTGCGTATGGGCCACGAAATTGATCCCGAGCTTGATGGGTGTGCTGAGCGCGTGTGCGCAATGCAGTGCCGCCCTCGTCAGACGGTCACTCCGTTGGACGGAGAGATTTTCCTTCAAAGACCGGGCGATCTGGTCGGGTTTCCAGGTTTGGAGGCGTCGGGCAGAGCTGAAGTCAGCGTTTAGGCGGATATAGGCCAGGCGGAGGAGAGCTGTCGATGTAAAGGATAGGGGTCCGTGTGGGTTGAACGGATCGATGGAGGACTCCTGATTGTGCTCCCAGCACTGGCACCAATGCTCGAGCGCTTGTTCTAAGGAGGTGATCTCCGCGGCGGACAAGCTGTTGCGGTTCAGGCCCGGGAGTCGGCAGGTTTTCTGAATCAGCCAGATATTCTGGAGAATGGCATGGATTAAGACATATCCGCCCATCGACGAGAAACTGTCCAGACGTCCCTTGCTGCTGGGTCCGTGGGTGAAGAGCGAGCAGAGCGCGTCCTGCACTTTCGGTTCAACTTTGCCTGGGGTCCTTTCTGCCATCCATTGCTCTGCACTGGTCGCTTGCCATTCTTTCTCGGTGCAGGGTAGGTTCAGGGTGATTTCTTCTGTCAGAATCATTGGCGGCAGGTCAAACACAATGGTGTGGATGTTGAAGAAACAGAAAACCACCAGAGTGGTGCGTTTTCGTTCCTCGCTCCGTATCCAGCTGTCCCAGGAGCCGTCTTCGGTTGGGAGGGTATTGAGACCCTTTTTCCTCAGTAGGGTTTCCATGAAGCTCCGCATATACAAAGCTTCGGAATACGGTGGTTCATGCTCAAACCAACCTGAAACAGATGTAAGCAGCAGCAATGCTTGTACAGTTTCCATGATGTCCTGGTCTTCGGAGTCGGAAGGGCCATTTCTGGATTTGTTGGCGCTGGGGTCTGCTTTATTCATCGTCCACTGGAATTCCCGGCGGATATGTTCCATCGTCACGACTCTGGCAACGTGGTAGAGGCTCAGGCTTGTATCTGGCTCACGGCAATACTGGGCTCCTAGTGCAGCCATGGATAGAAAGAGGTGAAGAGGCAGGGTATCAACGTTGAGGGTGGGAATATGTTTGAAAGGGTAATGGTCATGGAAGCCGGTGAGATAACCGGTGAGACACCTTGATAGCGCATGTCTGGAGGGGACAAACGGGTCGGGTATCACATTAGCGTAGTCCAGCAACGCAGCCACGATTCGATCTCTGCACTGTGTCGTGACAGATATTGAACTTCTAGGCTGGCGCCCCTTGTGGGGGGTGTGGGGTGCCTCCGGTTGGAGAGACGGTAGTTGAGTCCCATGACGAGGAAGGACAGAGCTGGAGGGGGCTGCCACGTTATCTGGGACACCTTCTCTCGCAGGGGAGTGGTCATAAACGGGCTGTGTATCGAAATGGAATGCGGGAAACAAAGGCAAAGGCTGGTATGTTGGTGAGAACGGATGACTGGGCATGGGGATGCTATCCAGAAACGAGGTGAAATCATCACCATCGTAGGCGGCGGATGCGCCAAACGCACTGAATGGTTCGGTGAACCCAGCCTGTGCCTGGGATCCTGGCTGAGGCGATGTTGACACTGTAGGGGTCAGATGCGGAGTGAACGGCTGGCTTCCAGCAAGTATCTGCTGTTCATCCTGGGCTGTAGTGGCGTGGCCGGCTGACGAGTAGTCCGTGATAGCTGAGGCTAGCATGTTCAATCCATCCATTCCGGGATGAGATGACGGCGGCGAGCTAGATGGCTGGGGTACGTCGCCTGATTGGGCGTTATGTGCGAGACGTTCATGACGGGCCAGGAGATCCCTTGAATTGATTAGGTGCTGGACTCTTTGGTGAGAAGGAGCAACATACTTGCGTGTGAATGACTTGGGACATTTATCGCACGCGAATGGCTTCTCCTTGGTATCTGGGACAGCGTCAGTTCTAGGATCGCATACGATACATCCGGATAAACGCACGGGATCGATCATGACGTTGCAAATGCTCCAGTCTAGCGAATGTTCGAGAGCATCGCTGACATTGGAACGTCCTAGCAGCTCTGACCATCGCGACATGTTCCTGCTGCTACTATCGGTCTGATAGCAAGGACCGTAGGGACATGTGGATCTGGTGGCAGCATCTCCGAGGACAATAATGTTGGCCGCCGGATGAGAAGATTGGGAAGATGGCCGGAAGCATGCCGATCGGGCGCCAAGTATTTCCGGCTGTTTCCCGGCGGGATAGTACAAAGTAGGGCTCGATGGGATGGGTTTACCATTGCGTGGGCATCTACAAGGATGTTGAGTGTTGGTAAACTTGATATACAATTCTCAGTTGCTATGTTTGGCCATGTTACGCAGAATTCCCGTTTATTCGAACAATCACCTTGTATCTTGTGAAGGGATCTTGTGTATGACTAGGGCAAAATATATCTCCACCACACAAGGGCAGTACTACACATTCTCTCTCATAAGAACTGATTAACTATTTCAGTTAGAAATTTCTAGAAGACACAATCTTAAAAAAGTACAGTATGCATACTCTATAGTGATTTTCCTGTTCTTTGGCTTGAATCTATCATGCTTGCATCATCAGAAGTTTAGAGGAGAACTGATGACTCATCATTCTCCGAATTGGAGAAACAAAATATTACTAATGACAAATCGTCCCAGTGGGGAAGATGGAAAAATTCCCCAAATTTCCTCTTGAGGGCGCAAGACAAGATTAAGAACAGAACAACATGATGATATAGGCTACAACTCTTGATTAAAGAGGTTACTACTATGAACGATGCCCACCATCAATGTGAGCCCTTAATAACCTGTATTCGTATCAATCAAATCGTCAACATCAACAGTCACTCCAAAATGGGGAACGCAGGTGTATACTCATCACAATCAAGCTCGTGGATCTCTTCTCCAAATTCGCCAAAACCGGGCCCATTTTTCGGCACCTCCGAGTCATAGCGAAAGCCCGCCTCGCATAAAGCCATGTTAGCTCCCCTCATGGCCAAAATGGGTCACAAAAGACAAACGGGCGATTTTTCACTGCCATCTCACCATGGGCCTTGACTATGACAGCTCCAACCCGAGCTACGTGAGCTCGAAGGAGACTGTTTGCCCGTCAAAACTTGACCTGGACCAAAATCAAGCCCTTTCAAACCAAGATGTCGAATATCTCTACTTGGAGCTAGAGACACCGCTGCCTACACCCTTGATCACATCGCCGCCAGGACCGGGACAGTCTCCGCCGCCAGAATGCCCCGATCTCAAGAAATACACCTCGCCGTTCCTGTGGCCGAAATGGCGCAAATCGATGATGACGTGGATTGCGTGCGCTGTCACTGCTTTAGCTGGATATTCCGCCGGAGAAGTCAGTCCGCCATCTACGGAGCTGAGGAAAGAGTGGAACCTCAGTCTGGTTGTGTATAACTTGTCCATCACCATTTTCTGTATTGGATTCGCGTTGGCGCCTATGGTCTTGGCTCCGTTTTCCGAGATCAACGGCCGCAGGCCCATTTTCATTGGAAGTGGCATCATCTTCGTTGGTATGGATTTCTCCAACCCAGATGGCAATAGTGGACGATGCTAAGTTTCAAATAGCAACTATCATTGCTTGTGGAGGAACGCATCATTTCGCGGGCCTTCTCGTAGCCCGATTCTTTCAGGGTGTCGGAGGATGTACGTTTCCATCGTTGTAATTGTCACCTTCAGAGCTGATCTCGATCCCAGCAACGTTCTCCACCATGGTCGGTGGTGTCATCAGTGACATCTACCATGCCGAAGATCGAAACGCCCCAATGGCCCTGTTTTCCGGGGCAGCGCTGTTCGGAACGGGTCTTGCGCCGCTTCTCTCCAGCGTGATCACCTACCACAGCACATGGCGCTGGATCTACTACTCCCACGCGATCATAGCTGGCGTGTTCACGATTCTGATCTTCCTGTTCTTCAAGGAAACTCGGGGTAGCGTCATCCTTAGCAGGAAGGCGGCCGCGTTGAACAAGTATTATGAGGCGCTTGAGGCCGCGGGTCACTTTGGCGTGATCATGGCGGATAGCCAACCTGGCGAGGAGAAGCAGAAACGGATCAGATGGAAGGTCAAAAGTGACGAACAGCGTCAATCTTTGGGACAGATGATTAGCATCTCGTGCTACCGTCCATTCCGTGAGTCAACCCCTCCCCCCACCGGCCTCGTGCAGCTGTGAGCTGACCGATCTAGACATGCTTTGCACCGAACCCGTCGTCTTCTTCTTCTCACTATGGGCAGCCTTCTCGTGGGCCGTTTTGTACCTGCAGTTCGGCTCTGTGCCTCTGGTCTTCCAGACAAACCATGGATTCAATTTGGAGCAGTCGGGTGCCGTGTTCACATGTAAGTCCATCGTCCGTCCTAAACTGATATCAACTGACAGTCACAGCAATGTGTGTCGCTGTACTCCTGGCCACTACAATCAGCATCTACCAGGAGAAGATTGCCATGCGGTTCTGGAAACTTCCGCGGACGCCAGAGGCGCGGCTGTACTTTGTTTGTGTGCAGTCTGCGTTGATGCCTATCGGGTTATTCTGGTTTGGATGGACGTCATTCTCGTCTGTCCCCTGGATTGTACCCACATTAGCTGTCGGCTGTTCCACGATGGGTATTTTGTCCATTTATCTCGCTGTCTTTAACTATCTGGCCGATACCTACCATCGGTATGCGAGTTCGGCCATTGCAGCACAGTCTTGCTGTAAGTTGCTCTCCAGAACACTGAATCACAATGACGAATATCTGATCGGATTGCCAGGCCGTAACTTGCTGGGAGGTGTATTCCCACTGATCACGAATGCTTTGTTTACGAATCTTGGCTATCCTGGCGCCTCGAGCCTGCTGGGTGGAATTGTGAGTTGGATTCTCGATCTACCGCTGATGTATACTAATTGCTCCAGGGTGCACTCTTGACCTTGGTGCCGTGGGTCCTCGCGTTCTATGGCCCGACGATCCGTGCTAAGAGCAAGATGGCGAGTGTATGTGCCTGTGTCCTGCCCCTTGTTCCATCAAGTGCTAATGAAGTATAGGAACTGGCTCATTAGGCCGAACTAAAAAGCATGTTAGAACGAAAGCAATTATAACATGCACATAATTAACACAATAGACAGATGTGGCAATAGAAAATATAATTAATACATTGAGCATGGAAACAGGATCTATACACTGTTCATAACCCTATGAAGACAATATAATCATACATTATATTCCAACGGCGCCTCCCCAGCAGCCAGGTTACACTGCCGGAACAGCCGTACCTCGTCATCTCCAAAAGCCCCAACCACAGAATGCAGAACACCCCGGTTATGGAACAACACCAGATCGCCCTCTTCCCAGTCATGGGGATAGACATACTGGGGCCGGATGGCAGGCCGCTGGAGCTTGTACACAATCTCACGGACCTTGGCCAGGTCGTCGATGACCGTCCCATCCTTGCAGTGGATTTTCCGCACGGCGGAGGGATGGATTTGTAAGGCCGGTTTTCCAGTCACAGGGTTCTTCCATACCATCGGCAGGATCTGGATCTTCGATTCATCAATCGGGGGTAGTTCGGACAGTGGTAGTTCCCTGCCCTCGGAGTACATCCCGAGACCGGTAGGGAGGGCGCGAGCAGAGCTCATCCAAATGTATCTTGTGTAATTAGGCGGGAATTGACAATGGACAACAAGGAAGAGGGCTTACGGGTGAGGAGCATATTCGATTCGACTGTTCATCACGAATTCCTTGTCTTCTGGAGAGAGCATGTCAAACATTTTCTCGCCGCTGACGAAGGCTGTCGTGCCCAGAGGGACATCGAGGGTTTCATCCGACCCATCATCGTACCGCAGCGTTTGCCTGCGCCCCTTGGGGACCTTCACAGCCAACAGGGTCGTCACTCGCGGAGGGTAAAAGTCATACAGCGCTGCATCAATGTGCCATCGGTAGAAGCGGGTGAAGTCATGATCCTCCTCGTCGGGGATCGGATCCCGGTGGAAGGTCCGGTGATGTGGGTGTTTTAACTTGATGTTGGTCAAACCCTCGTATGAATCAATGTGGCCATGTCCGATAATCTGCACCTGAGGCTGGTGGGGGACTGTCTTCAGGTCGGGATGGAGGACGCTTCGTTTGGCATCCACTGTCTTGCCGTGGCCGTACTGGGTGGCGGACGGATCGAATCGGCGGGTGAGGAGGTATTGCGCTTTGGGGGTGAGGTGGTGCTGGTTCTTGACAACGACGACCAGGTGTTTATATAGAGCGTCGTGAATGGTGTTCCAAGAATCGTCTGGCGGTTATTAGTCTCCAATACTTCCCATATCTCCTTCACTCAGAGTAGTATACTTACCGGTCAGGTTTTCTAGATCGACGTCATCGACCACGGCCCCGAAGGTGATATCGGAGCCTTTGGGAGGCGTGAGAGGACGGACGGACGGCATAGTTGAAAGAGGTCGTGAGAAGAAGAGACGGGAGAATAATGACTTTGACTGCCTATTCATTGTGTATGGAATTATTCCCATGTGGTTTTTATATAGTTGGTGGAAAGCTGGCGGACATGGCCGTATGCGGGGACGCCCGAATAGTTTTATCAGACTCGCTTATCAGGCTTATCAGTCTAGCCCCGGGGTTACGTAGGGAATTGATAAGCCACAGTCCCGCATTGAATGAAGGCATTTGCTAACATTGCCATGCGATTCTAAGATTGCGCTGTGCTACGGAGTATATTCTCGGCAGCTCAACCCACATGTTCAAGGCCCCGTCCTTTTGTCAGAGCCCGGTCCTATGCTCATCGTTAGCATTTTTAATCACACTATACCATATCCAAGGCAGTTCGACCTACCATCAGCCAGGTGGGCACGAAGGAACTCATCAACCAACAAATTGACGCCATTTTGCCTCTCCAGACTGATCCATTCGCACCCGCAAGCAGATCACTCACCACACGCTGAGCATAATCGGCCGCTGGCATCTTGGTCATCTTGGGCTCTGTCGCGATCTCCTTGGCAGCTCCCTTATACAAGGAGTTCTCGGGGAGACTGAGTCTGGTGAAATTGTTGAAAAGATTCGTCTCTACCACGCCAGTCATCAGAAGGACCACCTTGACGTTGAAAGGGCCCATTTCATGACGCAGCGTTTCCGTATAAGCTTTGATGGCGGCCTTGGATGCGCTATAGAAGCCTAGATGTATATTGTTAGATCAAACCAGCCAGTGGAATGTTCGTAAACTAACCAAGCCAGGGCGCGGGTAGCACCGCGGCCAGAGACGCATTGTTTGCGATCGTGCCTTTGGCCGCAATGACCAACGGGGCGAAGGCCTGGGTGACCGCGACGGTGCCCCACAGGTTCACGTCAAAGAGTTGTTTTGCCTTGGCCAGATCGGTATCCAATATCGGAAGCGTTATGCCCACACCCGAGTTGTTGATCAGGTAGTTCAATTGCCCCCCGGTCAGGCCTGTGACGGTTTCCACCGCGGTCGCAATGCTGCAAGAGCAAGTCACATCCAGCTCCAGAAGGGTCACGTTAGGAAGGTTCTCCAGCTGGGACATTTTTGATATCGATCGCGCAGTCGCAAAGACATGGAGGCCGCGCTCATGAAAGGCCTCTGCCAGCGCGGACCCGATCCCGCCTTTACTACACCCCGTAATAAGGACTGTCGGTATGTTGATCTTGTTCGAGGTCATCATGTCAATGGAGCTGATGGAATATGTGTTGGATTGATTGCTTGGTTATCTGCTGGATAGGGAGGAATCATAAGCATGTCATATGAGGTTGGAAAGGGGCGGCCACGTCCCGGAGGAGTCTTGTGCCAAGTAAAATTGGTTGCATAGCACACCTAGCAAAAGTACAGAGCCCAAGACTACTACTAGCAGGAGACCTAACTCAGGCTTCCTTGTTTCGATAGAAACGTCGGCAAGCGTATCGAGTTCAGACTTTCGTCTAGGTCGAATGCTTATACTGGGGTCCACCAGCATACACCGATGGCCATGCTGGGGAGAATGCAGCTGTCTATAAACAGGATATCCGATATGTCTGTATGGAGTAATATTGGGCGGTGGCCTTTCAGGTGTCCTACTGGGTAGCATCGATTACATGTGATGTCCTCCCCTTATGATCTCATAATTTCTACTTCTAGAAGAACTACACGTGGATACGAAATGATAGCCATAGGGAGGTGGCAACGCCGCATATATGCTCTACAGATCTGTTCGTTCCCGAAAGCAGGTCTGTGACTTCTTTCTGTTCAATTGAACTCTTATCAAGTTCATCTACTCTTGGCCTTGGATTGGTACAAGTTGTAACGCCTTTGACAAGAAATTACTTCGGGAACGCCCATACACCCCACGTCTGTAGATACAGAACCGCATCATTTGGAAAGTCCAGGATCGTTCTTACAAATGTGCTTCCAACTTTGATCCCACCGCCGCATCCATCCTTTGCCACAGCAATTCCGGTTTCTGGACAACACCCTGATTGTCTGTCATTCAGCGTCGAGCGGAATGGCCATAGTAGAAACAAGATTGCTCACCTCCAAGTCAACGAATGTAGGCGGCGCCAGTATCAATTTGTCATCGGTAAATCTTACGACTCTGTGCTGGATCGATCCCTCGAACTCCGGTGCCGAGCTCATCGTCGCCTTGTGTTTGACTATAGTGACACCATCTGGCCGCTTTTCACACCAATAAGGACCACTGTATGCTAGAAAATCATTGATGCTCTCCTTGCACTTCTTGTTGGCCGCTGGCGTCAGTTGCACGGCCATATATCCATTCGGCGCGTACGTTATGATCCCTCTCGCCTCTTTGCCCATAGGGTAATAGGTTCCTCCGCCGTCAGGCAGCGCGGATTTGTACTCAAGAAGGGACCAAGTGCCCACCAGTGCGTTTTGAACATCAACTTGTGAGGGCATCTGGGGAAGTTAGCATCGAGCAATGCACTGAAATATGTCACCCTTACAGTGACTGACAGAATACTCCTTGTCAACGACAAACAGGCCGAAATTCCCCAAAGTCGTTGCAAATATTCAAGATTCTCTTGAGATGATCATAGATTTCTCTTGACTCAAAATTATAGCCCCGTGAGTTTTGAAAAAGGGTTACTTATATTTGCCATCCGAGAAATATGGTCATACTGGTCCCAGCTTAGCGGGCAACACCTCGTATGTGCACGTAGACGGATTCGGATATAGCGGTCACTGCTTCACAACCTAAATCTGACGTCTTTTAGCATCATGCGGAACGGCCTCGGTCGGTTGAAGAGATAACAAGGGCTCGTGCTTACTTCCAAATTGACCTGTATGGTGATTATACAGAAGAGTCCTAGCTGAGATGTGGATTCCTACTTATAATGGCAACTGCCTCCTGACTCAACAGGAATGGATGCATAATTCACGTGAACTTAGGTATATCCCATGCGTCGTAAGCGCGCCTAGGTTCTTTTAAAGTACCGAATTCCTTGCTTTAACAGACAGACTACCTACTTTTTTCGGTTACTTGCTTCGCTTCTAACAGACCAGCAGACCCTTGTTGCTTCAAATTGGGAAATGTGCATATCTTCCCGTCAATTTTGTTCTCAACTGATATCATTGTTCAATTCTTTGTCATCCAACGTAACATGACAATATCCTCGGCATAGTATAGGTATAAATATTGGGCTTTCGCCTGCTCATATGTGATGTCAAACGTGACGATATCTCATTACACAACATTACTAGTTGACATCATTCAGTATTGTCTGACTCTTACCATCATGGCCAAATTCGCTTCCCCCTTGGAAGCCTCGTCCTACCTGCACCCCGAGCGACATGTTGAATTTGGCGCACTTCGGCAGAAGACGATCCAACAGATGACGGAAAGAGGAATTGAATACTCCACTCTAGCGGAGCATCCTGTCTCGTGGGCTGATGACCAAGATCCCTTCGGACACGTCATGACTCAAGCCTATGCGCATGTTAATGGGAAATGTTTCAATCGGTTCCTGGAGTCATTCCACGAGAAACTCCAAGATGAATTTCCCAGGTTCATGTCGGGTCGCGGCATTGGTCCCATGACGAACAAGCTCAACTTGACCATCAAAACTCCAATTAAATATCCAGACCTGGTATGTCCTCCTAGATGAGACGACGTCACGAACAGAGCCTAACACTATCCGAAGCTTCTTACGGGAATTCGCATTGCGGAGGTGCGAAGTGATAGAATACGAGTGATCTATTCTACGTGGTCTGTTGGAAAAGGGTGCTTGGCTGCTGAGACTGAATCTTGGATTGTATTTTTTGACCATAAGCGGGGCAAGCGAGTGAACCTAAGGGAAGAAGGTGGAGTGTATCTTGGCCTACATGAGTCACTGAGAGCACGCGCAGCGAAGTCCGCCGAAGCTTTAAAGGCGTGGGAAGAAGGCCGGAAGGAGAGGAAGAACGTAGCAAAGCTCTGACATGCAATATGCTTTCCCTCCCAGACAAGATGTCGCCTTTAATATTAGCTAAGATTCTCCTGCTTTTGTCACAGCCCGCTCGCGATGAACCAGGTCATAGTCCAAGATCTGTGTATGGGAATGTAGAAATATGTAATTGTGGGCGGAGTGATACTTAGGACAGAATGTGATGAGACTTCTCCGGCCTGGGTAATTTTTTGAAGGGTGGCCATGCAATTATGCCTTGAAGTTAGGGAGTCTATTTTGGTGACACTCTCAAACCAACACAGTATTATCGATATACAACACAGCAAAGAGCAGTATGTAAAACTAGCCGACTGAACAACAGCAACTCGAAAGCTATGCAGCTACAAGTTTCATTCTTGAAGAAGCATGATCTAGGCACATCCAACCAAGAACAAATCTTTTGGTGTGGCCTCACAACACCACAGCAACAATATTTACTTGCGGCTTTTACCCTGTACTAAAGAGGGCTCGTCGACACCTTTCCTGCCCGATGCTCTGAGCCGTTTGAAGCATGCTATGACAAGGTAAGAAGGTGGCATAGCCATAGCCATCATATCCCAGTAGCTGCACAAGTCAACAGCTCAATGTTCTTCTCTGACTTCCACAGCCCATGGGCTGGGTTTGTAGCCGAAAAAAATGTCTGATAGCCAGCCCTTGAAAGCCGAGACATAGGGCAATACCTCATCCCCCATGGTGATCTCCCGAGACTCAAATTTGATTCGAAAGATAGGCAAGATGCAGGATGCCGTGCCTACTGCAAATGCACCCAAAAGACGACCCTCATCTGCAGCGCCGAGCACATCTTTAACGGTGATTTTCCGTTCTGAGACGTCTAGAGGTTCGACAGCGTGGTCAGCCCCATTACACAACTGTGTCTGTGGTGACAGCCTCTCTCGTGCCAGATCCAGAATAGACTGCCTGGTCACCCCAGGAAGTATTAACTGATCAACAAGTGGTGGCGTGGCTAGCTGCAGGCCCCCTGTATGCGTCCGCCAGATGAAAAAAAGATTGGTAGTCCCAGCTTCTGTAATTTCCTGATCTGGGGTAAGCCATATAACCTGGTCACAACCACTGGTTTCAGCATGGCGCTGCGCGAGAAGTGATGGCCCATAATTTGCACCTATCTTCACTGACCCGGTACCTCCAGGCCACGCTCGTATTATGCCTTTGGGATTCTCGGAGAGTGTCAGGCCCTGGCTGATCGACTTGATTTCTTTGGATGTTGACCCAAAATTCGTCATCCGAGACATGACAATAACCAAAAGCGCTTCCTGCGGCGTCTTTACACCAAGATACGGTTCTGTACCGATCAGAGTGGGCCGGATGTAAAGCTCCCCCATGGGTTGATCAACAGGCAGCGCGTGTGGGCCATCGACGGCACAGAGTGTCTGAATGAGTTCCAAAAGTTCGGTTTCGTTAAATGTAGGCAAGGAAATTCGGGCTGCTGATTTAACCATCCTTGCACAGTTTTTCGGCGGACGGAAAAGCCGCAGTTTCCCGTCGTGCCCCCTATACACCTTCAGACCCTCGAAACATGTTGTAGCGTACTGCAGGACACTTGCTGCGGGCATCAAAGAGATGGGACCATGTGGAACGAGCTCCGGATCTCCCCAACCATTCTCAGAAGTCCACGCGACCGTGATCATATGTTCTGTGAATGCTGAGTTGGTGGGAGGCTGGGTGCCATTGAGTGTGCTGGTTGCCAATTGTTTGTTGAGCCGATTAGCAGTAAAGGTTGAGTATCGCGGGTTGGGAGCATTTGATAATGAAGCTGGACGAGGGATGTCGTCCATTGAAGGATTCGATGCCGTTTCCACAGGTTCAACAGAGCTTTTCCCAGTTACCAAACGCCCTAGGTGTTGAAGGTCATCACAGGCGTCGTCTGGCTGGATGCAGAGTTCCAAAAAGGCGAGCTTTTCTGGTTCTTTCCGGACTAACTGCACAGCATCCATGAGGTCCTGCCGAGTCATGATCTTGAAGCACAACATCGTAGGATTGCCGTTTGGTAGTACTTTATACTGGCCAGGAGCATGGGAAGGCTCATCAAACACAGCAGGGAACTGGGAATACCTCCAGTTGGCAATATAGTTATAAGGACCGTCATTGATCACGGTCTGGTAGAACGGTATCAGATTAGCTCCAAGTCCCACTGGCCCGATTTCCCAGACGCTTAACTCACCTCTGTTTTGTATCCTAGATTGTTGAACACTAAGATAATCGGGTTCAAGCGCATGCGAACCATTGTGCTTAACTCCTGGGCCGTCATCTGAAAAGCGCCATCTCCAACCAGGAGTACCGTTCGACCCTCTGGACGAGCGAGTTGACAGCCCAACGTAGCAGGCAAGCTCCATCCAAGAGAGGCATATAGTAATTGCATATGGCAGGTGGCCATGGATGGGAGACTGAGGCGGATTGCAGCAAACCATGTTTGTCCACAGTCGGCTACTATCGTGCTTTTTTCATTGATAAGCCCTTGGATGTTTTCCAGCACACCGTTCATCGTCAAACGAGATCCACTGGAATTTTTCATGTCAGACTCGGATCGTTGTCCGAGGTATTCGGGTGCCTGGCGTGTCGCATACGTCTTAGCTGACACATCCCACAGCATGAGATTGGCGATGATATCCCTCAGACCGCTGTGCCTCAATGAACGGCCGTTAGGCAAGTGGACACTGTCATATTGTACGTCAATCAGACGATGCCGCTCCGAATCAATGCGGAATTTCCCGAACGTATGAAGATCTCCCCAATGTACCCCGAGTGCTAGCACGAGATCAGCATGCTGGATGATCTCTGTGTTGTTGTCAACAATGCCTGGCCAAAAGATTCCGTAGTACTGTGGATGGAAGGATGAGACGAGTCTGGCGTCAGGCTGACAGAGGACAGGGCATCCCAGCTTCTCAACTAATCCTTCAACTAATCGGTGGACTGCAAAGGACTGCATGAGACCCCCAATAACTAGTATCGGGCGGCGGGCCAAGATAAAGAGTTCCACAATTGCTTGCACAGTTCCGCAATCCTGCGACGAAGGGGAAATAATCAATTCGCTCAGCGGACGTGGAGAGGGACATGACATTCCCACCAAGTCGTTTGGGATCTCGATGTATACTGGGAGTGAAGATTCAATGCATTGGGCCAGGGCATTGTCTAGTGCTTCGCTTGGGCATCCCGAAGGGCTCAACCGAAGAGCTGCAGTCGTCACTCCCTTGAATGCATTGAGTGCTTGATCTTTGCCGCCAGGAGCATGCGTGTGGTGAAGCAGGGTGGAACTCGCCACCGAATCGCTGTTAGGGCATCCTGAAATCACGATAACTTTCAATCGGTCTGAGCATGCCCCACAAATGGCATTCAGGATGGATAATCCTCCAACCATGTATGGCACAATCACTACAGAGACTTTTGTGGAAGAGGTGCGGGCGTAACCATCGGCAGCATAACCGGCGTTGAGCTCATTGCAACACCCGATCAGTCGTAGATGCGAGCTCTTTAAGAGATAATCGTGAAGGATCATATTCGAGTCTCCTGGATCGTACGATTAGGATGGGCTGGATCCATATTTTCGAGAATAGAGACCATACCGGGAACAGAGAAGACATTCTTCACGCCTAACTCTTCCAGCCTGTACGCCAAATACGTCCCTAACGTGTATTCCTGCTGCCGAAACTTGGGTATGGCCCATTGAGTGGAAATATCTGAGAGCCAGTCCGTCGTCTCTGGGATATTCAGGATAGTGCGACCAATTATTTTTCCTATCGAAATCACTTAGCCACAAGTTGAGCTATAGGGCTTTGGCGGCACATTGCCTTGGCCTACCTTCCTGCATCCGATCAAAGACACGTGGAAGGTCTTTAAGGTCGACCGTCTGAAACGGCGCGAAGAACTTCTCGGTGAAAAAGATCTCCAGTGCTTTTTCCGTCTCCGCTCTTGTCCCAACGTAAGACGCTTTGATATTGATTGTGCGGAAGACCATTTGCATAACGTCTGCTGCGATCACTCCTCCAGGTGGAAGCCCTACCATCACCACTGTTCCACCGAATCTGACATACTACCTCTCACATTAGCTAGGTTGAACTTCCATCAAGAAGAGTTGGGGCTCCTGTACCTGAAGCGCTGCTTGGAAGGGCTCCATCGCCGAGGCTACAACCACCACTGCATGGGGACCATCAGGTGTGATGGACCGAACTTCGGAGACGATGTCTTTCGAACATTTGTAGTCCACAAAATATTCTGCTCCCAATTGATCGATGCATAGTCGGCGCTTCTGCTCTCCGCTGGAGATAGCCAAGACTCGATATCCCAGTGCTTTGGCATACTGACAGGCCAAGCTCCCCAGGCCGCCGCCGGCACCTACAATGGCTTTGTCCTTGTTAGGGTTTGTTTCTGCTGGCCGGAACCGCGTATACTTACCAACTAAGTCCCCAGCGTGGGCTTCGCACTCAAGGGTTGCTTTGTAGGACGTAACGCCAGCACAGAGAACCTGTTCCTGATAAGCGACGTATAGTATTTTGATTTGATCACAACTTACCGGCGCAGCTAGTTTGAGATCATACTCTTTTGGGATGCGCACTGCACTACGGGCTTTACAAATGCAATATTCCTGGAAAGTACCATCCACGGTGGCTCCAGAGTATGATGGTTTGCCACAGCGTAGGATGTCGCCGTCTGCACATGGTTCACACGTACCGCAAGAGCCGTTAATCCACTGACCGGACATTTAGCGAGTCTATCAATGGACGATCGCTGTGACTGTAAGCATAACCTACCTGCACTCCTACATGCTCCCCTATCTCGACATCTTCCACTCCGTCCCCAATAGCAACTACCACCCCCGCTCCTTCGTGACCACCTTTATATAGTCTTACGTTAGAAGAGTGTCCTTCTTAAGCGTGGAAAACACGCTTACCGATGAGATCCTCCTTTCTTCTGATGGGGTAGTCCCCTATCAAATATCAGTTTCGCTGCCATGATGCCAAACACCACGATACTACACACCTTTCCATATATGCAGGTCTGATCGACAAACACCGGAGTACTTGATGTTGACGAGTATTTCACCTGGTCCTGGTCGAGGAACACATACCCTACCGTACCGTAAACCGTTGGGGTCGTTAGGCCACAGTTCAATAATGTATCAGAAGGGATAGTTGAATAAACATACTAGGACCGACAGGGTCGATTACCTGAGCCCATTGTGACCCTGGGATTTGATACATTGTGTGCACTGTAACACTCCGATCTGAGTTTATGCGGTCAGCTGAGAATAGAATTGATACTACTTGTTGGCGAACAAGATACGTCGCTTAGAGAAAGGGGAGAGACGGGTGTCCCCTGCACTATATACTTCTTCAGATTGTACTAATGGACCGGGATATAAAACCTGATACTAGGGGTTGACACTAAGCAGGTGGGCGAGGGGCCATACACCTGACAAACCAATATCAGGCTATGTTCAGCTCCAAGGAATAATTGCACAGCAAGAAAGTGGATAATGATGCCGCTCCTCACATCGTGCTGTTGTTCCAGTGGATAGCTCAGCGCAGTAGTTGAATGGGATGTGAGCCATTCTTGAGGACTCGGCATTAAACCGTTCAGTATAACTGCTTTGGTTTACCCGCAGATATCGGACGGCTGGCTGAAGCCAGTCACAAGAGAGATACAGTACCGATCGGTACAACCGAGTCATTTAGTGAGCAAGGGTGAGAAATATGCACGAGCCGCCACTTATACAGTTGCCGAATTGGTGTCTCTACATTGATAGGCGCTTCCGTCTAGATGTTACACATTGTCGATAGCAAGATTTAGGCCTTCCTTTCTTAAACCCTCGCATGAGAGCCACTTTTCTGGCCTTGTCGTTGGTGTATTGGTGGCGTCGCGGCTGAAATGCAATACGCAATCCCAGTAGTAGTGATGAAGAATGCCCCCTGGTCTCCTCTGAAGGGGGGCTGGTAACTTTCCTTCATATCAGGTCACAATCCTTGATTTGCATAATGACAGTATCATTGTATATAATTTTGAGTTTTATTGTTCCCAGGGTTGGGGGAACGCTTAGGCCTCTTTTCTGCAAGATGAGGCGACGAGGAAAGGTATGCGAGGCATCGGTAGAAGTGCAGGAAAATCTGACAATGCGATAATGTAATATTTCCTATTCAGTAAGTTACAAGGCCCAAGCACAGAGTTGATTTCGGTTCTTTTTTACTAGTGTTCACTATCTCATACTCATAGACATGACGAGAGCTAACTCATGTTCCAAATGTGCTCGAAAATGACGGGACTACAGAAGGCATGGCCTTCAGACATAGGGTATATAAAAACCTCCCAAGGATCACTAAGACAGATTGTACATGTGCTATAAGGAGTCGAATTCTCATCCCCTTTACCAGAAATTTGAAGAGAAAGAAAGAACACGAGACGGTTTCATATACCCCATCAACTGTCACAAAATGGAACAAGTTCTGGTTCAAAATGCTCGGGCATCGCCCAATGACACGGCAATCATTGACAGCGGCTTAGCTATCAGCTACCAAGGCATTATTCGGCGGGCTGACTTTCTCGTGGAAGTACTCCAGGAAAAGAGATTGAAGATGTCGGAGCCTGTCGGCATCGTATTCGAATCGGGATACAAGCAGGTTATCTCACAGGTTGCTGTGCTTCGATCTGGGGGTACATGCGTGCCTGTTGAGCCGTCCATGCCTTCTATGCGCCTTACTGCCATGCTGAACGATATCAATGCCCGGTATATTATCACCAGCAGTGATCTCACTGATGGGCTAAGCAACTTTACAATCCTCGATTTTGACAATATTACCGACACACAGCATCCTATCCAAGCCGAGAACGAGATCTTTCTGCGGGCCAACTGCGACGCAACTCACTGTAGCCACATTCTATTCACGTCGGGCTCTACTGGCCGGCCAAAGCCAATCCAAGTTTCCTCTGGCAGCATCCTCCATGTGCTGGACAACTTTCCCACTTTGCCTCTTGGTCCATCAGACCGCATGAGCATGTTTATCAATCCGGGATTTGACTTTTCGCTGTTCGAGATCTGGGGCGCGCTTCTCTCTGGCGCAACAGCTATACGAATCCCCAAACTGGTCATAACGGATCCCACCACTGTCGGTCGTTTTCTGAGCGAGAACAATATAACGGTCATGATTTTTCCAACCGCTCTATTTAACACTATCGCCTTGTCTGCGCCAGAGAGCTTCAGGGGCTGCCGTCATGTGATTGTCGGAGGTGAAGCTGCAAATGTTACCTCGATGAGAATGGTGCTGGGCAGCAGCCCACCACGATATTTATGGAACGCATATGGCCCAACAGAGACCACCATTTGGGTGACAATGGGGCTTGTTGACCTTGCAGAGGCGGAAGCTTCCCGCATCAGCATCGGACAGCCTCTCGGAGAAACTAAGATCTACTTGCTGAATGAAGAACGCGATTTAATAACCGACATTGGCAAACGGGGAGAAATCTGCGTCTCTGGCCCCCAGGTCTCTCGCGGCTACTTGCATCGACCGGAAG
This sequence comes from Aspergillus pseudoterreus, assembly GCA_002927005.1. Taxonomy (NCBI): domain Eukaryota; kingdom Fungi; phylum Ascomycota; class Eurotiomycetes; order Eurotiales; family Aspergillaceae; genus Aspergillus; species Aspergillus pseudoterreus. The sequence goes on along the minus strand of PIJX01000015.1, from coordinate 127,118 downwards.
AAACCCAGGACAAGTTCATTGATATTCCCGCTTCTGATCTTGGAGAGCAAGGGGCTTCAGTGCGCCTGTATCGGACCAGCGATCTAGGTGAGTGGAGAAGGCCGGGCGTGTTGGACTATATTGGCAGGGCAGACAAGCAGATCAAACGATCCGGCCATCGCGTGGAACTAGGTGACATTGAACGCACACTCGAAATGCACCCATCTGTGCATGCCTGCGTAGCTATTCAACACAAGCAAGAGACATCAGACATCTTGGCGGCATATCTCATTTTCAACTCGCCGACGCAAATGGGCGAGTCTCAGGATCTTACTGGATGGGCAAGGGAACGGTTGCCTCCATACATGGTTCCCGACATGATAAAGCAACTTCAAAAGTTTCCTCTTACAAATAACGGCAAGGTCGATCGCGAATACTTACGGCCTGATATGGAAATAACTGCACAAGGGCAAGAAAAGGAAGACTCGACACACCAAGCGAGTTTAGGAGATAAGCTCCGATCAAAACTACAGGAATACCTCAATGCTCCTGGGATTGGCGACCAAGACAACATCATTTCCCTTGGACTTACATCACTTCAAGCTGCTAGGCTCGTTGGAGCGATCAAAAAAGACCACGGGAGATCTATCACCTTAGCACAGCTATATGAGCATCCGACTATCGAAGGTCTCGTGTCATTCCTTGGATCGTCCAACGAAACAAAGATTGGACCGGATGAACAACTTCAACGATGGCAGAATGACTCTCGCCTGGCGGATGACATTGTCTTGCCCCCCGACTGGCAAAGTGATACCGAAGGCCGGGTCTTTGTTACAGGGGCAACTGGATTTGTTGGGTCATTTATGCTTCATGCCCTTCTCTCCATGACAACAGTCAAAAATGTTGCTTGCCTCGCTCGGGGAAGTGGCAATCTCACCCCAGCAAACCGTATTCAGAAGGCAATGGAAAAATATGATCTCTGGGACGGCAGCCTAGAAAAGGTGCAGAAGATCATTGTTCTGGATGGAGACCTGTCCAAGGATACACTGGGCCTAGGCGAAGAGAAATTCCAGTGGCTAGCAAACTGGGCTTCGGTTATCTTCCATGTGGGTGCGCGAGTGAATTGGTGCGAGCCCTATGAAGCCCATTTCGACGCAAACGTGACGGGGACACGGAACATTATACAGGTTGCTCGCAGTGGCCGACCAAAGGCACTGCATTACCTTTCGTCTATTGATGCGTGGAACGTCACCGGCCATGTCAATAACACCGAACGTGTCCTAGAGGATGAGTCCCTTTTACCCCATCGAGACTCTCTCCTGTACGACATGGGCTATGCGCAAAGTCAATGGGTAGCCGATGAGATGATCCAACGAGCAATGCGTCGGGGATTGCCAGCGGCTATCTACCGCCCAGGATTTGTAATTGGGGACAGCCAGAGGGCAATCGGAAATCCCGATGACTTTTTCGCCCGTTTCATCGTGGGCTGTATCCAAACTGGATGCTATCCTCATCTTCCACGACAGCGCCTGGAATACGTGACCGTTGACTATGTATGCGCCGCAATGATTCATATAGCGGCAAATAATGACAATCTCGGCCATGGGTATCATCTCGTGTCTCCGGACCCTGCAGATTCTGTTTCCCTCGAGGGGACTTACGACCTCCTCAAAGAAGCGGGTTATCTCGTGGAGCAAATTCCATATGCAAATTGGGTGGAAATGGTTCGTCAGGCTTCGGGAAACCCTTTAGAACCCATGCTGCCGTTGCTACAGGAACCGGTCCTGGATGGTCTGTCGCGTCTGCAGACCAGCATGAATACGCCTGTGTATGACGCCCAAAATACACTTCATGCCTTGGCAGACCGTCCGGACATCAAATATGTTCCTTTGGATCATAAGTTGCTGCGATCATTTGTCGAATTCTGGGAGAAAAGAGGCTATTTCACTCTCTGCCGTGACGGTTGTGAAATTTCGAAGTAGGGGTTTTCTTATATGGAAGACTCGTCCATAATAGATTTGAAGTGTCGGGTCCCTTTGAGTGTTGGTCGATGCAATAATTAGTAGTGGTTGCTGGCAAGGCCTTTGAGGTGAATGTCTAGAGTGTCTCAGTCCTCCAGGATATTGGAATCCGGCAGGGTAATATCTCGACGGAAAAGTCTAAGGGGCTCTACGGAAACGAGATGAAACAATATGTTCGCCCTTGATTGAAGTATGTCAGACAGCGAGACACGCAGCACAGATATAGTCAGGTTAAATATCAATGACACCGTTTGCATAATTCAGCCACCTCATAAGATTAGACACGTATATTTGGCCTTATCTCAATCTTCACTATTTACTACTCCAGTCAACAGATATTGCCATCGCCTTATTACCCAGGAATGCCTAGTATTACCCTCGGACTAGTAGATCATACTATCAAACCATTCACTTTGTCCCTGAATCAAGAGGATTCAGCTTATTGAAAAGGTTTTGGGGGTCATATCTCTTCTTGATCCCCAACAAGCGAGAGGCATTGGTGCCAAACATATCCACTGCTGAGACCGAGTCCCCTAAAAAGTAAAAGTCAGCGTGCTACTCCGGGTGTCGGCCTGCTTGAGCGCCTACTCACCTGCTGTATATCCTAGAAAGTTCGAAACCAACTTGTCAGGCGTGCGACCACTGCGTCGCAATTCATCCTCACACATCATCTGGATCTTTTGCCCCCACGATAAGACATCTTTGTCTTTCTCCTGGTCCGTCCACTGGAGAATTAGCGCCCCATTCAGCGTGTCTCTCCGGGCAGGAAAGGCTGTGGCTTCCACGGGCGTACAACAGGCCTGTTTCTGGTCAAAATAGTCGATGACCAGAACGCTTTGAGACATATATGTCTCGGCTGCCAGATGACAGCTGATTTCTTCCATCACCGCTGAAGCAAATTCCAGGCGAACAGGGGAAACCCATTGCACCCCCAAGATGACTTTCCGACCTCCTGGCGGAACTCCTGCATTAAGCATAGAGTTCGCTTCTGCGTAGTCCCTCATCCTCATGTCGTCAGTGACATATTCTATTGAGAGAAGTCGGGAGAAGTGGCTTCTCGCTTCTTTTTCGGGTCCGTCAAAAAACAGAACAACTGTCACCACAGGAGGATTGCCTGGTTGAGGAGACAGAGAATAAAGGCACTGCGCTGCTGCCTTCCCGTGAGGATGAACTAGGGCTGCATCTAGTGCCTGGTGGATTTCGGATAATCTGTCACTTCCATAGACCCTGGTCCCGCTCCATACCATGTGCTTTTGGTCGTATGCCTGGAAGACAAGCTCTGTGACGACCCCAACGTTCTGACCAGCCCCTCGGATAGCCCAAAACAAATCCGGATTTTGCTGTGCGGAAGCAGTGAGAATACTGCCGTCAGCGGTCGCCACCTGGGCTTCCAGGAGATTATCGATGACCAGTCCGTGTTGCGGGGTCAGATATCCGTACCCCCCGCGGAGGGTAAGTCCTCCGACCCCCGTGCAGCTGATAGTGGCCCCCACCACTGCAAGGCCGTGCTGCGACGTTACTTGATACACATCTTCCCACAACGCTCCGCCCTGGACGGCAATTTGCTTGGAGGATTCGTCCACGCTTATCTCTTTCATACTCGAAAGGTCGATCAGTATTCCCCCGTCGGTCGACGAGGAGGTATCTGTGGAATGGCCCCCGCCCTTGACTGCAAGATCGATCTTGTGATGGCTAGCAAACAATACGGCCTTCGCTATGCTTTGCGCATTCTTTGGGCGAACAGTTACTCCCTGTGTATGTTAGGAAGGATTTCATACATGCGAATTATCATGGATTATTTACTGAGCGTTGGCACCCAATAATGGACCATTTCTTCAAGCTGTCGTCATAACCATCCGAATCAGGAAGAAGAACAATCGCAGAGTCTGCTAATTGAGCACTCAGCTCCTGGGCTTGTTCAAGGGTGATCGGGGAAGCGGCCATATTCGGTGATTGAGAGGGTAGTTGTTTTCCAGGTTCAAAGGGTTGAATTTCGCATACTAAGAGGAAGGGGGGCTTTATAAAAAGATCACCTGAAAGCTATCTTCATGTAAACTTGTTGGGGAACATGGCAGAAATTTTCGCAAAGATGTTACTGTTTCTATAGAGGTGCATACGAAGATAATAACACATGAGGATAAATGTGACGTGCGGTCGCCTTTTGAGACCACAGAAAACAGGATTCATCGGCATCGAAAAGTCGTATACCACAAGCAGCATCGTGCAGAATCAGGAGTCTAGCGAACTTTACCCGCATATGGCAGTTCTCAAGTCCATAAATAAAATATTTCCATGGCTGGCCACACTTCTTTATTTGCATGGTTTGACAAAACAAGCTGCGAACCCTGCACCACAGACAGAGTTATTAGCTTCGCTAAAAACGGAAACTTTTCAAGAAACTCAGATGTGAATCGGAGACGAGGAAGCGGGGTTGACATTAAAATAACAAGATATAGTCTTCCGAACGTGGGAGGTCTAGTTCTTCCACCAGACGTATTCAGTTGACGCAGTTCACACATATAGTTCAAGAATAAAATGCTTCTTCCATGGAAACGGTGGGTGTGTGTGACAGACCGTATTGGACAACATGAGACGCAAAGAAAGATGCCATGGAAACACCAATTGTCCCAAACATGGTCACGCTATCGAAACCACATTGCTGTTGGAGAGTGAAGTTCAAGTAGGGTGTCATATCCGCATCACAGATCCACAGCGGAGCGGAGCGGGGCGGATCATGTATCTAGGCACAGATTGCACTTATTCACGTATGGATTCATGGGTGGCTAACCGATAAATATCTTGGGGTATCGGATTCATGAGCCCAGAGTCTTCAATTTCATGTCTCAAAAAAGGCAAAATTATTAGCGTGTGTAAATTTGACGCATACCTGTACTTCTCTACCTCCTAGTATATATCGCCTGGAAACCATACCTCTGCAGAATTCCAACCGCATATAGTGTACGCCCTCCAGGTTCCCGATACACGCCTTTTCGATCTGGTTACTCATGATAGTTGATATCTCTACTCAAATTATATCGAATAGGCGCATCTAATAATATTATAGAATACAAGAGAAAAAGACGGTCGCGCCATTTGTAACCATATGCAAGGGCCGAAAACGGAGCTGGGCCTTTTTCTCGGTGTTTGCTCGGTACCGAACTTCCTCCGTCATCTCCATAACTTTATCTAGACCAACAAGAGCGATTCTTGATGATTCAGATGGGGCAAAGCACGCATTCTGCGATGACTCAGTACCACGGACCCCTGTAGGTTTCGCCCCTATTTTGCGAGCTTCCAAAGTTCATGAGAATACCAAGTCAGGGGCATATCATTCGAACAGTAACTCGAGAGCTTGAGTCACTGGAGATGGCTTCCAAACAGGTAAACAGCTCCACCGGCATCTATTCAGGGAACTATGTTAACAAGGCTACAGCGAGTGGTCCGATGATCTAAAGCCGGGAGGCCCGCCTGGTGGAGCAATGAGGGACCTGAAGTCATTTAGGAACTTTCTTTAGCTATTGTTCCGGCCTGGAAAAACTCCTTACAGCAGTCTGTGGATAATGTAGACGTCATCCGGAAAACATACTAACGCACACGGAACTCCATCAGCGGTGTTGATGACTCGGTCTAGTTCGGGAATATGTCGGCTACAGAGAGACGCGATCTATAAACAGTATGAGGGACTTTCAATTATAAAAGGCTGGCATACGTCTTCCACACACTGCTTGTACTGACGAAAGATATCAACAAAGACCATCTACCTTCGTACATACTCATGCCTGCGCCACGTGAACCAGGGTCCCCGGGGAATCGACACCCGGAGGATCGAACGCTTCAGAGAACCGAAACTGTCGAGACCCTTCACGACCTGGGAGTGCCAGAAAGACCACCGCCGCTGGACCCAAATTATCCCGACGTTGGCCGCGAGGAAGACCCAGTATTCCCCGAAGAATACACACTCGAAACCGAGACCGGTCTTGTCCCTGAAGCAACCCTCGAGAAGATCCGAACCGAGCGTCCCTCAGCAGAGAGGCCATCCGGAAGGGACCTTGAAAAGGGTTACAAAACCGCAGAGTTCGTTACGTTTACCCTTCATGACCCCGACAACCCTCACAACTGGTCTCGCCTCTACCGATGGTACATCACGATCATAGCGTCGCTTCTGGTGGTCTGCATTGCATATGGGTCTTCCATCGTCACTGGTGGTCTTAATTTGATCGAGGAAAAGTACAGTGTCTCTCAGGAGGTTGCGATTCTTACTTGCTCCATTATGGTCTGTGGCTTCATGGTTGGACCATTGCTGTGGTCTCCATTGTCTGAGATTATCGGTCGCCAGCCAGTTTACATCTTGTCGCTGGGTCTTTACGTCATCTTCAATATTCCATGTGCCCTTTCTCCCAATATAGGAGGACTTCTGGCTTGTCGGTTTCTATGTGGTGTTTTCTCAAGCTCGGGATTGGCATTAGCTGGGGGAACTATTGCCGATATCTGGTCCATCGAAGATCGCGGAATGGCCATCGCATACTTCGCCGCGGCGCCATATTGTGGTCCCGTCATCGGACCGATTGTCTGCGGATGGATCAATGTTGGCTCCCATCGTCTGGATCTCTTCTTTTGGACAAATATGGCATTTGCGGGTGTTGTTATGATCCTCGTGGGCCTGATTCCAGAAACTTATGCCCCTGTCATTCTCAAACGACGCGCAGCAAAATTGAGGAAGGAAACCGGGGACCCAAACATCATAACCGAGCAGGAAAAAGTGAAGCTTACTTTCCGCGAAATCGTCAAGACAAGCTTGATTCGGCCGATCACTATGATCATGACGGAGCCGGTCCTCGACCTGATGTGCATGTATATTGTCTTGATATATTCCATGCTGTATGCATTCTTCTTTGCCTACCCCGTCATCTTTGGGAGATTATACGGCTATAATGATGGTCAGATTGGCCTCATGTTCATCCCTATTCTCATCGGGGCTGGGTTCTCCTTGCTTTGCACACCTGCCATCGAGAAGCAGTTCAAAGGAATCTGTCAAAAGCGGAAGCCTACGCCAGAGGATCGGCTCATTGGCGCGCTCATCGGTGCCCCATTCATCCCGATAGCGCTTTTTATCCTCGGTGCCACGTCGTTCAAGCATATCATCTGGGTTGGTCCAGCATCCTCTGGGATTGCATTTGGATTTGGCATGGTTCTGTGCTATTATGCCGTCAACAACTATATCATCGACTCATACCATCGCTATGCCGCATCCGCGCTTGCTGCTAAAGTGTTCCTGCGATCAGGAGGGGGCGCCGCGTTCCCTCTGTTCATCACCCAGATGTATGACCGCCTTGGACTCCAATGGGCGTCCTGGCTGCTGGCTTTTATCGGACTCGCTATGGTTCTGATACCATACGTATTCTATGTGTTTGGGGAGCGGCTGCGCGCGAGGTTCACCAAAGATTAAGGGACCAATTAGACGAAACAGTAGACATGTTATTGGACGAGGCAGATAATGACTGGAGGTAGTACTAACTGTGGAGGTAGATTTTGATAGACTACATAGACACCTACAGACAGCTAACTATAATTGATCTAAGTTATTGGATTAGAGGCTAGACAAGAACTGTGAGTTGACACCCGAGGCGATACATCCTGAGCGCATTGGTTCAATATGTGTAACTATACGGACTTAAATATCAAATATAACATCTGCATACCTCAGTTTCAGACCCATATCTCGCGCCGTGCATAAGCCAGGAAGTCTGGCATCGATCGTTCAGTAATCCTCCCAATGTCGGACACCTGGACATTATGCTCGACAGTGAAGAGTTTTCCAAAGTTCAACCGCGACATAGGGCTAAGTTTATGGTCTGAACTCCTTGGCCTAACCTCCAGCGCTTTGCTAAGCATCCGGGGTTCAGATCGTGAAGTAGCGGGTTCGCTCCCCTCCATGTATATAACTGCGTGTTTTGAACCATCTGTCGCGTGTTTTGACAGACCTCGCTTGCTGTAGGTGTATATGGAGCTGAGGAATGTGGGTCAGTACACTGTATCTGGTCGACGAATTCGCTACACATACAAACACCATGCACAACTGGCATAATCTTTCACCACCACCATTCTTCGAATATGGCTGTAAACTGGCTCACCAAACTGGCCGGCTATATAGGTGGCTTCGGTTTTGTGTGAAGCTGCGCCGGCGTTTTCGTGCCACAGAACGGAAAACACCTTCATTTCTATCAGTGACGATACGAAACTAGATGCAATGGCATGGTAAACTTACTCTTCCCTGCCTGAAGAATTGTCGCGGATCAGCTCGCACCTGGTAGCCTGTAAGCAGTTAGTGCACTCATGAAATATCGTGCACAAGGACCCGTTTTGGTGCATACGGGGGTCAAGGCTTGCACAGGCCGACGCAGTGATGATTCTCGACGGGGTACGTAGAGCCTCTTGCAACCTTTCTTCTGCCTCTTGCAAGCTCAGCCGGCGCAGTTCATCAGACAATTCATCCGCCAGGCCGCCAGGCTGTTTGGGACCGCTTGAAGATGTAGGTTCAAGGTCGTGGGATAATGCAATGCGGACAATTGTGGCTTTTGTGAATTGGGAAATGCTGTTCAGGATGTCTTCAATGGGTAGCATATGAAGATATCTACCGGTGTTATAGGCCGCGAATACGCAACCACACACCATGCGATTGCGAACGACCCACGATCCTGATATTCCCTCGCCTATATGATAGTTAGGAAAACAAGGCTAAAATAGTTGGGCGAGATCCTAACCATGAGGATTTGTGATTTGTATTTTCTTGGTGCGCATCGCGGTTCCTCGTAAGATGACCGACGCAGTGCCCTCGAGGAGGTAGCCTGAAATGGCCTTAGGTCCAGTAATGATGAGAACTTCCCCTGCCGAGAGCTGATTGTTGCTTAAAGAACCGGCTATTTTTTGGATGCTTGATGTACTCGGATCACGATAAATATTTTTCAGAATACTCATAAACTTGGCATCCGGGTCAATAAGTGCAAAGTCAGACATAGGCGGGGACTGCGTTGGAAGCGAGTAGTCCCCGGCCAGAGTTCCTCGGCCCTTGTAGGATACAACACTTGGCACCAAGACTGGCGACCATTCATGTTGGGCAGTACCCTGGGTGGCTATTCTGCTGTCTTTGTTGTATCTGTGACGCTTATTCTTAGGAACAGAGGACTCGGCAGGCAATTGAATCTCGGAATCAGAGCCAGATTCCGATGTATCTTCATCTGTATCAGAGCTCGGCGGTGTTTTAGACGCAGCAAGGCAGTCGATGATTCCATGTGCAGTCGTCAAACCGAACACCTCATCGTCCACTACTATAAGTCCCCCAATTGTTGAGAAGGACGAGCCAGAATCGTGGACGGAAAATCGAGTCCTAATACCACAAGCACTCGGTATGTCATATCGCCGTTGAACAGCAAAGGATAATGTCAACTGTCGTCCGTCAATGTCGCACATCGTTTGTCGTGGCCTCATGTATTTGTCGCTACTGGCATTCTCTGCATATTCTCTAGTTGTACGACCCACCGCAGAATGATCGATACTGCTGTCCAGTCTTGAATCAAGCAACCTCCGGGCCGTTGCACCAATACGCGACGGAGTTCCATGACTGACGGTGCGGGGCCACTGGGATGATTGTCCATAGAGCGAAAGAGTTTCAGGGGAGTATGGATAGTGTACATGGTTTGGATTCATACCCCATTCCCGGGGAGCCGACGATGCGCTTGCTGGACCGCCAATATAGGGGTGACCATGAAGAGCCCTGGGATCGTGAGGCACATAGCCACGGCGTTCATCGGCAGGATATATTCCATGGTCGCCATACATGGGCGACAATGGGCCATAGTACTGTTGGTCAACGAAAGGCATTTGATTGCCAGTTTGACTGGGGGACGTGCTCGCCGTGGAAAAAGGCTGCCACACGGAGCGAGAAGACATTTCAGAATACACGAGAGAGGAAATGGACGGAGTGTAGGACGTTAGACTCGCCGAGTCATACCCTGAATCGTAGGGTCTGCGATCTTGGTCATCTACCGATACTTTCTGTTCGTCCGATGCAGATGAATATTGCTGATCTGAGGTTGATGCAATATGCGCTGCTGGCCACGGCGCTTCCAGTGCAATGTAAGCATCCGCCATACCGAACATCTGAAGAAAGTTCCTTAAAAACCGAGCTTGATGTATGGTCTCCTTGACCTTTCTTCTGCATTTTCGGCTGCCGCAGTGGATCCAAACCATCGGCTCTAGCATGACCTTGCCCCTGGCATGCCTTTCATGGGTGGTCAGCCTCATAGATTTCGTCTTGCCAGCCATGCACAGTACAGGTTCTATTATGAGCTGATCATCCGGGATATCGTTGGGAAGGCTGTCTGTGACGACTAAGAGATGGTTGATAAGATCCCCACATATATGTTCGTTCCATTCATCGTAGATAACATTAGGAGGCGGCACCTCCTTCAGGACACCCACGTAATATCGCCCAACTCTATAAACATCAGACGAGGATGTCGGACGCAAGACGCCATATGTCGAGTTTCTGGTCGAATCTCTCGTATTTAAGCGTTCTTCGGTTACAGCGTTTGGCCTCGCGAGCATCATTATGTCGACCGGCGGCAACGAGATTCCTGCATCCGGACATCTTGTGTCAGTGTAACCCTGATGCCTCTGTTCACTGTACTCTACCTGTCGCAGATAGAGCATCCTGATCGCTCTGGTTAGATTCTGGGGTGCGGAGCATTTTGATTTCACACATGGGGTAAGATTTGGATCGGCGACGGATGTATGAGCACTGCGAAGGCCGATTCATTGCGGACAGAGGAGTCCGCGGCCAGGCAGCACAGACGGAGAGCGCTGCCATCGATCACAATTGGCCCACACGGGCAACCGCTCTGCTGACTATGCCTCGCAAAAGCAAGTACTGTCTTGTCCATTGGATGCTAACGTTCCACGTCAGCGTAGATTACACCACCACCCTGGCTCTACTAGCGAGCAAAACATACTCCGCAGTCCCATCGCCATGATGAGATGCTAACAGAACAAGGAACCCGAATCCCATCGCGAGGAAAATCCATCAGGTACAATAGCGGCACCAAGGGCTGTCGACAGGAGAATGTCTATCTCCGCCAACGGTTGGGTTCGAAGAAATAGACCGACAAAACAGATCACATCTGGCACCTGCGATGCATTAATGATGAGGCTGACGAGGCTGTGGTAGAGGATCCTAGCCTCGCACTTTCTGATGGGGGGCTGAGCCAGCGATACCTGACCTACATGGGCCCTCCATCCATAGTATCGGTCATTGTCACCAACGGAGATTAATTTACACCTTTATTCCGCACAATACATTTGTGTGCATTCAGCTGAAAATTCGCATACCAAGGCAAAATAATTCACCAACCGGGCGAATGGGCATGGCAACGACAAAGGAAGAGCTGTTTTCTCGCTCCATCACGGAGAAGATAAACAATTGGGAAAAATGGAAAAAATGGAATATCGTCAACGCACTCTGGCCGAACATGAATACAGGACTGGGGAGTTTCGTGGAGGAAGATTACGCCTTATTTTTCTTCTACATCGCAAAGACCCTCAAAGGCTTGCGTTCCTGTGAGATGCACTTTGCTTCGCAGGACTTTGAAAGCCTCCTTCAGATCATACAGACAATACGACAAAATCGGTCCTTGGCGCTGGAGGAGACGATTGCTCGGGCAAGAGAGAAATTCCCAGATGCATCGGATGCTGCCGTTGGTCGATCCATAGAGCTGGCGATTCGGCTCTGGCTCGGCCTCAACGTGTATGTCGAAAACAACCGGCCCATCGGGCGACTCAACACACGCGATAGTCATACCAGGTGGTACAACTCTCAGAAGGTCGACCAATTCATGGAATTGCTGTTCCCAGAGGACAGAACTGGCGGTTGGACTACATCAACTCGATTGCAGATCGACGGATCTCTGACCTTGGCGAACTTGAAAAACCTATGTGGTCTACACATAAGATGGACTAGCAATTTGCAAGACCATCTGAGACTGACGGGTCAGAGAGGACACCGTACACTCTCGTTCTATCAGCATGAGATTTGTCTCATCAACCACCATCGCGAGCCTGACTCAATCATCCCGAAACCAGTTCTGAACGAGGCTCTGAGGACTTTCGATATCTTGTTGCCTCGGGGAGACGCGGCGACAGACAAGCTACTGAAACAATCTGGCGTGTCAATATGCGGTGCCCGTGAGCCCCGATGGGTGTATGACCTCGAGGAGTTCAAATATTGGAGAAATAATATGGTCCAGCTGCTCGAAATTCTCCATGGGCCACCAGAGAGCCTCTCCCAAGCCCTGCTTGACCGACGAAATCCTGCGCAATGGTCGAGTTTATGGATTGCGGTGTTTGGGATCTTCCTCCTCACCATTGTGTTTGGCATCCTTACGACGATATATTCGATTAAGCAGTATCAGGTAGCGATCGCATCATACGAACTGTCTGTCAAATCATTCCAGCTATCTCTCGCTACGGCCTGTCAGCAGAAGACAGCTCCGTTACCGGGGTTTTGTGATTGAATGTATGTAGTTCTATGAACTTGATACGCTCAGACAACTTCCTCATTAGAAGCTACCATGCTACCACACTACTATAGCCACCATCCCTGGATCGATGACAGAGACACATTGCTAAATATCAAACGTCTTCCCCTACGCCCACAGCGAGCTAAAATACCATGTTGGACTTGAGTCGTGTGGTAGATGTCGCTTTAAATTACCTTGTTCGGCCTGCGGATGAACATAAGACCCCTGCTAGATGGCCGATCGGGGTCGGGACAACTCAAGTCTACGGGGACTTCACTCTTTCAGCAAATAAAGAAGAACGCATCGCAAGTGTTAATTCCTCCTATCGGTATTCTGAATCCCATTTCATCGATCGACTCAAAAACGTCACTCCCAATATCCCTGTTGTCCAGGCAGCTTCGTCCTACGCATCATGGTTGGAGTCCCGTTCACCCCGGAGAAAGACATTCCCGACCTCTCGGGCAAGGTCATCCTGATCACTGGCGGTCTGTCCCTTATTGATCCTAGCTGGAGGTATTCGTACCTTATCAGTGCTTGTTTATTGACACCGACTAGGAACGGCCGGTCTCGGAGCAGCGGCGGCCATCCATCTCGCCAAGCACTCGCCTGCGCACATCTATATCAGTGGCAGGAATGTGAAGAGTGCCGACGCCGTGATCCAACAAGCGCAGAAATTAGGGACCAAGGTCTCATTTCTGGCCTGCGATCTGGCCTCCCTTGACTCGGTCAAGACGGCGGCCGAGACTCTCCTGGTTCAAGAATCCCGCCTCGACGTGCTGATGTGCAATGCTGGGATCATGGCGGTGCCCCCGAGCAAGACGAAGGACGGCTACGAGGTCCAGTTCGGAACGAACCATCTGGGCCACGCGCTGTTGATCCAGAAGTGTCTGCCGCTCTTGCAACAGACTGCCGCTGTCCCCGGTGCCGATGTGCGCGTCGTCATCCTCACCTCGTTGGGATTCCGCATGCATCCGCCAGCAGGAATCGTCTTCCCAGACCTGACGACTGAGCAGAACTTCAGTGCATTTGGGGCCTGGATCCGCTATGGCCAGAGCAAGCTGGCCAATATCCTGTATGCGCGAGAGCTGGCCCGTCGCTATCCGTCCATCACGTCCGTGTCTGTCCATCCCGGCGTCGTTAGTACGGGGTTGGTTGAGAATCTGGGTTGGGCGAGCCGAGCGTTTGTCTATGTGACGAACATGGGGAAGCTGATGAAACCGGAGGAGGGTGCTTACAACCAGCTGTGGGCTTCCACCACCTCCCGGGAGAACTTGAAGAACGGGCAGTTCTACGAGCCGGTCGGGATCCAGTCGTCCAAGTTGGATAAGGTCTCGAAAGACGACGCGCTGGCGAAGCAGCTGTGGGAGTGGACGGACAAGGCATTGGCAGACTATATGCATTAGTTCAGTTTCCATTCCATAGATAGGAGGGTTGATTCAATGTGCTCACATTGTTCTTCTGAACTACTATCTCAGCATGGACTATTCTGCGAGAAGTCGCGGCCTAGCGCTTGGCGTTGAGATCTATACCCAACATCCATTTAGATCATAACTTCTTGAGCTTCACCCCTGCGATCCTCACCTGACAATAAAGGATCCGTATATCTACCACAACCTGAAGACATGCATTCATAGTTGCGGCTGACAAAAAGGCCGCGAATTTGCTGGGTGGATGTTGGAAGAATAGTTATGTCCCGTGAAAAAACTCATGAGCCACACAATTTAGCACAGGTTAGTAGGACGCCGTTATTTCCATCGGAAGCAGATAGCCAAGATATGGAATGGCCCAGATTATCCTCTCATCCAATACTGCGGGGAGATATTGGCCGGCTGATGATATCCATGGTACACAGGTGCCCTTTCGCCACCAGCAGCTTGCTCCCCAGACAGTGATAATCAGACAAGGATTCTATTCGCCAAACACTCTCAGTTGCCTAGAATGAAGCGTTGAATAAGATTCACGCATGACACCTAGACTCGTCATAGTCCTGCGACTGGAATCCAAAGCCAGATGGCGGTTCATTCATAAGCTGACGGGCCCCAGGGCGTGCCCCGTATTTTCGACAGACATGACGGGATAAACGACAGATAAGATCAAAGAAATGACGAGCTATCTGATTCGAAATCTAACGCCAAAATCACAGGGCTGGCCGCACATGAGCAGGAAGGCTATCAGTCAGCCTTGCATCTACCCGCTGCTCCGAGGCCAGCGGCGAGCAACGCATACCATCATCTACATGAAAGCCCCCAGCGATCAAGACCAGTTGTCCCTCGACTTTGAAAGGCAGATTCTGAACCCTGAACGAGCCGAGACATGCAAGTCAGGTTCAGACGACGAAGTCGCTCATCACAAGTCCTCATACGATCCTTCGACGACCACTCCCGAAAGTGAATATCTTGCCGATGAAGAAGAATGCACCACAGGCATGGAGGCTCACCATCCCCTTTTTATCAGCCCAGCCAGGAAGGAAGTGAGCGAATTACTCAGTCCGATGGTTGGGGGTGCGGTTCATGGAGCAGACAGACTGGGACCAAGTGCTCGGGGATGGACAAGAAAGCACAAGGAGGTGCACATCAAATATATACCCGGGGGCCCATATGATCGCTACGAGAAGTTGTTGGACGGTTTGAAAAAAGCTCGACAGGGTCAGTCGTTACCTCTGCATTCAACGTAAGAAATCCCGATGACGAACTTATTATAGGCCGAACAGGTGACGCCAGTGCCCATGCCGCTCCTACAAAGTGAGAAAAACAACTTGACAAAGAGCTCTGCATTCTTAGGTTATAAATAACGTGGTCAAGACATTCTAGTGCTAAGTTATTGAACAGAATATATATTGAGTGCATGTAGTTACTTCAACGGACTAAATTGACTAACACCTTGCTGTTGTCCAAGACTAAAGGACTCCCATTCCCAATGCAGGGACCTTGTGTCAGAACCCAACATCGTTAACCGAGAGCTCTTCGGCTCGCTCCTCGTACCTCATGATTGTAGTCTCTCACGAATATGCCTTTTCCCGATACTCAACAGCTGGTTGGGTTTCACTAAACTCAACCGCAATCACCTCCCCAAACTGTGCATTGATACCTTCGAGCGAACGCTTCTTTGTCTCCGGAAAGAAGAAGTATATGACAGGGATATACAACGCCGTCGGGATGATCAGCACCAGGAAGAACTTCCACGCAATCCTCTCAAGGCAATGGGCCCGGTGCCGAAGATGACGATGGTTGCCGCTTGGTGGTTCCAGATGGCGAACCCTGCTCCCTGGGGACGGATTTTGGTTGGAAAGATCTCACTCATGTATAAGTACTGGGTTGCGTCAATGCACACTCCCCAAAAGAGAATGAACAAGTAGATGAAGAAACACGCGGCCATCTGGGCCGATTTATTGGAAGAGTCTGCGTAGAGTGCTTGCAAAACGCACTCGCAATAAGGGACACGAGAATACCGGAAGCTCCCACGAGAAGGATTGGGCGTCATCCGACTTTATCCACGATAAGGGCGGTTGTTATATTCGCTGGAATGGAGACGGTAAGCCATATCCCGAGAAGTAGAAGCGGTCGCCATTCGCCGAAGCTAAGGTTCTTGAAGAGTACAAGGCCATATTTCGAAAGGATCAGAATCTATAGTAATGAGTTGTTACTCAATAATCTTGTTTGAGCCAGGAACACAATAGTGAGGCGTACCCCAGTGAACATGTTGAACCACATCATCGAGGCGGCCATAAGTGCACGTTTCCTATGCGGCGCCGTCCGCAAGAGCTGAAAACGGGGCGTCGTCTCACAGATTTGCCGGTCGATTTCCAGTTGCTCCTTGTTCCGGTGGAACTCTCGCATCGCTATGTCGTTATCATCGTGTAGTTTCCCAGAATGGAGTCGCTGCAAAACGTCCTTTGCCTCGTCATCCCGTCCCTAGATACCAGCCATCGCGGCGCGAATAGTAGCCAGGGGGAGCCAACAAGCATCATCAGAGCAGGGGCACATTGAAAAGCCATGGGGAAGCGATAGGGAAAGGTTGAAGTCGTCCCATTCTGCGTTAGCCAGGCGGACAGCGAATATCCGACTCCAAACATCACTCCATGCATTGACACCACCAGACCTCAGAGATCTGGGGGTGCTATCTCCAATTAATACACCGGTATACATGTCCCTAGGATCCCTAATCCAAGCCCTGAAACAAAACGGGCAAATATAAACATTCCCACATTGACGGACGCTGTACACAGCGCGGCTGATATGACTGTCACGACTGCCCCGATCTGAATTGTCCGCTTTATTGCTAAGGCATTAGCTAAGCAGGCATTATAACGTTTTCAACCACCGAGCCGCGCCTACCACCGAACCGCGCCCTTTCCACCAAAACATCTACTTCCTTCATTCAACGCGTCTTTTCTCATCACCACAATTCAATATGCATCTTTCTAAAGAATCGCGCATTCAGATAGCTGTTTCTGCCTATCAGAAAGGGCAGGTTAAATCAATTAAACGCGCTGCGGCCCTTTTCGCTATTCCTAAAAGCACCCTACGCGACCGACTTCATGGAGTTAAATCACGATCGGAAACACGCGCCAACAGCCATAAATTAACCGAATTCGAAGAGCAATTGCTTTTAAAGCGATTATTAGATGCAGATACGCGAGGATTTCCAATTCGGCCTAAATTTCTGCGTGGAATGGCCCAAGTACTGCTTTGCAGCCGGTTAAAAGACTCTACTGCAGCTATCGGAATCAACTGGCCTTATAAATTTGTTAAGCGCCATCCTGAGCTTTGTACGCGATATAATAGACGCATTACCTATCAGCGCGCAAAGCAGGAAGATCCAAAGATTATAAGCCCGTGGTTTGAGACTGTACGAGCGACTATTCAAGAACACGGCATACATAAAGACGATATCTGGAACTTCGACGAGACTAGCTTTGCAATAGGGATCTGTTCTAGTTCAAAAGTGATTACTGCAGTTAACCGAAGCGAGCGGCCACGCAGAGTTATCCAAGGCAATCGTGAATGGGTCACAGCTATCGAGACAATCGGGTCAAAAGGCGTATATCTACCGCTAGTCATTATATTGAAAGCAAGCGTCCAACAGACTGCCTGGTTCCAAGAACCTAAGCTGCCTCGCGACTGGTAGATTTCTACTAGTCAGAATAGCTAGACGACTAATGAAATAGGCCTTCTCTGGCTGAAAAATATCTTTGAACCGCTTTCTAAGTGCTATATGACTGGTGTAAAGCGCTTGCTTATTCTTGACGGCCATAGTAGTCATTTAACTGCTGAATTCGATGATTTCTGCAAGCAGAATGCAATAGTCTGTCTTTGCATGCCTGCCCATGCTTCGCATCTTCTTCAACCGCTTGATGTGGGTGTCTTTAGTCCGCTCAAAAAGGCGTACGGAAAGCTTCTTGAACATCGTATGAAAGTCGGCAACAACTCTATCGATAAAAAAGACTTTCTATCGCTATATCCGGATGCACACAAGGAAGTCTTTACTTCGGCCAATATCTGCAGCGGTTTTAGAGGAACAGGGCTTAAGCCGCTTAATCCAGAGCATGTTCTTTTAAAGCTTACCTTTCGACTCCGTACGCCTATACCTGCACCATCACTAGTTGAAAGCTCGAATTCCTCTGCTTTTCAGACTCCGCAGAATACTCGCCAGCTAGATCGAAAGGTCCGAAGCCTGCAGAATAGTCTTAATAGGAAGCGGCAGCTTTCTAGCAGCCCTATTGCTTATATTCAACATCTTAAGAAAGCAGCGCAAATAGCAATGCAAACCCAGCTGCTTTTAGAGCAAGAAATTAGGGCTATACGCGCTGAAAATGGACGACAACGTCAGAAGAAGGCAAGAAAGCGTGCTGAAATAGGAAATGACCGCCTTCTTAATGTACAGGAAGGTGAAAATCGCGTTCAGCAGCTTGATACGCAGCTTAATGAGCAGCCTGCGGAATCTACTCCAGCGCCTCGTCGACGAGCTCCGCAGCGCTGTAGTGGGTGTGGAACAATCGGCCATACAATTAGAAATTGCCCTAGTAGATGGCTATAATTTCATGTATTTAGTTAGTTAGATTTAATGGCGTTGGTGGTTGAAAAGCCCTAGGAAGTAGGAGTTTTGGTGGAAAGGGCGCGGCTCGGTGGTAGGCGCGGCTCGGTGGTTGAAAACGTTATACCGTGCCTACGCACGCTCCTACAGATTGCACCCCATTGAAGGCTCCCAATAGCTGTGCGGTTCGGTCATATCCGGGGGATCCTTCTGGTGCGAGGCTAAGGGAGATGTAGAAAGAGGGCTGTCCAATGACGCCACCGAGAACGGCAAGTGAATATGCGCAGGATGTTGGCCCCAAGGCAACATAGATAGTTACGAGCAAGTTGGCAGTGTTGAAGACCATGGCGTTCCTTTCGTTGACAGTGGATTGAACAAGCTTGGCTTCCTCCGTTCGCCACAGATATTAAGTGCTTTGTCCAGAGTGAATATCTGTGAACCCTCAAGACGTACTATACTGGAAACCTGACACATTATTGGCAGGCATATGGCTGAATCCGGGTCGGCTTCTACTATGCGGGGTCCATATGCGGGGGATGCTTCATTGAGAGCTTTCGTGTCGTCCTTCGCCCGAGGTCTCAAGTATATCATCTGGTGACCAGACTAGTTGGCCGAAAATGTCTTCTCATGTTTGCTAGTAGTTGTCAACTTTCTGTAGTTTGGCAGATGGATGTTATGTCACGACACAACGGGGCTTATAACACGAGCACGGACTTAGGGTTTTCATCCATATACCCTTCTAGTTCTAGCCACTCCGCCATGAAAGCCGACACTAACAAGCTCCAGTCCCCCACAACGGCCATGTCCAGGTGTTCAGCGTCATCATCTAGCGTATGCCATACTTCGGGGAATCCCCGAACAGGGTGATGGTCGATGATAGGCAAAACATCGACACCTCGGTCAGCGAACGGCACATGGTCATCTAATATGTGATCAGGCTCGAGTTCACCGGCGCCTTTGTCCTTATCTATGAACCATGAACGAGCAGCGGATATACCTGTCTTGTTCTGGGTGGATCGGAAGCCACCCAAGTGCCGGAACCGACTTTCTAGGCGAGCCAGATTCTTATATGCCCAATGCGTCACATTCGAGCGGGAAGAAATGGCTGGACTCGATGCACCCAAGAGGTCCAGGAGAACGAATAGAGAAATAGATGCGAGTCGGTTCCCGTATCTGGCGGTAGGTGGGTACTTCTGCATTTCCCAATCCGCGGCCAGTGCTCTAGAACCGTACAGCTGATCCGTGATATCAACAGGGGGATCAGAGAATCTTTCCTCTCCGTCGGTAAAGATAATCTGGACACCTTGAGCCGCCGCTGGTGAGTTACCCTTGCTACTCCATTTTCGTGTAAGTGCTTTGTCGATGCTGCGAGCCGCGTGCATGATCATTGCACATGGAGCAGCGCTATCTATGGCACCGATAAATCCAGTCGGTCGAAGTTTGCTATCTGCGTGGGCCACAATTGTGAGCCTAGTTGTATTCCCTTCTTCTACGCCAGGACGGTCGCGAAAGGCGATGAAGTTTGTGAAGCGTACATTCCTGCCATCTGACACTGGTGTCATGGCCGTGAAGCTGTGTAGTTCGATTGTCCACTCCGGCAGCGAGGAATGGAAGAAGTCGATAAAATGGTTCCTGACAGCGGTCGAGCCTGGTGTGCCTGGTACTCTTGCTCTAAGGATTGGTGCCAGAATGCGTCCGTCATATATGTCAAAGTCGGGGCCTGGGTGCGGCAGACGCAGTATTGTCTCGTCGGAGAGTGTTTTGTATGAAGCCACGAGATGTAGCCATAGACCGAAAAGGATGATAATCTTGCTCCTTATGTGTCCCAGTAGGTTTATCGCCATGATTATCGTCTACAGGGCGTTGTTTTCCCCGTTAGGATGATAGTGAAGATGCTCTCGTTCAGAGAATCTATGAGTCCTTGCCGTGAATTATCGTTGATCAGACAATTGAAGAAGGCTTCATAATAAATTCGCCGGCTCATTGTGACACATGCGCGACTATGAAATCAACATAATTCAATCTGCAGTTCTGTCTCCCCAGCTATCCCGATGCGCCCTCTGGGATGCCTGTGCAACTCGGAGCTGATACCCGTCAGAAGAGTCCTGATAAACCCTCGAGCGATTGCCCATTTCTAACACCGACATTTCAATACGAGGAGGACCAAGCTATCATCGGTGGTTATGCGGTATTAGATTATGGAGTAGTAGCTCCATGGCGCTTTGGGATAGTGCAGGAAACTAAACTAAACACCGTCCGTTGCTCGGCTATACATCCCTGCGCCATCTTTTCATCCACATGCACGGTGCTGGACTGCGGGGCTGCTTTCACAATTTTCGTCCGTCTTCCTACCGAAAGCATGTCGGTAATTTGTCAGGACTTCCTCATCTCATCTCCATCCTCGCCATGGCAATCTCACATCTTCTCACCCGTAGTGTGGCGGATTTCCCCGTGGTCACGGCGCTCGGGACCGTCATTGTGCTGGTTGTGCACCCCATCCACATGAAGAACCGCCTCTAACATCCACAGGGTGTATTATGTGTCATCAGCTCAGCAGTGTACAATGTCTACGTCCATCCTCTGTCGCGCTACCCCGGGCCTCGACTGGCCGCCGCAAGCAGACTCTGGTTCTGTTGGCACTTGATTCGCGGCGAACTACCCTTTGTGATCCATGAGCTCCATCTCCATCTCAAATACGGAGATGTCGTTCGCGTCGCGCCAGACGAGCTTTCATACACCCACCCCGATGCGTGGAACCAGATATATGGCCTGCGCCCGCGGAAACGAGAGATCATGAAGGACCCGACATTCTACTCGAGCCTGCCGTCGGGTAAGGGGAGTATTGTGAACGCGGACCGCGAGCGTCATGGGCACCTTCGCAAGCTCATGTCGTATGGGTTCTCGGAGCGGGCGTTGCGCGAGCAGGAGTCCGTGGTGCGCGCTTACGCGGATTTCTTCCACCAGCGGATCATGGAGACATTGGGTGGGAAAGGGGGGGAGGTAGATTTGGTTCGATGGTATAACGTGCGTTCACCTCCGGATAACTGCTGTTATCGGAGGGATACTTGCTAAGTCAAATAGTTCTTCACCTTCGATGTCATGGGTCATCTGGTGTTTGGCGAGTCTTTTGACTGCCTCCAGAGCACTGGGTATAATCCGTGGGTTGCTCTGATATTCGACTCGGTCAGAATTGGCGGTCTTCTTCGGTCGATCAAATTCTGGCCATGGCTGACCCCTATTGTGCAACACTTGGTTCCTGCGAAGCTGCAGGAGCGACGAAGAGAGCAGAAGCGGATCGCGCGGCAAAAGGCAGCGTACCGCAAGAGTATCGAAGATGGCCGGAGAGACCTGATTTCTAGCTTGCTTCAACCCGACAGTGGTGTTACAGATGCCGAATATCAGAGTACCGTGGAGTCTCTCATCATCGCCGGGAGCGAGACCACCGCGACTCTACTGGCTGGAGTTACGTTTCACCTACTCAAAAACCCGGATAAGTTGAAGAGGGCGACGATGGAAGTTCGAAACGCTTTCTCATCTCCTGAAGCGATTACCTTTGTCAATGTTAACAAACTGCCGTACTTGATTGCATGCTTGACAGAGGCTCTTCGAATCTACCCTCCAGTTGGGGATGGGTTTCCGCGCAATACTGGCGAAAATACCGAGATTCTTCTCGATAAGCCCGTTCCACCGAATGTAAGCCGAGTGAAGTGGTCTTGGGTGTCTATTGCTGACCTGCCGTAGACACTCGTCCGGGTTACTCACTGGGCAACATTCCATTCACCCAGCAATTTCACACGGCCAGACGAGTTCATCCCTGAGCGTTGGCTGGAGGGAGAACATGGGTTTGAAAATGATCGAAAATCTGCCTTACAGCCCTTCCATGTTGGACCTCGAAATTGCATCGGACGCAAGTGAGTCTATACCGTCACTGACACTAGCCCCAGCTGACGTTCCCCAGTTTGGCATACATGGAGATGCGCCTGCTGATGGCGTTGGTCCTGTTCCGCTTTGATATGGAATTGTGCGACGTCTCTGAGGACTGGGATAGGCAGAAGTCATTCCTGCTCTGGGCGAAGCCCGAGCTCATGGTGAGACTATCGCCCAGGACGGTGTGAGTGCGCAAGGAGTCCCGCGGACTCCATTCCGGAATTTACTACCTGCCACGTATAGGCGTATTCATGACATGTTGTAATCATGAGTAAATGAATGACAGTCAGATTGTATGTCTGAAGATAAGTAGGTACGTCCAAGGAGGTTGTGATGACAGAAAAGAGATATCAGGTTGCTCAGCCACATCAAATCCTTTGCCAGTGGACGTGATACACTGCTTCACAGTTTGCAGCATGTCCAGCAGCCCTTCAGTAGCCATCAGTATAATGAGTAAGTAGTATGAACAGCCGGACAACCTACCGCGATATTTTTAGGGATCTATCCATTATTAGCCGGCGAAATACTTCAGGTTCCAGGGACAGGGCTTACGAAGAGGGGCGGACAGGGCTTCGCGAGGACTGCGCACATTTTCATGCAGTTGGGTACGACAGGTGGCACAGGTTTGCCGGGAACAACACCTTCATCACCCTCCTCTGTCGGCGCAGCGTACGCCTGATAGAGCAGAACCAAGGTACTCAGGAAGAATGAAATCTTCATCGTGTCGGACTCGTTCGAATTCGTCTTGGTCGTGCGGTGCTGGTGTAGTGGAAAATAGAAGATAGGGATAAGTTCCGAGATATCCAACAAGATATCCAACATTACCCGCGACTTATATATAAAGCACTGCAAATCTCAGGTCACCCATGTCTCTATGCGCGGAAATTTTGTTGGGACTTGGGCGTGGGTACATGTTCTACAACAGTCGGGTGCTACCACAAGAGGATATGTGTCAAGGACCGATTCGATATTATTCTTCGTCGCCGCGGAGGTACAGTCCTAGCCTAGTGGCTCCGGGCTTTGCCACTTCGTTTCGACGTCTATGTTGCATTTGAAATTTCCGCGCCGTACATTACACAGATCCGAGTACAAATGTTGTTACAGCTCATTGATACAATCCCAATGCGCAGGATTTGCTTAGAACTTGGTGTAGCGCAGGTACGGCTTGACCACACGGACATCGCCGAACTTCTTCTTCGCATCCTCGGTGGAGACGGTAGGGGGAACAATGACATCGTCCCCGACCTTCCAATCGATGGGGGTTGCGATGCCCTTCTTGTCGGCTGTCTGCAGGGAATCAATCACGCGCAAGACCTCGGCGGAGTTGCGGCCAGTCGATGCGGGATACAGCATGGTGAGACGAATCTTCTTGGAGGGATCAATGATAAAGACGGAGCGGATGGTGAAGGCAATGCCCTTCTCGGGGAGGTTGTCCAGGTCCTCCTGGGAAATCATGTCGTAGAGGAAGGCAACCTTGCGATCAGCATCGGCGATGATGGGGAACTGGAGGTTCGTGTTGGAGACTTCATTGATATCCTGGATCCATTTGTCGTGAGAGCCGAGGTCGTTGGCGCTCTGTAGAGATGCTTTATTAGTATGCAGTGTAGCAGGCATGGGAAGGGACGTTAGGGTCTACAAACCAAACCAATCATCTTGACTCCCCGCTTCTCGAATTCATCCTTCATCTTGGCAAAGGCGCCGAGCTCGGTTGTGCAGACGGGAGTGAAGTCGGCCGGGTGCGAGAAGAGGATTGCCCAGGAGTCGCCGATGTACTCGTGGAAGTCGATTTCGCCGTGCGTGGTCAGAGCCTTGAAGTTGGGCGCTACAACAGTTAGTACCCAACTATCTCCAAGACCACTGGGTACCACATACCGGTGGAGCCAAGACGCAGGCGAGGTTGTTCCTGCGGCGTGGTAGCCAGAAACCGGCGAGTGAGGGGCTGCACACGCGGAAGCCGAGGGGGGACAGCAGAGACGCGAGAGACAGGGGCAGCCCTGGGAAGGGCAGAGAGGACCCGGAAGCCAGTACGAGGGAGGAAGAAAGCCATTGCGATGGAGGAGATGAAGCAATGGATGAGGGCGAAGTAGGAAGAGGTGGATAGCGAGTACGAAGAGAGCTCAGAGAGAGCTCGAAGGGAGAGAAGCAGTGGGGAAGCCTGATGATGTCACGGCTGACTTATCTTAATACCTCAGGCACAATGTACTAAATCACGTGATATATCTCCTGGCATACCACAAACTCGTTCACACAGAACTTGAATTCGACCATGATCACTACTCTATATTCTTACGCAGTGAACCACCACTTAGTCATCACCGTCATGTGAATACCATCTTTTCCCTTGCCAGTGCAATAGCGCGATCGGAATGAAGCTCACCCCCATGATCAATGCCGCGATCACTCCTGCACTGCGCGCGACGCCAACGCTCTCAAACATGGCCGGAAACCTATAATCGTTAGCACACTGATATCTACACCAGATGCCTGCACTTACCAGAATGGTCCAATGAACCCCCAGGTGGACCGCACAAAGTTGATAAACACCCCGACCGAGCCGGCATCTCCCGCTGACGCTTTCCCAGCCGCCATCGTGTCCACGCTATAAGTCGTGAGAACGGTGGTCACAACTTGGTTACCAAAGGCGGCAATTCCAGTCCCGACCACAGGCACCACCGTCCACTTCCCGGGCGTGGCTTGCTCTGTGCACACCAAGAATATCGTCACGCCTGCGATGGAGAGCAGAAATCCACCATAGCTCAGCCAGAGCCGATACTCGGGCGCCGGCCGGTGCTTGATGCGGCGCGCCCGGGTGTTCATCCATACATCCGACATGATGCCACCCAACTGCTCACCCAGTAGGGATCCAATGATCAATCCAAGGAACTGTAGGCCCAGCTGCTGCGCGTTCAGCTCAAACTTGCTTTGGAGGAGTTGGGGGACCTCCACCGACGCCAGGACGGAAGCGAATAGGAAGACCATGGCGTATGCGCAAGCGGCTAGTAGGACGGGGATGTTGGTGAAGAGGGCGAGCGGCTGGAGAAACTCGTACAGTTTTAACGGGGTAGGATCGATCCGTCGGATGCTCAGATACTCCCGCTTGAAGGCGGACGCGCTCGATTGTACGTCATCGCCGATGTAGCGGGTTTCGGGGCCGAAGAAGATATACAAGAGGAGCTGGCAGCCGTTTGTCTGTAGACGATATTGGTTAGCTTTAGCTCTCCCTTTGTAGTCGGTAACATACAATGGCCAACACCCAATAGATCCACTGATATCCTACGCGTTGGGTCACGAATCCAAAGATGAATGGACCGATTGGCACCCCAAGCGTGACCAGCACCGTCCAGACTCCCATATATCTGGCGCGTTCATGCTGGAAGAAGGTCTCGGCCACCACGGCGCTCCCGAGCGCAAAGGCCGGACAGATAAAGAACGAAACCAAGGCACGACACGCTGCCATGGAGGCATAATCGGGACTTTTGGCACAGCCAATGTTGCACACACAGCTTCCCACCAGCGAGAGCAGGAAGATCGGGCGTCGACCAAAGCGCTGCGAGAGCGGTTTCCAGAACAACGGAGCTCCCCCGAGAACGGCGATCTGTAGAGAGGTCAGGTAACTCGCCCGCTGGAGGGACACTCCTAGATCCTCGGCGATGTTCTCGTAGGCGCAGATGATGGATGCGGCGGTGAAGGTGCCCATGAAGGCATGGAAGGACACGAGAAGCAGGTTCACCAGTCGCTGGTTCCATCCACGTCAGCATGTCTGCTTGATTTGATTTCTCTGGGTGGTACATGCCTTCCAGAGCGGCCAGTTATACGGATCTGCCGGGTCCATGCTAGGGATGGGGTCGAGATCGATCGTGCCATGTCGCTGCAGGAGGTATTCCCTGTGTTCGTACAAGAGACCAGTTCCATCTCCGCCATCCACGACGGCGCCATTCTTCTCCAGGCACTGGGGTTCTGATTTAGCCGGGACATCCCCTGAGGAAGAAACGGGACGGCTGGTAGTCGTCGACATGATGCTTCAGATGAACGCACTGCAGAGAGAAGCTACTCATCGTGCTGACTGGGGAGGGGGAGAACCCCGGGCTGATAAAGCGGCCTCCACCGTGGCTATCGGCACATCCGGGGCCCCAGAAACAGACGGGGCATTTCCGCCGCGCCGGTGGAGGCCGAGTGGAGCGAAACTGCCAACTGAAGCCGTTCGAGCCCCTGTTCGCGGTGGAGATGGCCACGTCGGCGGTAGTTGGGAGAGAATCACAATGCCGATGCAGAGGCCTGTTTTGCCTGTCGGCGCAGCTGCGGCCCATCACGATGACACTCTCGGCCCTCGTCGCCGCGGCTCGACCATCAGAGGGATTTGGCCGATGTTGCGAATTGCCGACCACGAACCCGTCCCTCTGATAGATGCATCTCTCCTCGGACAATTTTCCGTCTTTGCTTGGCGTGCTTATTCCTCCTTGGCGATTGCGTGGCGTCTTGTTTCATCTTGTCGTTAATCTCTGATCGACGACGAGATGTTCGTGGGTTGTCTTAAAGACTGTTTCTAATGACACTTGACGGATTCGTTGAGATGAGGATATTATCACTGGCGAAGAGCCGGTATAGATAATAATTGGTGGTAGCCTTGAATTCGAGTCATGCCGACAATATATATTTTCACTAGCGCGCCAGGTATGGACGATGAAGTGATGGAAAATCCCCAGAAGACAGCATGATAGATTCCAAGCAAGGACCAGGGCACTTATATATAAGTTTATGGACCAGAAGCAGGACCTCAGTGGTTTAGTGACTGACATAATGCGTCAGGGCTAAGATTCACGTATAGTGGAGGGAGCTCGGCGAAAGATCTAGTAAGTGCTGTCCAAACGATTTCAAGCTGAAGGCCGTGTGTAGTTGCTAGTCCCCTTTAGAAATACATTCGGTTCCTGGAGAGTCACGACCAATCTAACCGGATCAGCTGTATACGAGCTCAACCCCCCGATACGAGCGTCGAGCATTGGCGTCTCGTATTGCTGATCTATATTAGGAAATGACCCCAGACAATCACGAGGGTATCAGGACCCATTCTATCCTATACACGACCTACATTCTGCACGTGTGTCGAAGTCGCCGTTGAATGGAGACAGTCACCAATATGCTGACCGACATATGTCAACATGGACGACAGGTTAAATAAGAATCTCGGGTCACTGAAGATGTGACGAACACCACGAATTGAGAAAGTCTGCAGCTCCTGCTGAATATCCAAACGCAGATATTGTCTCGAAGATGCGTATCCTTCCCTGGCTCATTGCGGCCGCGTCCTGCGTGTCGGCCAACGTCAACGACCCGGCCAAGGACGCCACTCCTTACCATGTCGAGTTCCCCCTATTTCGCAGCGCGAATATGGCCTCCGCCGACAAGCTCTCTACCGGCGTTGGCTTCCATTCGTTTCGCATCCCGGCCGTGGTTCGTACGACCACTGGGAGAATTCTTGCCTTCGCCGAGGGCCGTCGACACGATAACCGCGATTTCGGAGATATCAATCTCGTCTACAAACGCACCAAAACGACTTCGGATAACGGCGCCACTCTAAGTGATTGGGAAAGCTTGCGGGAGGTCGTGGGCAGCGGTGATGGAACATGGGGCAATCCTACCCCGGTGGTCGATGATGGCACCATCTATCTCTTCCTGTCATGGAACAACGGTAGCTACAGCCAGAAGGGCGGCGACGAGCTTCCCGATGGTACCATCACCAAAAAGATCGACTCCACCTGGTACGGTCGGCGTCATCTCTATCTGACCACCAGTACCGACGATGGCAACACCTGGTCTAAGCCGGAGGACCTGACCAAGGAGTTGACGCCTGACGGGTGGTCTTGGGATGCTGTCGGGCCCGGCAACGGCATCAAGCTCTCCTCTGGGGAGCTGGTCGTGCCCGCCATGGGTCGCAACCTCGTTGGACGCGGTACGCCAGGCCAGCGGACCTGGTCAGTCCAGCGTCTGAACGGCGCCGGGGCGGAGGGAACGGTCTGCGAAACGCCCGACGGAAAGCTCTACCGCAATGACCGCCCCAGCAAGGCGGGCTACCGCATCGTCGCTCGAGGCACCCTGTCAGATGGCTTCAGCGACTTCGCCAGCGACAGTGGTCTGCCAGATCCGGCGTGTCAAGGCTCCGTGTTGAAGTATAACACGGATGCACCGGCACGAACGATCTTCCTGAACTCGGCATCCAGTGACAGTCGTCGTCAGATGCGTGTCCGCATCAGCTACGATGCGAATGCAGCCAAGTACGACTATGGCCGCAAACTCGCCGATGCCTCGGTGTCGGGGGCTGGGTACGAGGGAGGGTACTCGAGTATGACCAAGACGGCGGACTATAAGATCGGCGCCTTAGTGGAGAGTGACTTTTTTAACGATGGTACGGGCGGAGGTTCATATCGCTCCATTATATGGCGACGATTCAATCTGTCGTGGATCCTTAATGGTCCCAATAACTAGGTGTTGTGTCGGGTTAGAAAGGCCACATGTTCCTGGACCGGGATCGTCGCGTCGCGATAGATATCAACAGCAAGGTCGTCGCGTGTATTGGGCTCTCCTTGATAGATTTCAGATCCTAGTTGGCGTATCTCAATGGAATGGAATGTGTGACTACCCCGTGATGCGCAAGGGATGAGTATAGTATCAAGGGATGTTTACGCCCTGCACGTATAAAAGGCAAAGACGGAAGCCAACCACGTTCTCCTGCGAATCATCGTTTCCTTGCAGGAATTCGCTGTCTAACGATCGTCTCTTCGCATAACACCGCATCATGCACGGCGTCAAGCAACTAGCGCTGCTCGCTCTGGGGCTGCTGGCCACGGGCAGTATGGCCAAAGCGAAAAAGACCACGACGGTAGGTACACGTACTCAAGAAGCATACGTGTTCGAATCGCTGACTCGATGGGGCTCTCTACAGGTTGGCCTTGAGACTGCCGAGCGAAGTCGATCCGTGAGAGCCGAGATAAACGAATGTGTTACAGTTAATGAATAGTAAGCGACCTCGGATCAAGCGACAACTTGGACAACAACGGTATTAACCGAACACAGCGGAGTCCACACGGTCGTCACTTCACGAATGTGTCAATTTTTCAGGTGGGTTGGTCGCTGTGTCTTGCAATGCGATGGACTAAAGGACATACAGGGCCAACGAGTGCATGGGTCACAATGTTCTGCTGGCGGCTGGTGAACACCATTCGAACCCAGTGGAGGTGGGCAGTTTTGTATGCCATTAATCAGGGTACCAGAGTGTCAGTATAGAAAGTCATCGCATAGACGAGCAGACGATCGATGTGGGCGTGGCCTCAATCGATGCGCCTCTCAACAAGAATATAAAACCATCTCACATTTCTCCAAAGATGTCGCGCTTCGTGTTTGTAGCTTACATTCCGGGGAGTCTTATGACAACGTCGCTCGGAGTGCCATAATTCGTTCTGTTGCCGCATTGAACTCGGTAAAATCCAATCTCCCGTTTTCTAGGGCCTCCGCCAGTGCGTCCACGATTGCTTCTCCTTGAGTCACATTTCTTGCTGCAGCCAGTAGAAGATCCATGCCAGCCTGTGCCGCCAGTACACCCCGCTGCGCGTCATTTCCGAAGCTGCGCAGAGCTCCCGCCTCGATGGCATCGGTGATAGTGATGCCCTTGAAACCCATTTCGTCCCGGAGCGTATCCTTGACCCATTTGGAGCTCAGTCCCGCCGGCGAGTCGGGGTCAACAGCGGGATAAACGGCCCATGAGCACATAATCATCGGTACATTGTTCGCAATTAGCTGATGATACGGCTGCATGTCCACCCGTTCCAAAGTATCGCGGTCCGAATTGATCGTAACAGGCTGCTCGTCAGTGTTCTGGCCACTCGCCGCCGCTCCTAGACCAGGGAAGTGCTTTGCTACCGATAGCACCTGTTCCTGGGCTTCACCCTCAATGAATTCTCCAGCGCATTCAGCGACCACCGTGCTGGAGTTGCTATACGACCGGCCATATTCGTCAATGAAATTGTCCGGTGCTTGGAACACATCCACAACAGGCGCGAGGTTGGTATTCAGGTTGTTTTGGAGAAGTACTTTGCCGGCCTCGTTTCCGGTGGTCTCTGCTGTCGCCCCCGGGTTTGCAGATTGACCGACCTCCTTCGCCGAGAACTCAGGACCCCCGTCCAGACGGCGCACCTGGCCTCCCTCCTGATCGGTCATAGTGAGTAGGGGGAAACCGGAATTGCCCGTTCCCTCCTGGTATGCATCCTGGAAGAGCTGAATCGTGTCTGAGAGGGTTTCATTCACATTCTCACCGAATATGATAATGCCCCCCACTTTGCCTAGGCGGATCAGGTCGAATAAATGCGGTGGGGGCTCCAGCCCAGGGTATGAATAGATAACATGTGCAGCGACATCCTGCACGGAAACCTCTCGCGATAACACGCATGCTGCAAGCCCTAGGAGGGTGACATCCCGGAGTATTCTGGTGGGCTGCATGGTGAACAGGGCACGATGCATGTCTACCAGGGGCAAGGACGCCACGCCGGGGCCCAAGTCTTATCTATATCTTAGGGCGCAGGCAGGGGCATTAGGATGCGGAGTAGACCGACGGAGATCCGAGTCAGGTTGCATTGATCGACAAGTCTCGTATTCCTGCGTAAAGACAACTTCTAGACCGCGAGTACGACATAGAAACAAGGAAACCAAAGCAAATAAGCCAAATCTAGAACATCTTCATCAAACGCATTCCAACCCTGCCCGAGGAAAGGACTTCCGCCCAGCGTCCATCCAATCTGAAACGCGATCGTCGCCTCAACATCCCGACGTCTGGTTAGTGGGCTTTGCGCAGAAGGCTCCCTCCTTTGCTCTGCGGTTAGACAACTGTCCACCGAGCGTATTCGTGGTGGGAAGCGCGCTGCAAATGCCCTTGAAGTTCTTCTGCTCCATCGCCCCATGCCACCAGCTCTGCACGCCGCCACATCCCGAATTGTAAGCGAAGCTCACAAGGGCCCCGTACTGGTTGGCGTTGAGATACTTTGCATTGTCCATGTCACAAACGCATTTCTCGTAGCCGGCAAGGTCCTTCTTCAGAAGGGCGGCCCCCTCTTCCTTGGTCAAGGGCGTATCGATCGAGTCGCAGTCCTGCTTGGCAACACAATCATGGCCGTACCCTATACAATCAGTGCACTGGCTGGCTGTGGAGATAGTACGTATACGCACCGACGGTTTTGTGTCCGTTGATATAGTAAAAGTCAGGGCGGAAGCCTTCAAGACTCCCGATCAGCTCCACTGCCGCGTCGCTGATACCACGGCGGAGGAGCTTTCCAGGAAGCGCGGCAGCTTGGAGGGCAAAGATAGATGCAAGGGCGACAGAGATCTTCATTTTGAGATGAATTGACAGTAACTTGGACCCTAGAAGACACGATGTTGTATTGTATTCTTTTGATTTGGATTTGGAGGACTTGTTTGGACTGGAGTGAGTAGGCAACCCGCATTTATATCATTCACAAGACCGCAAGGTAGCCCCATCGCCTCATGGTTGGTGTTCAGTTGTATACGGCCCGCGATCATCTTCGTGAAGGTGAAACGGAATGCGAGATGGGAAACATCTCGGCCCCATGCCTGGCGATCTCTCGTATCTCACTGATCCTTTATGGAGTTGCATTCCCGACAAGAAGCAGATGGAAATGTTCCTGAAATGAAGCAACATTATTGCTGAGTTTTTGAATGGTGGATACTCATCTCGTGTTATCGATGATCTACCTCACCCGTGCTTCCTGGCCCTGACATGATTGCACGCATGAATACGATGAAGCCAATCATTCTATTAATAACTTCGTAAAGCCATGAAGGAGGGACATAAATCTTCTTCCAAACAAGAATTTGGCATAAAAGACCGTCCAATACGATATTGAGCATGATGATCTCGAAATTATGCATTCTGCTGTTTCGTGTTGATATAACTTATTTTTGGATACGACTCGTGGTGCACCTTCGGATATATGCGAGCGGTGTTAGATATGCAGATTCTATTTTGAGAAAAGGGTCTCGTCATGGCTGTAGCACGAGTTTGTTTCCGATGGAAGTCACAAAAAGACCTTGATTATGTCCAGTGTCAAGGGTTCTATGCTGTCCAATTCAGGAAGAGCATCTGCCAAGGGGCCAGTTTTGCTCATAGAAGATTCACTGCTGCATACCTACCAACAGGTGGTAGATGGAGCTTACAAGGGAATTGACAACTGATACTAAAGACAACACAATTAGCTAGCATCCTCCACCTCCTGCACTGCACCCTCGACCTTCCGATTGACATGACTCTCTTGGGCATGTTGTCCAGGCATAACAGTGCGACCCCCTTTAGAAGTAAAGACGCCTCCTGTGGTACCGCCTTTGCTAAACAGCAGGGGGATATCCTCCAGCTCCAATCCTTTCGTCTCGGGATAGAAAAAGTACACCATAGGGATGAATGCGGCATTCAACAGAGCGAAGATAATAAACGTGCGCCACCCGATGTTGGCTGTTCTAGTCAGCAAGAACCATTTCAAGTGAGGAGCGGGTTAGGGAACCTACCAAAGGAGATCGGAGTGATCTTGACCACGGCAAACACCGCCATCCAGTTCCATCCGGAGGCAATGGCTTGCATTCTCGTGCGCACGCGCGTCGTGTTGATCTCGGCGGGATAGAACCATGGGACAGGGAGCCAGCCTACACGCAGCAGCATGTTAGCAGGTGAACGAGCCATCGGCGTTGGAGTACTTGCCGACACCGTAGAAGAGCTGGAAGATGAAGATAAAGGCGGTTGCGCCGTATGCGGCATCCTCGCGCCCGAGTGACAGCAAGATGGTGACCATAACGAAACAGAGACACAGTCCCGCAGAACAGATCATCAACAGTGTTCGGCGTCCAAATCGATCCATCAGGAACACCGGGATGGCCGATCCAACAAGATAGGTACACTGGATACACCCGCCTAGGATCATCGCCAGATTCCGGCTCATCCCCATAGTCTCCTGGAACATTACGGGCCCGTAGTAATTGATCATGTTGGAGCCGGTGAATTGTTGCCCCAACTCGATGGAAATGGTGATGAGCATGCGACGGAGGTTCTGGACCTCGCCCCAGCTGAAGAGCTCCATAAAGCGGAACGGACCGCCGCGTTGCTCTTCCTCCAGTCCAACCTGAATGTCCAGAATGGTCTTGCTCACTTCGGCATTGTCCAGCGGCACGTCCTCGATGGCCGCCACTACCGCCCGAGCTTCCTCGTGTCGATTGTGTTGGACCAGCCAACGCGGTGTCTCGGGTAATCCGATGACCTGCAGAATGAGCATAACGGCGAAGACGGCTTGGAAGGATAGAGGGAAGCGCCATTGGAGGGATGACTCGGTAAAGCTAGTGCCATAGTCCATCCTACATGCCATCAGTATTGGTTCTGAAGATATGCTCATACACAACGGCGCGATGTGCCTCTGGAATCATACCAGTATGCAATAACAACTCCTAGGATTGTCACTGTTCCCTGCAGTGTCAACAACGCACCCCGGTACTCAGCAGGCGAACACTCGCTTTGGTATACTGGGGCAGTCGAAGAGTTCATCCCGTTTCCGATGCCCGTGATGATGCGGCCGGCGATGAGCTGCGCGATGGTGTACGACGAAGCCAGGATAATGGTACCAATGATCATGATGGACCCTCCTGCAATCAACATTGTTCGCCGACCGTACCGCTCACCGATGAAGTAGCAGACGATCGAACCGACGACGCAGCCAATATCATACAGAGCAGTGATGTTGCCCTGCATTGCTGCATCGGGATTGTTGAAGTCCTGTCCAAAGCGGTTTTCGGCCCCGATGATACCGGCCATCACACCTGCTGGAGTTAGATACTTTCACTGGCGCCTGGCGTATCTGTATAGAAGTTCCAATACCTTGGTCAAAGCCTAGCAGTAGGAAGGCCTGGCAGGAGGCCATGGTGATGGCTGCAATCAGGGCCCGGCCCCGAAAGTTGTGTTTCCATAGATGCATGTTGCTTCACTGAGGAAGTATGCAGGTCGTCAGCCGTAGGGCAGGTGTATTGTGGGTATGGGTAGGATTTGTATATTTTCGCAAGGTAGTTCGATTAGGCGCGCAAGGACTAGCACCAGCATTTCTATCAGCTCAAACTTCAATACTCCATGCTACAAGTCGCTCTGTATTGTACCGAGCTGGATAGTGGTGATTTTCTCCACACTGGGACCGTCATTCAACCATGCCATTCCTAACAGGCTCGAAAGAAATCGATCGTCATGGATCGGGGTGTCATTCTCCCGAATGCGGGGATTCCCCATGGGACATCGGATATGCCGGTGAATAGAAACCCAAGAGCCATGAGAATCGTGTAGAATGGTGAGGTCTAGGGTTGGCAACAATGAAGTGGTTTTGATATAGTTTTGGGGGCAATTGCTATAGATATTGGTGGCTGGGACGAAGGATCGCACCCGAACGCCACGTCGGTATTGCAGCACCCTAGAGTGCATGGTAAGCTCCGTGCCCCGTGGGGCTACATACGCTGGGTCTACTTGATGAGCCCGGCCGCCTTTCCTGTAGCATATATAGTAGCTACCTGTGATCATGGGTTCTCAGGATTCCAGCTCTGTACTAGGTGACTTCTGAAGGCATATTGTGACTACTATACCAACTACGCGTTGAACAGAGAACCTATCAGCGACCATAATGTAGGTTCATTGGTTTTGTGGTAGGTTCGACTGACTTCATTGGTATGCTAAGTCTGCACTATGGAAGAAAATTTAGAGCCTTCCGGATAACGCCCAAGAGGCTCTGGTCGTCCTTAGTCGAACGTAGCGCCATCCCATCTATGTCATTACTGTCCTTCATATAAGACAGCAGAAGTTTAGCGTACGACGCAGCCGCAGCCGCCGCATACTCCTGAAAGCGCTTGTTCTTATGGCTGTCCGAGTAGTCACATATTCCTCTGATGACCAGACAAGGCAAAGTGTTCATGATGCCGGCTGCTTCCATCTCGAAGCAAAGAACGTTTTTTTCCGTGCTCCATCTATCTCGCAGTTTTGCATCTTTCATGACCCTATTTCCTGATGCAATAAGTCCATAGTGTATTCGCGGATGATGATCCAAACGACTTGGCCGCGCAATAACATGGGCAGTACTGCAATGGTCACATGTGGCGTGTTTGGAATTATGCGCGTACAGACTCGAAAATAAACGGTCATTCTCGGGTCCTGGATAGCGATACTCCTTTCTGCACGCTGCAATTTCTTCAATGTATTCCCGCAGCGGGGCTTGAGGAAGATATGGATCTGACTTCATGTTGCTGAGTGCAGTCATAATCAATCGCGGAGGAGCTTGGAGAAATCCATTCGGCTCAAAGACACCGTTCTCAAGAGCCTTGCCCATGTCATACTGGATAACGCCAGGGCTTGTGTCAGTCGGTTTACTCACAACAACGTCACCGAGGCGGATATCGTTTCTTAACGAGGGGACACCACCACCGATACCCACCAACAAACAGAACTTTACCGAGGGGAAACTTCTCTTCAAATTCGACGCAACATCTGCTGCAGAGTTGGTTCCATATTCGCCATCTGGAAGACACGCGGCCACCACCTTGTGTCTCCCTATGCTGCCGAGTGCGTAGTGATTCGAGTCGGCCGAAGAAAGCTGGAGATCCGGATGGGTTTGATCGAATAGAATGCGAACAGCCAGGAGCTCCAATGAAAGCGCACACACAATACCGACAGCATAGTCCTCGGCTCTTAGAGATTCTAAATGCCACTTTGTGTATGATCTGACTAAGGGCTTTGGTCGTGTGGACCCATTCACAATGGAGGAAGTGTCAATAGTGTCGCCCATCGAAAGCTCCGGGGTGCTCGACGATCGTGCATCATCACTCCCAGGCCCAGCCGAAATTGTACTGATGCTCCTGTGTCCAATATCAGAGCTTGAGGAAAGGCTGTCTTCTCTATCGGCCTTGGTATCGTCTATTTCAGGGTCCCCAATATCGCCCCAACGCCACTGAAAGTTCCGATTGTACCCAAACACCACCGCCCCATGGCAAGCCAGATTGACGATGTCATTACATTGCTCCGGCCCATCTGAAAGTGTGGCAGGTAGGATTACCTGCACTATGTCGGCATGTGCTATAGCATCAGCACAGTCACAAGACTCAAAGACTCTTTCTGGTTTGTGCCACACGAGATTGTCGCTTAGCCTTATCGGATTTGTCGTCAAATCGCCAGTATGCTCAAGAACCATCTGCAGGTCGGCAATTCCAGCAGCCAGATAGTATTGATCTTTGGGAAGCGAGGCCCAGTAAGGACAGGAAACACTCGATGGTTTCAGCATCTCTCCAAACCCCCGGCCCACAAGGTTGATTGCATGGATCGACCGCGTAAAATCGATCCATGCCTTTCCCTTCGAAGCGATAGTCGCCAGTCGGGGATGTAGTAGGTCTGTTTCAGTGACAAGGTCGTGGAAGTCCCAGCCTTCGAAATGTGCCCGAGGAATAGACTTAGTCCTGTATCCACTGCCATCTGGCCCGACAGAATATACTTGATAATCGAAGATCTGCTCAAGGATGTTCAGGAAATGCTCCACTCGATCTTCGAATGTAACATGGTCATCTTTGCCCTCAAAGATCGTCAGGGCCCGGTTGGCGCGGTTCAAAAGCACTGCAATAGCAGATCCGGGGGTGTGTGTGGCATGGACCGGTCCTTCCTCCAAGTTCTCCCATCGAAAAAGACACTCTGAGCTGAAGGGACCCGTGCTGTCGTGCACTATAGAGGCACGAGCAAGATGTAAGATGGAACTTGCTCCATTTAAGAGCCATCCTCGCTTTGCCTCCTCGTCCCAGAGAACCACAGTCTTCTGTAAGATCCATTTGAGCTTCCTGAGATATCCAGCTCGAGAAACATAGAAAGGGGTGTCTTTGTGCCCAACCAAGAAAGGCGCGCCACCCGTAATCATTTTCCCATTAGAGATGAACACTTGGTGAAGGATCCCTTGATTTGGTGGCTTTGGAAGCCGGGAGCAGGCTACTTCATAGGTTGCGTCTCTCGTTCCTAGAAATGATATCGTTGGTCCACAGAGGGAATAGTTCGAATAATTGAGGATGAAAACATACCAGCAAGGCATCTGGCGTCTGAGCACCATCCTAGAATGTGACGTGCTTGTGATAGCCGTCCTGCTATTATGCCATCCGCCGGGACTGCCGTGCTATCAAGATATGACATTCGGTCGCCATTTTTGTTGTGCACTAAGTGCCATACGATAATCCCATCGTGTTTCTCAGTGGGAACAAGGATAGCAGAGAAGCCTTTCAGGACTGGTGTTCCCAGGAATGTGTTCATATAATTCGCTTGTGCAAGAGAAGCCATTATTGGAAGAGGAATTTCAAGCCCGCGCGCAGCGCCTACTTCAGGCCGTCGGGATATTGGATACCCTTCGACAACAACACAATTCCGAAAGAGATCATGCCAACACTCCCCATTCGTGTTGGAAGAAGATCCCTTCTCTGCGGTTGCAAAAGCGATCTCCGCACTGACCTCCGTAGTGTATAGTTGCTTTGCATTCTGATTTTTATCACGAATCACCCGGAATTTGTCAATTCGTGGGCGGCAGAATACGGTTCGATCCGGATATGGCGAAGAGCGAAGAGCAGATCCCAACCAGGAGAGTTGCTCCCCGATCTCGGCGACTGAATAGGCGGAACCTATGACTTCGGCCACGACTTTGCATTCCTCCAAATCCTGAGAGGAATTGAACCAAAACACAAGACTTGTGCCATCCGGGAGGCTACCTGGAGTCCAGAAAGTGGTTAATACGCTGAGACATTGCTTCCAAAATGATCTTAGATAGCATACCCGTGGCTCTCTTTTTCGTTCCAGATTCTAGCAGGGTCTGAAGTAACTTAAGAACTTCTCCCGAAGAGTATGGCCACGTCTGGTGAAGGTACTCTGAACATGTAAGTGCCTGGGCTGTTTCTTGAGAACCTGTGAGTGTAATAACCAATGGGAGCGCTTTGGAATCTCCTTCGTTGTACTCCTGGTCTTTCAGAAATGAAACTAAATCCCAGTGCACAGTGTATGTCATTTTATAGAAAAGGGCCGACTCTCGTCTGCTGAAGTGACGCGGTGATGGCAGTCCTTGCAGAATCGCTCGGCGAATTTCTCCCATCACGTCCGGGCTTGACGGTATGAGAAGACATTGCCTCTGAAGATCACTAAGAAGCCAGTCATATGCCGGGTTTCCGATGATACACTCGCGGTATTTCTGTAGCTCTGGCATCACAGGAGTGAGGCCTGCATCTAGGTCTGGTTCTGGATGCAGATGGAAGTCGTCCGCAGGACTGGGGGGTTCCTCATCTCCACTATCCAACTCTTCCATCGATTCGCTCCATGCACCATCATACGCAGAGTCCACATCATGCATTGACCAGAGTTTCATGATCTCGTCTAATGCCATGTTAGCAACAGCCCCGGACTCTTGTTTTGTGGATGAATCATCCAATGATTCATTCGTAAAGGCATTGGTGATGTCTCTGTGAATTATCGTCAATGATGCTATATAATTATGCCTGGAAACACGTAGTGCATGTACTCACTGTCTATATTTCCGAATAAAGGCAGTAACGTCCTGTAAGACCTGTTCGGATGATTCGGCGGACCCAAGTCTCAATGAAAAAGCTTTCAGGCAATCAGGCATAACATCTGCGATACGTCTCAGGGACAACGAGTCTATCCGGAAGGGAGAAAGAGCTTTGAGAAGCTCACGAGCGAGCTCGTTGATATAAACCTCCTTGATTGAGCCCTTCATGGTGAAAGTATCCGAATAGATTGTTTGAGAATCCTCGCTCTCTGATAGTGGGGGTGTTCGAAGTTTCGAAGTCGAGCATTGCTCCGCAGAAAATACTCGATCAGACACGTATTGGGACTCGGTTGTTATTGTAGCCCCCCCAAGTGGATGTTCTGCAGCAGAACTTGCAGCTGCTATGTCTGTATCTTCAGCCAGGGCAGACTGGACAGAGGGGTCAAATGTAGCCGAATTTGCTTCCGATTGTGACTTCTCTTCTGTCAGGTTTGGCTCAAAGACTGATCTCTGGTTGCGAGAAGATTTCTTCAAAGGCTCCAAGGATATGCGTTTGATATTAATGTTTGTGTTTACCATCAATTGTCGCAAGTTGTCTCGCGCTTCGTGTAGGTCTGGCGGATATGCACCACTTTTCTTGGGGAAGAGCTCAACTAATCGAGAAGCATGTTTTTTATACTCCCGGTAGTCGCCTATCCGCCCATATTCCCGATAGCGCGCCATATTCTTGCGGGCATTCTCATAAGATTTGCAGATGAAACGGGCGGCACGAATCAGCCACGATTCGTAGAATCCAGGTCCTTTGCTCTCGGGATCCTTGTATTCTTCATCTTTGAGCCGGAGCCCATCTCGGCAGAATTGCTGAACCACTCTGTGAATATTGACAGTATCAACACTCGAATTTCCATGATAAATAGCGAAAGAGGCTTCCCCGTGGTTTTCTGATGTAGGACTGTGCACATCGGAAGTATCAGCATCGAAGCTCCGCTCGATCAAACCGTAGCGAAGTAAAATGCCCAACGTGGTATCAAGATTAGGCTCCTCTCCAGCTTGAGCACAACCCAGTATCTCGAAATTGTCGGTGGACATAGCCTGTTGTCCAAAGCTGAGAAGTCTCACCGGGACGCTGTGGCCCAAGAACGAGAGTAAATTGAGGAGGTTCAATGCTTGACGCTGCTGTAAGCGGTCCATCTCATTGACGATACCAAGAAAAGGCTCAGCTAATTTCACACCCATTACTTGGTGTGTAGCATGAAAATTCTCAATGGGTATACTCATTGCTCTGAGACGGTGACCTACAGCATCGATAGCTAATGGCAGACATTCGTAATGATACACAAGCTCCCTCGCTCGAAGAACCTGCTCCTTTGTCGGCTTCTTGAGCCTAAGGTGATTGTAGAGAATCTTGCAAGCATCTTCGGCCTCTAATGGGCGAACGAATAAATTGTATGGCTCAAAAAGACGTTGCTTCTTCGAGAGGGTTCTGTCAATCGAAGTGTATATAATGCCGGATCGCGTATTCCAGGGAAGAAAAAGTCGGAAGTCATTGAGCTCACCATCATGGGAGAAGTTGACCCCATCGAAGATTAGAAGCCATTCTCGGTGCATCTGAAGCCATGTTCGAACGGTGGATACATAATGCTCGGGATCTCCAGCGTCTTCGGCGTTATTATGGTCAATCAGATTAGCAGCTTGCGCAATCTCCCAGAAGCATTGACATCTTGACTCGCGGGAACTAGCATCTATCCAGAATACTCCCCCTGGGTAGCACTCGCGCTGTGTCCAGACGTACTGTCTTGCTAGATGCGTCTTGCCGGATCCCGGAACCCCGGAAATGAGAACAGCCGCGGGTCGATCAGTGCGGGACTTGGCCTTGAACAAACGGTCATGTAACAGCTTGAGCTCCTTCTGCATGCCAAAAAAGTTTGTATTTGGACGAAATCCCGGCGGCGTAACGAATGGCGGGGGGACTTTGGACAAATCATATGACGCTGAGGGAGAATCGCTATTCCCTATGTCGGATGTTGGAGAGCTGCGGACACCACTCCAAGGCGAGGGTTCTGGCCTACTATAGTAGATCTCCACGCCCTTGTCCTTCCTCTCCATCGCCCGCGCCTTCTTTTCTTCGACCCAGCGACCAGCAATTACGGTAGGCGCCTGGAGCGAGCACCGGCGGATAGCTTCCGCGACCACTTCAAAGCCTTGGGCTTTCTCATCTTCGAATTTGCACATGTGGCTGTGGTCTGAGTCAATGCCTATCCGCTCTACGCCCTCAATGTCGGGCGCGGCAGAGGCCTCATCGACAACGAACACCCGTGTGCCTTGTACGTCCGTCAAGCGGGTCTCGTGGAAGAAGTAAATCTGGAATCGGCTTATAACATCGGCAAATAGGCTATTAGTATGCTGCAGCGTCTTGTTGTTGGTACATAGCGACTTGACCATCTGCGATGAGGCCTCCATGGCCTGTTTGGGTAGCATGGCGGTGCAAATATTGTGCAGCAACAGGCCCCAGTGTGCAATATCCGATTCATTATGTGGGGTACCGAGAAAGAGGATGCCAAAAGTCGATATATACATGGAGCGCAGGCGTTCGGTACTCTCGTTGGACAAGCTGTTCGAGTAGATCAGAGCGCGCTTGACAACGAGCCCGCCGAGCGAGTGGCATACGAAGACGATCGGGCGATCGGAGCAGCTTCGTAGCTATACCAGGTCAGTCAATTTCCACCACATCATGAGGTAACGTTGGGGAGAGAAAGAGAAGACGTTCAAGAGAGCACCTACCGTGCGGTTGGCCGCCAGGTTCGACGCCAGCGTCTCGGCATGGCTCACGATCTCCCCGTCTGTGAATGCCGCGACATTCGCATTGTACCCGTAGGTCAGAATGCGCGGCCGCAGAATGCGCGGCTGCAGAATGGGCAGAATGGGCAGCTGCGGAATGGGCAGAATGGGCAGCTGCAGAATGGGCAGCTTCAGAAGTCCCAGTTCATCGGGCAGAATGTCCACCGGCCAGAAGCAGCCGGACTGGCTGGTCCACGAGTCGTGTGGGTGGCCGTTGAGACCGTGGACGAACACAATGTCCACCGTCGGGTCGCCTTGGGGGGTGTACACCTCCGTCAAACCAAAGCGCTTTATGTGTTTGGCGTCTAACATGAGGAAACTAGATCAAAGCAGAGTTATCATTCAGCAATGGTAAGCTATAATATTAGCAGAAGAGAGAAAGAAGACGTTGCGTAGGTACACGGAAGTTCGAGATAGCTACCTAGCCTCACCCCCTCAGCCTCCATACAGGTGAGAAGCCCACGCACAGGCCTTGTGATGAGTTGTTAACCATCGTGCATACAGCCAGTAAGATGGACGATGTACCCCTGTCAAACATCCTGAATACACCTTACGGGTCGACAAGGCTCCCCGGGCAGTGTGTTCAGCTTCATGTAAAGTAGCACCGGGGCGATGGTATTAAGGAAGATATAGAGCCGCTGAGGTACACACATATACACACACAGGCACCTGTACAACCTAGCCAAATGGCGTTGTCTATGCACCTCAGCGGGATAACTTGCACCTTTACCTTTGCGAGATGCTCAGGATAGCTAGCGAATTGGTGAATCCAAGCAAGTCATGCAACTACAATGTGGCGTCTAGTTATTAAGATGGCAGCATATAGAAGTTAGCGAGTAGCAAAGACAGGACGGTTGGTTGAGATCAGATATATGCATTTCGTGAATTCATTCTTGGGGTTGCAAACTATAGACCTGATCGCATAGATACCTACTAAAAAGCGCAGACGTAACCCATTAGTGCCTGAGAACGATCTGGATAGATCCTCCATCTCCGACCAATCTGAACCGTCCCAGAACAGCCTCACATCTCATCAATCTTCGGGTCCAGGGTGTCCGGTTGAAGGAATTTCTCGATATCCTGCCGCGGAGTCGGGGGAGGTTGGGCTTTCACTTCGCCTCGGTCGGCTTTCACCTGTCGCCCGTATCAGCTCGTGTTTTTATATAGTCCGTCTTCCGCAGAGGACACACCGCGGCCTCGCTCAGCGTGGCGTGGATTTCGTCCCATGTGGCCGGGCTCACGTCACGTTTCTCGATCAGGGTTGGGGCCTCGAAGTCATCAGGGAACGAAGCCATGATGAAGACTGGATTTGTTATCAAGCTGGCCAAGACTCATAGTCCGTATCTAAAGACTTACAGTCGTCACCCTTGTTGCTGTGGACTTCTGGGGGTCGTGAATAGCATGCTCGGCCCAGCATGTGCTGGGTCCGGAGACACGTCGGACGGAGCAAAGCACTGCGTAGGAGCGACAACGACATGTTGATGGATAATTCTCTCCTGGCACATGTATATCGCGAGTGTCAAGTCTGAACGGGAGAGTCTTTGTTATTATCTGAGATGGACACCTAAGTAGTGCGCTCATCATGATGTCAACCGCCACCCGTTGCCCAAAACGCTCGGGGACAGCTCGGCCCAAAACAACGCGAACCATGGGAGTCCGATCTCCTGATCTTGCCGGACCTCAGGCGATTATGACAGGCCTAGATCTCCTGAGGGGCGCTCCATTAACCGTGGTACAGGTACCATCGACAGGCATGAAGCGTTACGATTGGCCGTGCATATGGAAGACCCGGACGTTCTAATACTCAACAGATACAGAGCTTTAAGCCCATATATACAAAATACAACATCAACGCGTTGCTCTATATCCCTGCATTCAAAGACTATGCCAGGCCCATGCAGCTGGCATAGTACGTCACGGTCGCAGGCCAATCCGAAAAGAGGCCCTTGACGCCGACCTTCCGAGCCAGAGCATCCACGATGCGATACAAGTCGCCATCTTTGTGAACAACGGAGGCAATGGACTGGATGTAGTACTCCTTGGCGGCGGCAGCCTGCTTCAGAGGACCCGATCGTTCAAGCGACCAAGTGATCAGATCCAACCCGGCAGCCTTAGCTGCCCGTGCATACTGCGATGGGATAATCTCCCCGTCCGCGCTCACATTCAACAGCGCATAGATCGGTGGTGCCATGATTTTCACGCCCCGGCGCGCGAGCTCGGGCAGCCCGGCAACCGCAGCAGTGTATCCGTCGGGGGTATCGACGCGCTCGTCGAGGTAAATCGCCTGCTTCCCAAAGGCCGGTTCATGGTCGATCCAGTAGAAGATGTCATCTTCAAGGAAGGACTGCGGCCACACGCGCGATGGATGAATCGCGTGCCGCTTGTAATCGTCGATGAGCTGCTGCGCGTACATCG
This sequence comes from Aspergillus pseudoterreus, assembly GCA_002927005.1. Classification (NCBI taxonomy): domain Eukaryota; kingdom Fungi; phylum Ascomycota; class Eurotiomycetes; order Eurotiales; family Aspergillaceae; genus Aspergillus; species Aspergillus pseudoterreus. Next base: position 82,748 of record PIJX01000015.1, on the reverse strand, counting down.
CCTGCGTGTAGTTCCCCTCGAACGGCATTGGTACTTGGGGGGTCTTCAGCTCGGGCGAGAACTGCAGTCCCAGAGACGCGATCAGCTCGATGTACTCACCGTGCACCATCGGAGTGGCGCACGTGTCGTACAGTTCGGTCCGCCAGGCCGGGCCGCCATATTGGTAGTCTTCCGGGGTCGTCGCACTCGCGTTGCTCGAGTCCATCTTCGCACAGAGGGTTTTGAACTCGGCCCTGGTGATATCGGAGGTACAACATTTGGCCTGAGCGGGCTTCCCATCGGCCGCGGGTTGGAAGGGGACGGTGCACTTGGCCGCGAGGTCGGTAGTGAGGATGTTGGTGGTTGTGTGCAGGTCGCATTGCGAGTGCCGGCAGACTAGCTCACGATCGGCCGTGAAAGCGACGTCGCATTCGATAATGCCGGCTCCCATTCGAGCCGCAGCGAGCATGCCCTCCCGCGAGTGCTCTAATCAATTTCACAAGAATCATCAGCCGTGCAAAACGATCCAAGGAAGCCGAGCGGCCGCCCGCATTCCTTCGTTGACCAACATACCGGGAAATTGCAAGGGCCCACCGCGATGCGATATGGAGAATTGCGGTGGGTAGGTGATGGGCTTCTCGCTGCACGATTCGAGCTTCCGCTTGAGAGGGCCATCGTCCATGTCATCGACCAGGTAGTAAGGCCGCGGGCCAACCTGGATGTTCTTGGCAGCTAGGTTCTGCTGACCGCGAGGGGGCCCGGAAGGAGCCGCGGACGCCAGCCCAGCCACCAGCAGGAGAAGAACGCGACGCATGGCGATGAGGAAGATGGGGGAGAAGCTGGGGAGCGAGAAGCCTGGTGGGAAAGATGAGCTCAACCCAGCTGCAGGAGGGGGAGTTTATAGTGATAAGCAGTGGACACCATCGTGAGATAACCCGCTCCGAAAGATCAGCTCGTGCGAAAACAGCCAGCGATGACTTGTCCGGCGCCTATCCTTGGCAAGACTTGGCTAGATCTGCACATGCAGTCAGGGGAGAGCATGATTGCCGGAACGTAAGCGGATGGAGCTATCATGGAGACAGCAGGATCAAGTCTCCATCATGGTTACGACGCAAAGGCTAGATCTAAAGTGTCCAAATGAGGTAATGGGGAGAAATAGAAGGCCGTTCATCCCAATGGCACATTGTTAGCCAACACCTGTTGAGATGTAGAAGATATATCCATTCGCTATTCCCAGTTGCTCTATCTGATCTCAGATATCTTCCCATGGGGTTTCTTTCCAATCAGGGTGACATTTCAAATGTGCGTATGGGAGACAATCGGGGATATGTTATGCACATAGTTAGTTATACCGCTTACATCATCCACCACATTATGCATAAGTTGCTACTGCGAGCATCATCAGACAGCAGACATTTAAGCAGTCTATCAAAGTGCTCGTTGTGTCTGTCCTCACAAAGAACTGCATGCAGGCATCTTCCCACAACGCTCGTATTCGCGTGGCAAATTGATGTCATCTGCCCGTGGGCCATCAATGCCTCGCAGCCACGGAACGCCAACAACATACCTCAGATCGAAAGCAAACCCAATGAAGCGGTTGCAAATTGAACAGTGCACTGGCTTGTGCGTCGGTACAAATGCTGGAACTTTGCGTAGTTCATTCGATGGATGTCAGAATGCTACAGGCATCATCTTCGTATTGCCCGATCATCTGCTCGATCCCGCGCCAATCAATAGACAGAAAGTGAGACATCTCGCTGCAAACTACGTCGACCAAGCCCAGCTTGGGAAAAGACATAGTTATATAATGGCAGAAAGCACCAGCAGTTCTCCCCACAAGCAAAAACTTTGGAATTGAGCATCAGTAACTCGAAGACCATGCATTTCACCGGACCATTCTATGCTTTGATCCTGAACGTCGCCGCACTCCATGTCTGTCCTACTGCATCAACAGGATGTGGCACCGCAGATGCCTGTCCACTGACAGATATGTGTGCTACGGCGACACTGACCGCCACGACTACCAAGACCAGCTGCGTGCCTACAGCAACATGTCTCTGGGTCTACGGTACGTGATTGACTGTATTGTCACTGACTCCATGTTGACCGTGATAGACACCTGTTCGTGGAATGGCCAGGTCGGAAACTGCTGCTCCGGCTATTGTGCAGCTTCCAAATGTCGCTCAACCGATGACCGCTGGCCCAACTGCCAAGAAGACAATGGTCTGTGTCTGATTGATGACAATTGTTGCTATGGAAATAAGTGCGTGAACGGGATTTGTACCAGACCCAAGCCAGGGGCATAATCTATGCGTATGCGGTTGGGCATAAAATGGTATAAGTTGTATCATCCGACTGCCTAGGAAAGGAAAGCAGGAACCCCTCACGAGAATTTAGTATTACAATTTAGTCAAAACATATCATTGTTCATATTGAGCTGCTACTTCATATCAACGTTTTCGCTACATCCTTCATCCCTGTTCATTCCCTCGCCATCAGTCACCCACTCGCTCCTTCGCTCCGTAGCCTAGCAGTTGAGGTTCACGGCTGTATAATATGTAAGCATCTGACGTCTACTTCACGACTCAGCAAGCACTTACCATTGGCAAACAGGGCGTAGGTGTCAGCGTTGTTCAGCGCCTGGCTGGAGCTCAACGCAGTCGCTGCTTCATATCCATAGCCGAGGTCATCGGTTCCCGGGCTGTAGACTCCGGGAGCGTGGGTGAATTCGTGCAGAGTGGTAGTCGCCTGGTCCTGGGCGTGGCAGGTTCCGGTGAGAGCAGACAAGTACGTGTAGTAGATGTCGCAGTTGGCGATGATGTTGTACGCGGGCAGCGTGTACGCCAGAACATTAGAGCTGCAGTAGCCGTACGTATCGGTGCAGTAGTACGTGGTAGAGCCGGAGGAGGTGCTGGATGCCTCACTGGCTACGGCACGGAATCGAGCAGCCACGGTGCTACGCACCGAGCTTGATGTAGTCTTGAAGTACTCCTGGAACCGAGAGGACGAGCCAGACTGGGCAGCCGACGCAGCAGCGTTGGCCAGCGACACAGTGTTCTTCAGAGCTGTGGAGAGAGCACTCGATCTAGTGCCAGAGCACGAGGCAGTCTTGGTGCGCTTGTCAAGGGGCTTGACAGCGGAGGCCACGGATGCGGCTTGAGCGGCGTCCACCTCGATGGAGAGCTCGTTAGAGGAGTAAGGCACCGACCCGGTGATCTTGTTGCCGGTAGCAATGGGCACAAAACCATCCGTGCTGATGGTGATGCTTCCGCCCTCAGACAGGTCACTGGTAGCAGCGATATCAAACTCGTCCTCGATGGATTCACCAGGAGCAAGCACTGTCAGGGCGTCCTCAGTGAGCCCCTCGGTTCTGAACCGCTGCTTGATTCCCTGGAATGGCAGTTCCGTTGCTGTATGACGCTGGTTAGTGCTGGAAAATGAGGATGTAGGGGTAGAACATACCGTTGCGGAAGAGTGATACCTTCTTCACGGGAGCCTTGTCACGGAAGAAGTTCAGATGCACAAAGGTGATGTCCTCGCTGCCAGTGTTCTTGACAACAGCCTTGATGAGGGTGTTGTCAACCTGGCTCAGGGAAACATCAAGCTTTGGGGCCTCTCCGGTCTTGGCTGGGAGGGCCAAAACATCGCAAGCAAGAGGCAGAATGGCAGAGGCAAGGGCAGTGAAACGCATGTTGACGAGGCTTGACGGACTGTTTCTTCTGAAAGGAGGAGTGTTTTAGGATGCGAGTTGATATCTTCTCAATGGGCGTCTCTCATCCCCCTTTTATAGATCAACAAACACCTACACGGTCTCTACACGGCATATCCCCCATCCAGCATAAGAGAAGGACTATACTACACTGAACTATTAGACATGTCGGATCTCCAACCAAAACAAGAAGGTAGTATCACCACTGAAGCCTTGGACACCCCTACTCCTGCTGCCAAGATATGCAAGAGCGGATATTCTATGCTACTGCCGGAGGTCAGAACTGATAACAGACTCAGGTGATACTCTTCCGCCCAGCCATGTAGCTATTCTCCGGCGGATTTGCGGAGCAACTACTGTCGCCAAGGACTTGCCATGTAACGAGGACGCCAGGGTCTATGATAGAGGAGCATCTCAATGCCGTATTCGGCGGGAATGTTTCGTGATACGCATTACCATTCTACCACAGGATAAAGGGGGCACTGGGGGCCTGGAACTCGGCCGCAGAGAGCACTAGCTCTTGAGAACAGGAATATCTACGCCCTTCTTCAACTGGCTATACTGGAGAGACAAACGGACTGAATGAATATACTGGCCGAGGCATCCCCCTCTTAATGTCCCGTCACTACCTTGGACCCCTCATCCCTCAGCCATCAATATGCCGTGATGAACGCCACAAGGCTTAGTGTGACAATGAAAGAAATCGGTCTAATACAAGTTAATCTATTTATTTGCCATGGAATGCTACCCAAGACTGCCGGACCGATTGAAAAGAATAGTGCACCAATTAGGCCTGGATATCGTGGCGCCACAGGGGCTATCGCGGCGATAGGGGATTATCAGTAGAACAACCCAGACTCCTTCGGCTCCTCCCGACAGACTCCATCCACAGGCTTATTTACCCATCTGCGGAGACGCCGTCCAGCGGCATCAATCACGGCATTGATTACGGCAGCATGGCCACCTCGCTCGGTATCCAGGTGCAGATTGCACCCCCTCATATCCCAGCCAGTTCACCACCATTGTCCATCCCCATCTCAGTGACCGTCCAGAATCTGAACAAGACCACCCCGTTGACCTTGTTGAAATGGGGCACGCCTTTTGACCCCCAGGCCAACGTGCTTGGTATCTTTCACATACACGACGAAACTGACGACATCGTTGTCCCTCTCGATACCATCAAAGTGTCGCGACTGTTGCCCCCTAGGCCAGACGATTTGGTCGAGATCGCTGCTGGCGCCTCAGTTGAGAACGTCGTTACGCTTCCTCGCGTCCCACTCACCACTGGCCACGAATATACTCTTCAAACGAGTGGCTTTTGTCAGGCAGCGTGGAGCCTTCCTCTGGAGGATGTGAAGATGGATCGTCTTGAGAAACTCCAGGATACCGAGCGGATAGAATATAGTTCGAATGTGGTTTCCCTTCAGGTGGATTGAAGGAGTATGCCTTATCTTGATATCTTTGCGCTCTCTCCTACATACGTGTTACTGGAGAGGTGTTTCCTGGAATATCGATATTGAATACGACGCACGAGTTCTTGTTGTGTTACTAAGGCGAATATATATTGCAGCAACTGCCGCCCATCCGTAGCGAAAGCGATCATCTTGCTTGTATCGACAGATATATACCGACTATTCCATCCAACGTAGGCGGCCACGACATTGTTCCTTGCTCATACACCATCATTCATGCTTTTGAATGGCAGACTGTATGTGATGTCGATTAAGCGACATTATCCGGCAGACGATGATGTCTTCACCAGGCCGGATTGCATGATAGGAGCTACTAATACGCTGTGTCTGCTCGGTATTATCCCTGCAAACTCCACCGCTGGCATAATAATCCTTGCACGACGCAATTCCCGAAAGCTTCGAAGCCACGGCGCCCGCACCCACACACCCAACAGTCCTCGTAAACCCAACTCTCTGATCCTAAGCGACTCTACCTGTTTCCGCACGAGGCGATAACCGGCATGTCCTCCAACACAGGCAGCGGTCATGGCGAACTCCTGCATCGTCGCGGCGATGCAGCGGGTCATGTTATCCGCGTGGAAGTTCTTGTGCACACTGTTGACCTTATTGCCGGAGGGGAACACTTCGCAGGGAATGTCCTTTCCGAGGAATCTGTCTCATCAGTCTCGAAAATCCAGTCGAGAAACGTGCTATACGTACCGACAGAGAGGCTCCCATCTGTTTTCGTTGCTCTACGACTGTTCCCGACCGCGAGATTCCCAACGCAAGCACGCGCATCGGTTTCCGCCTTGGAGGCTTGGCCATTGCTCGGCGTTTCCATTTTCGCCCCTGCGAATCCACACAGTTGTCCGTAACTAATCGTGAAGCCAATATGTGGTCGTTGCAAAGACAGCTGTCTCAGCGAGAAGGCGGGGTTACTGGGCAATCCGCCCCCAAATCGCTGGATGAGGGTATTGCCGAGGGAGCTAGGAAACGAGCTAACGCGACCAAAGCGTGCAGAGATCTACAAAGTCGGTCTTGTCCTTCCTGTTTGCCGGATAAAATGTACGCCATGCAGGACACGGAGATGTGGCCGGGCTTCAGGGGGCGGAATATATCGAATGTGCGTGCTGGAAGTCTACTGTACATGATTCATACAGGGAGTGAAACAGTCCGATAGAGTGTTGCCTAGGTACCCAGACTACCACTCCGTTGATGGCATGCTGAAAGTCGCAACGGATGTACAAACTCGGCAGCCTGCGCCAGAGAAACAGAAAGGTCGATACTCCAGAACCCACGTCGCTAACTACCTTCACCACCCCTCAGTGCATGGTCAATACCAATTTACTGCACAGTGATGGAGGCCGATCCGCTCGACTGGTAACCCTCAGTGGCGACAATCATGTAGTTGGCGGTTCCCATCTCCAGGCCAGCGTTTTTCCAAGCATCGAAATGGTTCTGCGTGGTGACGGTACCGCCGACGCGGTGGTCGGTGCGGACCGACCAGTACTGGTTGAAGGTCGCAGTGCCTTCGATAGACGGCGCATTCTCGCGGGTGGTCTTGTAGATCTTGTAGGTGCCGTCGTCGGTCTCCACGGTGCCGAGCTCCTGGGCACCGGTGGAAGGATCGTAGGTGCTGAACGATTCGACAATGTAATACTCGACCAGCGGGTTCTGGGTCCAGCCGTAGACGGACAGGTAGCTGTTTCCGTTGGGGTTCCACTCGCCGCTGTAGGTGATGGTTCTGCAGGGTTCATCTCGTTAGCTGTGTTTGCGCAGGGCAGATGGATGCAGGTGTACGTACTGAGAGCTTCCAGGGTTCCAGCCCTTTCCGGCCACAAAGTTGCCACTGTTGGACCATTCGACACTGTAAGCACCGGCATCACCGTTGGTGTAGGTCACTGAGCCGCCGCCGTCGGTCCAGAAGGAATAGTAGTATCCGTTGTTGGTGCCAGTCTCGGAGCTGGTAATCTGTTGGCGCTTGAACAGCTCCAACATGCCATTCGGCGCAGCGAGGGCCCCGGAGGCGATGGAGAAGGCAACCGCGAGAGACGAGAAAGAGACCATTGTGACTTGGATGCTTGCGACTGAAGGGGTTTTGCTTTTGCAATCTGCTGGACTCGAGCAGCTCGCAGAGGCCCTCTTTATACCACGAGTGTCGCCGGAATTCAGCCGAAACACGTCGATTCATCTTAATCGCTAGTTGTTTCATGACCCCGGCATCTCGGCCCCCTCATGATGGGATGTGAAATGACGGAGCATCGTGGTGAAGATCGACACTCCTTTTATCCGGCCAGCAGACAGGGCTGTGACAAGCCTTGAGGATTGCTGTAGCGTAATTTAGCCACCGAGCCGGCATCCTGCCAAGCTGAATTGATTCATGACAGAGGGGATTTCTTCAGCGGAAATGAAGGGTTTGTTTCTCGATCGACCGATGTGGATATCGACGGATGGTCCACCGGTTTCAACTCGTTTGACGAAGGATGATTTGCCTACTCCGTATAGTAGGTCCACCACCCGCTGAAGAAGGTAGACAATCGGGAGATGACCTCGACATTATTATTGCCGTGCATACCTACCAGCCTCCGTGATGCTTCTGGTTTCCGCTTGCCTAGCATCCGAATCACCCACACTTCCTCTACCCCTGCTGAATGCGCCACGGCGTCGGTGGAGCGGACAACAGCCAAAGAAAGAGAGCCGAGATTTAGCCAAAACGCCATCGGACGTTCCCCGCAATATTGGCTGTCCAGGGCAGGATGGGATCAACAGCCTTCCCAGAACCGACATGACTAGTTTCGACTTCAATTATGTGCCGATTCACTCCCTTGGATGTCTCTTCCATGAGGATCCATCAGTATAGCCGGTATCGCCTAAAGTCAGATCGATCAAATGTCTCCCTGGGAGACATTGATACCATTTGCCTGTGGACATGACCGATTCTCCCATCGTCGCCCGGCACTTCAATCCGATCTTTCCCATTAAAAAAAAAAAAAAAGTCATAATGGACTTGGATATAGAAGGCCAGCGTGCCGTGCCGTGGGTGGCATGTCATGCGATTCTGGACATTCCCAGAGCCCTGTCCACTCTAGGGACCGCCCGGAACGATCGCCGTTTCAAGGTGACCTGACCACGCTTCTCTGGAGATATTTATAGTCTAGCATGAGTTTTCCTATAGCCACAGGGGCATAAACACTGCGAAATGAACGGCCAGGTGGATCAACATCTTACTATCCTGAGTCCTGCCGTGTTACTGTACTGTCGCTGAACTTCCAAAGGGCCCATTGCCAACCAGTTCTCGGTCCAAACCCACAAAACTGCCGATCAATCATGTCTCGTTTAAACCAGTCTAGAAATCTGGACTGCAGGGTGAAGCCAAGCCCCATTTGTTGCAAGTTCTGAAACTTGGCTTGCGATATATTCCCCTGAGTTACCGACATCTATATCATCCGTGTGGTTATCGACCACGGGTCTAGGCTCTTAGCAAGGTCGAAGCCGTCCGATCGGTCACGGAATATATCGATGGACAAGTCCAGACCCATCTAGATATCCTGTAAAAGTCGTAAATGAAGTATTGCATACCCAGATCATAAACATGATATCTAAATGTTATAAACAGTTGCAGAGCAAAGCATATCTTGTATGCGCAAAAGATGAACGTCAAAACATCGCGAAATCCCACCACATCTACGCATTTACCGTCTGAGACTGCGTACTCTCGATATGCTCCACCTCCAGGGCCTTGGTTTCTTGCACCTCCGTTTCCGATTCAGACTCGGGGTGGAATGAAATCTTTCCGCCCTCGCGAATCACCCCGACACGATCCAGATGCCCCCGGCCGCGGACGTAAGGGTCGAGTTTCCAGTAGTTGAGTCGCATGTTCTCAATGACCTGATCGCGGCGCTGTTTGGCCAAGGAGATCTTGTCGGAGTCCTTCTCTTTCACAGCATCGATCCACTCCGCGGTGGCCTTGAGCAGCTCCTCGCCAATCTTCTCCCGCTCGGCCAGGAGAGCATCGCGCGTGGTCACATCGGCCATCTTCTCGTTCTCGCCGTCGGCCGGCTCAACAAACTCATACTCATACTGGTCCTGTCCGCCGAGCTCTTTGACCAGCTGTTCAGGGGCGATGTGCTTCTCGAGGTCCTTGGCAGTGTATGTGAAGTCGACCTTGGACACGATCACGGGGTCCATCCATCCTTTGATAATCTTCCAGATTCCTGTAATCAGGTCAGTCATATTGCACGTCAGATGCAGGACAGGTTACTGACCAGAGAAGACCCAGGGGGCGTTGTGAATCAGCATGACGCCCAGCGACTCGGGATAGTTGGCTTGGAAACAATCAATCAGGAATTTCACGGGCGCGTATTCCTGAGGAACGCATCATCATCAGCCATGGCGATTCAATCGTCAGAAACGGATACACTTACCATGTTGGATAGCGAAAAGCCCGTCATATCGAAGATAATGTTCTAATTTTGCGTCAGCGGGTTGCAACGTATGGGAGCTACCCTGTCTATACGTACCACCGACTCCACGGGAGGCACCAGCAGCAAGCGCGTCGACTCAATGACATGCAGAATATACCGCTTGATGACCTCCTCGCTCTGGGCTTTGGGGTTGTGCAGACGGGCCTTGACAATTCCAATCGGACGACCAGCGCGGTCGGTGCCACGCACATAACACTTGCCCATGCGCATCTGCGCCAGGAAGGTGTCGGCCGCCTTGGCCTCCTGTGCCTTGGATTTGTTCTGCGACTCCTTCAATGCTTGTAGTTCGCTGTTGGCCACCACCTTTTCGTCAACGTGTTGTTCCTTGACCCGCCACACCAGGGCCTCCAGCATCATGGCAAGAGACTTGCTAATGTCCCACTTCCGGGCGCGGATAAACCGGAGGAGCAGCGCATCGGGATGATCCTGCTTGGCTGTGCTCAGCAAGCTGCGGCGAATCTCCTCAATCGAGGTCCGGTTCAGACAGTCCCGAATGGTCTTCAGCTCGCTGCTATTGACCCCAAGGCCAAGCAGGATGTCGTTCAGATCGGATGGGTAGTTGGAGTTGCTCGTGTTGGACACGGTTTTCGTCAGGGATGAGCTGCGACGGTGAACGGGCTGTGGCTTGTCTTGCTGGTTCTCCAGGGTCACGTCCTGAAATCCAGGAGGCGAGATCTCATTCAGCTTCAGAATGATGGACCAGAGCTGGCGCAGTTTGGCCTCCTGGTCTGCCGACAAGTTGCCGACGTATCCTGGGGCGCTGGTGGGTGACATTGTGTGACGGACAGGTCAGATTGCAAGCGGACAGAAAGAGAGATGATGACGGCGAGAGCAATTGGGTCCAGATGGACTCCTCCCTGATATGGTCCTGGTATTTATCACTCGGCTCCTTCAGTGCGCCCCTCGTTGATCGGCCGTTGCATATGAAATTCTCCCCCGCAGAGAGGGATCGACAAACCTCGGATCTCGACAGAGGGACCGGCGCCAAAGGAGAGCCAGATGCGCCTCCTGTTGGGAAAGCGGTGGATCCGAATACTGCCAAACTATGTCTTCTCGAGATGGTATTGGGTGGACAGCACATGGTGCTCTGTGCGAGCCCTAGTCTTGCCGGGGCTGCGGTATGCACCAAGACGATAGTCGTCCTGGCGGCCGCAGCGCAACCATGTCAGGAGGATTTGGCTTCCCCTTAGTTGCCCCAGGATTCCCCATGATTGGTGTGTGGGGTTAAAGTTCGGTCATCAGGGCAGGAATATCATCCATGCCTCGCCCTGCTTCCCCGATATAGAATACGGGGGTGGATATCGGAGGGCAGCCTGATGTCACTCCAGCACGACACCCCCATATTTCCCCCTTTTTGGCATGATACGGACCGACATTCCTGACGTCGGTTATGATTCTCGTGCTCCAGTCATGTTTGCAGTTTTTGGTTCTGATTACGAAGCGGTGGAAGCGGTGGAAGAGCGTGGGTCGGTCCATTTCTGCTCCCACGGTCCGGCAACAAATTACATGTCGGCTCCCCAGCCATCACCAAGAATCCTTCTACTGTATGTCCCAATTATTGAGTCGTCCCTCTCCCTGCGTAGTAGACAGGCTGCCCACGTTGATCGTCACTCGGTAGATAGTATGGAGGGCATTAGAGAAAACAGATCAATCCCCCCATTTCAACCGGTCCCATGTATGGCCAGAATTATGTCTCTCTCGGCGTGGAAAACAGACCGTGGTGCCCCCATGATCAAAACACAATTATATATACTCCGTAAACAAGTTAGACTGTTCCTCAGGTCCTTGCACGAATCTTACAGACAGGTTCATGCAATGTGAATGCGCCAACATGTGGCCCGTACGCCGCCGCGGCCGTCCAGGGCGGAGCCGAGGCACATCCGCGGGGATGATGCATTCCAGGATTCTATCGAGTATGCAGAACAATGCATTCTGATCGACCTTCATTCAAGTGACGATGATGATCATGAAGTGGAACATTGGGACTGGGGTTTTGTGGGGAATATGCACGGCGTTTGTTGCGTGGCACGATGGAGACTTGATAGGCAAATCAACCGTTGTGGCCAGGTGTCCGGACGATGGCACAGCGGCTTCTTCATAAATATCCCGAGCAATGCGGTATATCTACTCCGTAGTGCCCATGGACCAGCCCTCCCCAATTCCATGCCATTGGTCTGACAAAATTCCCTGCCAAAAGACCCTGCGCCAGAGTCCCCTTGATGAATCTGGCCTAAAGCTCTCGGACGGACGAATGGCCACGCTACGGCTAATCCCCCATGATCTAGACACTGCATGTCTCGAAGCCACAATACTCTAGACGCCCGTGTCCGTCAAATGACAGCTCCGACATGCCCGCCTGCAATTTCCTGGTTCGACGCGCTCCGCCACCGCGGACGCCGCCAATGCCATCACCCGACGTCTGCGAATCGTCATGGGCAGTGAAAATGCCCTCGTATCCCCTCTGGGAGTGAGGACAGTGCCGGATTTCCTGGCCATGTCACGTTATATCACTTCAACCATATAACTCAATCTGGCTCGTCGTCGGTCGCATCGCGTATGGATTAATATCAATCCCTGACACGTACCTATGCGCTAGGTCTCCCTCACTAGAATCCGCGCTGCAGCAATGGAGTGGGCACCAAAATGGAGCGGCGCAAAACGAAGGCGACGGACGGCTGCTTTCCGGATCCTTCTGCTTGTTCTGATTGTTTGGTTTTGTTATGACACGGCGATTCATCGATCTCAAGCGCGGCAAAGTACACCAAGTGCTGCGAATGCAGCCAATGCGCCAGTTGGTATGCCACCTCGAGAGTAACACTTATATCGCTGAAGCTAACTGATATCCCAACAGGTGAATCAACGACAGACACATCCCTCGAATCGGACGATGGCAGTTCCCTGCAAAACATCCCCCGTCATAAAAGCGACGATCGCCAGCTTCAGGCTGCCCTCCACCCATCCTACGATGCTGAATCGATCGGAGTGGCCACGGTAGACCCTCCACGCCGGATAGACCTGCGGGATGCACTCCATCGCATCTTAACACTACTTCCCGATGAGCTCCACGTCCGCGACCTCCTCCGGCCCATTGCAGGCACAGGTGAAGAAAGACTGCGCGAAATGGGTCTACGGACGCGTTCTTTCAGGACTCTCTTCGAGGCTTGGGAGGATCTCCACACCTTTGCTGGTTCTGAAGCCATGTATGTCCGCGACGACATGATCACGTACATACGAAATCATCCAGAACTGGCGAGCAGCCTGCAAACCGACATGCCTCAGTTGATCCGATCCTACGAGACCTACCGCACGGTCATTACTCGATTGTCGATGCTCCTTTTCCCATGGACCGCTCCATATTTCTCCGACCATACCCTCCTACACTCGCAGTTATATTCCGGGGGACGTGGCCTCGTATTCTCCGCTGGAGACGCCCAAGCCCCATTCCTTTTGACCTCGATTCCTTCAATTCGGCGGCTTGGATGCGACCTGCCGATCGAAGTCCTGTACCTCGGGGACGGTGACCTGAGCGAAGATTTCCGCTCGGATTTGGAGTCTCTGCCAGGAGTGATTACACGCGACTTGAGTCAAATGGTTAATGACAGTGGGTGGACTTTGGCGGGCTGGGCCGGCAAGCCGTTCGCCATCCTCCTTTCGAGTTTCCGTGAGGCCATATTCATCGACGCCGATTCTCTGTTTTTCCAAAACCCCGAACTGCTCTTTGAGGACCCGGCCTACGTGAAGACTGGCGCGCTTTTCTTCAAGGACCGGCTTATGATGCCAGAAGCGAAAAAGCGCTGGCTGCAGCGGATCATTCCGAAGCCAATCTCCAAGAATGTCGTTCAGAGTCGGCTTTGGACTGGAGAAAGCGGCCACATGCAAGAATCCGGAGTTGTGGTCGTCGATAAATGGAAGCATTTTGTCGCACTTCTGTTGGTTACTCGAATGAATGGGCCCGATCGCGATGGCGATGCTTCTGTGGGGAAGGTGGGAGTGTACGATATGGTATATGGTATGCTGACCCGGTGAATTGCTATCCATCACGCGTGCTAACTCTAACCAGGCGATAAGGAAACCTTCTGGCTTGGTTGGGAGCTTGCTGGAGACACAGGGTACGCGTTCCACGACGGTGATGCCGGTATCATGGGTGTGCTTGAACCCAGTACTTCCCCAGGTAACACAGTCAACGACACCGACAACAATCAACCCGATGAAGTCAGCATCCAGTCCCAGGCGGAGTTTGCCAACTATACGATATGTGGCCCCCAGTTGCTTCACCTGGATCGTGACGGAAAGCCGCTCTGGTTCAACGGGTGGCTATTGCCGAATAAATTCGCCGAGCACAAGCATCAGAAACCAGCAAACTTCGAGGCCTATCTCCGTGAACCGCGAGAGATTAGAGATCCTGGAGCGTGGCAACTCCATGAGAACAACATTTGCTGCCTCACATCTACCGCAATGGCGGAATTTAGCGATGTGGAACGGGATACGCTGGGCATGATTCTCGAATATGGCAGACACTCTGGTGCCTTGAAAGCTGGAAAGAAATAACTGCAACCCGGCCGCTGGTCTTGCTGCCTGTGTGACTGAACTGATTCGAAATGATATTTGGACCAGCCAGATCCGGTTATACGGCTTCCTACCATTGAAGAGACGCTTTACGGTGTGATATATAACGGCGGTGTGGACTCAGAAACAGACGTGCGGAGTGGGCATGATTGTCATCAATGCTTTGCGTCAGTTGGGGAGTTCCAATCTTCTCAGAGAACTACGTGGGCACTGAAAGTATGGAGATGAAGCCAGAGTTACTGCGATGAACAATAGAGCCATTCTTAATCATGATACAAATGAGAAATTCACAATGCAAAATCTTGTCCTTCTTGGACAGCCGTTAGATGTAGAGGCATGTTCAATGAGTCTATTCCCTGCTTTGAACTTGAAAGCTACCTAATAACGTACGTTCCTCATTCTGGTGGAGGCGTTATTCATTTAGTCGTCTGTATCTGTGCTATATATCGCTGACGTGGACCTCGAAAACCTCATACGTAGTGAGGGGAAGGCTTCTGTCCTCAGCTCTCTGGCGAGCTCCACAGACGAAATGCTCGCGGACAGAAACACATCACTGGTCTTTTCTGATACCACAATCTCCATCTGGGATGGTGAAATTCTGTCCATCCGAACCACGCCTCAGAAGTGGCCCGGCCAGACCCGGAGATATCCCAGAGCCAGGCCTTTCGCCATCTTAGCGGCCGTGCCATAGCTGGACGTAACTACATTACCATAAGTCAAGTGGGAACCAATGCTCAATGTGGAGGTTAACTTATATTATGATCTCCCCAAATCTCGCGAAAACGCGATCGATCTAGTCTCTCGGAGCTTGTCCGTTTGGTACGAGAGATATATGTAGACCAGCCAGACACTGCACGAATCAAGGGCTTGGAATAAGCAACTAATGCCTTGGCGATTAGCACGTACTCCTTGACCGTTGAAGTATGGATATCTTTCCCGGACCTACCGGATAAGAGTACACCATTCCAAGATGACTTGAATGGAGGCTCAGCTACCGCCAAGCATGTGGGGGAATGGCGTATTCAGCAATGAATGACTCCATTGATACCTCTCATCGTCTTGGCCATGATTCCGGTGGGTTCCGCTAGTCTCAGGGCTGCCATCAACAACCAACTTATTTGTTTACCTTTGAAGTGAAGGGATCAGGAAGAGGATCACAGCTCGCAATCTCGGGCATTACAGGGTCTAACGACTGATTTGGTGAATCAGAAGTGTAGAAAGGAAGAGTCCGAGACATGAACAGGCTGCCAAAATACTCTTTGAAGCAAGGAATACAAGTGTGACCTGATGTAGACATTCTATAAAAGGAACTACCAAGAAGATATTCTCGGCATTGTTGATGGGCCATGATCTTACCGTCCGATCTTACAACATGTCGTACCTGATCCCGAGTACCTGGAAACGCAGCTGACGGTTTGCCACCAGTGTCCACATATATCCCAGAAGGGCATCCTCCCCCGAGGTTGACCCAATGATGTATGTGAGCAATCTCGCCAATCATTATTCAAAGGTCCTGCGGGTTAGCTATTCGCCATGTACTACTTGTGGCTGAACAAAAGGTAAATAGATTGTCGAGCTGTCCGGAGCACAATGGGACAACATGGAGAAATGTCGGAATGGCTACTCCATAATTCAGCAAAATAATCTTCGACTCTCCACAAAGGACGGGGCACATTGGGCGCAGCATGAGTAGCATTGGCGCCTATTATTGTGATTAGCTGTACTTCCTACATATGAGAATAAGGATAGTCCAATCCATGTCGTACGGAATGGTGTAGGTGGATCATGTAGAGACCTGGCAATCCCACCGCGATTGCTGTGGGGCACATTACCGCAGCCACTCATTCAGAGTGCGAAATCAGACTAATTCCCTCTTCCTACCAAGAATTATCGTATAAAATCAATTTCCTTTGATTGTGTGAGTCAGCTGGAAGCAGTGAACCAGTTTATGAGCAACCAGCTTCCTCTCGTAGACACAATCAGTCAACACAAATAATAGTGATAGGGAACGAATTTGTAGTGATTATCCTCTATCCCACCAGCGTTATCATGAAATTAACATAACAAATGGAGAAAGCCAGGCAACCAACTAATAGAACATAAGGGAATGTGGATGAATGCCGCCACTTCGCAGGAAGAGAGTCACGGGTGCTCTTCGGTTAACGGAGATAAGCAGCATACTGACTTAGGTACCATTGTGGGGTCCACAATACACCAAAAAAATCCCCCATCCTTCAGAAATGCAAATAAATATCGATTTGCCACATTAATTTCGCGCCACAGATCCCTGATTCAAACGCCGCCGGTGTGATTATGTGGAATTATCTGGACTCATTCGTGTTTAGGTAGATCCGGTGCTGTGCGGGTGGAGCATTGGAGCCATAGAGCACTTCCAATGCATTCCTAGCTTGTAGCATGACACTTGATTAGGCTTGCAAAAGCATTGTTTTCGCTAGTCTCATTATCCCGCGCACGGAAGCGGCTTGAGAACGGGGTTCTGGTCATTCGATGCGGTGACAGGGCTTCCCTTACTTGCCAAATCGCCGTTTCAACCTGGTAGAAAGATACCGTGTAATATCTGGCATCCATAATATGTTTTAGTCACGTAGGGTGTCGGAAGGAAGGGCGAGGTGGGAAAAGCGCGCCATAGTAAGACATTCACGCTACATTAGACTGAAGTCCTGGTTACCCCTCCTTCTGCAAGAGAGCCCCATAGAACGTGTCAATCATGCTAGTAGATAATCAGCTAACGCATGTACACTAATTAGATGCTGGCATTCGCGGGAACGCCGGGTCTCGGCCGTACCATGCGTGCCTGTGGACATGGCCAGGGCAACTTAAGAGTAGGAGGTGCTTCCACAACTCCGAACGCCGTTATAGCTGGTTCCTAGAGATACCTCTTGAGCTACGTCGATACTTAGGCAGTTATTTGCAGCCATGCGGTAGTATTGGTGGACATCAAAGTCCCCGGAAGACTGGGTAAAATCCGTAGTCATCCGAACAAGTGGATCTGGGAAGAACGCCGTATATTTGGAATTAGTCTGGTGGGGGGTTTTGTCCCCTGCATGAGCCATGAGCTGACAGGTTTTCTGTGCATAATGCCTTGTCTGCTGCAAATCACCTCAGTTTCCCTGTAGTAATGGCCGTCTGTATCCTAGGCAGACGAATTATCGCCCACAATCAAGCTTATTAAAGTAGTTCTTGGTTCGTTTCCTATTAAGTGATAATTCCAGATGACTCTATCCACGCCCTGTGAGTCTCGACAAAGACTGAGTGAGTCGCAACTTGCGCCGATTCAATGGATTCGAAGGAAGAGCATCATCAACAAATGTAATGGCATTGATCTACATCCTGTCATCGTGGACTCATGCAACCCACTCAAGCGGCACCTGCTCCTTGTTCTTTTCTCATATAGTATTGTATTCGAGTATATCTGCCATGCAAAGAAAAGTGTGTCCGTGCAGCTGTAAGGGTCTAACGCACCCATGTTCTCGTAGTGCAGTGACATTGCGACAGCATAGAACCTACCCGGTAATCCACCTGCAAGTGCAACTTTCCAAGACCGCAGCAGGGGATACTGCCGGATTGCCATATTGGTGAGTTTGAAAAAAGCCGGTACGTCAACTCCCCGGAAGACCGTGTATTTCAAGCTCCATGTAATCGAGATATGGATTGCAGGGCCGGGGGCCACGTTCTCATCCGACAGGGGCTCCTACAACAAGGGGAATGCCATAAAGACCGCCGTCCGTCCGTCAGCCTGCTACGCGATTGGACCTATGCAATCCACATGCCATCCTACTGGAGCCCAAAGAGATGGAGAAGGTGTGATGATACGACTCTCTAACGGATGCATTGCAAGTCCATCTTCCTGGTGGGGAGTCCAGGAACGTTAGCATCATTCCAATGGAGATGATGACGACACATGTTACAATTGGTAAATGCCATGTGAAAGAGATCACCGGACAAACGGGACAAGCACTGACACCTTGCCGTCTCTTAGCGATATACTGTAAGCGTATATTCCACTCTAGGCCAAGTGCATGTGGCGGGATCCTTTTCCGCTAGAATCGAAAGCCGTTGAGACCAGCAAGGATCGTCGTGAGTGGGGAGCTCTGCCACACCGGCTGTGGTCCCGATCGGTTCATGGTCAGTCGTGTTTACGTATCGTTGGTTTTCGCCACCACGATTATTGGATTTCTGCAAGGCACAGATCGTGATTGGGGACGTGGACAGTGGCTCGTTTACGGAGTAGACACGGTTAAGGCGAGGGAGGAGCTCAGCCAGGAACAAACCCCCACTGACAAAAGTACGCTGGTGGTAGTGGAATCCGCCTACCGGGTTGATCCATGGTCCAAGACGTGCCACTAGCAGCCACCGGGTCCCTGGATTCCTGGTACTGGGACGCTTATGTAGGTCATCTGCGGCCAGAGGGCATCACAATACGTAAAGGGTGCCTAGTATAACCCCCCTCTTGAGTGCGTTTCTTTCCTATCCGGGACCGAAGACTCAAGCGAGATTTCTCCGGTCAGAGTCACGCCAGGCGGAAAACGGAAAGACAAGCAGAGGTGGAGGGAACCAGCCGTAGAGGACCCGTAGAGAGGGTACAATGCGTGGAAAGACCGACGGAACGGTCAAGAGATTTATGCCGGGGGTAGGCAGGATTCAGACCAGAACGGCGAGATGCATGATCCTCCATGCACGACCGGCTGATCCAACGGGGACTTTGCATATATCATACCTCGGCTTTTAACGCTTGACAGCCGACGGGGTGCTAGCATGCATTAGCACGATAGTGATCTTTCTTTCCATCTAGTAGTTAGTGTTCGAAAAAAATTCCTCCTGCGCATGCAGCCCCTCGCAGGGTTATCGGGGCCCCGATGCAAATCTCTCGGCTCCGATATGGATAGAGGGGCTCAGCTGGAGGGGTCGAAGTGGGACTTCATTCTCAAGCCACGCTCCCATTCCAGCCGGCGATGCTGACTTTGGCCTAAATCTCCAATTCCAACACATTCCAGCCTCAATGAATTAATCAATTCTCATTCTCGGCCATCAACGGAGACGCTAGTCGATCCCTTATCCAGGGTTGTTACAACAACAACCAACAAGAGGCATGGCCAGCAAGGTCAACGGACAAACGCTTGCTGACGCCATTCACTCCAATTGACGTGGGGTTCCGGCCTGGTCGTCGATCGTGCGTGGCTGCAGGTCCAGATCAATCTCCCTCAATATCTGACTGCAATATAGACAGAATGGTGCTTGCGGAGTACTTTGTCGGAACCTTGACATTCTCCGTGCCTCACTTCCTAGGCTCATCTTGGTAAGAGACGCCGGGTCGGCATTTGCTTCCACGACTCACTGCAAGTTGATCGCTTTTAGATCTGTCGATCCTGTCAGTCGTCGGCCAGGATCTAAATGCACCAGGACGCCCGTGGCGGGCTGATGGCATGACCGGCCCAGGCAAGGTTGATTCGCCCGCCTCCACCACCCCGCTAGTTTGACATGCTGATTTTCGTGGTATTCCCAGGATCCATTGTGCAGATCAAAAGAGGAAGGAGAAAAAGTGCAGAGCCAGCCAGAACCTTTTCGTGGATTGGGGCTGAATTTTACCAGAGCCCTAGGTAGAAAGATCACAGGAGGATGTCCAAGACGTCCGGAAAATGTTGAATTCCATGCTATAACAAGTACAAACAGGTAGTCAGCAGAGTTTAGCTAGTGTAAAAAGACCACCTTTGTTTCGGTCGCTGGTGTAATGGGCTAGTGGACGAACGAAACGTACGGAGTACTCCTAGGCACCAGGAACGCCATCGCCAACGACTGGATTGCCGACGACCCATCGTACTTTATGGCAGGGGAAAAGAGCTTTTTCTCTCCCCTTCCTCGAGCATAAAAATGACAAAAATAGTAACAGTGACAATTATCGGACTGGAACTTCCTCATCCGCATCGTTGGTCGTCTATATACTAACCATGCGAGCGCGTGGCGAGAGTAGATGGCAGACGTTTCTAGACTCTCTCCATCAATCCCGCTCTTACCACTAGGTACGACTTTGCCATCTTTCTCCAAGACCCATTAGTGTGCATTTCATCGGTCCTGGGGGCGAATTCCAGATCCCAGTAGTGGTGCCAACAGCTGGGCCCTTCCAGACCATTGATGGAGCTGGGCCATTAGCTTCTTATCATCGCCCATGCCGACTGTACCTCGCCAGGATTCATCCTGTCGCCGATGTCTTTCCGGACACCAATCCATTTTAGGAGGTGCAAACGGTGGTCCGGCATGATCCATTATCATCTCAGCTCTTAGGGATAGTGCCTGCCCCTTGCTGGTCATGTCAATCACCTGGCCCTTGATAATACAGTTGGCTCCACAAGTTCACCAGCCGAGACAAGCTATACCCTAAAAGACATTTAGGTTATTCCCCGAACAGTAAGCCGTTCGGCCAAAAGAGGAAACCTTGTATCTGTGTGTGTAGTGCTCGGCACAGCGAGGGGAGGGGGTGAACTCGGGCGTGCCGGCCCCGACATGAATCCACACACAACAGGCACCGCCGTGCCCCCACTGCCCGTGCTAGATATAAATCCGTCGCCACATCCCCATAGACCACTTGAATGCCAATGGACCATCGACCGCTTTCCCGTGTCATGCTTCTTGCTTGTTTGTTCTGCCATTGTTTCTACTCTCTTCACCCTTTTGCCTCTATATGACCATGGCCCAGCACTGCTGCTCGCCCTATGATGAGGCCCCAACAATCACACCCATGTTATCACAGTTCAGGGCGTCAAAGCGGACTACAGTGCGCAAGAAGTTTAGCAAACCGCCTGTCAAGTTGGCTTGTCTCTCCTGGTACGTTTAGATTCGATGTGGTTTGGCCAGCTGCAGTATGAGCTGATGTTCTTACCCAACTGACAGTCGTGCATCACGAGTTCGTTGTGACGGGCAGGAGCCCTGCTCCAATGTATGCTGCCTCTGCTGCGTTTTTTCTCCTTTCTCCCAACTCACCGTGTCCCGACATTGTCAATCGGTGTTGGTTCCCCTGATTCCACACCAACTAGATACTAATGCATGTTTCCTTCCAGTGTGCGAACAAAGGGAAGCAGTGCTCCTATCTTCCCAGTAAACGTGGGAGAGCAAGAAAGTCGAACATGTCTACTATTGCCAAAAAACGTGCCCCAGATGGGAGGTCCCTTCAGATGTCTTCCGCTGCCCTCGATGAACGTATGTTATCTTGCACGATTATTCTTTTCTTGGATACCACCTGCACCCTCGAGCTTGTGTAGCTAATCCATAGGAACCAACAGGAGAATACTTCACGGTAGATAGAAGCATCGTAACCGCAGGTATCCCTTTCGGGACCGATTTGCAAACGATGTTTGCGGGCCTCATGGGCCCTTACGATGTACGTGGTAGAGAAGTGAACGTATATCACGCCTCGGGATTCCCACCAACAATTCCCATGGGAACTCCTGTGCGAACATACGGCAGTGAAACAGAGATGTGGGTGCTTGGGCATGACGTACATGAAAGCCATCACTAACCATGTCGCTTGAAGCCTTGATGCCTACTACAGATTTATCCACCCCTACTTTCCCATCCTGCCACCACGGATGACCTGTTCAACTTCAGACTGTCCTTTTCCACGGGATGCTTTTATGCATGGTGCTTCATTCGAGCCACCATACCGACCCTGTTCTCCTCTGAGCTTAGCCATCTCCTCCATCCTGGCACTTGTTCCACATCCGGAGGATTCAGACCCGTCCTCTGAAGAGTCTATAGCTTTGCGCCGAACGTATTCGCATACATTTGCGCAGATGGCAAATCTTAACATCGAGGCAGATTGTGAGCGGGATATCATGAGCAGATCACCCCTCACTACACGTGAACCCTTCCACGCTTATGTGTCGATTGATTTGGAAAAGATACTGGCGCTACTTGTTCTATCCATTTACGAATATACTCAGCGTGGTAACTTGACTAAAATGAGATACCGCGCCGGTCAAGCATTGACAATGGCCCTGGACATGGGCATCCATTCTTTGGGAAAGGACAACACCAAGTTCGCAGAGGCACAGCGAAGGGCATGGTGGATGACGGTAAGGGCCACAATATATATATTTGGGATAACGATGCTAATCTCGCGAAAAAAAAAAAACAGTACTACTGTGTTCTACAAGGCTCCATTGTCAGCGAGAGCGTGAGTACTCAAGCACGCAAGTGACAATTCCCTATACTTACATGTGAGATAGTCGCCTTCAATCGTCGTCAACGATTCGGACTTTGTCACTCCCTACCCGCAGTTCTCGGCTGATGCAGACGTAAGCTTATTCCGTTTGTCAAATCACTCTCCGACGGAGGAGCTTACATACTGTAGGGATGGAGTATTCTCATCCAGGCTCAACAAGCACTGGCGCTGGCCGACCAGTTCACCTTGGACTTGACGCGCTGTCTAAGTACAGGAACGAACATGCCTTACATATACCATCGAATGAAGGGCCTTGATGAGACTATCAATACCATGCTCGCTCAGTCTCAGCTGCTCCCAGTTATCTCCCCGTCCTTTGACGTCGATGATTGGTCGGAGTGTGCCACAGCTATGAGTATACGCGCCATCTCCAGGATCAAACTTTTTAGGTGAGACTGATACACCATGTATGAGCAATCTGTATCGACTGCTAACCGCTGCGAATCAGTGCTCAGATAAAGGTCCATCAGTCACAGGCCTTCCTAGACAGTTCGATATTTAGCCGAAGGCCATACGATCATTCAGTATGCTTCGGCCAGGGAGGCATGGGCACTACATCACTGTCAAGCGAGTCTTTATGGGATGTGGACTACTACCCAGGAGATATGACACAATCCCAGGCCTCCTCACCCGTCAGCAGCTCGTGGTCGTTCTCATCAACCTATCAAGATTACTCAACAGCGCCGATGCCGAACATACAGACTGAGCTGCCTTTTAGCGTCAAACACTCTGCCAAAGTGTGTCTTCACGCAGCCCTCGCTATGTCGCACATGGTGCAGATTCTTCCCAGCCAACATCCATTTTACGCGTCTGCAAATGATCCTTCGTTGCCCCATTTCCCGTTGGCTATACCATCTTTCGCATCTTGCCTGGCCCAGGGGAGCTACATAATGTCGACAATATGCTACAAGGCGCGAATGGCCCAAAGGGCATATCCCGAGCTAGATCCCGGGACCTGCAGCAGTGTGGTTGCATCAGATCAGCTTGTGGAGCAGCTCAAGAGGGGCCTCCATTGTATCATTGCAACTATGGCAAAACACGCCATTGCTTTTGAAGCCTTGCGGGGCATTCGAGGTCCGTCATTGTTATTCATCACTTAAATGCGCTTCCATACTGACAGATTACTTAGACGAGATCGAGTATGCCTACCAAAGAGCATTTCCCGAGGCATAAGACACGCCACTTTCACAAGCACGTCTTCCTTGTACATTATGATTTGGATTTAATAATGTGCATCTCTCCATGATGACTGACGCTAAACCTGATGATGTCCATGATTCCCTGTCACTGACCCTTCTTTTAAATTTTCCTCTCTGATCGACTCATTCTTTCCATACAAATCTTTCCTTTGTTTTGGGCGGTTGCCGGCTTTTCATGATACACGATTGATTTGTCTCTATAGGCGGTCCATTATGCCGACCTAGTTCGTATGCACTCTATGAAGATGGTCGCTTTAGTCTAGGGACGATACATGAATAAATTTTTTCGTCTCTCCCTGACAGAATCTTTATGCATTTCCTTCTATTGCAACCAAGTAGATTAGGAAAAGCCAGCGTAGGCTACGGTTCAGAGTCGATAATAGGACTAGTCCCCGGAACAGATGCAATTTGGCCTGTTAGTATGTTGATGCTGTTCTGCTTTTGTTTGGCCATTCGACTTACCTCTCGTACCTGACAGGGGTGATGCAGCACCTTTCAGACCTGCAAGGGTGTCAGTCATATATGGAGTTTCCACTAATGCACTCAAAACATACTCTGTAATCGTCAGCTAAGATTTACCACTATATCTGATGTCACTGGAGAGAACACTTCAGACATTAACCCATTGGTTCTTGTCGCTGACAATTTTCGACAGCACAGTGCGAAGTTATACTTATTATGCTTAAATATGATTCCGCTTACACACCATGCCGGATAAGACTTCCCAATCTGGTATATGATTCCCACGTCAACTGTGGCACATCATTGGGTACGAAGAGCTATCCCATCGAGCATACAGAATTTACTCCGCATTGATATTCCTGGTCAATAGAAGCAGCCAGGGTGGTGGTGGAATCTCGAATGTGGGGATGTCGACAATCCATCCCCTCACCGCGAAATTTCAATTATTTCCCCGCATGACGCTGCGCACTGGAATATATAGCCATTGGGGGTATGAAGATATCAGATTGAAGCCTTCGAAGCTTGATCTATCTTCCTTGACGGCTCCTTCTAGCCACCAGTATGAACAGCACCGCAGGAAAAGTAAGTAATGAAAGCTCGCCGGAGAGTACTAAATGCCTTTGCAATACGCTCAGCTCTTCATTATATGTGTTAACATAATACTGACACGCTATAGACCATCACATGCAAGGTAAGCCGGCGAGGTAGTAGGGACTTCTGTTACGAACATGCACAACCCTGACCACTGAGCAGGCTGCAGTTGCATGGGCAGCTGGCGAGCCTCTGTCGGTTGAGGATGTACAGGTTGCGCCACCAAAAGCCCACGAAGTGCGTATCAAGATACTCCATACCGGAGTATGCCACACAGGTGACACTACCCGGCGTCTACAATCAATCCAAGTGAAGTTGGCGGGTGGTAACCGTTGCAGATGCGTATACACTCTCGGGAAAAGATCCTGAGGGTGCCTTTCCCGTCATTCTAGGACATGAGGGAGCGGGCATCGTCGAGTCAGTGGGGCTGGGTGTTACCAACGTCAGTGTTGGTGACCACGTAATTGCGTTATAGTAAGAACCCATCGTTCCCATGCCTGCAGATATTCTAACAATCCACAGTACTCCAGAATGTCAAGAGTGCAAATTTTGCCGGTCTGGAAAAACCAATCTGTGTGGACGCATTCGCGCTACCCAGGGTCGAGGTGTGATGCCAGATGGCACCACGCGCTTCCGTGCTAGGGGGAAGAACCTCCTACATTTCATGGGAACGTCCACATTTTCGCAATATACAGTCGTGGCCGACATCTCGGTGGTTTCGGTAACTCCGAAATGTCCCACAGATCGATCCTGCTTACTAGGCTGTGGAATCACCACGGGATATGGCGCTGTTACTGCGACTGCGAAGATTGAACGCGGCTCTAAGATTGCCGTTTTTGGTGTCGGGTGTGTTGGCTTATCGGTCATTCAAGGTGCTGTTAAGAACCAAGCTAGCATGATTATTGCTATCGACTTGAATGACGAGAAGAAGGAATGGGCATACAAGTTCGGGGCTACGCATTTTGTCAACCCCGCCAAGTTGACCCGGTTCAACACACAGGACACTCTGATCGAGATGACTGATGGAGGATGTGACTATACATTTGACTGTACTGGCAACGTTGCTGTTATGCGGGCAGCCCTTGAGGCCTGCCATAAAGGCTGGGGTGAGAGTATAATCATCGGCGTTGCAGCGGCTGGTCAGGAAATTTCAACAAGACGTGAGATATTCTTCTTTTTCCTAGCTTATACGTGATGGTCTACTGACTACAGATTAGCATTCCAGTTAGTTACTGGTCGTTCATGGCGGGGCTGCGCCTTTGGAGGCATCAAGGGCCGCTCTCAACTGCCAAGTTTGGCAGATGACTATCTACGTGGTGATCTGAAGGTTGATGAGTTCATCACCCACCGAGAAACTCTTAGCAACATCAATACGGCATTTGGTCGTATGAGAGAAGGGGGTTGTATTCGGTGTGTCGTGGACACCCAGGGCTAAGGGGTTTGGGGATCATTGGGTAATATCGACCACTACTTAGGTATGATCTGAGCACTTTGTCATAGAATGAGATCATGGGTCTGTAGTGCACGATGGACAAAAAATCAAAACATTCACAATCCAGAAATACATAAATGGACGATGGGGTACCTAATTTCTCTTGTACGTACCGGTTTGGTTCGGCAACTTAAGACCAGACCTTGTACACCAGGCCCAGAAGCCGGATCACATTACCTAGTTGGTTCTGTGGGCCGAAGTGTCGCGTCCATATCCCCGCCAACAACTCCAATCACGTCCAGCTTCCAGGCTTCTCCTTGGGCATTATCTCGAACACTATGACCTGCCGGACATGGATCCAACTAATGACCCCTCATGAGGGGACTGTGGGGTATATCTCACTGTTTTGACTATATAGTAGATAGATCCTCTTGTTCAGCGTTTCGCGATACATGCTGCACGCCCTCTATTTACCGTCTTTTATCATCTCCCCTTGGTCACTTGGCAAAGCAATAACCTCCCTCGGTTTCCGCCATGAATCTCAGTCTCCATCCATTGATCGACAACGGCATCGCACCTGGTGACCCAAACTTTGCGGGCGGCAATCTGTACTGCAAATGCGCACAGAACAAGGTCACAGTCACTCTGAAGAGCAACGTGGCCCATAACCATGCATGCGGGTGCTCCAAGTGCTGGAAGCCGACAGGAGCTCTCTTCCCGGTGGTTGGCGTCGTCCCCAGGGAGAATCTTTCTGTGACGGCCAACGGGGACAAGCTCCATGTCGTGGATAAAAATGCTGTCATCCAACGAAACGCCTGCCGGCAATGCGGTGTTCATATGTTCGGCCGCATCGAGACCGAACACCCCTTCAAGGGCCTTGATTTTGTTCATGTGGAATTGTCCAACACGCGAGGCTGGCAGGAGCCCCAGTTTGCCGGCTTCGTTTCCTCGATCATCGAACAGGGGTTCGACCTAAGCAAGATGGAGATAGTTCGGTCGAAGTTCAAGGCTGTAGGCTTGGAAACATACGATTCGCTCTCGCCACCTTTGATGGACATGATTGCTGCATATACTGCAAGGAAAAACGGAAAGCTCTCTGCACGTCTATAGCTTTAACAGCGTTGACGACGATGCCAAACTAGGACATTCTGGTGGTTGCTTGCTAAATCGACGGTCAAGGTCCATCTCTGGCATCTACCAATGGATTGTCGGGAATCGCAGGTCGTGGGCAGAAAGCATAAAGGTACAGTTGCTAGTCCGTCTTCTATAACGGGGCATTCTCTAATGTTGGTGGAACTCGTACGCCGATAAGCAAAAAAAAAAAAAAAAAAAAAAAAATGGGAGCAGCGATGCAGCGTCATGCGAGGTGTAATCATCGTCAGACGGGATCCCGGGAACGATCAACCGCCCTTGTTTGAAAGTATATACACCCGTCGGGGGGGATTATGAGGAACATCTACATATCAGCCAATGTATTCGTAAACATACGTATTGCCCTGCCTGTCTGCACATGTACCCATGAGATTACTGTACATTCCATCCGAACCAGCGGATGTCGCTCACCCGGAGCCGATAAGCACCGAGAAATCAAAATTATGTAGGGTGGAGGACGCTCGCCCCCGCGGTCTGGCCCCTTGTCCTCGTTGTTGGAGATCGCGTCGGCCCGGCAATGCGCATGACCCAAGGCCATCCTGCAGCAGCCGCAAGGGCGATCAAGGTCGCTATATGGATTGTCGTTCGGCGGTAGGATAGAGAACAGGGTCGCTGGTCGGTCAATCGTTCCAGACTCGATCAGCTCGCGCTTCACGGGCATCGCGCTTCTTATTGCGATAGAGGAAGTAGCAGCAGACGCCAATCGCAAGGAGAACCAGCCTAAGTCATAGACAAGGTAGTGTTAGTTCCGATGCTTCATAGAATCACAACAAATGGCAGGCCAGGGAACATACACGCCAACAACGATGCCAGGCACTCCACTCTTGAGGAAGTTGCTCACGGGCTTCTCACAGCCAGACGAATCGGGGGAATTGGAATCGCAATCGCGAACCCACAGTAGAGAGGGTGCCATGGCTGGCGATGTCAGGAAATGAGGTCTCGCGGGGGATGAGGTACACGGGAGTCAAACCACCCCAAGCAGCAGAGATATACCTAGACTTCACGATGAACAAGTCTTCATTATTATTATGGGGAGACTGGGAGAAACAGGGGTTGGAAAGGGGGTGGGTTTGGGAAAAAAGGGATTCCGGTTGAGAAACAGAGTAACGCTAGTGCCACCCGGGACTGGACTGGACTGAGATGAACAGGAGAATGAGACAACACCTCGAATACACTGAGTGTTTTGATTAAAATTGTTTAGTTATTCCCCTAGCTGAAACAGTTTTTGCCGCCACCGCCAATTATAGGCGCCATGCGTAGGTTTAGACACACTGCAATCTTGGGCGAGCCAGTTACAGCCCGCGGAATGGGCCCCCAATCATCGGAACTAAGCCTGAAGAGGCCTAGAAGGGATATACTTAGTAACGCCGTTTGTCTCCTCTTTTTTGACGCTGGAACAACCGACGGGGTAACTACGGAGTATCCCTAGAATGAGGGCGTGACGGCCCTCAGAGCCAGTGGTAGGTATGTTGACGCGGTAGGAATAAAGGGGCATATGTAGTTACGGTTGAGCTATTCCAAAATAATCTAGTCAGGATTCTGCCACCGCCCTTGGTTGGTAAATGAGCTAGATGGACATGACTAGATATATGGCCCTCGATCAGACAAGACACTTCAATGGCCACATGGAGAGACATTCCTGATGAAAGATCAGAGGGGAGATTGTATCATATATATATATAAGGCAAGCACAGCGAATTATCCACGTCATACCAGTCTAGGGGCATACCCAGGTGAATAGTACGCCTCGTCGGCGGCATTTATATATCTTGTTTCGATATCCATCACAAACCACAAGCTGCATCCTACTGGCCTATCGAGCAATCCCAATTATTGGTAGGCTCATGATTCTTTCATCATGGCCTTTTTCACGTAATCCAACTGCTCGAACCAATGCAGACGAACACTCAGGTCAAATTACTCTCCTCTCCTACCCCGCACTCCTCCATGGCGACATTCGTCGATGACTGGACAAGACCAGCCCTAAGAATCATGGCGTGCTTGAAGAAAATTGACAACGGGGTTCTTCGACCTCGGCTACGTGTTCCTCTGGAGATTGTCTCTCAACCTATCGCCGTGACTCCTAAACTTGTCCCATAAACATGACCACGAGTGATTCAGGGAGAACCCGCAAGAGGCTTCCTACATCGTGTCGACGTTGTCATCGGCGTAAGCAGCGCTGTGTTGGTTATCCTACCTGTTCCAACTGTGAAATCGCGAAATTGCCATGTTCCCGATCAGAGACCGTGCCCTCGTGGCATCATGCCATGTCCAAGGACTCTCTCGTCCGCCGAATCGAGCATCTGGAGGCACAACTATCATCTGCACGACAAGAACCAAGACATGGCGCATGGGAAACAAGTCAAAGTCCACGGGAAACCCAGAGGACTGAGCCACAGGATAACGACCGGCACGAAATCCACGGCGTAGCTTCATCTGATTCTGTTCATCAACGATGGCCCTCCATACCTGGGCCTCTTATCAGGCCTCGCAATGGCTGAAAACATAAGTCGGGAATTGCACGATGTGTTTTGGGCAAATTCGATTCCTGTATACACAAGCTATCGGTCAGATACCGAGGAACGATATGACGACGATCGGTGGAAGCCTATAGCACCCCCCGATGAAGTTGAAGGATGCAAAATTCTCCATGCTTACTTTAAACACATACATATACGGCTGCCATTCATGAGGCGCAAGGAGATTCTGAGGCTGCATCGATCGAGACATGATCTGGTGGCCCCAGCTTCGAAGGACCGCGTGGGCTCTTTCAAACTATTCCTTATCTACGCAACTGGATCCAGGATTCTTCACATGACAGAAACCGACATAAATACTGCACCAGAGGTATTTGGCAGGATGGCTCTACGGTTTGAGTCTGCCTTGACTGGGTCTGGCTGGCGTGACAGGGCAGAGATGCTGATGTTGTTGATCGTCTACAATCTGCGGTTGTCATCTAGCTCGAAGATTTGGCACTGGCTGGGACAAGCCATGCGCATTTGTACCGACACCGGACTGCATTGCAAGTATCATTATCAGCAAATCGGGCCGAATGAGGCACAGCTGCGGCTACGTTTATTCTGGAGCATCTATCTGGTGGAAAGATACTTCTGTTGGTCGACCGGTCGACCGTTTAGCATTAGCGAGTCGGAAATTGAGGCGGAAACTCCCATCGACCTCGAAAGTGATATTGCAACGCTGGATGATGAAACGGAACTAATAGCCCTCGGAGAGGGCTCTGCCGATCACGCGGTCTGCGACATCTGTACGCCCTCCGTGGCTTCAGTCAATCGAGAGTTGCGGCGATTCGTTGCCTGCATACAGCTACAACGCATTACATCTCTGATGAAGCAACACATATATCGTGCCAATGAAGACGCGTCGGCCCTCATACCCGAGATAGCTCCATTCATGGCGTCGCTGAATCAATACAGGGAAAGGCTGCCGCTGTTATCTCAGGATGATCGCGAGTTCGTGCAAATGCATTGGAACAGCTGTATCAGGGTTCTATTGCAACCTTTTCTTAGGGTCTTGTCGCCGAGCGACCCGCTGCTCCAGACATGCCTATCCGCTTCGGGCGAAATGTGCCAGTCATTTCGGAGACTGCGACAATCAGACTTGGGATATTCGTTCCTTCTTGCCAACTCCATCTTCGTTGCCGGACTTACTATGTGGTCTGTACTCGTCGGAAATCCAGTTGGATTTCAAGGGATACTAACCGAGTGCCATCGAACAGTTTCTGCCTTCTTCGTTCGCCCGATTTATGGAGTGCTATTGCATCAAATGACCTTCGGGCCTGTTCTTCCGCGATGTCTACAATGGCCGAACACAACCCGGACCTGAAACAATACCGCGACAATCTTGATATAATCATTGACAAAACCACGGAATGCGTCCACAAAGCGGTAGTATCACGCCAAAATATGCCCTCCGCCAGGGAGTTTGACCTCCCAAATTCTTCCGAAACTTCGATGGGACCACATTGCCCTAGTTGTGCAGACCAATGGGCAGCTCGATTGGATGCGACTACGCCATTTGTTGAGTCATATAATTTAGGCCTGCCCAGTCCACAAGGACCGCAGGATGGGAGTGAAGGACCGAGTCGTTTGTTTGAAGGGGAGATGTTCGATATGTTTGCAGAAGACATCGACTTTAATCTGCAGCTTGGTAATCTACCCCCATGGTGATCTTCAGTTAAGGCACTCAGTGGCTCAATCGTTACTAAACTCTGGAACACTATAGATGGGCCGCTGGGAGCTTGTCCGTGATACCCAAGTCCTCACGTCTTGATTTGCTTTGAGGGTCAAAGTAAGGGATTTCACCAACACCCACTGCCCGGTTCCCACTACGCGGGCCAAATCCTTCATGATCACCGGTGGCCGTGTGAAAAACGCTCCGGTTATCCCATATGGCTTCATGGATCTATTAGTATCTGTGAAATTGAAGGAGATGTATGAAGAGACGCCACACCTATATCATTAGGTTGATTCCACCTGAACCGGACCTGTAAATCATGGCCATATGTGAAGAGGTCGTGGAAATGCTGAAGCATCTTTGCACTTTCTTTCCGGTTAAGCTCGTTGATATGACTAGCGAATGAGCCTGGGAGCGACGTCTTAGTAAACCTTCATGGGAGGCTATCTGGTACCGTACCAACTGGAAATATCGATTTCCACTCGCTAATCGGGTTCGTCCGGACGACCTTGGTCTCTGTCAGTCACAGTCTACTCTCCAGGCTGGGTGACACGACACATATGGTACGAAACGGCAACGAACCGGATGTATGGCCTCCAGTTCGGATCCGACATTGACAGGAGCGCCTCTCTCGCCCGTGTACATCTCAAACCTGCCAGACTGTGCGATACGCTTGAAGCCCTCACCAACAACGGTTGCCGTAAGCCCCTCGACAAACCTTTGATATGGTCTACTCAGTCGATCATAAATTTCGTATCCACTTGCCCAAAGCGTATCCCCGCCCGTTTTAGGAAGCTGTGTAAGCCTCAAGGACGAGAAGTCCGCCGGTGCCCTCTCAAAAGCAATGTCACTATGCCACACCGCGGCCATTCGAGTGTATTCCGATCCCTTGTAGAGTTTTTTGCGGCCTTCGGAATCAATTGTACTGATCTGAGGATCAGAGTCACCGAATTCCCGTTTGTCATTTGTAACTGGATGGATATGCAGACTGTGACTCTTGGGCCGGGTGGTGAGGGAACCCATGAGGCTGATGAGTGTTTTCTGCGCCTCGTTTGTCAGGTTATCCTGTGCCCTGAAAAAGACAACACCCCTTTCTGCGACTATTTTCGAATTAGCTTATGACCTATCACGGAGTTATAAGGGGATTTACCCATCACGGCTAAATCACGGATGCGTTGTTTAGCATCGGGGTGCTGGAGAATATCGTCCACGATGTTGCACGACCCTTTAGGGAATTCATTCCCTATAACAGGGGTCACTATGACAGGATTGAAAGTGTCGAGAGATCCGGAAGAACAAATTCTCGTGGCCATGTTGCAGACTCGGCTGTACGGCACTTTCTGTTTCTCAATCAATTAACAATCCAACTTGATGATGGAAAACCCTGCCTGGCGATCTAGTCGGCCACCTGCTCTTGGCTTTATACCTGTCGGGAGCACTATGATTCTTCCTACATCAGAGCCATTGCATCGGATATCGGCGTTAGGGGATTTGGCCAACCCCGGCTATTCATCAGCCGACGACAAATCGACGTACGCGGCAATTGCCATGCTCAGATAGCTCTTTGCATGGTTGAGCGAACTTGAGAGAACTGCCGATCTTCCTCCAGTTAAGCCATGATCTAAGAAATGGTTAACGCCGAAATCCGCTTCGATGCGGTCATATGTTCCCCCACAACCTCACCAACCCTCAATATACATGTGACCAAACATGAAATATGTAACTTTCTTTATTACTGCTCATTATCCTGGAGATCAAGTGTCCCCAAGCAGACCCCACGGCCTACCTGATATTGTCCAACTTCAGCCATGACGCCTGCATGTGATGAGAGGTTGTCCTTAAGCCAAGGCTCAACAAAAGACTACCATGTAAAACATGTTGAGCAGGCTGATGAGTTCACCGCTGAGGAACAACGCAGGATTGTTCGTCGCATTGATAGACGACTTATTGTGATGCTTGGATTCCTCCATACAGTCGCTCTAATCGACCGTGGAAACTTGGGAACAGCTGCTGTTGCAGGAATGAAGGAGGAGCTACACTTGGTCGGAACACAATACGTGAGCGAACAAATCATATAATTTGCATTGCCTCACTGACCTTCTATACTTGACAGAGCACTATCGCCGTCGCCTTCTTTCCACCATTCATAGTGCTGCAGCCCCTGGGACCGGTGTTGATTCGAACTGTCGGTCCCATACCATACCTCACTGGCGTTTGCTTCATATGGGGAGTCGTCATGGTGCGCACATCTCCCCATGGTCGGGACATGAGACCACCCGGGACTAACACAGTGGCAGTTATCCGCAGGGTTCGTGAGGAACTGGACACAGATGGTAGGAATTAGAATCATCATCGGGGCTCTGGAAGCCGGGTTTTTCCCGGCATCAGTATACCTCATCGGGACCTGGTATACCCGGTACGAGATCCAGAAGAGATACGCTGTATTTTACCTTCTTGGGTGCGTCGCTGCAGCTTTCACTGGCATCCTGAGCTATGGAATTTCCCACATGGTAAGTCGAATATCATATTATCGACCCTGTGTTTCATACACTGTCTTACCACAATAGGGTGGGCTTGGAGGTCTTGGACCTTGGAGGTGGATTTTTGTTATTCAAGGCTTGATCACCTGCGTCATAGCTACTATTGGTGGTTTTGTCCTTGTCGACTTTCTGGACAAGATGAAGAATAGCAAACGCAAATTCCTTGAACCAAGGGAATATGATCTGATCCTGCAGCGAATCGAAAGGGATCGCTCAGACACAGTTGTCGAGCCCTTCAATTGGCGGCAATATCTCGCAGCAGGTCTCGACCTAAACATATGGGCCTTCGGATTCATTTACTTTTCCACAACTACGACCGCATATGCAATCTCATATTTCCTACCCTTGATCTATCGCGAAGGCATGGGGTTCTCCATGGGCGTTTCTCTCTGTTTATTTGCACCGCCGTACGCTGCGGCGGGAATAATCATGTTCGTCACGTCCTATATCGGAGATCGATGCCGCGTGCGAGGCCCGATCTTGATCTTCAACGCAGTCCTGACCTTGATTGGGTTACCACTGATGGTAAGTCACATTGCCCATCCCTTCTCTTCTTGCGTGGGCGATATACAGGATAAACAACTAACAAACACAGGGCTTTGCTAAAGATAATGGACCACGGTTAGTGGGCTGTTTTCTCACTACTATGGGCGCAAACTCCAACGTCCCTGCCGCAATGGCATACCAGGTTAGATGCTGCTGGCCTACTTCTTCGAAAATCTGCTAATTCAGGCCCAGGCAAACAATGTCCGGGGACAATGGAAACGGGCTATTTGCAGTGCGATATTCGTTGGCCTAGGAGCCTCCGGCGGAATGACAGGTTCACTGGTCTTTCGAGAGCAGGATGCCCCAACGTACCAACCGGGGATCTGTACTTGCGTTGGGTTGACTGGCTTGATAATAGTACTGGTTGGGCTCCTTTCTATACGCCTGCGCTCGCGGAATCGTCGGGCAAACCGTGGGGAGATAGTGATTGGCAACCTGGAGGGCTTCAGGTATGCATTGTAATCTGGAAATTCCTCAGTTGCTGCTTTTTTCTCAACATATTTCCCGGCCAGGGGTCATGCATCGGTCACGTTCTGTTATCATTTCAAGTATGGTCTGCCCAATTTGCGCGGCGCAAAGCAAATTCCTGTCCAGGACAGTGCGATCAAAGATTAGCTATCAGTCGAAACAACCTGCGCGCCTCCGAAGCCAAAGGCCTGAAACACCTTGAGTCAATTCCAAGTGAGGCTCCAGTGTTTAGGGGGAACTGATTTTCCTTTATGCGCAGTCTCGCGCTTTAGCATCACTAGAATTTGCTTTGTAGAACCACCTGCATATGGAGAATCTGGTTAGTATAGAGAGCCTGGAGCTTCAGCAGGTAAGTTTGCTACTTTTCGATATAAACTGAGTACAACAAGTCCATATATTGACATCCTTTGTGGGATTATTTGCGATGAAACTGTTCTATAAAGCATACGGTTGGCTGGTCAGTACACTCTGCGAGCCATTCGCTATTAAAAATGGCTTGATTTGCACCAGAAGTGGAAGAGGCAAGTTTACCGTAGATTTCACCGCACAACGGAGGATACTCTAAACGAATTATTGCGTGCTCATGGGCCACGGAAAGGGGCGGCACAGGTGTGTTTTGGAAAAGGCGTGGGTTGGAATGTGCAAGACATTTCCCACGCCATAAACTCTGAAAATCGGAGCTACCTAAGTATGTGATCGTAACTTTACTTTGAGGGCCGGCGTGAATCACAAGCAAGGGACTTGCTCATCACCTATAAACTGAGAAACATCCCATCTAGGGATGATTCTGGGAATTCATTATTCCGCATCGTTACTGTTGACTTTGCGCCCTCGGCCTAGGTCAATTGCACTGATCCTGTGCCATATATCGTGTAGATATGATAGTAGGAAGGGATAATATAAGCCGGGTCTTGAAGTGTACATTGATTTAAAGGCCCACTGGGGGTCCAAGAACAAAACCAGCGATATACAGCCTATCGATGTTTCTATCCCGACCTACAGTGGACCGAAGATAGTACCGTCGGCCCGGCATATAGAGAAGTGACCCATGACCAGCAATGGGTGGTTCTATATGGTATGTTTCGCCAGACTCGGTGACTACGGAGTATAGCAATAATATGATTCAAGAGGTAGTGGTGGGGGTTTCATTGTACTCACACCCACAAAACGAATAACCCAGAGCATCGGGGCCAAAGCCCCGAGCGTTCTTCCTTGTGGGTATATATAATCACCTTGTTGACGAAAGAAGGCATGGTCTAAGCTCAATACAAGAAGCCTGGCAGACCATACACAGTAAGATGGTGCCAGCATAAGTATACTGGACAGAGGCGAGGGATAGGGTCAGGAAATATATATCTCCCCACAACCATCAACTGTTCGGGGTGCACCATGACAAGACAAAGGCATACCTGAGACGCATAAATACACAAGGCGATCCGCATAGCTAACGCTCCACGCCGTACAACAATAATATGATTGAGAGTGCAGATATGGTTTCGGTCCACAACCCAGAGTGATTAGGTACCAGGGGGGTTACAAGACACCTTGGCAGGAGTCATCCTACCCAGCGCGGTGAATGTTGTGGGGAACATCATTTGCATCACTACGTCGCAACAAAATACATAAAGGCATGATTCCAGACGCAAGAACAAAGATCCGAACAAGATGAAATTCCGTCTGTCGGTGTAAGATCTGAGGTTAACAACTTCAAGTGCAACTGCTTCGACTTATTATTGTACCGTTCATTGACGCGGTGCAGAACCCGACAGACAGGCAGTTACGAAGGCTCAGGCACAGCTTCAATGCTCAGCGGCATGTGTTCTCAGGCCGGATGTCTGCCGAGGACCTCCAACCCCGCTCTGGGTTTCCGAGAGTGGTGGGACAGAACGAGATCCGTTTGCCAAGGGTGAGACGTCGAGAGTCTAGGCCAAGGCCGGATAGATTAACGTATATTGCACCTTACCCAGAGCCGTAAGGCACACCACGCTAAAATCTGATAGCCTGTGTGGGTTGGCCGGTACACCCCGACTTCCCCCGCTTCCGATATCAGGAAACTCGGCATCGCCAGCTTCAATGTCTCACTTTTTGTGACGTGGGCGGCTGGCTCACGAGGCGTATCCTGTCCAATCCAGATTCCAGCATTCAGCCATGGAATGCAAGAGACAAGGAATGCACCCTTGTCGCAACGCTTGCCTCTTCGAGAGGAACCCCTCATCCTTCTACCAGGTACTCAATCAGGTCATCGATGGTGTTGGTTCGATGCTCGTATGTTTACTTCAGCGGAATTGGGTTCCCCATCCACCTGATTGCGGGGGAAAATCTCTTCGCCTGCTGCCGAGCCACTTCTAATACGGAGTACTAGCTCCATCCGCCCCACGCAGTCGCGAAGTAGGTTCGCTCAAGCGACGTGGAAGAGAGACCCCCACACATTCAGCGAGCAGCACAAAGTAACCATTCTCGACGCTGAATGATGATGTTTTTACCAGGAAGCAGTTTACAACAGCGAGAATGGGTACGCCAAGATGGCGGCCTGTATCTTTACATTGCCTCGATGAATCGATGACTGATGCTCTTCGATGATGGGCAACAACTGGGTGTTGTTGACGGACAAGGCGCAAGAAGTGGGAATCTCATCACATGGTAGAAATCTACTCAGGACTCCCTCGGTATCAACAGAGCCTACCTACATCCAACCTGGGCTTAAGCTTAGCCCACAACAAGGTAAGGGTTGGATGGCCACACGGCTGGACGGACACCGACGATCGTCGCCCCTCAACCGCGTTGAAGTAGATAAAGGGCTCCCCCGGATCGACTGGAGCACTGATCGACTGATACAAGCTTCATTTCCCCCTTCTTTTCGTCTTCCACCCTCCCGTGGACTCCGAGGCCACGTTGAGAAGCCTCCTCATTTCAACGCAAGGATATCCTGTGATAGGAAGCTTCACCAAGATGCGTCTTTTGCCGGTTCTCACAACGTCCGTGCTGGTCGTAGGGGCCATTGCTGGCCCTACCCCGGCTCCGGCATCGTCGACTATACTCGCAAGCTCGCAAGGCCCGGATGAAGAATCCATTGCCGCCCTGGCCCAGAGCATCGCAGAGCCTACCACCACCGCCGCCCCTGCAGCCGCCGCAGGGTCATCGGCAGCCGAGGCAGCCGACGCGCCCCTTGCATCGAGCATTGTCCCGGCTGCTCCGCAAGAGTCCACCAACGACCACATCCCTGCGCAGGGCTCCCAACCGGCTACGACTGGCCCCAACCCTGAGACATCTGCACCTGCACCCGGATCTGCCTCCACAGTCGCAGTGGATGGCACCCAGGCTCCCACAACCAAACAGACGGAGGCATCCTCGCCTGCTGCGACACCCTCCAGCACTGGAACGGCCAGTAGGGAAGCCTCGGGTCTATCGGCAGGCCTCGAAGGTCTTCTCTCATCCCTCACAGGGTCCAGCAGCAGTAGCAGCAGCACCGCGAGCCTTGGAGGCATTTTTGGTGATCTTGAGGAGCTACTTCAGGGAATAAAGAACCTACTGGATCCCGGATTCCTCAATGAGGTTACGAGTACCTTCAAGTATCTGTCCACCGGCCTCGCTCCACCGGTGGACACCGACCTGAGAACGGTCGTGACCAATGCGAACACCCTGCTGAGCTCCTCATTCATCAACAAGGTGGACAACCTGATCGATAATGCCAACGAGCTTTTGACTAAAGAGAACACCAATGAAATCATGGGCCTTATTAAGAATGCCAACAAGCTCCTGTCGCCGTCATTCGTCACAAAAGTGGACAGCCTTATCGACAATGCCAATGGTCTTCTTACTTCTTCCTTCGTTTCAAAGGCGGAAAACCTCATCGACAATGCCAGCGAGCTATTGACTGCAGACGATACGAAAGCCATCAAGAGCCTGGTTACTAATGCCAACGATCTCCTGACACCAAGCTTCGTCTCCACCACTGGCGAGCTGATCAATCAAGCCGGCCCTCTTATTTCAAAGGCTGGTCAGCTCCTGGGAGGTGATAACGTGAATGCAATTGAAACCCTCATATCAAACGCCAACAGCCTCCTGACATCCAGCTTTGTGAACCAAACCTCCAGTTTGATCGAGGAAGCCAGCGCCCTCTTGTCCCCATCCGTCGTCGATACACTGACTGGCCTGCTGGGCAGTGTGGTTTCTCTGCTTCCTGAGCTCAAGTCCTTCCTCAAGCCGGCTATCTTTACAGCCCTAGAGAACCTCCTCACCAATGCCAACAAACTGCTTACAACACAGTTTGTGCAACAAACATCAAGTCTTATTAGTGAAGCGGACGGCCTATTGACGCCTGCGCTTGTTAATGGTCTGAAGGAGCTTCTTAACGATGTGGTGACGATAATGCCCGAGCTGAAGGGCCTCCTCACAAAGTCTACCATTTCCTCCATCACATCACTTCTGGGCAATGCCAATAACCTCCTCACCCCGCAATTTGTCAAAGAAACGTCGGCACTGATTAGCGAGGCCGGTGAACTATTGACCCCTGCTATTGTTGACGGATTGAAGTCGCTCCTGGTTAACATCTCGCCTCTCATTCCGGAGCTCAAGAAGTTGCTTACGCCGTCCACGCTTTCCTCCATCACATCGCTCCTGGGCAACGCCAATAACCTCCTTACCCCTCAATTTGTCAATGAGACGTCAGCACTCATAAGCGAGGCCGGTGATCTATTGACTCCCGCTATTGTTGATGGGCTGAAGTCGCTTCTGGTGGACATCTCTCCTCTGATCCCAGAACTCAAGAAGCTGCTTACGCCGTCCACGCTTGCGGCCATTAACTCGCTCTTGACGAATGCCAACAACCTATTGACCGCCAAGTTTGTCAAAGAGACTTCAAACCTCATCAGCGAGGCTGATGATCTCTTATCCCCCGGACTGGTGAGCGGGCTGAAGGAAATCCTCAACGATGTCGTCCCCTTGCTCCCGCTCCTCACAGACACATTGCTTACGCCGTCCATGCTCCATTCGTTGGGATACCTGGTCACGAACGCAACCGATCTTCTCACCCCAACGTTTGTCTCGGAGACTTCAAGCCTCGTCAGTGACGCAGATTCTCTCCTTACCCCACGGATTGTGGGAGGATTGAAGGACTTGCTGACCGACGTCGTCCCACTTGTCCCTGCCATCAATGAGACATTACTGCATAACTCCACCATCCATTCGCTGGGATACGTCTTGACCAACGCAACCACATTGCTCAACCCAGCATTCGTCAATGAAACATCCAACGTTGTCAGCCATGCTGATGACCTGCTCACGCCGTCGACCGTCAGCTCCCTGGGCGAACTGCTAGCCGGCGTGGAAGCTATCATGCCGAATCTTGCAACATTGCTGACACCAGACACCTTCAAGGAGCTGTCCTCGCTGCTTGATAATGCTGACAATCTCCTCACGCCCAAGTTTGTAAACGAAACTTCGACCCTCATTAGCGACGTCAGTGCATTCCTGCCGTTGATTGATGCTATATTGAAATCGCTGTAATGGCGACTATGATTGTCCTCGAACAAGTAATTATATGACGATTAATCTGACATGGAGGTGGAATCTCTTTGCTAGCCCCTTACTGCTCAGACATGTTTAATAATGAATCATTGAATTTGCACATAAGCGGATGATCTGCTGGCCTGGATGAGCCTTTCTAATTACCATTTATAAGACTCTTGGATTGTAGGTCACAGTTCGTTGTATCAAAAGGTTCTTGACGGCCTGTGCCAGAAATACACAGCAGGACAATATTTGTATTCTGGTGCCCCAACATATTAGTTCACCCTTCGGTACATTGTACAACCTCTTATTTGTGGATCAAGTCAGTTGGTACATAGCTTCCCACCGCCTTCCACGGGCGACACACCCGTGACGAACAGTGCCAACGCTGTATGCACACATGACTAGAGATTTTTAGTACAAAGAGAGCTATGAAGTACCTAACGGCTTGCCACCCTTAAACCTCAAAAGAGTTGCAGGATTGCATTTGGGAAACTGGAAGGATGTCCCATGCAGGAGGCCAATTTCATTGTAGGTTCCATTCATATAAAAAGAGTAGTGGTAGTGGATAATTGGTACTCCGTATAGATGGATTGCCTGCTCCAAATGCTGTTTTGGGAGTATGCGACGCTAATCCGAATAAGGTGACTATTGACTGACCAGTCCTCTCTCAAAATGTCCACCATATTTGCAGAGGATATTCTCATTTGTATACGACCATGCCTACCGTAATTCTCGACCGCAAACTTTACCTGGGACGATGATCAAGGTATTGCCACCACGGAACGTACCGTAAAAATTTCCAACCTCGGTGCTCTACATGAAAACCACACCACACATCGTTGACATCATAGCCGTGGCGTTCCCAGAATATAACTAAGATATTGGTGTTCAGCGCTCTACATGGACGCCATGATTTTCGATTGATTTACAGGAAGGCCATGTTGCCTAAATTGCAGAAACGCGACAGTCTTCAAGACGTTAGTCTTGCAACTCAGATTGTGTGTATTTGTATCATCACCCTTTTTGTTGCTCTGCGATATATTGCCAAGTATAAGCTGAAGTTAAGATTTGGTATTGAAGATGGTACGTGCAATATGCATGGTTAGCTGGTAGATTCTTCTAACAGTCAAGCCTCCAGTACTCTGCTTTATTGCATGGGTAGGTATAAAGCAACTTCTTATGCACCATTAAGTATTGATTGCAAAGATAGCTCTTCTATATGGGCCACTGTGCCTGTTCGTTAACATGTGAGTCATCAATGTGCATGGCACGATACTATCCACTAAACCTTTCTCAAAAATCATAGTCACATACCTCTATGGTACTGTTGTAACAACTGGCACGATGACGCCAGATCAAATGGAGTCAAAATTCAAAGTATGACTACCAGCTGTCCTTACTTCGCCGTCTAACTGCGTAGTAGGTGTTTTATATCTGTGCATTTTTCTATGTTCCTATGATCTTGTTCGTCAAGCTCACCCTACTATCCCTCATTATCCGGATTTTCCAGCCACATCCAGAAAAGGTGGCATTTGTCTATGCCTTTACCGCACTCATCATATGCTACTATATTACTATTATCTTTGTCAAGATCTTCATATGCTCACCTATACATGCATATTGGCAAGATTGGCGAAACGCAACCAGTTCAAAGCGATGTCTGAACCGACCCGCGATAATTATTGCGGACTCCAGCATAAGCGTTGCCACGGACCTCGCAATTCTTATATTCCCTCTTGCATTATCCTGGTCATTACACATGCCTTTTTCAAAGAAAGCGGGTGTGGTTATTATCCTCGGGGCAGGAAGTATCGCGATCGGATTTAGTTTATATCGACTGATACTGGTCAGCCTGGGGTCAGACACACCGGGT
This sequence comes from Aspergillus pseudoterreus, assembly GCA_002927005.1. Classification (NCBI taxonomy): domain Eukaryota; kingdom Fungi; phylum Ascomycota; class Eurotiomycetes; order Eurotiales; family Aspergillaceae; genus Aspergillus; species Aspergillus pseudoterreus. The sequence goes on along the minus strand of PIJX01000015.1, from coordinate 40,355 downwards.
CAGATTGCGGTAATACTGAAAATACTCCTCACAGAGTTAGTTGACCCCTGCCCAACTTCATATAACAAAGCTAAGCCTCTGAGCAAGCAGCAATGCCGAAGGGGGTATAGGACTGATATGTGCCTGTCTGCCGCCGTTCAACAAGTTCGTCCGTGATTTTGTTCGAAAATGGCAGGAAGCTCGGAATACTCCTGTGGTCAAGACGGATGAAGCATATGATGAGGCGCGAATCCTGAAGTGGTCGAACCGTGCCTCGAGTACGCCGGAGACCAATACGAGGGGTCCTCTGGTGACATGGCCAAGAGACTCACTAGGTTCAATGAGATAAAGTTTCTCTCGCATTATTTATATACAGTACTCCGTAGATCATAAATAGTAATCGAGTCATATATAGAACAAAGACCGAAGAATGCGCGCCTAAATGCATATCCACTCCGACAATGGCTCTGTTTGCTATAATGGTCATGTTTTTGATGGAAGTGGATACTCCAGGCTAATAGCTCGCAGTAGCACAATCCATGTCATCAGGAAAATAGACTGAATCATTGAACTTAATAAAAAAGTTCTTCTGTTGAGAGATATTGCTCTTCGGGCATCCTCAAAAATTATCCCCGTGTATCTTTTCAGTTCAGATATGCGAAGGTTACTCCATAGAGTACGGATATTTAGCCCTATCTACCATACTTGAACTACATAGGTTGATGTTGAAGCCTCATGTCGACCTGGTAAGTCTGGCTGGCCTTCATTCCCTGGAGGTCAGTCCAGTGCCTCTCACATGCCATGCGGTAGAACTTCAGGGAGCGCAATAATGTTCTGGGGTTGTTGTCTGTATATTGCAAACAAAGTTTTGTATACATCTGCTAATGAATGTCAACGCTGTTGGTTGGTTATACATAGTTACCTAATTGATAGTATATCTGTCACTTAACCAGGGAGAGTAACCTTAAATAACTGCCCTTTGCCAAGAAAGAATGGACATGGTTTGAAATGGTTTATTACCAGAATACAATATGCATTGAAAGAGCTATTGTAGAATTTGTTTAAGAGGCCATTGTGATACGTAATCTGCTTCTTTGCAAGAAAAATTTTGAGAAAGAAGATCTTGGACGCTCCCCCACGTGGTCTAGCAGAGATAATGCCAATGGATCTCCTAGTCTCTGCTTACTCCGGTTCTCCTCCCCCCTCCTCTTTCCAATACGCCCCCTGAGCGCCTAACAAATGAAATGCAAAGATTGCTGTATAGGAACCTTTTCAGGCACGTGGCTATATTTGTGTGGCCGGTTGAATGCCCTATCTCGTCATATAGTCACTTGCTAGTCATGGTATCCATTTCCCAAATACAGGAACTCCCATCGTTACCGGCGGGCATAAGGAATGGTATGCCGCATTTTAGGAACACATAATTTAATGATTATGCATGTCACTCCCAAATGAGTTTGGTATATACAGGTCATGATAAGTTGCACCCACCAATCTTTGCATCCCAAAATAAGAACTTACCCCTGCGATAAGTCAGAACACTGATCCAGGGCAAATATAAATAACTGGGCAGAGAGTTTGGAGCCCACTTACTTCTCCGAAGTTTTGAGTACCACTAATTATCAAGACTACATTCCTATCTCACAGTTACGCAGCCATGACCGTCACCATCAAATCACACCAACCCGTTGTGGAACGGTTAAATGGTCGAACCTTGACTATACCTGACCTTGTTGCCTTAGTCTACCCTGACTGGAAGGTGAAGAATCATGAGAATGAGGCGGAGATCTATGAGGAGATGGAGAATGACTTCCTCGAGCGGTAATGCTACCTCCCTGGCAACATCCCTCTTTCGATGGCGCACACCATGGCATTATACTAACACAGAGTGATAAAAGATGGTGTCCGGACTCGAATAAGCGAGCCAAGCTGAAGAAAGGCAACTTCGCTCAACAGGCCGGTTTCTTTTGGAGTGGATGTCCATTGGAACGGCTGAGGCCCCTGGCACAGTTTATGTACTGGGTTAGCTGGGAATCCAAATAATGAAACCAAGTATAGACTAACAAACTCTCCATAGTTCTTTATATGGGACGATGGTATCTACAAAACCCCCCAACCACCCCCCCAATATCACTCACCTTATGAAGTACTAATATAGATGGGATATTATCAGAAATAGATTGTGGGGAGCTCACACATAACCGCCAAGGCACTCAGGAATATGTCAAAAGCACAATTGATTTTTTGAAATGGAGTCTGGAACCTGAAAACTATATTCCAGAGCGAGCACCGTGTCCTGTGGCTGATACAGGCCATAATTCAGGTTGCTTTGAAGACAGTGGCAAGGCTCTCCAGACAGGACAGTCAAATGGTTGGTCCCTGCCTATCGGGTACCATTGAGAAGCCTCGTCGTGCTGATTATCTACAGACGCACTACGACGCTATGCCGACGCGATGTACGATTACATACAGTCTGTCGGCGAGGTGCAAGGCAAGCGCGATGTCAGCCTCCCCAGGTGGGAAGCATTGAAAACAGAATCTATTCGGTTGGGGGTTATCCGTGTCTGATGGCAATGGAGTAAGTGAAGTGCCTGCCCTCCTATCCTAGGTGTTAATGAGTGGTTCGCAAAGGTTCGCCTGGGGCCTTAGCATCCCCAGTTGGGTCTATGAACACGAAACCACGAGAACCATGTTCAGGGAGACTACATTCTCTTGTATAATGTACGAGGCCCTAAAAAAGTACTGAAATTGGTATATGGTATACGGCTAATTTCGACGGCAGTGTCAATGATATCGTTTCACTTAAGAAGGAAGTTGTGAGTATATAAATAGAAGTTAGGACAGGGCTAATATAGACTGCCAAAAACTATGCTCGCAGACCAATGGACAGATTGACAGCACGATTCCCTTGAAGATGCACTATAATCAGGACCTCTCGGCCCAGGTGGCATTGAATGATGCAGTTTATTATTTACACCAATCTCGGATGCGTTTTGATTTGGCTGAAAGCCCGCTTGTGAAAAGTGGCCGGTATACCCAGCTTAGTGAGACCACCTAAGCAGATATTTCAGCTCTCATCCAGGGATGTAAGAATATGATGCTGGGAAATTTGAAATGGTCGTGAGCCATATATCCAGCTCCACCGTTCAATAATGTTAGTTCTAATCTGCCCGGGTATCAGTCTCAACAGCCACCGATATCTATCAGATGAGAAGCTGGAAACGGGCTGGGAGGTATCTTTTACTATATAGTGCCGTGCTAGACATTTTGGATTAAGTGTCGACCTGGCACAAAGCCATTTATGTCAGACATTGTTGGAAATTCGCTATGGACAGTGTAAGGAGGGGAGAAATAGTCACTGGGGTAGTACGTCTTCAAAAGTAAATTGGTTAAAATCATACTGATTTTTCTTCAAGGCATTATAGACACCCTGATATATTTCATAAATTTATGTAAGAGAAATGTATTGGTATACTTTTTATCCAGACTGGTTGTTTTAAGCCTGCGCCACCCTTGTTCACTTCTTAAGCAACAAAAAGTATATGACTTCAGCCGAGGACTAACTTCTTGATAATCCAACAGCATTCTTAGTATTCCTTCTCTTAGCTCTTGCCCCCATCGTCATTTCCTTAGATCGGTTGTCTATCCATTCACTACAGCTGCTCAGATTTATACATCCGTTTTTATATCCCTTTTGGTAGCAGTAATTCTGCAAACGGATGCACCAGTCAACCTTTGGCCTATCCCGCCGACTCCAGGCCCCGAGATCAGGACCCAGGTACAGCACAGTTATTTCCCCTATATTAAATTGGACCATAACGAGTGTCTGTCTGATTTCCTGTAATTTATTTGATTATTGCTAATCACCTCCTCTCATCGCCTAGAGCTAGACTTTGCAATATAAAACAGGTATACTTTCAACCTACATAACAGCAAGTTTTCGTACTGAAGAGCCTATATGCAGTAAGACGACTATTATGGACTATTCCTGCTAGTATTGCGTACAGGGAAATCATCATACAGTTCACTTCTTTCTCCGCTGGGACTTGTTGACATAATGCCGTTAAAGAAGAGTACTATCGTATTCCTCCAGTCCTCTTGCAAGTTCAAGATCCGCGCTTACCCTGGCAACTTTATCCTCGACTACTCTGATGGCATCAGCTCCGATGGGAACTCGGAACAATTTCTGTCCGTTCAGCTTTCCCCCATCCATGATGATTTTGAAAAGATGCTCGACGCCTTTGACTGGATCACCAGGTTGCTTTTGTGATGCCTGCTTGATGCCGTCGAAGGTCGATTCTGCGAAGCTACCTTCGTATCCGGGAACAACGTCTTTTGATGGCTGGCTGAACACATTATGGTCCAAGAAGTTTGTGCGGAACGCCCCAAATTCTGGAACCAAGACCGAAATCCCAAATTCGTCCACCTCTTTTGAAAGGGACTCCGACCAGGCTTCGAGTCCGAATTTGCTAATTGCGTAGACACCATTGGCGGCATCACCGCGAATACCAACGAAGCTGCTGACATTCACAATCATTCCGCTCCTCCTGGCTCGCATACTTGGTAGAGCCGCCTGCGCAATGTATAAAGGTCCAAGAGTATTTGTCTTCACCTGCTTCAAAACGTCGACTTCCCTATAGAATCAGCGGTATTAGCAGCGGAGAAAATGTTGGACCGGGATCATTTTTCAGGATACATACGTAAAACGCTCAAGTGGGCCCAGGGCTGCATATCCAGCATTATTCACAAGGATATCGATATGGCCATAGATAGATATGGCCTGTTTTATCTTTGTAGTGATATAATCCTGCGTGTCGGCTACATCCAACTCGATAACAGCCATACCTCGCTCTTGTAATGGCCCAATAACTGATGATGACTTTCGCCTGTCACGACAGGTGCCGATGACAAGGTGACCCTCGCTCAAGGCACGACGGGCTAGGATTTCCCCAAGACCTCCAGAGGCACCTGTGATAAGCCAAACAGGGACAGACATATTGAGATACAATGCTGGGCAAAGAGAATGAAGAACCACAGAATCAGTGACTTACAAAAGGCTAGACAGGAGGCTTATAAGTAACCTATACCAAGGGCCTTTGATAGAAGTTTGCTTTACATTACGATTTATCATGTTATGTAGTAAAGCCGATATCCCCGCTATATCCATGTCAGCAGCGGCATAAACCTTGACTGCTTACCCCGACGGGGAGGGACTGGGGACATACGGTTTTCGGGTGGTCTTTCCCGACGTAGTCTATACTACATACAGATAGTACTCTTTCTAGTATTAAGGGTGATCTTGCGGAAATCGGCGATTGCCTACCTCTAATCTATAGGCCGGAGAACTGAGCGGGCGCTTTCCTTAGGATCTTTTCGACGATAAAATATATATTAGTAATTAGCTTGTTCCATTGAGAACCCTTTCCGCCTTCCTGCTGATCTAATAATTTCGTCTACCAACTACACTGCCGGGGACTACGTTGGCAAGGTGGACGGGGGATGATGTGCTGTGAGATTCTTATAAGCTTTGTGAACTGGTAGGGGGAAGTAGGGAAAATTATCCTCCTTTGGGTGAGCCAACGGCGGAGCAAGGCATGAGAGCGATAGATGAAGGCAGGATGTATGAAACTTAGGAACCAACAATAAAGCACAGTTTCGTATGCACAGCATCGGAATTTTCATACAGGCTTCTATACAGGAAGGGCATAACTCTAGGCCCCGCGGGCAAAGTAGGGCCTAAATTCGTCCTTCAGGTTTCCAAATCCGATCCGGGGACTGTAGTTGGCCACTTCCTTGGCACCAAAGTCGAAGATGGTGTAGAACTGATGGAGCATGGGCGTTCCAATGATGGCCAGGTCTTCCACCCCGCTGTCATCGAAAGGAGGATAACAGGCGTCACTACGATAGGCGAACCCGGGGCGGGCCAGCTGCTCACCGGTCATCATCACCTTGGGGTCTGTCTCAGACTCACCGAAGTTCAACGTCACCGACCAAGAGGAATTGAACTCCGAGCACAGAGGGATGTGGTCGCCATGGCGGATGGCGGTCCAGTTCATGCCAATTGATTCGTACAAGTCGTCGATAACATTGGTAGGGACTTCAAAGTACCCGGAGCCGGTGTCGAACACTGCGCGACCATACTCGCCCAGCTTACTGGTTGTCGATCGGCTCTTCTGGCCGGCGAGCTTGCCCGTGCCGGTGATGGACGACAGGTTGGTGCGCCACACCTGGAATTCGGCCTCCTGCCGCAGCGGAACGTAGGTGAGTTCGCCGTCAGTATACCGATCCTCGTGCGAGCTGCCGATGGTTAACACGCCGGCGGGGTCGGAGCTGGTGGTATTGAACTCGGTGCCGTAGTAGATGGCAAAGCGCGGCTGGTCCAGCAGGTCCTTCTTCATCAGGGTTTCCACCAGCGTGGTGGCTCCGGCCTCGGCGATGGTGCTGAAGGCTAAGCCCAGGAAACCGTCGGCCGGGATGAATTGCCACGAGCTCTGGTCCGCCGCCATAAACGTCTGATTCCAACGGAGGCCGCCTTGGCCCGGAGCTTCAGCTGGCAAGCTAAATATATCGGCCATTCCCGGTCCCGAAGTAACGCCGCCTGTGTAGTCGATATATCCGTAGATACCGAGATTCACCCCGGTTGAGGAGTCTGCAGTGGCGTAGCCGACGCGCTCGTATCTGGAATTCTCAGTACCCCACATTTACCATAATGGATAATTCGGACTTACCCGCTTCCATTAGGACATTGCAGACAGCCCTTGCCGACCACCCACGTGGTGGCAGATCCGGTATCAAAATGAAGCATATATGTTTTGGCAGGGGTTCCGATGGAGGCTTCCACTTGCGCCTGTGCGAGCGACGGCTGAGCCGGAGTGACAGAGCATGCTTAAGCGGTTGAAACTTACATAGGTATTATAAAAATGAACCGGCAGATCGACTACGGCGCTCCAGGCTGACGGAAGTAGTGCTGCAACTGCAGCTAAAGACAAGAATTGACGAGACATGGCAAATCAAGCGCGGTATGGAGGGTGAGAAGTGCGATAAAACTTGAGCCAAATAGCCAAGGTGTCCTTTTATAGCCAAGTTACTGCTGACTTTTAAGGGCGGCCTCGGCGTTGGGCTGCTCTGCCAGGTTGGCAGAGCCCCCTGTATCATTTTTCAAGCCATTGCAGTGGGTCCACTGCGATCCATCGCGGTCGAGCTAAATTTATCCCGAGCGCAATTATAACGCGGCGTAGAGGAAACAGGTCCCCAAATTCCACTTGTTTACGGATTACTCTGTAGTCCCCGGTTTATATGACGAGCATTGGATGATTGGGCTTCCTTCAACCCGTTCAGGAGTGGGCGTCTCAAGAGATGCAGATTCTGTCTGGATCACGGTCAAGTCGTCCCGTAGGCGGGGAAATCGGGGTGCCTCCTGACGGGTGTGATCGGATCTGCGCTAGCGGACTGTGTATGGACCCTGTCATTTGTTTTGACTAATATCTTATGAAGCTGAGACACTGTTTCACTGGAGATCTCGTCGGAGAGTAAAAACTCGCTTGAGGAAATGGTTCGGAGTTAGAAAGAGAAGTACTGCCTACACTTTCAACATCCGGTTTTGGTGATCTAACCTTCCTTCGAATAGTGCGGGTAGCCTGCGGGTTCGAACATAGAAGAAGCTGCTTTCCAATCAAGTAGGTAGGACATACTCCGCATAGGTTAGCTGCCTATCAGTGGGGTTCTCCAGCATCTATTCCCTCGTCGGGCAAGACCCACGATTATGGGAAATATTTATATATCTACGGCTAAACCCTCGGTCTTACTAGGGGTGCCGACTAGGGTTAGGTTGATAAAGTAGTATATGCATTAGAATTTGAGATTTGTAGAATATTTACATAGCGAAGCAAGCGCTTCTGCGCGTTTCTGATTATTTGACAGTGTTGATATTTTACTGCACCTTTCAAGCGGCTCGTTGTGCTGCAACAACTTGCGCCACTGCACCTTATATAGTGTAGGCCAAGCAGTATTGTGTCGACTTTTTCTGTTTCCTTGTTTTAATTCTACTTTTGCTCTTTAGGGCACCAGCTATCGGCTCTTGTACTAAGAAAACATGTTAAGCCGAGCGATGTATGCTAGTGAAGGCAGTTGGCTGCCATTTAGATGGCTGGCCTACCCCCTGGGGTGCAGTCTGCATTCCAAATGGCCAGGGATTCGAGGCAACCCCCCACTAAGTTGGTCAGAGCAGAGTAAAAGTCATATCTAGGAACCTGGGTGCGGTTGGAGTTCAGAATCTCGTAGAACGAACCGGCCTCGACCACTGCCTTAGTGGCTGGGTCCATGGCTAGCGGTGCAGCAATCGCATTGCCTGCCGTGTCTCTTCCGACTGTTGATCATCTAGTACACATATCAGACCAGATGAATCCTCATGAAATTTCCCAGCCTCCAATCCGCAATTGTCTAGAAAGGTCATCGCGGGTGCCGCTCACCCGGTTGGTAGGTTGCAAAAATCACCAGAAAACGGAATGCCTACCCTGACTGTTGGTTCTTCCGGGTTCAGGACCCCACTAGAGTGGCTCGACCCTGGTCCATTTCGTGAGGTCTCCTTGGTGGAGTACGTCGTGCTTCGGATGTGACTAACAAAGGTTAAGGAAACTCCCAATGGTAATAAGACGAAGATATGAATCTGGAATATACGGAGTAGGGTTGAATCACCTCCCGCAGCTTCCATTAAATGACAGATCAGGAGTCCGGCATTGTCCGATGCTATACTGCACATCCACAGTTACGGGTCAGACCTCTACTTTGTACTAGATTCCTACTCGAAGGTTGATTCCTAATATCCACTCCCCCCTTATACTCCAGTCGTTACTCACTCTGTAGTCTGTCTCAGTCGTACAGTCTGTTTCCCCCCTTAGGTATGTTCCTATAGAAAGGCCGCGGCCCGCTTTTCAGAAATCTACTGGCAAATATATCATCCGTTGCAACAAAAAAAAATGATAGCATTTCCACTTTCATATTCCGCATTCACGGCACCTTTAAGTGGTAGTGCTCGATGTTATGGATTATGCTGGCGATATTCTGGAACTTGATCACGTTGGGGCATCACAAAAGGCGCCACGCTATCCAGCTTCTCGCATGTTTCGGCAAACTCACGCTCTGGCTTCGAATAACTTGTGACCCCGGCGCCGGCTTGTAACCACTGTCGACTCGCATCCTGGAACACTGTGCGAAGAACCAGGGTGGCATCAAAAAGACTTGAGCCATCATCCAGCATAACCACCGCACCACAATAGAGGTCCCTGGGTTCTGGTTCAAAACAACTAATTGCATCCAGGTTTCTCTGTCCGGGCATCCCTGGGACAGTTATATTGGCTATGAGACCTGGTAGAGCATCCCATCCGTCAAGACCTGGTCTCAGGCGTCCCCTTACATGGGAAAATAGATGCTGCACGCTTCCCCTCTGTATAACATTCATAAAGTCTTTGATAGCAACGGTTTCCGGAAGGCAAACCTGGCTCAACCGACGGATGGACCCTTTGATAGCAATCGCATGCTCCATGACCTCCTTGGCATCGTTATGTAATCTGTTGTTGAATGGATCGAGGCTAGCTTCTGGTGATTCCGACAGCTGGGTCCCGGCTAGTGCTTCAGTATATGCATCATCACCATCAATAGAGAGAAGGACTTCAGGGCTAAAACCGGTCGCCTGAATGCCCATATGATTGAATGAGAATGTGCGTGCAGGTGTATTCGCTCGTCGGCCGTGAAAAAGAGTCGCCAGCATGTCAACCCGGAAATCCAAGTGGACTTTCCTGGACGGAATAGCCTTGGTATATCGACCCTTAGCAATCTCCGCAATTGCCTTGGCCACGCGGGCCTCGTACTCGCCAGCGTGACTTGTGATGCCTATAGCGCCCCTGTCCTTGATTGTGGGAGGTATATTGTCCCTCATGGTGGGGTTGAGTATGCGTTTGATATGTTCGCTCACTCTCGAGACATTATTTCCGGCATATCCTCTGATCGTGGTCTGAGTACGGTCCATTGTGACTTGTACGCAGGGGACCATGAGGCTTAACATCGGCCACTGACTTGGCGCATAGGTCTGCCCTGAGCAGTGCGCAGAATAGTTAAAGCCGACCTGTCCAAATATTTTCCCGTACCTGGAGTATTTGGCAACAAACTCCCTAATGTGGGGTGTAGGCAAGTCAGATATGTCGGTCGAATCTTTCCGTCCCTTGTGGTCGATTTCTGTCGCGGTTTTCCCATTGGGATCAAGGACTAGGGATGCACAAGCCCCAAGTCCGAGATACCACTTGTCACCATACTCGTAGACGTAATAATTGTCGTTGCTATAGTGGCTCAAGAGTGTAACGGCGGTCTTCAGCGGAAATTCAGCTCCTGGAAGATTTGCTTCTTGTGCGAACCCGGCCATGCTTAAGGGATTGCAAAATCGCCAGGAGAATGGTGTGTTCAACCTGAAGGATGGAGGGTGCTGGAAGTTGATGTAGAGGCTGGTGTGTAGAGCTTCGCAGTTTAACGATAGTGATATACCTGATCAATAGGTCTTCCTGAACATTTATACCTGATATAGAATAAAACAACACATATGGTATGGCGTATACATCTCTAAATATACTGCGATCAGTAGACCAAACAGGAGGCAAAAAGCGCCAAATGCGGCCAACTCTTGCTAGCAGTAGTTAGGGTTCAGTCTCTCCAATTCATGACGCAGTCGGTTTTGCTTACAGGCAACAAGAGGCAACATAATATAAAACAGATGACGAACTGGATGTAACTTAACTCTGAGTGTGTATTGCTCTACGACACATGACGTAGCTGTTTCTATCTCAACAACATCAATAATAATCTATTTATGAAGAAACACTTAGCTTTAGGCGCTCAAGGGCCTTAGTGGTCAAAAGTATATCAGAGGCTACGATACAAGTTAGACAGCGGATCCTAGGCCGTGACATCCGAAACACTACAAAGAGCCTCATCAAGAATGGGTTGCCCTCGCCTTCCAACTATGAGCCCGGAGAATAACATATCTTGTATTGATAGACCTTGCGGTTAAATTGCATACTTCTTGCGTCAACTAGTAATTGCAGTCCTGATTTTATCCTTCAAATCAGGAATCGGCTGGTCATCATCCACCCTCAAGCCCTTAATCACGCGAGCCAATAAAGCATAGATCCCGATCATCATTAAAACCTCAACTATTTCCTCCACAGACAACAATTTCAGAGCATCCTTGACTGTCTCAGGTTCATTGTCGTAAGTCGCCAGTTGTTCATCGATAAGGCGAAGAATCACCCGATCCCGATCGGTCCACGGACCACTACCATCCAATACCTCTCCAATAGAGCAGCCGATAGCATCCATCTTTTCTTTCGGAAACCCATATACCTCAGCCACAGGTTGATTGACATCAAACTCATACTTCGCATTGAGGATCGTAGCAATGCGTAGCACGATCAGCTGCCAATCGAAAATCGGAATTTTACGCTGTTTCCCATCGAAGCAAGCACCAAGAAGGCCGCTAAAATGTGGAAACAAGCCATGAGAATGAGCCAGCGTTAGGAGAATGTTCCGTCGAAATGGGAGGACCTGCAGTTTCTCTTTAATGACAGGAGGAGCCGAGTCAACGTCCACATAGGGTACAAGGCAGGTTTTTCGGAATGAAGATCCGCCAGGCTCGTTGGCATGCTCGAGTGGCATTATAGGTCGTTCTACCTATCTATCAGTATGCTTAAGTCTTTGTATTTAGCAATAATATTGTGACTAACACTTGAGAAATGAATGAGATCAGGCAGGGCAAGAAGGTAGTATTCACGAAATGTTTAGTAAGGTTGAAATAGTATGAGCGAAGATCCGACCCTTTGATATAGGACACCCAGAGAGAAATGGGTTGTATCACATATACCCTGCTGAAATCCCACCAAGCAAATATAGAACTTGGCTATAGGCAAGACTGTTCTCTCTTCGTAGACTGAAATCATTCCCCTCACTTCCTTTGGGCACTATATACCAATGCGTCGCGCGAAAATGGTTATACAGCTGTAGCATGATCTATACATGATGCTGGATGACGTGGACTAAGGGTGAACATTTCAACCGCCTATGTGAAACAATTGTTGTCCTAGTCAAACAGCAGTTAAGTTAGGTTTCAGCAGACGCACCATCCATGGTAGTCACACAAATCTAGAAGCTATGATGGCAGAGGTGATGTTCACGCCATCATAATAATTCCGCTTCCGTCAATTGGACGTGGTCGGGATGCATGGCTGCTATCCAGAAGGACATTTCTTTGTAACATAGCCAGATAGCCCAAGAGAGCCCACTCATAAGCCATTGAATAAGATTTTGGCGTAGCGTGACGCCAAAGTAAGCTAAGGTTACCTGTTTACGTGTCCACTTGTTTACTGGTTTACTAGGATGCCACCTACTGTTATGGTTTTCTCTACACATCATCACTTTTCTCATAGATTAACTGGTGACGACAGAATTGCAAATATGAAACCACACCGCCGAATGGGTAGAAGGCAAGTACATCCTGCCATAAAAGAATGCTATGCATTATAAAGGAAGGAACGACTCGCGCATGTATATAGCAATATGCTCTCGCTATATAGCAGTTTGTGACAAATCTTTACCGTCTTTACCTCCGCAGAATAGGGTTAATAATGGACTCCGCCTCGTATAAGAAGTCACAAGCTCCTCGTGAGCTCAAGATCAAATGGCCTAAACTTGGTGCAACAATCACAGTGAAGATGAACAATTTGAACCCGTCGCTGTCCAGGCTGCTTGGAACGGTACTGCCATACTATTCTCTTCAGACACACGCTGTTGTCGCTGGGGATCAGCTGTACCACCTAGTTCCGCTGGAGCAGTTGATTGTGAGTGCCAAATACTCAAGGGCAGCCCCATATCAGCTAACCGTTACAAGTACACACCTGCCGACTATAAGGCTCCTGATCGAGCTAAGGAGCCCGATGGCTCAGTATTTCTTTCGTCATTCCAACATCTAGTTATAAAGTACGGCAACGTTACTGAGCATCAACCTGTGGCCACATGTGGGAGGGTTATCGACGAAGATCTTAAGACGCTCCACTCTGTTGCAAATCAAATCTGGAAACGACAATGCGAAGCAAAAGAGCCTATTGAGGTAGTCGTTTGGGACGCCTCAAAGCCGGAACCCAATTCTAAAGACATGTCGCTATCATCCTCCCGAAGAACTGGGGTAAGCAAAGAAGTAAGGGATTTTGTGCGGAAAATCTATAAAGAGGTATGTCTATCGAAGTAGTCATCAACAGTTCGTTACTGAGTCCATAATCAAAGATCGAGAAGTCTTGGTCAAGTATTTCCAAGGAAATCGAAAAGCTCCATCATGGCGAAGCCCCTGAAAAGCCGGGATCGAAAGATTCTTATTTCGGCGCTATGGTTTTCTCGAACAGCGTTGTTCGGACGCTGGGCTATCACATCCTAGACAATATTCTTAAACTCGCGGCTACGCGCCCTCAGTTTACCCTTCCACACCTGATCATACTCTTCCGAGAACTTGTACCGCCAATATCCGAGTTCACTGGTCACCTGGGCATTGAATCCCTGCGTGATAGCTACTTGCAAGCTGATATACTCATCAAGGAAAACATAGAGTGCAATCCCAATCATAAGGAAGCTCGCGAAGATTTTCTTGCTATTGTAAGTGCTTTGGGGTTCTATGTTAATCTTCTCAACGCCCAGAATCTCCATATGTTCCCATGGAAGCATGCAAATGAATATCAAATCCGGTAAACGCCCTCCAAGCAAGCAGATGGTTGGAGATCAAGGGATACTATATAGGCTTGTTTTATTGTTGAGCATCCTCTGGGGCAACATCTAATACTAATTAAAGGAAAGGGAATAGGACCTCCTGTCATATACTACTTGATTAATATTTTTGCTTAGGCCTGGGGTCTAATAAAAGGTTACCACGCACAGTATCCGTTTTATTCATTCCAAATTAGATTAGAAAGTATTAGAATAAGGCGAGCAATAGGTTGTAGGTAATAATATCCTAACTAAGTTTATCCGATTTCCCAATTTTATTTCAAACTCCGCTTCGCTTGCACAATTCCTTTCCCCTCTTCACCTTGGATAAGCCCTTGCCAAGAAAGCCATCTCATCTCCAGGACTTAAGTACCGAGACAATTTCGAATAACTCTCTTACTCTGTCCCACCAGCATCCTTCAGAAAAGGTGTCAACCTTTACGGCCTGGCAGGCTGATCTGTTCCTTCTGGTAAGACCTATTTCGCAGCGATTTATATGCATATTTTGACGATATTCTAGGAGCATTGGCAAGAAGACTCGCCGCTATCTGTTGATGCCCAACGCGAGGAAATTTTCGCAAAATATATGGCACTTGGAGTCTGCAGTCGCGAGGTGATTTGATTTTGGCCCCTCATTGCTCCAACCAGAAAATTAACCTATCGGATTAGCCGTATCAAAACCAACAGCGAAGACTAGAGAAGAGGTCTGTTCGAGGACTTCCAGTACCTAGTCAAGAGCTATTGGATTATATCCGCCTACCTGCTGAACGTGACTTAAACGACGATCCATGTTGGCTCCGCACCTGCTACGACCCTTCTACATCGACTCAGCTACAGTTTTCAACGACTTATCTTTGTATAACTTTGGTTCTAACTGGGAGAAGATTACAGCTACTAGATAATACTTGTTTGTTCGAAGAATACGAAGAGAATGTCCAGGAGGCCCTAGAAGAGGGAACTGAATCTGACAAGACGGATCCCCAGCGTGCCGAGGAGAGCGGCTATGACCCAGAGGAGGATGGCAACCCTTGGATTTGCTTCTATTCGGAGTACCTCTTCCGTTTAGCGGCGTGACACATCTACATTGTTGATGAAAAAACGTTGGCCTCCGAAGGCCCTGACGTAGGGACTGTCCTTATCATCTGGTACGACGAGTATGGACGAGCAATCCGTTACTATCGCGAGAAAGCGATGCACGCAGCCGAAATTGCGAATATCGACCTTTGTTATCTCAAGGAGCGTGCGTGCTGGAATAATGCGGAGATTGGCGAATCCTATAAGTGGGGTGCACCCTTAGGGCCTCCCTATAGCTTGGACGAAAACCGCGGAGAAACCTCTGAGTAGGAGATTTCATCTCAATAGGCTCACCTAAAATACAACTATTTTAGCTTCAATTTGCACAACAAATACATACCTTATACCCGAATAAAAATGTTTTAGATTTAAATAATGGATCCTAGTGTTGGCTGTATCACCGACCTTTATCTGGGCAGGTTATATATAAATGGTATGCGACAAGGCCGCCAGCTAGCATGGTGGCTCAAACACTTGAATAGTTAAAAAACCAGACACCTGCATGGATTAAAGCCCAACAACACTAATAAGGAGAAATAGGAAAAAGGTTGAGGCTCCTCTGTTCCAGCATCTGAAATAGAACGAAGACCCATAAAATACACTAGGACACTCTCCAAGATCATACTAGGCGTATGAAAGCCTTGCGGAGTATTTAGATCAAATGTAGCAAAATGCCCCAACGCTACAACCGAGAGGACACCAGACTGGAATTAAGAAAGCATAATAGATAGCGCAAACTATTTATGTTTAAAGCCTTCTTATAGCCCTTCTAGAGTTTTATTTCTCTAGGCCATGCGTGAATTCTCTCTTTAATATTACTACTCGCAATCTTGAACCTTGCCGAGCCCTATAGGTAGTTCTTACTACACAGTAGGATGCTGGCAGGATAAGGTTCCTAAAACTATGGACCAGTTTCTTATTCATTCTCTTGTTTGTTTTCTTTGTTAGAGCACCGAATCAAATCTTTGTTTGGAGGGATGTTGCAGTCAATTTGGAAGGTATTGTCTTGCTCTAGTGCCGAGCGTTCATCCATAAAATGACCAATCAAACTGATCTTCTCTCACAGCTATGGTTTTAGTGCCGATTACTGTGGTGATGCCTGTCTTAATAACTGTGATAAAGGCGCGGTGCGGTAAAGGTGGAAGCCTTACCAGTTGTCCTCTTAGTGTTTGGCTTTTATAGCTTAACAAGTGAATTCTGCGGTATAGGTTACTAAAGTGGCTGTGATCCTGTCGAGTAAGTTGCTCTCAATTCCGACCCTTCACAAAGATATTCATGTCCACTATAAGAAATCGAAACGACTGACAATTGGTCCGCCATAGCGAGCCGCCTTGTACGAGCACGAGCGAAACCAGCTCCCTTAAAAGAGTGGTTGCCTACTATAAGCTGCGTGGCGGCGGCGAGGTCTTCGATGTGCAGGCTAGTGGCGGTTAGGCAGGCGTGGTAGCGAGATCGGGATCTGGGGGATCTGACCGCCGTACTTTTGTTGAGATATCTCTTGCATGTGCCTGAATAGCTTCATTTCGGGCGAGTAGCGAATACCCGCACAGCAGATGCTAGGCCAGCTATGCCGGGTATATGAATTCTACTTCTTCTACTACTACTACTATTTCTACTACTACCTACTATAAGTTGTTCCAATTCAGCCGGCCATGCGGAACGCTGGAGCCAGAGAACATTCCTGCTAGTGCTCTTACTTATAGTAACCTAGTGTTTGTCCAATTTGGAGATGATTGGAAGGTGGTTAATGAGTACAGTGTAACAGTAACATTCTAGTAGGCAAGTATCTGAAACTTGACCTCCCATTAACAACATCTTTCTATTTTTTAAATAATACTATCTAATAGAGTTTTTCTACTAAATCTAATAATGCTATTTTTATTCTACACTATTACTATTATAGATATTTTATATATATATTTATAACCCTTAAATATATTAGATATCTTTTTTCTTAAAGTAAAGTAAGCCTCTAGCTGCAGAAATACCTGTCTTCCTAGTTACTCTTAGAGAAGGTATTACCGGCTCGGATTTTATATTAATTATCCCTAGGCTTAATATTATAGTTTAGAACAGTTAGCTATCTAGTACTTAAAATATAGAAGTTCCAGTAGAGATAGAAATACGTTACACTTCTCTAATATTGATAAATAGTATATTCCTATCTAAGCACTATGGCCCTTGGCTTAGTAGAATATAGTAACATATCTAGTCAACAATATAGCCTTTAATAACTGGAATACTAGGTTGCAGTGTATATAGTAGAATAGTCGATATCTCTATATATAAAAATCCCATATATTTCTTCTTCAACTTGGTCGAAGTTCGGGGTTTAAATATAGAAACTAGGTAACTACCTTCCCTAGCAGTATTTATTATAGAGTCTATGCTCTTTGTTTTATATAAGAACTGCGACTCTATATTAGTTCTAAGTTAGGACGACCGCTCCTTATAACTCTCCCTAAAAGCATGTTCTATATATCTTCTAGGCTTCGGCGGTAATTATACATCAGCCGACAGAGTATAGTTCTTATAAATAGTATTTAATAGAACAAGAACAACTTTATTATTATTAGTAGCAGTATAACAATCCTCCTTAAATACCTTAAATATAAATCTAGCTGGCATTCCTAGTTAATACAGGCTAGATTTTAAAGATTTATTATTAATATCTCGCCCTTAATAACTTAGAATCAGTATATTAATTAAGCTAGGACTCTTATGGAATGGAAATAGTTCGAGCCGGGGCAGGTCACTTATCGGAGAACTAGGGTTAAAAGCAGTGGTGTTATAGAGATAGGAATTATCTGCTAATGCAAATGTCAGAATTGATACTTAATAGGAAACAGATAGAGTCACAGGTGTACTAGGTTAACCTTCTGCAACTTGCACTGAAGCATATATTGGTCTCACAATAGATAGTTTTAAGAAAAATTTTTTTTTGGATAGTTAGAGAAATAATATACTTAGACTAATAAAAAAGAGAACTTTTTATATATTATAAATAGATAATATATATATATATATATATATATTCATATCTATATCTTTCGCTAAATTCTATATATTAAAAAGATTTTCTATCGACTTTTTTTTTACAAACTTAAAAAATAAAATATTTTAACTATTCAATCTAATGAAAGTATTAATAAATCTATATAAGCTAGTAGATGTAATTTCATATAGTAAGATAAGCAGCTCGCTAATAGTAGAAATAATAGTTAGAACTATCTATTGTAGCTAGAGACTAATAAAGGAAAATCTACTATAACTAAATAGTATAAATATAAAAACTATGAAGTAATAGTCGAAAGTAAGTATTTAATAATCTAGGTCCTGTAGTCACAATAAAATAGTTTTAGTATTAAGAATTCAATAATAATTTATTTTTTAATAATCTAGATAATAGACTATCTTTGAAAAAATCTACAACTCTATGTAGGTTAAATTCTAATCTTATAGGCTGTACCTAACCCGCACTGAGTGTATCCCTAGTTAAAGAATATACGTAGGACTAGATAAGCGCTAATTTCTTAGTAGAAAGAAGAGAAATCTCTAGACCGTTTATTATAAAGAATTAAGACACTTGACAACCTAAGTTTCCTAACGTGTAGAGCGCACTTTAGCTTACGTACAAGATCAAAAGAATAGGCAATTCTGAAAGTCTAAGATTATGCCAGGCGAAGAAGACGAAAGGTTTACGCTATAATTTCCGACCTAGGACTGATCGTTAAGTCTAGTGCTGCTATTGAAACAAGCCCCGGGGACCAGAAAGCGGTCTTCGCTTCATATTTCAGACCCTGGAGATCCTAGTACGATACTGAAGCAGGAAAATTTACACTCTATGAACCAGACTTTGACAACAAACGGCTTGATAATCACGTTTCTTAGAAGGTAGCTGTATCCAATTTCCGGTACAGCGTCAACTCGAATCCCTGATGGCCATGTCGTCTAATTCGCTTGCTACCTCCTGATCGCGTCGTCTTCTCACGCGTGGACGGTGCCTATATATATGTCAGGTTTTGCTTTCTCGATAATGGCTATAATTTGCGGCACGAGTCCACGGTCCCACGGTGGAGCTAACTTTGTTTATATCAAAGTTTCCACGCTGTCCTAAGGGACCCTCCTCGTGTTATACCCTTGATACTGGTCATGTCATGAATCGCAGGCCCACGGATGCAATAGGATCAGTCTTAGCACATAGTAGGGAATTTGCACACCTGCGTGGCAAGCGATACCTGGATGCAGATTAAGTACATACCTTATCAAATCAGTCGAGTATGCACGGCCTTTCTGGTTCACCACGCCCTTGTAGAAGTATTAGTTTGACGTGCTGACTTTCAATACGGCCCCTTGTTTGTAATTGCCAATCCCCCGATTTAATACAGTGGTAGTAGATAATGTTTTGGCACTATATAGGATGTGGAAGAACCTGCGGATCGAAGCTCTATTCCCCCCAAGGCTATACCTGCGGGAGGAGGGCACTGCAGGATTACAGTTCTAAGACAACAGATTTGGCGATGGCTACACATATGCTCATAATATTCCCTAATGCATGTAGGCTTATAGATATGGTGTAAAGATCGTAAACTTATGTTATTCCGAGAATATAAACATATCACGATGCCCAGAAAAGAGGTACACCGCAACATTGCATGAGAAAACTGCGGAGACCTGATTGTTGCCCTGTCGATCTCTAGGATTTACGGAAGAACTCCTATCTGCTTTAAAATCGTTCAACCGCGTCCTTCTTCGAGTCCGAAGTGCAATGCCTATTCGTTCGACTCTGGCGAGTCTTCGAGGCTATATGCTCCAAAACAGGGTCCAGGCGTAACGGACCAAGTCTCCGCGGTAAACGAAAGCTCCTTTCTCGCCCTCATGTATTCTGGGTCCACATAGACTTTTACTCCCACCGAATCGCAGCCTAAGTTGAAGACCCGGAATATCACATACACACAATTCAGCGCACCACCCCTAGACGCTCCACAGGAGAGATTCTGCAGCTGATTCGCGTGATCGTCAGTTTCCGACAAGTGTAATGGATTAATGATATGGCACATATCCACTTACTCTTTCGTGCTGATATTTGCTCATATAGAATGGGGTTTCCCAGGAAGCCGTTGTTGCTTTGACTTCCAGATAGTATGTAGGTCGTCGTCCTGCCCAGGTATCTGCGCGTAGGTACCCCTTGTCAATCAATAGAGCAGTGAAGATGCCGTCTCTGTCAGCATACAACATATCCGCCGTCTCTCGCCCATGCCACGGCTCCAGGTCGGCATATTCTTCGTGAACTCTCACGTAATGACGAATGGTACTCATCCAACTATCACGAGAGAAGCTCGGCAGCGGCGGGCTTAAGCATGACAACAATTCAAAGATCTATTAGGAACTTAGCAAGGCACCGTATAAGGGGTCAGAGCATCGAGAAGCTTACAAACAATTCTCCTGCAGCTCCTATGCGCTTATCGCGTTCGATCTTTTCCATTGTGCGGAGCCGGAACGCGTCGCTACTATTGGAAATATACGCGCCCAGACCATGGCTGAGAGCTGCCATGTCGAAAGGACCTCTGCTCGGAAACACAGCCTCTCTGGCGGTGGAAACAACGTGGCGAAGGAGCCGGTAATATTCCGAATCCAGTGGTAGACTGGGAGTTTCGAGAGCAGATGGGAGCGGAACGACGTGACCAGTCAGTGCTTGCGTGGAACGTGCAGAAAGACTCAATCCACCAATGGAGTCTCGTGTTGTTCCTGGAAACGTGGTAGTAACTCCGTGGATATCGATCGGGGCATCATATGGACCAGAAAGTGTAGAGTCCTCCGAGCACCAGACCGAGACATGTCCACTGTCGCTACTAGCAGTAGCCCGTGTGGTGTGCGTGCCGTCGGTGGTCATCAGATCCGAAGGGGCAGCAGCATCCACGTCAGAATGGATTGGGTCTTCCGGCGTTTCAATCGACAAAATACCAGCTCTGTCAAGGGCTAAAGAGACATACTCACTCGATGCCTGTATCAGATTTTGCATCACATTCAGAGCCCTCTCGTCGAATGGCTCAGAAATCCCCGTAGATGGCTCGGTAAGGATCCATTCTAAAAGGGCCCTGGGCATCCTGTCAAGGAAGCATAAGAACTGGGCCTTCTCATTCCGTGGAACATATATCTTTAATCCGGAATCATTATCCTCGAGGTGCAGTTCGCTTTGGCCGACTTCAACTTTGATATCCTTCCCGTCCTGATTGACGTGTAGCTCGGAGGTGATGCCATCTGTCTCCCTAACATCAATGTTCTTGAGGATTTCGAAGAATCCGGCCTCGTTCTTCATCGCACGTGGGCTCTGGAAATGCACGGCGATTCTGGACTTCAGTTAGTACCTCTCTATTCGCATTATTCTCCTGCACATCTCACCGAAGCAGACCATGGGCTTTCTGGGCGATGTTTCTACACGGTGAAGTCAATCTGTGGGATTCGCCAGAATGGGCCGAAATTTCCTTGACAGATGAGGACAGGTATCGCGTCTCTAGCCTAGTCCATCGGAGAAATGGTGCCAGACGTGGGATCTCGTTGAGTTCAAAGTCAAGTGACTTGACTTGGTCAGAGAAGTAGTGCGACAAGTGCTTGCGGTCAATTATGGTAAATTCGACCGCGGAGCTGCAAAGTCTGACAATTCTATCGGGGTATTTGACTGGAAGGATCGTGCTTGCAAGCAGCTGAGTGGGACTCGGAGCCTCTTCCTCGCCTTGTAGGTATGAATTTAGTAGCCATATCGTATCTTTGACCTCTTTGATGGGCGTTTGGCCCCTGCCTTGTTCAACCAATTTATTATAAACCATCTCAAGTGTTAAGGTGCGAACTCCCAAAAACTCGACGAAAAAACCGAATAGGTCCTCGTACAGGTCGTTCAGCGCCACCATCCCTTTGATGTCAGTGGTTGTCGACCACAGACACTGAGATGGGCGGTGCCAATTACTGTCGCCTCCACCTGCGTAGTAAATGAACCCTTTCTTTTCGAATATCTCCCTGGAAGCCATGAGTAGAGTGAAGTAGCACATCACAAGGGGGGAACATACCTGACTGCTGTCGCAGCGTCGTGGTCCAGTCCAGATCTTCGCTTATCAATTTCCAAGTACAATCTGTAGACTTCGCTGAAGCAATCAGGACCCCGTCCCCAGAGCTCATACAAGTCATCCAAGAAATCATTCACACGAACATTCCGTATTTGAAGCGTATTTTGAAAAAATTCGGGAAGGTTTGTTCCCTTTTCGACGTTTTTATATCGGGATTTCAATGGATGTTTGCAGATCATGTCTTCAGGCGCTTCCCATAAACACAAACAAGGCCAGACCCAGTTGTCATCCTCGTCACCAAATTGGGGTATATAGATGAGACTCTGGGAAGTAAATTTTTCACTGTGCCTTAAATTAGCGTCTACAAAACCATACTTAGGATGTATGTCTCACCGTATCATATCACGACTGAGATTTGGAGTGGCGGATTCGCTACACCGAGCTTGGATCCGGGAATACAGATCAAACACTCGACCAGCCTCGACCAATGGTCCTTTAGCGTTGCGAGAGGCCTTGGCGACGAAGCCTAGAACGGTAAGGTAGAATTCCAGCTCCGACTGCGGAAACCCAAAACTCAATGACTTTGCCATGGCGCTCAAGCTGGAAAGCCAGGCGCCGTTGCACAGAGACGTGTCCACCTGAAGCCACGGGAAAAACTCGCCTTCTGTAAGAAACTGCCTGGCATAGCCAAGCTCAGGAGCTGGTACATACGTTTCACCAAGGGGGTACATATCTCCGTTCTCGCAAAGCACCTTGATGGCCAGTAACGCCTTGGTCAAACTCCGATCCGCCAAGATAATGGCACCTTCATGCTTCCAGGCCTTCACTAGAAAACCCAAGAAACGCTCTGGGCGATGCTTCGCTATGTAGAGGCACTCCTCACTCAAGCTTCCAGAGCGAGTGAGTGGGACGGTATCACGAACGTGCCGCGCTTCGCTTAGCCACGTCTTCCAGCTCCGGTCTTCGTCCTCCAGTGGAGTCGGACAATCCTCCATGTAATAGGGATGGAGTATAGATACATCGAGACCTGGAGCACCTTGGTCGGCCCCCTTTGGCTCACTGGGCCCCAGCAATCGCTCCGCGCAGTACGGGTCGGTATCAGGAAAGAAGAATGTGATCGTCTGAGGCGGTCGTCTCCTGTTTTGGCTGTCAAACAGACGAATGCTATTGTAGCCAGATGCTGAGTCGCTGGAACGGTCAAGGTGGGCAGTAAGATAGAGGAATCTTAGATGTCGGCGGGAGTTCTCCCGACTAACTTTGTACTCAGCATTGCGTCTTACAATCGCACGGCGAACATCGGACACCTGTGGCTTCACAACCCCAAGGCAGTCAAACAGTTCCCTGCGTGCAGGCAGTTTCTCGGCCTGCGGACTGACCAGGTTCAAGGCGAGATTGTTGGGAACTGGATAGCCCTCGCAGTGAGAATAATAGATGGCCTTGTCCTTGATTGAACTGGCGGATTTCCATTCCCTGTCAATCAATGGAATGAGCGGAAGCTGTCTCACTCGTTGTGAATCCGCTGAGAGGGCAGAAACTAAAATCTTCGCCACACGAGAATGCCAGTCCTCGTCGGTGGAAGACCGTATCACCGAGGACTCTCCCCTGTCAAGGTCTTGATGAACTCTGTCGAGGAACTCTACTTCGTTCATATACAACAGCCCATACTCTTTGAGAAGCTCCAAATCCCGCGCTAGATATTCAGAAGCGAGATATTGCTCGAAGAACTGCAAATCACCGAGGAGGGGGTCTCCATTTTTGTCGTGCATGCGCGATGGGAGCCGTCGCATATTTCCGATGCAGCGCAGTTGTTTGTGACTTCTTGTCCACAGTACTGGGGTTCCTGCAAGGTGAAGGCGGATTTTATCGAGCAGCTGAGCCCAAAACCCGTCCCAGTGGGTTGCATGAGCTCGAGGAACATATCGCATCCACTGGGACCGCAGGGTTGTATGTTGGCAAAATTGCGACACAGCCTTCACGAATACCTGAGCAATATAGCCGAGTAGCCTGAGGTTGCGAGCAGAGGATTGAACAATATCCTGCCGACTGGCGTCTGTGACAAAATCCGCATGAATTAAGAACTATCACCGGGTCAGCCTTCATCTAAGTACGCGGGGAAGGTATCTGACTGAAAATCCAATCCTTCGTATTGGGAGGAAAGCAAAGACATCCTGGGGCTCAATAACCGGAACATAGTCATGGGTCAATGGGAACGCGAGTACAATCTCAGACTTCGCATACGCCTTGCTCGAATCCTCAGACTCCGTATAGTTTCGATTCTCACTTTTTGGAAGACCTGCCACGATTTCTTTGGTGATGTGAAAGTGTTGAATGTCAACGTGGGTCGTTTCCCCCCTTTGCATCTCCTTGGCAAGTTTGACCAGATGGTGCAGCTGGTATTCCATTGAATATACAACAGATGAGGTCTCCTCTTCCGCGTCGTTGTAAATCCGAACCTCGATCCTTCTGAGGTTCTTCAGAAACAAGAGAAATGTAGCTTGAAGGTCCCGAAATTGCTGAAGCGTGGTCTCCCGTTGCTTCGCCAGGACTTCGTCTGGCCCTCTATCATGCAAGAATAGTGTGATGCGTGTTATACCGTCCGGGACTTTCTCATCTGTTTCCTGCCAGATGGGCGATATCATGCCCATCCCCGAGTCGCCTATCTTATGCTGGAAGTAGAAAGAGAACTCTCCTGATTGTATGAGGACCTTCCAAGCCACCATGAAGACTGACTTGAATCCGATGCCTTTCTCTCCAATATAGCCCTGCGCACCCGATTTCGAGCTCTGTCCAACATTGCAGATAGCGACCAAATTCTCATGCGTAAAGCCGTCCTCATTGCACTCCACGACTATTTTCCGAGGATATACCCGAAACGAAACGTAGGGGGCTACCGAACGGGATCTGGCTTTGGAGTAGCTGTTATCGTCCGCATTCTGCAAGAGCTCGAACACGAATCTGGCGCTGCTGTTGTATACATTTTTGGCCAGGCTGAATTTGGGTTCATATCAGCTAGTCAGTCCAGGGCACTAAGGTCCATTCGGGCAATATGCTGTACGTACGTTATAACAGTAGACCCGATCAGTTCGTCCTTTTTCAGCAAGGCTTCCTCGACCTCACGACGTGTCTCCGGGTCCATACGTTGAAGAGTTTCTTCGCCCAAATGGCCGTGGCCTTTTGCAATTCTCCTTACGAGATCACGGGCACTCGTATGAGATGCCATTTTGCAAGTGAGCCGCGGAAAACGATCGGAAAACTGTCCAAGAGGCTGCTTTTGGAGTTTTCAATCTCGCCCACGCTGCAGATGTCAATCACAAGCTGCCAACCTGGTTCAGTCCCAGAGTTCCTCCCTCCAACGTGTTTAAGGGGTACTATCTTAGCACATCAATGACAAAAGCTGCCCTGTTGTGATGGCGGGATCCCCGGCGCTTACATGGGAGCCCCGCTTCATGATCCAGTTGATTGCGGAAGGGAGAGCCAACAGGAGATACGTATGACCTTTGTGAAACATGTGGAAATAGGTAACTCCCGTTTCGTGCTACCTAATACTGTCGGCCATGGCTAAAATTAGGTCCTCCTCCATATACAGTGGTGTGTTTCCTACCCGGTGATAGTCCGGAGGGGTTAGCTCAAACTCATCGTCGCCAAGCGCTGTGCTTTCGGAAGCAATCGGTTTTGCTCGCTGCTCGTCGAAGAGTACTTTGCTTCTCAACACTTTCTCCTGTCGACTTATGTCCACGTTTGCCAACACCTGCGCTCTATCTTGCTTATCCATCCTCAGGACGGTGTGGCTACAGGAAATAAGATAAAAATAATTTGATTCCGTTCAAATGGGCACTTGGCGAGACAGGGCGCGCTCTGACGTGAGGCAGGAGTGACTGTGCCGCAGCGCATTAGCGTCCCGGTCTAAAGTAAGGACTACTCCGTAGTGGCGAGTCATCCTATCGCACAAGAAGCTCGGGATAACCATGGACAGCCGACTTATCACGTTGCTTATCAGTCCAACCGTCTACTAATTCTCGTGCTTCTTCGAAGACCAATCTCACCAACGGACGAGTGTACATCTAGCTGGCGGGTGAGCATATAGAGCATCAGTTCATCTGGTGTGCCTCCGCAACCTGCAGCAAATAAGTTAGTAAACCTTGGTAGCAAACCGTTCCGTGGCCGTTGCAGATTTCCACACTTTCCCGTCCATACACTAAGGAGGCCAGGTCACTACAGGTCCTGTCATTATCATTACCTGCACATAAGCGCAACATCGGCGCCGCTATCAAAATAGCCTAGCGTCCGTGGTCCATTAACTTTTGGCCCTCATCAGACGTCGGGCCGGGAGAATATTCATAGATGTAAACGGAGGTAGAAGTTAGTAGCCTCGGTTCATTCGGCTAGGATTGCTTTCCAGACTGAATTTTCGCCTTTCTACGCCACGAAAAGCATGGAAAGTGAGATCGAGCCTGCTGTCACGAGCAAACGACCTTTCTGCCAACTCAATCTCAACCTGCAGGGCTTCACGTCTTATCGTATAGTTGATGCCATATATACCTTCCAAGTTGAGCAAGTAAAACTTCCGCGCCGAAGGGACCCCAAACAGGCACCAGTCCACGAACCACGGAGAGTCTGTCTTGTAGCCTGAACGAGTCTTAGGCTGGAGATCCCAGACCAGAAACCTCATTCCTTCTCAAGGCGGAAGCTGTATGCTTCGTCAGTTGTATAAGCTGTGCAATCCATTGGAGTTATAGAGTTTCGAAGGCCGTGAAAAGCACTATTAAGAAGGTACTTCTTCGACATGCGGAGCCCGCTAGTAACGATCTAACATGGATCAGGAACTTGACATATAAAACACCCAGGTTTCCCTGCTGGAGTCAAGCGAGGATTTCATGGCAACGATACTCATTATGGCCAGCGCGGATACTGCTGATCGACTCGGAGGCCTTTATAAGTGGTCCAATAATCGCCCTTCGTTAATCAGATGAGACTGAACAAGGCTTATACTCGTCCTTCCCTTGCCTGGCGGTCATTGTAATGGGCAAGCTGGTGTACGCACTCGGGTCCGCCCTCGTTGCATCTGCTACTACTGGTCGGCCCTACGACTTTATGGTTACGATCCGGATTGTGATGGCCATGGGGGATACCACAACCCAGGTAGCCCATTATAAGGTGTTCTCTTCCTGGTTCGCGCCCACCAATGGCTTCGCGGCTACTTTGGGCTTTGAAGGAACTTCCAGAAAGGTATTATCCAGTCTGTTCCGCCTTTGGATATGTTTAATTAAGAAAATTCTTCCAGCTTTGTGTATTTATCGGCGAAGCTAAGGCAAACGTTATCGCGGAGGTGAGAATGTCCACAAGCCCCCAACAGAAAATAGAACTAACAACGCAGAACTGTGGATTTTAATGGAGATTCTGGGTCAATGTCTTTATTAGTCTGTTCGCCAGCGCAGAAACACTGCTTTTCTAGTATCTGGAACGTTATTGTAGCCAGCACTATGAACTACCATCGGATAAAGCTAATGAGGAAAATCTACGGTCATCAAAGAAAAGCTTTCGGTTTTACAAGATCTTCCAACTTCCGTGGATGCTTTGGTCTATTCTGGCATTCTCCCTGTTTGAGTCGACGACCACTGTGTTTCATTCAGAACGCTACGGAACTTGCTGAAATGCGGTTCAACGTCAGTCCCAGCACGGCGGGGTGGTATAGTGCTGTTTCTTAGTACAGTAAGTATGGTTTCCAATCGGCTCTATGGTTAAAGGGGTTATAAGCCTGGCTTCAGTTGTAATTGCTTTCTGATTTTTTCTTGGTCCCGCTCATGGGCTTCTTCCTCGACATCCACGGGAAGAGAGCATACATCAGTCTGTGAGTCCCGCCTTCTACGGCAGAAAACACAGTCTAAGCCTCCCATAGTATTCTGCTGTGGAAGCATTTTACTCCTCAGCATGCTACTACTCAACACCAGCCCAACCAAACCGGGCACAGTGACAAGCTTTGCATTTTACGGCCTGGTAGAAGCGTTCGGAACCACCGTGATAGTCGACAGCATTCGAACAGTCATATGGAAAGCATCTGTGTTTGATTCTGCATGCTGCCTTAATCAAACCATGAACAATGCGTTACCTGTCCGCGTTTCATGCAATAGAATACCGACCCAACATACAGAATGAACATCATCATGCGAATGGTCACGGGAGCGCTGCATGACGCAGATAACAACTCATATCACCGCATGAACATAGTATACCTCGGTGCGGATGCTATCACAATGGGAATTTGCGTAATAATTTGGCTCGCTGCGTCGATGAACCGGAATCTCGCTCCATTGTAGTGGTCGAGAAGGGATCGACTTACCTTTGGTGCGACGCGTCTGGCTGCCCTCCGCAAACATCATCTTGTTACGAGATGTAGGTGGAAATTGTGGGTGTCGCTTGGCTGCTTTGCTGCCCTTGTTGTGTTTATGTTGGGGAGTTGGGCGACGTTTATTTGGGGGACAGTTACGAGAAATAATGCATGATTCCGTCTTCACACGGAAGGGTGGTTATGTACAGAGGCACCATCCCACAAAATAGTTACGTCGGGTACTTGGCGCCTTTCTTTTTACCGCATGATGAGTCTCCTCTCACTTAAACAGCCGTATCCCGACAACCTACCTGTATGTTCGCGTCTAAAAACCCTAAACCCTTTCATTGCTGGATTGCTTTTTAGTAAACCCGAACGGAGTCGCTCAATTGCTAGGATTGTCCTAATGAAACCACGGGTTGCTGCGGTCGCCATATTTTAAGATAGGGTGCGGAATATCGTGGATGGCCTTAATCGAATTTTGCGACAGCAAAGGAGATAAGACCCGAGCGTCTCGAAAGTGCGAAGCCTCTTGAGCTTTGTCTCTTTACTTAGTACCTGAATAGACAAAGCGTTAATATAATAACGTCAGGCCGTTGATTCAGTGTATCCAGTCTTTGAAACTATGCTGAGGAATGTACATCGGATGTATTCTGGTGTGATACGATCTCATGTGTATCTTGTAGATATAGAGATCTTTCAAGTATTATGTATCCGGAGTCATTCGAATCATTGTCATCCAGTGTTGTCTAGAATCAAGGAATTAAGTATGAGAAAGATGACTTTCTGAGTCCAAATTTTGCTTGGGGAAGATTAAACTGTGTCGCTCCATTGCCCGTCGTTCGGCTCGCCTAGCGACTGTTTGCACGAAGTCCGGGCAATCCTCACAATTGAGGATACCCGAACAATTCGTGAGACTTACTAAACACTCAACGGGATCCACGTTCTCTGCTGCTGTTGCATCGGTAATAGTCACTGGGTCATGTACGGGCTACGAGGGAAAAGATGGTGAATGGCATATACCGGACACCAGGGACAAGGGCTACGCCGATAGAAACCTCACCAATTCCCGAGAACAGTCCGGGATACGGCTATCCCCAAGATCAAAGAGTCACATACCAACGCATCGTCGAGTCTCTATTATACATCATGCTTGAGTCTAGGGGGGACAACGCGTATGCTATCTCAATGACGAGGAGGTATCTGGCAAATCCCGGACCGCAACACTTGAAACTCCATCGACGCTTTTTGTGATATCTCAACGGCACAAGAGGCCCCGGGCTCGCGTACAAGGGTCAGCCCCAGACACTGACAGGATTTACAGATGCAGACTGGGGTCGATGTCGCGACACCAGATGTTCAACAGCCGGATATGTGTTCAATATCGGGAGTGGAGCAATCAGTTGGCAATCGAAGCGCCAAAGCGTTGTTGAACTTTCAACCTGTGAGGCTAAATATCTCGGCCAGACACAAGCAACCAAGAAGCCACCTGGCTAAGAAGGCTTCTCAATGAGTTGAACATGAGCAAGAGGAAAGCCGCCACGATCGTTTGTGGCACAACTAAGGAGCTATCGCCCTGTCCTCGAACCCGCTACGCTATTCCCTGAAGCATATTGAAATCTAACGCAAATGGCAAGGAGAGGCCCAAGACCTTAAAACAGTGGAGCTGCAATACATCCCAACCACCGAGCAAATTGCCGATGGGCTCACGAAAACCCTGGCGCAGGAACGATCTGAATGGTATCGGTGGTCTCTCGCAGAATTAGGGTGCAACAACCCTAGCTCTCGTGCTAAGTGGCAACATTCTCAACCTACTCTACAGCAGCATTTACAACCGACACTCGGTCGTGTGTCCCGATGTCGTTCGCAAGAAGATTGAACCCAATCGTCTTGCTTGACTTCATGATTTTTAGTTACATTCGGTGACGCTCTCCCGTCGACCGTATTAGAGCTTACCGATCACCTTTTCCCTTTTCTTTCCCTGTTATCATACCCTCTTTACAAGCGCGGTATGTTTGAGGGTTTGTATATATATGCAAATTTTGGTTATTATAGCGTACCAATCTCTCGGGACGTTACATGTATAGCACACCATATCGTCTTGTCTCTCGTTGCTTTCGTTGATATATGAGCGCGGCATGCCATAGCGCTACCGTTACATCGAGTCTGTGTACCCGATGACGAGCGTCTACTGTAAATTTAAACCTCATATTCTTCCCGAACTGATAGGATCCCCGATCTACTTAGGGTCATCCGGTTCTGCAGGATCACAATGTGGAATTCATCCTCCTGGATGGACAAGAAAGTCAATCCGTATAACATCACATATGGTAATGGCAAGCAAACGACCGCTCGGGCCATTCTTCACAAAATATCACGACTTCCACCCTTGGTGACGCCGTTAGAGATATTGCACCTTCGAAACCTGTTGAAAGAAGTCGCCCTTGGCCAACGCTTCATCTGGCAATGCGGTGACTGCGCCGAGCTTTTCGACCACTGTGAGACGAGCTACATCAGTGATCGAATTCGACTCCTGTCCCAACTTGGCCTTATATTCACCCTCGTCACCGGCATTCCAGCTGTTCGTATCGGACGGATGGCTGGTCAATATGGAAAGCCTCGCAATGGACTGACCGAATTGGTCGGCGGCGTCGAAATCCACAAATTTCATGGAGATGTGATTAATACCGTCGAACCCTTCAGACGGGAGCCGGAGCCTGAACGGATGCTTTCCGCATACTTCCACGCAGGATGCACGATGAACTATATTCGGGCTCTCGCGAGTGGAAACCGCACTGGTGAAGATCCACGGGCTACATCGGACCTCTTCAAAGACGAGACATTCGCGGAGATTAGGAGTGATCTGGTCCGAGCGCGTCAACTGTTGCATAATCGTGATCAATTGATGAACCCAGTCTTTACAAGCCATGAGTGTCTTTTTCTCCATTATGAGCAGGCCTTCACAAGGCCGTGGAGCGGCCAAGCCGACGCGACAACCGCTCCTGGTGGGGTGTATAATGCCTCAGCTCACTTTCTGTGGGTAGGCGACAAGACTCGACAGCTTGATGGGGCTCATCTTGAATACATTCGAGGATTACAAAATCCGGTCGGAATTAAGATTGGGCCAACCACTAATGCCGACGAATTGGTGAACATCCTAGACCTCATCGACCCTCATCACGAGCCCGGCAAAGTCGTCCTAATAACTCGCCTGGGTCGGGCAAAGGTGTCACGGCTGGACTCATTGATTCAGGCAGTGCAAGGAAGCAGGCATCGAGTTATCTGGCAGTGCGATCCTATGCATGGAAATACAAGAGTGACCGACAGGGGTATCCGTACCCGCGACTTATCGTCAATGATAGATGAGGTCACGGCCACGATAGAGAGCCATCGACGACACAACTCTTGGCTGGGTGGTATACACGTGGAAACAACTCCAGACGACGACGTGATGGAGTGTGTTGGGGGAGTCAACGGTCCCCAGGATAAAGACATTGGAGGCCCCGGCTACAAGACCAAGTGTGATCCCCGGCTAAACAGTAAACAGGCAATGGAACTAGCTCTGGTGGTTGGCAAGCTATATGCCCAATTGTATGGCAATAATCGGATTCCTCGGGCAAGGTTGTGAAGTGGACTGCTTCGGAAGCATGAAATAGATACAGACACATTCTCAAGCAAAGAGTTCCGACATCAGATTCCTTACTTTCCTTAAATCTTCTTCGGTATCGACTGAGAGATTTTCGACTGGTTTGGTGATTGACACATGAATTTTCCTCTGGTGATATAGCACTCGAAGCTGCTCGAGCTTTTCCGACTCTTCCAAAAAGGTCCTCTCCAGAGCGACATACTGCCGTATGAACCCAGCATGATAGGCATACAATCCGATATGCTGCAGCACTCCTTGCGGCGTGTCACTGGTGCCACCCGCCTCACGGTCCCAAGGGATGATGGATCGCGAGAAGTAGATTGCATTCCCCGCCACATCTAGGACCACTTTCACGACATTCGGGTCTACCACATCTCTCACGTTCTGGATGGGTGTCGCGAGAGTGGCCATGTCAGCCGCAGCATGTCGCGAAAGATCGCATGCCACCTGCGTGATAAGCTCCGGATTAATGCAGGGTTCGTCGCCCTGTACGTTGACCACAATCTCGTCGTCGTGAAGATCGATGACGTCTATCGCCTCAGCCAGTCTCTCCGTGCCACTCTTATGGTCCTCCCTCGTGAGAATTGCTTCAGCACCGGCCTCCTGCGCCACCTTCACCACCTGTTCGTGATCCGTGGCTACGATGACCCGCTGTGCCCCAGAAATTGCCGCCTGACGCACGACATGGGAAATCATCGGACGGCCATTGATATCAGCTAGCACTTTCCCCGGCAGCCGTGTCGATGCAAAACGGGCGGGGATGATGGCAACGAACCGCATTGGTTGGACGTGTGGGCAGTGTTTCCGATCGAGCGAATATTCCGTATGTTCCGTATGCGGCGACTGCACGGTTATGGCCGATCTTTTATCTGTTCCATCGGTGGATGGCTCATTAGACGCCTTAGATGTGATCGCATAGAAGTGGTGGTCAGCATGTTACCGTGACATGCACGCGACTGCAACCCTGACGCATCAAGCAGAGGTGCGAACCAACCATAAGAGCTGCAGTTCAGCGAGTGGTCTACAGACTAGAGTGCGAGACCCAGCCTATACAATTATGGGTGGCACTGCAGAGGCTGAGAGCAAAGACGACGATGCCGCCGCAGTTCACAATCATGCGCTTCACGTCATTTCGACCAACCAGACGGCTCTATCAAATCTACTGGCGCTCTACAAACATGACGCCTCCGCGATATCATCCTTCACACGCGCCACAGAAATGGTTTGCGTGGCACATGCAGCAAAAGGGCGAGTGGTTGTCAGCGGGATGGGGAAGTCAGGCATCATCAGCAACAAACTCGTCGCCTGCTTAAACAGCCTAGGAATCGCATCTGTCTTTCTGCACCCTGCAGAAGCCTTGCATGGCGATCTGGGAACTGTCGGAGCCGATGATGTGCTGATTATACTGTCATTTTCTGGCCGAAGCCCCGAGCTAATGGAGCTGATGTCTCACATGTCCATCCGAACGCCGGTCATCGCGATATCCGGCAGTGGGAGCCCACACGCCTGTCCTCTGCTTTCACGCCATCCACAGTCGACTGTTGTGCCGGTGCCCATCCACGAGCCGGAATCTGTGTCGTTCGGGGTTCCCTTGCCTTCCACATCCACTGCTGTGACCCTCGTTGTGTGTGACGCTCTCGCTCTCGCGGCTGCTCACCGTGTGCACACCTCGGCCGGCCATAGCATTGCGCACGTCTTCCACCGGCTTCATCCCGGCGGGGCGATCGGTTTGGACGCAACGGGCCATAAGTCCGGCACCAGAGACGCTGTCGCTCACACCGACCTATCTCGGCTAGCGACTCCAGTCGCGGCGATCCCCACGGTAAGACCGTCGCAAGCAGACGGTAGGATTCGCACGCTGGATGTTCTTCGTGCTGCCGTGCGCACGTCGCATCGCTGGGTCCGTGTAGGTCTAACGCAGTTCATCGGCCCCCGTCGCATGCTAGAACTGTCTGTGGGTAAGGGTGTTTGTGATGATGATCCGTTAGCCTCCGGAGAGGAAAACCGCGTGTGCGTTCCCCATACTTGGTCTTTAGACGAGTGTCGGCAGCATTTAGTGAAGTGGAGGAGGGTTAGGCCACTGATGGCGCTGCGAAAGGGCATCATAGTGTGCATTACAGCTGACATGCGGGCTGTCGGGGTCGTGGAAATGGAGGATGTCGTCGAGGAAGGAAGTGCAGCCTCAAATAATCTGGATCATGTTAGAAGCAGTCGGCTATAACGATTTCCGCACTGGATGGTGGTCGATAGGTCTGTGACCTCAACCTGTTGATCCAAGATGGAGGGAGCCACGTGGCATGCTGATTCACACCTGACTTCGTGAGGCCGTATGTACAAGATAAATATTAGATTAACTTCTGATCAATCTGATTAGTGCGGAATACGTTTCTAAGATCTATTGTCTACTTGATCGATGCTGTCAATCTAGGCCGTCCCGTACAGGTTGCCCTGGCTTCACCACTCATACAAAATAG
Organism: Aspergillus pseudoterreus; assembly: GCA_002927005.1. Taxonomy (NCBI): domain Eukaryota; kingdom Fungi; phylum Ascomycota; class Eurotiomycetes; order Eurotiales; family Aspergillaceae; genus Aspergillus; species Aspergillus pseudoterreus. Next base: position 6,005 of record PIJX01000015.1, on the reverse strand, counting down.
GTATAGCGTTCAGCCCTCGTACCTCGCCGGCAGACCATACAATCAGCTCCATAGACCTGAAAAGCAGTCTTGGCTCTATTAATCGGGTCAGGATACGCTGATATTGGGTTATAGTGAACCTACGCTGCCTTGATCTCTCAATCCATGGTTTTGTCGCTTGTGATGGCAGAAATTTTAGCAAGGAACGCACCATCTAGATGTCGTCAGTGGGGTTCTATTATTGAATATGCGAAATTTATGAGCGGAACTTTACCGGCAATGAAGCGATCCCCATAGATATCGTTGGGATTCGGAGGTGATGTCCAGTTAAAGGAGTATTGGTGTGTCCCACTGGGTTGCTGCTGAGCATCTTAGTTGACCACATAAGTCATGATGCCTCTCTCAAACTGAAGTATTGTGTTGAGCGGAGCAATTAATAGAATATCTAGATTGGCGGAGACGCACTTCAGATTTGTCAAGATATGAAGTGTCAATATGACCGCCCATTCCCCTGTACGAGACACCAGCACCAGCGCTGATATCAAGAGTTTCCGCAAGCTTTCTGTAAGATATAATTAGGATAATCAGATTGTATAAAAGCAACAAAATCAGGGAGCATCACTCATATGTACTGATCTCCTCAGAGTAATAAGTTAACTTCTCAGACACTGAGGTTTCCGTTGATTTTGTGATTTTTACAGCATTGTGCAGGCAGACATTCCGGAGGTAAGAGTTGTATCTAGCAGCGATATTAGCGCTTTGAGCGGACAGGTTGGACTTCGTGAACTCACCCCTGACCTCACTCATGCCCTCTGCGTATGGAACCCGGTATGGATTTGATATTATCGCTTGATGGTGGTTACAAGTATCTTCAATAGATTCAAATATTTCGCAATACCAATTCTCTCCTGGCATATATGAGGGGAGGATCTTTCATTTACAAATCCTCGACCTCATCATCGTCCTGCCTGACAACTTCTAATTACAGACATGAGGTGACATTCGAGCACTATGCCTCATAATCTTGCCATGGAATTATGAAAACCGATGATATCACACTATGGCAACATCCGTGGATAGCGGATATGGTGGAGCGGAGGATCATTCCGTATGTCTCATTAAAATACCCGTAGACAGCTCTAGACCATTGTTTACCGTGATACCCATTATAGACAGCTGCAACTGCAACCTTGCAAGCCATGAATGTCCCTAGTTCACCCTTGTATTAGCAGAGTTCAGGTGAATTGCCAATAGGCTCTATGGGGAACCATTGCAGATATGTGGTGTCATCCCCAAAATTCAATCAGCAAATTTTAACACCTTGAGTTCTGCAAGTAGCTCCATTGTGTAACATTACATGTAGAAGTCGGAAATTTCTATCCTGAATGTTGTCGCTTCCGCCATTATTCCTTGTCTTGAAGTTATAGACATAGTAGTCCCCAGGGATACGCCTTCTGGGAGATATACCCTGTTAAAGGTTATTAGCTTTTCTCAACATGATTAAGTTACAATAGCCATGTAAGTCTTCTGGAATTATTTACTTCTGTGTAATCTCTACAGTTACTCCTTATGTTACATATAAATAAGCATATGTCCTTCTGAGTGCAACCCCCTAAGATACCGCGGTGGCTCTCGAATAATACTTCATAACGAAGGCAGTTAACACCAAGACATTGTATCTACTGTTATTAAAATAAGTTAGGCCTTCGTTCTGAGACTATCCGCAAGGGGGTTTCCAGTAAATTCTACGTTATTCTAGCTATATTTACCTTGGGCGATAAAGTATAAACAATACAACTACACACTCCATGTATGAGATACACAACTACTTACAGCGCACATGTAGTTAATACAGTATTGTTGAAAACAGTAACTTAACAAGGGTTCATCATTATTATAGGAGGCTTCCCAATACAGTACTAATGACAAGATAAAACAGATGTTACAGACAACTAGTAGTACCTTCCATTTAGTGAGGGCTATGGAAGATAATAACAATAGAAAGCTGCCCAAATCAAAGACTTAGCCCCTAACTTCAATACTATAATAGTTCAGACCCTTGATAGTCACTTATGCTAGCTTCGCAATAAAGAGGTCCATGTAGCCAATAGCAGGACCCGGTGGGCAGTCATCATGCTGACAGTTGTAGTCGGAATGGGCAGGGTCCCATTCTCGGCAGTCAAAGATATTTTTAGCTCCTGTTGCCCAAGGGTCATCCCAATAAACCTTGCAGATCTTGGTATCTCCGTCGTAGAGATCGAAATCACCGTTGGTCCCCGATGAAGCCCAAGCGCGACCACAAGAGCTAACTGTTTCCATTCCGCCAGGTTGAATTACAGTCTTATTGACCTCGTCAGCAGAGATCTCATGGTCCTTGCTGTCTTTGTAAAACTTTCCCCTAAATAAAACTTGTCAGAGTGTACGAACTTTCAGTGGCTAGATATCTCACCACTTAAGGCTTGCATTCTTGACATGTATAGAATTTTTCTGCATCTTATTGTGAATTTTAATAGTAATCCACTGTGTTTCGCCCATGTTCGATGGTAGTGATAGTAGATAGATACCTAGACAGACAACAGCGATTCTTAGTATCTTGTGATATTCTTGCCAGTGAAGCTTAGAGAGCCAGAGAATTGGGCTGGAAGGAGCTTATTGTCGGTTTAAATAATACTCTTATCTAACCTACACTAGTCGCCATATCTTAACCGATTTTATTGAGAGTAGTATTACCGGCTTCTCTAGAGCGTCATAATGATGCCTACACGCTGCTATATTAATCTTATTTAAATTAATTTAACTTAATATACACGGTGAACATATAATATAAACCTTCTAATGTTGCATTGTATGTCTGGGAGTTGAGGGAATTGACACTATGTAAAATTAAATAATATGATGGCACGATGATGCTTGTGTAACAATGCGTCACCTGCTCAGTTCTTAAGGTCGACTTGTTCCAGGAAAGGCACCGCCAATTGTTAGAACCAGTAAATTCTGGCCATCTCGTGCTTAAGCTACCTTGCTAGCAGGTTGTACAGCCCAGACAGAACTATGTTTATGCTAGTATCTAGATATATTCAGGTTGGTCTGCTTTACAGAAACTACTAATAACAGCCAATGTTACACAGAGCACCTATATATAGGCGTCCGGAAATGACCGTTACTGCCTATACATCCTCCGCCTGTGTAGAGAGGGAGAGTCGCATACTTTATCTACTACTAGCCTAATTTAGCAATAATCTATATTAAACAGCCCTAAAACTATCTTAGTATTACTCTTATTATTTTTTATACTATATTTTAACTATATATTTCTCTATACTATCTATTACTATCTTTATACTATCTATTACTTTCTCTAATAAAAAATAACAGATACTTATGTCAAACCCTGGTATCCGTCTAAGCTGCGTAACCTACTAGTATTATAGTTCAAGCACGGGGATGACTAAAGTCCACTAGTCTGAATAGGTAACTAATACTTATCCTAGGAGTAGGTAACTCCTGTAAGCGATAACAAGGTTCCTAAGAACTAACATAATAATCCTAAGATTTAAAGTAGTAAAGATAGAAATAAAGCTAAGAGAACACGTATATCTACTTATAATAAGAGATTAACAAATCGTACTAGCAAAGACAATAATATAGTTATTAATAACAGTTATATTAAACGCGAAGAACTAAACAAGAACTATCTAAGTATATAGTAACAAGTATCCTTATATTCTTTTAATCTAGTAGTGTGGTATACTAGTATATAGTATATTAGTATACAGTATCGACCTATATACTAACTATCGGTATATTATATAATTACATGTGTTGCTTAATTAGGTAGTTTAGCGGTTTCTAGAAAATTAAGTTTGTAGAGATATATACGTACTTAAATTCTATATATTTTTTCTTAATTAGATTTAGCGCTTAGACTATAATTACTAAGCCTTAGGCTAAGTCGCGGGCATCTCTTTATTGCGGGATTTAATTAGTTATTATTATTTAGCGGTTCTGCCTAGCGTAGCCGCCCTTAACTAGTTAACTGGTAAGAGTGCTGTAATACTACTCTCCTCTCTTTCGGGCTTTTATCTCCTAAAAACATAAAGGTCGGTTACTCTCTTAAATAAGTGCTCACTAAGTATCTTCCTTAATTTCCTAATAATAGTTTATTATACTAAAACACCGCGCTAACAATACATTAAAAAATATTTCTAAAGTTTTTTATTTATCTTATAATTAAGTCGTAGTTTGTAACGAATAGGTTAAATATATTCTTAATTATAGTTTCTCGACTTTTATCTTATATAATTATTGTTTTGCGACCGGTAAGGAGTATATTATAGATTAATCTTATTATTATATAAAGTATGTCTTCTGTACTCGCTATAGCTGTATCTACCGTCGTAATTTTTATATTAATAATAAATAGTCTTTGTTAAAGCGTGCTAAAGAGAAGGTTACTTCCAATCTATCTACAACTGATAGCAAGTTAAAATTACTTTAACTAGAGTTTGAATAACTTTAAGCCTATCTCGCCGAAATTTAGATAAAGTTAGTAAAGATACTAGCTCGTTATTCTCGTTTACGAAAACAGTAAGAATTTCTTAAATTAAAAGATTTTAAAATATTAGAATATAATACAGAGTTATTGCGGATTTTAGATAAAAAAAATAATAGTAAGCCCTAGCTTTCTACGGAACTTGTTTAGCTAGCTACTTTATCCGATAATTCTTCTAGGTTTATTTAAATAGCTAAGAAGATTAGTTATCTTTTTCTTTCCTTCTAGAAAACTTTTAATCTTTTAGTTCTTAGTAAAACTGCTAAATTAGTCGGCAGCAGTCTGTTAGATATTTAATAAATTTCTATATATTTTCTAAGATATTATATCTAATCTATTTAATTAGATAGTATAGTTTTTTATTAACTTTTTTATATTTTAAGATCTTCTCGACCTTATATTCTTATTTAATTTCTTTCTTAATCTCGACGTCTTTAGTAAGTTTAGTATTTTCTAATACTAATTCTAATAGTAATATATAAAATATAGAGTGTATTTTCTGTATAGTTACTAGTAGTTTAAGTCGATAATTTATTGGTCCGGTTTTCTTGTCGATTTTAAATAACTTTAGTTTTTAGTAATTAAGTTTTTAGCTTAGGCGTTTAGTTTTAATGTTTCTACGGAGCAGATATATTTTCTCTTTTTTTTTAAAGTCTAGTTTTTTTCCGTATCGCTTATTGTAGTAGATTTTACTTTATAGATTTATAAAGTTAATATTCCGGGAAAGTTAGATATATAAATATACGAGTATTTTAATTAAGTTATATATTTATTCTGCGATAGATTTAATTATTTATAGTTCGCTAAAGACTATAGGATTAAACCTGTAGTTTACAAAAAATAGTAATTTCTTAATAGTTGTATAGTAAGCGTTATTATACGCGAATTATGCTAATAGTAAGAAGTTAGTTTAATTATCTTATTAATAGTTAACGTAGTAACGTAGATATTATTTTAAAATCTAATTTATCTGTTCTATTTATCTGTTTGTTTACGGATAATATACCGTAGTAAGATATTAATTAATTTTTATAAGACTCGTCAGTATAGTCTAAAACTTTAAGATAAACAGCTTATTTTTATCTAATATAATATATATTAGTATTCTGTAGTTAGCAATAATTATTTTAAAGAAGATCTATACTAGTTTTAGTACATCTATAGTAGTATATAATAGTTTAAAGTAAATATATTTAGTTAATCTATCTATAATAACTGTAATTAAGTTATATCCCTTAGACAATAGTAAGAGTCTAATAAAGTCGATAGTAACTTATTACTATAGTCTTGTTAGTGCGTCTAATAACTATATAAGTCTATATAGTTAATACCTTAAAGATTTATCTTTAATACAGATATCACATCGCTTAATATATTTTTTAATTTATTGTCGTATGTTCGGGAAATAGTAGTTTCTTAAGATCTATTCTATAATTTTTTTAGTACTAAAGTGCCTAAGTATAGTCGCGACGGT